>CM043871.1:14200317-14929699 GCA_023846275.1 Vanilla planifolia | reverse complement strand
ATATATATATATATATATATTCAATTATACTATTAACTTTGAAAATTCATAGAAGTTTTAAAAGAACTCCGTGAGAGAAAAAAAATAAACATCGTTAAACTTGTCTCGATGAGCTTTATCCAACTATATATTCATTCTTATATTTTAATATATTTTATTTTCTAGTATTTTAAATATATTTTTTATGACAAATATAAATTATTCCATTATATCATATTCTTAAAAAATTTCCTAATAAATATTCATTTTAAAAATAATTCTATAGTAATAAAATGTAGGTCACGATAACCTTCCCACCTTACAAAAATTTCATCCTAAAATTTTAAAAAAAAATTAGGTATTGATTTCTCATGACAGCTACAACTTTTTAGATCATTTTTTTAGTTTGATTTTTTTTCATATTATCTTGACCAAGGAAATCCTTTCGTTCCTTTAAATTATGTTTTATCGATCTAGTATATGAATAGAAGTCTGTGAATACATTATGTTTGGCCAAATTTGTCAATATTCTTAATCATATTTAATGATATGCGATAGATCTCGAATATACTTTCTAAAAGGTGATATGTGAAAAATATCATGAATTTTTGTTAAAATGATTATAATCTTTCAATAAAATAATGGATGAATCGTCAAGAGAGTTTGTTCTATTTCCTTAAATATTGGTTAAGAGACAACCTTGGGAAACACTTTGGAAATAATTCATCTCGATAGAAAATGCCTAAACTTTGGTTAGAGAAGAGGCTCGAGATCAGTTGGTAAATGTAGTTTGTTCTTGAAAAATGAAAGTTGCATTTGAGAACAATATTTTTTATCTTTATATATCCAAATCATATGATTTATGGATGATTACTATTTCTTTGACAAAGTTTCAAATTTCTTTTGAATTTAATGTATGTTATCAAATATTGAGATTGTTATTCAAATTTTCATTCATAGACATAAGACTTGTTTACATGTCACCTTTTTACTCTTTAATATCCATATCAAAATTGTTCAAAATTGTTTGTAAATAAGTTCTTTTCCCAAATTGAGTGTGCTTAATAGATGATTGTTATTTCTTGAATAATTTTTCAATGAGGAAATAGTTATTTGTTTGAATTATTAAACTTGTGCCATTATAGAAATAAGGATGAAAGGTATAATTTCTTTTGACTTTGATGTATGCCATCAAATATAGAGATTTTTGTTCAAAGTTTCAATCATGTATATAAACCTTGTTTGCTCATCATATTGCAAATTGGTTTTCAAAGTTTTTTTTCAAACTCAAAAATGCTAAAATCTTAACCAACATTTCCTTATCAAAACTCTATTTTTATTCACATAAAACTCCTCAAAAAGCTCATATTCATATCTTCTTTCTCAAACTTCATAAACTACTAAAAAAAACAGATCCTAGTAAAACCCAATTTCAAGAAACATAGCTGTGGAACATTTGATAGAAGAACAAGCTCCCCCAACGCATTCTAATAGAATTCAGCATCAAGGATTAAAAATCCGGAGGCTGTCGATGTAGCTCACACCATTGGCATAGTCTGTGGATAAGAGATACTGAAGGAATTCCCTAAAGCTGGTGTCTTTATAAGCTGTTGGGTGCTTCTCATCCACAAGCTCCTCTGCAGTGATTACCTTCTGATCCATTGATAAGCCTTGGATGCTTGCAATAGAGATTCTTCTGCATCTACTGTTGTAAACAACTCGATGAACTACCGACTTGTAGCGACCATTGCTTAGCACCTCCAGGTGATCTCCTATGTGCACATGCAAGCTTTCTGGAGTCTCAGGTACTGCTTTCCAGTTTCCATTACTTCTATCAATGATCTCTAAACCTTCACAACTTTGAAACAAGATGGTTAGGCAACCGTAGTCGGAATGAGGAGGCATTCCAAATGTGCAATCATGCAGATGTTGGCTTGTTTGGTAGCAGTTCATGGCCATAAGTTGGATCCCTTCCTCAAGCTTCTCCATCAGACATGCCTGATCAAGCCCTAAACTTTCTAATACTGCATCCATTAGCTCCAGCGCTAGCTTCCTGACTGCAGTTGCATAACAGCTTATCTTTAACCTGAAGAAACCGGAGAATGATGGCCTTTTGGTGTGTAATTTTTCATGATTTGTGAGGGAACTTACCTAAAATATGGTGGGGAGTGCGGCCAGAATTCGATCCATTCGCCGATAGGATGAGCATATAGCTTCAGGAAAGCTCTTGAATTGTTAATCTGACCATACCTTACTGGTTTCTCTACGTCGTCGGATGTCAGGTGAGACTTCTCGCCATCGGCAAGCTCGAAGAACTTCGAAGCTTGTTCCATTGCACCTTTGATGACTGATTCATCGATGCCATGGTTTATCACCTGCAAGCAATGGGTAAGTTACGACAATTGTTCTAAATTTCATTCAACGAAGGCATTTTTTTTTTTTTTTTTTGTATCTCTGTCTTCTTTTATAATAGAATGATTGTTTTGTCTGGTAACATATTGTTTGCAATTGGCCTTTTTTTGGAAGTTCAAAAGATTTGGCTTTCGTTTCCCCTGAAGCACATACGATGGAATTTCCTTTATCAAAATTCAATAACACGCACACCATCTCCACTCTCAACTCCATTTAGCGCCACCGCGGACACAGGCGGCTGCAATCCGCTGCTGTTGGCCTCTCTCTTTTTCCTCTCATTCGCCTCTCCCTCTTCTCCTCCCATTTCTATCTCTCCTAGCTCTCCAGGCCGGCGGATCGCCGACTGCCGTGCATCGCCCTCATTCTTTGCCTGAACCGGTACTTACCTTAAAGCAGCCCAAGGTCTGGCTGGCCCTGCCAATGTCGTCAATTGCCTGAGCTCTCGTACTCTTATGCTGCAATCTTCCGAGATCAATAATTGGGATGTTTACCATCTCCACCATTTTCTCTTGTTGCCCAAGCGTGACGGCTGCTGCGAACCAACTTCGTGGCATTATTTAACCTAATCTCTCTGCTTACTTTTCAGTCAAAACAGTTGCTTCTATATATAGCAGGAATCCATCCCTACTTCCGCTGATTCCCTTCAAACACCGCAGCTGCCGCACAAGGGATCGCCGGCACGTGGACCGAAGGAACCCCGTGTTTCCAATCTTCATTGAATCTGCTTTGCATCTCTACCTGCCGAGACTTCGATTCCGTTTGTTTCATGGTGGTTTATCTTGCAGCCTTTTCTTTGATTAATATTATCTTTTTCCGACAAATTTGTTTTGTGCAAGTTGCTGGAAATCTAAAAACCGGGATTGGAGCTATACAGCAGCGGTGCTCTGGTATTGAACTGTGGACTCCTGGTTTGCTGTTTTCGTTTTGTCTTCTTCTCTTGTTTGTGATGTAAGCTATCCTGTTTTAAATTCTTCTTTTCCATGCTCTAAATGTGAGGTTGTTTGTTTTTTTTTTTTTTTTTTTTTTTTTTTTTTTTTTTTTTAAATGTGAGGTTGTTTTTCTCTACCTACAACACATTTATTAAACTATGACACAAAACTTATGATTAATACTGTACTACTTAAGAACAAACTCTATCAATATGACTCGTCTCTCCACAAGCAAAACCTTTCGACTGTCACTTTTGCTTAAACCATCAAGTGACTTAATGTGCTTTCTCACAGTATGAACATTTAAGTACCTCGCCAATCTAACAAAAACTTTCATATATTGTCCATTTGTGGCCTACTATGTCACCCACACCATCAACTAGTTGTAATAACAATCCCAACATTTAAGTCAACTCATTGCTATTATTTGGTGAGTAATTTGGAGCCCTCTCTCTTTCTTCTTCCATGTTTATAGATTCAACTCCTTCAAATTTTTTAATAATTTTGACTTTTATATTTCACAACATATCACATATCTACACATATATATATTTAAATTAGTTAACTTCATTAGGGTTAATTATATTCAAATATTTATGTAGACAATATGTCTAATTAGACACATATGTACATACACACACTTGCATGCTCATGTTCGTGCCTGTCCACCTACCCTCCCACATGTCCATGCACATTTATTAGATAAGAATATTTTTATCATTTTTTTTTGTTAAGGTTAATATTTATACCATTATAAATATGTTTGTTAAAGAATAAATAATAATAATAAGATGTTTTTTTGTTGTGAATTAGAAATCATGAGAGCTATTTTGTGATGCATGCATGCATAAAAAGGAGGGAGGAATAGGTAATATATTAAGCATATGTGATGCCGGAAGGATTACAATAATTTGAGCAATACAGAAATTACATCCATACACCAGAAATAAAGTAAACTTGAAAGGTAAAGATGTGAAAATTCGAAAAGAAATAACAAGCAAGAGACACCCGTCCAAGGCAATCTTAGCCAAGAGGGGGACCGTGAGCAACACAGAGGTCGCTCCGTAGGCTAGGTGGTCCGCAACACCTCGACGGCACAGACGCGGGGTACTCGGATAAGGGTTTAAATACCGAGCGAGATAAATTTTGAAAAGTGGAATGGTCGCACCGGCGCAGTTGAAAGGTACAAAGATAGCGCTAAATCACCGTAAATCAAAAATTTAACAGATATTATTCGAGTAAGAACCGTTCAAGTCCGAGGGAACCCAAATCTTAAGAGAGAGAGAAGCGTCGAAATCCGGATGAAAAGGCGAATGTGACGATGAGTAGTTATGAAACGTTACCGTCGTGGTAGCGGCGGGGTATGGAGAGTATGTCGATGAAGGGACGAAGATGAAGATGGCGTCGTTGATAAACTGGCACGGCCTCTCACCGCTTGGGCCTCGCACCCCTCCTCCCAGTACCGGAGCCTCGACGAATCAGCACGCCGAAGTCTTGTTGGAATCACACCAATGACTCAACAAGTGAAAGCAAAGCACTAAAATACTTAAACAAGCTCAAATATCAACTTACCTTACATAGGGGTAGGCCTCCCTATTTATAGAGAGCCTAAGGGTACATCGGTAAAACAACTTTTAGAGTTTTAAAGGAATAAAATACGTGAAACTTGGAAATAAATAGGAAAATAACAAATATAAAGGCTGCATATCAATTTCTGCCTTTTAAAACATTAAAAAAAAGGCAGAAAATAGTCAAAAGCTGATCCAGAAGCTGTTGCCAAACAGCTTTTAAGGCAAATCCGGCGGGCTAGCAGCGGTCGCGGCGGCGAATCCGGCGGGGGACGCTGGCGCGGTCGAGTCGTGTTGTCGCGGGTCGGTTACGGGTCGGCGTGGGTCGGAGACGGGTCGGCGCGGTTCATCCAGCAGGTCGTGCGACCCGAGCCATGACACGGGTCTGAACCGGGTCGCGCCGACCCGCCACCCGCGGTGCGCGTCTCGCGCGAACCCTCGCTCGGGTCCGTCGACTCAACGGCCGACGGCGGCGAAGCGGTGGCGGACGGTCGCAGTCGGCGGCGGAAGGCGTCCGGCGGCGGCGAAAACCGGAAAAAAGAGGCCTTTTGGCCAAATTTGGGTCCCCGAATCCAAAAATAATGTTCTTGAGTGTTAATTCGAGCCCGAAATGCAACTTTGGGCTCCAAATTGATCATGTTCATGAAGAGTAACTCCCTTGGTCGTCGGGTAGTGCAGGAGCGCATCTGAATAGATGAAGTACGTCGAAAATCATGCATGGCGCTGGTGTCCCCATCAATATGTGATTAGTAGGAGCGACGGTAACTAGCAACGGGAGGCGAGGTGGAAGCTCCAAGTCGGGAGTTCACGTAGCGAGCCAGTGCCTGAAGTCAGTGACGGAAGGCGTGAGAGGAGGGGTGGTGCGGGCCACATCGTGGGGCCTGAACTTTGGTGCCGGCGTCGGAAGTCCGGGAGCGGCGGCTTGGGCCATCATCGTCATTACTCTGCTCTAGAGAGATGGTGCATCCGGTGGAGCGACTCGGTGGAGCAGCGGCGGTAGCAAGCGTACAGTAGTCAAGGACCAACGGCCAACGGCCGCACGTGCGTTGGCTACGTGTCAGCCTCGACCGTTGTGGCTTGCTAACCGGTGGGGTCGGGAAATTTGAATTTGAATATGGACCCGGCAAGCGTGGGGGCGCTTGAACAGGATTAATCACTTATCCATTCCGCGGAGTACTATACCGCTTCGTTCTCGAGCTTGGTTTGCGCCACCTGCAGCCCTAGCTTCACGGTAAATGGCGGGGAGCAAGACCCGGAGGAGCAATAGGAAGACTCGGACTTCTGGAAGCAATTCCCCTACGTGGGAGTATTCATCCTCCATGCCTGAGAGAGGCATATTGGCTGTAGGTGAAAAGCTACATCCCCCCCAAATATCTGACGTCGAGGGGGACACACCCTTGGGTCAGCAGTGCGCGCAGGTTGGGGGGGATACTATGGGGCCAGTGGCAGAGCTAGTTACTTCAGGGATGGCCCCTGCTCTTCAAGCCCAGGGAGTTGCTGCAACGGATGATCTGGAGGGTTGTTCAGCGAGCAAGGCTCTGCGGGTGCCACTGGACTTAAAGTACAAGGAGGCGGAGGCCGCGGTGTGCGATCTTAGCGAAGGGAAACCTGTGCAAAAGGATGCCGGGAATCGTGCAGCTTTTCGCAACCAAGGTGAGCTTCAGAGAAGCCTTAACTACGAACAAAAACGTCAATTATAGCAGTCTGGTTACCTCGAATGTGCGGCCAGCGAACATCGACGTCAAGGAGCATGCTGCGGGGATTCCTGATTATGTGGAGGGAGGCGATGTGCTCATGTCATCGGATGCTTGCCAGCGACGTATCGAGTTTCATAAATTCGATTTAGTTGGCCGAGTCTACGGGAATACTCTTCCCATTCCCGTCATTACGCGGGGTGTTGCTCAAGCGATGGGGCCCCTACAAGAACTTCAAGGTTTTCGATTTATCCTCTAGCTGTTTTTGCTTGCATTTTGAATCCCTCAATGATCGGAACGACGTCTGGCTTGGCGGCCCGTGGCAGATCGCCGGCCAAGCCATGGGGCTTGATATTTGGACGCACGAGTTCAGACCTTATTCTACCTCCGTAATGCGCGCACCGGTCTGAGCGCGTCTCCTGGGCCTCCCATTTATTTACTGGGACGTAGACAACATACTACGCATTGCCAAGGCCTCGAGTGAACCCTTTCTTCTTTATGGCTGGACTGCCGAAATGGAGTGCTCTTCCTACGCGCGGGTGTGTGTTCGGATGGATCTTTCGAAGCCATTGAAACCAGGCATTTGGCTCAATGGAGAATTCGGGAGAACCTATCAGAGCTTCGAGTACGAGGGGTTGCCGCGGATCTGCATCACTTGTGGCCATGTTGGACACTTGGTGAGCCATTGTAATAAGCATGAGGCAGCGGGGTCTGCCCGTTTTGGTTGTCCCTCATCTTTGTTCGTGGGTCTGGAACATTGCACGGGGGAGGGGGATAAGCCCCTTGGCAAGGATAATCCTGTAGAGCCGGAAAGTACCTGTGATTCTCGAAAGTAGGAAGTGCACGCAAAAGTTACGCATGGAGAGGAGCAAGGGCTGGGGCCTTGGATGCTTGTTCAATGCAGGAGACCGAGCCATAAAGGCCCCGCTGTCATGGCAAGCTTGCCTCCCCGGAAAGACGCCAGCTGTAGAACTCGCGACCGCGATATTGCCAGTAAGTCTCGAGGAACCAGAAGCTTGTCCACAGAACGTGGCAGAAGCAGAGTAAAGTGGGCTCCAGAGTCTGGGGATAGAATGGATCGGAAGCAGACTAGCTCGGATAACAATCCCTTGATGGCTGTGAACACGGGCCATGTGGCCCGAGGTGATGGGCGTATAGTGACTCTGCCCTTGGTGCAGGTGGAACGAGTGGGGAATAAGCTCACCAACCCAAATGGGTTTGGTGCTTAATAAGAGACTCTCTATGGGCTGCGCTTCGTGGGGCGTAGTGGCCATCAAGGAAGTTGATGGCAGAAGTTGGGTCCTAAGCTAATGCTCGATTGCATAGAAGAACCGAATCTCTGTTAACGTCAATATGCGAATTATCATCTGGAACATTAGAGGTGCTAAGAAGGGGAAGTCAAGGAGCTATTTGTAACTTCTGGCTCACGAGGGAAACATGGCATCGTGGTGCTTATGGAAATGAAGGCGCAGTCCTTTTCCCGGCGAGACACGAACTGGATTCTAGGAAGGGACTAGTTTGCGGCCCAACCCTCATTGGGAATGTCCGCTGACATCATCCTCTTGTGGAAGAAGGGGGTTCAACTTTCGATCACGGCGGCCTCGGTACATGTGGTGGCGTGCTCGATTACCCATCGCGCGGATTGCAATCTCAACTGTTTTTTAATTTATGGACCTAAAGATCACCATAAACGGCAGGAGATTTGGGACGCTATTCGGCTCTCTCATTGTGGAAAAGATCCCCTCATCGTTGCAGGGGACCTTAACCTGGTCATGGCCCAGGAGGAGAAATGCGGCGAGCGTCGATTCATCTACGATAGGGACCAGCAAGACTTTGCTGACTTCATGCAGGACCTCCAACTTGCTGCCCTGGGGTTCTCCGGCAATCGGTTTACGTGGTGTAACAGAAAGCAGGGCGGCGAGCGAAAATTGAGCGGCTTGACCGTGTTCTCATGAATCCTGCTGGATTGCTTGCGTTCCCCGAGTGCTTAGTAAATCATCTCAGCCGGCTCGGGTCGGACCACTGCCCGCTGCTGGTCAACTTGAGTGGCAGTAACCCGTGGCCAAAATCCTTCAGGCTGCTCTTTGAGAGCGTATGGCTTAACTTCCCTCAATCTTTCCAAGTGGTGCATCATGCATGGCAACGGCAGGCGGAGGGAAATCGCATGGAGATCGTCTCGACGAAGTTTAAGCGCTCCTTGATGGCACTGCGCAGATGGAGCCGAGAGGAGGTGGGGAACCTGATTAACCGGAATAAGGAGCTGGAGCGTGGTATTGATGAGCTGCAGATCAAAGAGTTAAGGGAGGGCCTTTCTGAGGAGGACAAAGCGCGGCTCGAGAACATGGTTATTGCCTTCCACCGTGGCTGCGCTCACGAGGAGCAGTGGTGGTGGCAGCACGCCAAAGTTCACTGGGCACAACTTGGGGATGGCAACACGAAATTCTTCCACAACGTGGCTACGGCTCAGGCTTGGACAAATCAGATCACTATGCTGCGGGGCGATGATGGCAGGGTGGCGGATTCTCCGGACAGCATTGGTCGGGTTGTCTTGTATTATTTTGAACGCAAATGGCGGTGCGGGGACCCCGAGACCTTGCCGCAGATAACCTCGCTCCCTGGCATTGTGGACGCTGAGGCGGCATCCAATCTTGGTTGTAAGGTTACTGAGAATGAAATCATCGAGGCATTATGGGGAATTAAGAGGAATAGAACCCCGAGCAGCGACGGGATTACTGCGGAGTTCCTGCATGGCAACTGGGCCATTGCGCACGATGATTTTATCAGTGCTGTGCAGGAGTTCTTCGAGGAACGCAGGCTTTCGGATGGCTGGAAGGATACTCTTGTTATTCTCATCCCGAAGAAGCAGGGGGCGTGTAGGCCGGAGCATTACCGGCCGATCAGCCTCTGCAACACCATTTACAAGGTGGTGGCGCGCGTCCTCGTCGGGAGGCTGAAGCCGCTGATGTCGGGACTCATCTCGCGCGAGCAAGCCGCATTCATCCCGGCGCGTAGTATCTCCGACAACATTAACATTGCGCAGGAGATGGCGGCGAAGATGCGCACCTGCACTGCCGCCTCGGGCCTCATGGCCGTGAAGCTTGACATGGAGCAGGCTTATGACTGCGTACGCTGGGAATTCCTGCTTGAGATGATGATGGCCATGGGCTTCCCTCTTATTTGGCGTGATTGGATTGCTGCGTGCATCAGTAGCCCGATATTCAACGTCCTCATTAATGGTGCTCGTCTCCCGTGGGTGGTGGTGCAGCGGGGCCTCCTGCAGGGCTGCCCGCTTTTGCCTTATCTCTACGTCCTGGCCATCGAGTATCTTTCGTGCTTGGCGAGGAATTATGAGTCACAGTAGCTTCTTGGGTTCAGGCCGGGGCAGCACGTGCCGCGAATTTCGCATCTCTTGTTTGAGGATGATGTCCTGCTCTTTGCTCCCACCACCCGCGTCGCTGCACACGCTGTCTGTAACATCATGCGGGCCTTTGGGGAAGCCGCTGGGCTGCGGGTCAACCTCGCGAAGTCCAGGGTCTTCTTCAGCCCTAAGTTCAACAGAAAGAAGTCCAGGCTGATCCTTAGGAAGCTCCGCATGGAGCATGGCCGGACGTTTACCTACCTGGGGATTCCCATTGCCACGAGGCACCTGACCAAGGCAGACCTCAGCTTCCTTGTCCAGAGAATGGATGCTATGGTGGTCAACTGGCACGTCTAGCCGCTATCGCTTGCGGGCAGGGCCGTCTTGGCCTCGTCTGTCCACAACGTCATCCCCTGCCATGTTCTAAGACATTGCACGGTGCTGGCGGGGGTTCTCGATGATATGGAGAGGCGTATCAGAAAATTCCTCTGGGGAGGGACCAACTGCGCTAAGGCCATGCATTACGCGGCCTGGGATCGCATCACTCTGTCGAAGGCTGCGGGCGGGCTTGGCCTCCTGACCTTCGCGTCTGGCACCGGGTGCTCCAAATGGATAACTGCAAATGTATCCTCAAATGTGAAGCCAGCCTCTGGGTTGACACCATGAGGAGGAAGTATTTCCTGAACGACCTGCTAATGAAGGTCCCTCGCAATGCGTCCTCTGTGTGCAAAATGGTGCTGGGGGCGATGCCGGAGGCAATTTCCTTCTTCGTCTGGCGCATCGACGATGGGCGGACGGCGCGGTTCGCGGAGGACAACTAGCTTGGCGTTCTCCCTCTATGCTGCTGGCCGACCTTCATCAATATGTACTCACAATGGTCGGCCAGCGTCGCCGAATGCATCACGGCTGCCGAAAACTGGAATACGGATGTCATCCGCACTTGGGCGAGCGAGGAGCTCATGGACCGGATCTTGCACCTTCCGAGAGCCCCGGAGTTTGCCCAGGATGTTTTGCTCCAGACGCATACCGAGAAGGCATAGGTGGATTGTGGCCAGATTTACTTGAGCATTGTTTGCAATGCTTTGAAGTCCGGCAGGCGTGACGGGAGACGGCCCATGGAGGAGATGCGTGGAATCTGGAAGATCAAATCTACGCCCAGGGTTCCCATTTTTATGTGGAGGGTTGCCGGCGATTTCCTCCCTGCGGCGGCGTGGCTGGCCCGAAGGGGGTTAAGCAGGGACCCCTTCTGTCAGCTGTGCTGCACGGCGGAGGAGACCATGCAGCACGTATTTTGGGATTGCCTGAGAGCCCAAGACCTTTGGGTTGACCGCCAGGCTCGCGAGGCATTGACTGCGCTGGGCCAGTCAACTGGTGCCGGTACACTGTTCATCGACCGGCTCTTCCGGTTCGTTGGCTCGCCTAGTGAGCACCGTGGTGATGGGGCGTGGCATGCCGCCACATTAGCCACTACGATGTACTATATCTGGATTAGGAGGAATACTACCAAGCACAACAACCCGGTGCCTTTGTCGTGCTCGCTGATCTGGACGATCAAGATCGAGGTGAAATCTGTTCTCAACCGGCATTCCTTCTATTCGTTCCTGTCCAGCGGGAATCCTGGCAATTCTTCGGATTTGCTTGTTGCGCATGGTTGGCTTCCCCCCCCCCCTCCAACAGGATGGATAAAAGTTAATTGTGATGCTGCGATTGGTGACTCTATTACTGGTCTTGACATGATTGTGAGGGACTGCATGGGAAGACCTCTTCTGGCAGCTGGCAAGAGGATGTTCTCCCAGGCTGTGGACATGATGGAAGCCCAAGCTTTTCTTTTGACCCTTGATATGCTGAGGGAATCCCTTCCCCAGTATCGGGCTGTGGAATTCCAAGTTGATTCGATGTCAGCGCTCCGGGTGGTGCGCGAGATGATCTCCCACCCTCCTGTGGTGGGGTCTTTTACTGAGTCTATTCAGTTTGTTAGGGGTCTGGAGGCTGTCCGGTTCACCCATATCCTTAGAGAAGGGAACGCGCCAGCCGACTGGATCGCACGTACTGCGTGCCTCAATGAGTTTGTTTGGGCCACTGGGGACTCCCTCCCTAAGCCCCTGCTCAAGCTTATGTTGTCTGATTTTTTGTTCGATCCTCCTTAAGGATCCTTCTTGTAACTCGTGTATGGCTTGGCCATTTTGATATATTATATATTATATCTACTTCAAAAAAATATATTAAGCATATGTACTACAGTTTAAGATGTAAGAGATACAAGTTTATTATATATTTTGAATCAAATATAAAATAAAAGTAAAAAAAAGTTAAGAATAAGATTTTATTGAGAGAAAAAAATATAAAAAATATTTTATAAACTTTTAATATGCTGATTAAAACTATATGGTGTGGATCAAATGTAAAACAAAAGTAAAAAAGATGGGAAAAATAGGATTTTGTTGGAGAAAAAAAATTATTTTTTAAACTTTTGATATGTTGATTAAAATAACAATAACTCTTAAAGTCATATATTAAACATAAACTTAAAAACACGGGCGTCAAAATAACTTCTTGACTTAACAAAAGTAAAAGAGGAAATCAGTCATCGTCCTTCTCATTGAACTATAGTTGTCGTTTGTGATACCCATCCCATCATCTCCCATTTCAGCTGCCATTTTCTAATAACCAAGTTGTGCAATTTAAAAAAAAAATAATTTATATATAAAAAAAACAAATGGCAAAAAATATTTAGTAATTTTTTAATATTTCGAGATTAAATAACTCTTGACAAGAATACAACAAACAAAATCTAAAAAAGCATCCTTCACTTTTTGACTTGAAAAGAAAAGTAGGAATCAGTCATGACCATTCTCACACTATAATGAACCATGAGGTAAACGCTGCAAATGATACACAATTATTTTTAGGATGATGTCATAGATTTATTAATTAAAAAATATAATAACTAATAAGATGCATGCTTCTCTTACAAAAAAGCTTGGCTCATTTTAAAAATATGATATTATGATTATATCATATCACAATAAAAATACAATCAAAATAAAATCCATAAAATAGTGTTATTATTTATGTGACACCATGAAATAAAACTATAATTGAAACGAAATGTCAAAACACAATGCAAACAATATATAATACAACCTCACATAAGATTAATTGTGCATTGACAATAGATACAATCTTCCAAAAGGACCATTTGGTATCAAACCAAGCTTTTTGAGTTTAAAATTTATAAAATTTTAAATAATATATTTAATATGAAATATAATAATAATAAAAATATTTTATTAAGAATTTAAAAGATGATTATAAAGTAGGAGCAAGAGTCTGGAAGCAAAAATGAAGATAAGTAGAAAAATAAAAGAGAACAAAATACTTCATTAAAGAAAATGAACTAAGGTTGGCAAGAATTGACTAATTTGAGTTGCATAGAATGACTTTGGTTCTTGACAAAGACAATAGGAAAGAAAAAGGATGACTTAGGTTTTTAATTCTCTTAAACTAAATTCTTAAAAATCTATTTATAGTTAGCAAAATAAATGATAGAAACTGACTTTACTTTGACATATGGAGAATTAAAGTTGTCAATTCATTATTTAGTTATAATGACATAATTATCTATGATAATGTGTGCTTCTATTGATTTGATTAAGCTATAACAATCATGTAAGAGCTCGGCTATTGATGCTAGAGTATAATCAGTTGTAAATCCTAAAACGTGTCACAACTTAGAGTGATGAATTTGAATCCCATTTTAATAAATAAACTTGATTTTTTAGAAATCAAAATCCCACATTTATATGTTTTTGAAGAAGATGAATATATTCTAACAAAAAGTTTTGTCTCACATAATGGCTTGAAAGGAATTGTCTCAAAGGCTTGACCTCAAAAGACTTATCTTCAAAGACTACTCGTGAAGAACTATACTCAAGGATCTAGCCTTAAGAATCTACTCTTGATGGCTTAGTGTTAGGATATTCATTTTATTAGTCTTGGGTAAAAATTGTTGAAATTCGTCATGTGACTACATCTAAAATCACAACTAAAATTTTGTACTTTCATTTAATTTGACAACTTTACATATTATTAGTTATATTATAATAAATAGTTACCTATATAAATTTTAATGAAAATAAAAAAATAATAAAAAGTAATAAAAAGGAATATGCATTTTAAAATTAAACTAATAAGTCTATTTTAATTTATCATATTTCTCTTTAAATTAGAATAGTTAAGACAATAATTCTTACTCACCAAAATTCTATGTTCATGAAAAATAAAATGTTATTATGAGTTTGCTAAATGCAATACAAGAGGCTTAGGATGATCTACTCTTAATTAATGATGAATCTTGCAAGAGAAAGAGGTTAGAAAGTGAATTTGAAGATGCATTAAGGTAGAAATTATTGATGATGGAGTTTCTTAAACTATCAATGAAAATATAATAATCATGCTCATTCATTGTTGAACCTTTTGGCATTTCTAAAGTATTTCATATCACAACCTCTATCAAGATGATAATTGAACTATTCAAATGAAATTTTTTTTAGTTTTTCTTTTGTTTATTATATTATTAATTCATTATGAATTATAATTAGATATATATATATATATATATAAGGGCATTTTTAATATTTAGCTTTTGAGTCTAGTTTTTGTTTTGTATTTTTATAAATATGTTTTTATAAAATAAAAAAATAGATAATTTGTTTGACATTACTTATGAAAAATTATGATTTCTTTTCATCCTATATTTGTACATATTTCTAAGCTGTGATTTAAAGATATATGAGTTACAAATTAGATCTATTTTTTTGTCTTCATGTTATAAGATTTCATCTTACGTTATTCTTGATCAATTTTGTTATCAAAGCCTCCTTAATAGTGTTCCAACCATCATACAATCCGCTACTACCACTAAACAAGAAGCTTCTTCTTATTTCCTTATCTTCTACTGTGACTCGTATTGTATCATCAATTCTACCTCTATTAACTTGTTTGAAAAAAACTACCTCAAGTTTTGTGTCATCATCCATGATCATTGTATGACACTTGGCTGTAGCAACTGGTTGCACACCCCTATTATCGCCCCTAGCCACATGTACAACCTCATATGTTGTTATACCCAGTAAAAAGTTTTATGTTAATCTTTAATGAATTAATTTTTGGCTTGGACGATTTCAGATCGACAGTAGGATGAGCCAGGAGCTCAATCAGAGGCTATTGGAATTTCTGAAATTTCTAGGGATTTTTCGGAGCACCGAGGTGAATTTTAAGAAATTTTCCCTGTTTAATTAGATTTATTGGATTTTTAGAAATTCGAAAATCCATTTAAATTAAACCGGAAATTGTTTTTTTTTACCGCGCGTGAACCGGACCGGAACGGTTCAGCGGGGGCGGAGACGGTTCGCCGAGTGAGTTTGCGCGTGCGTTCTGATAAGCGGATCGGACGGTCGTGATCGACGGTTGGGATTGAACCGGCTGATCGGGTGCTTACCGTGTCGAAAGCGTGTCAACGGCGCGTAATGGGTTTCACCGTGTCGGCCAGAAACATAAAACCCTCGCGAAACGATTAGGGTTCGTTCGGCCGACCGATAAAGAGGAATTTTCCGGCGTACGGCGCGTGATTCCGGCGGCCTGGCAAGGGGCTTTTTGTACCTGGAGATTCACGGGAACGAGGAGAGTCAATTCGTACCGGATTCGTTCGGCGAGGAGCTGCGGCGAGCTACGGACGAAGTTCACCGTCGCCGGCGTCGTTGAGGTAGGAAATTCAGTTTAAATTAGTGATTTAGTAGAAAATTAAAAGCATGGAATATTTTGTTAATGTCTATCTGAGCATGTGATTGAAATTTTGAAGTCGGAAATGCATTGCAGTATTATAATTTTAGCATGTTAGGTTTTAGGGTTTCGGAAAATTATACCCGCCGAATTCGGAATTTTGCCAAGCATGTGTTGAATTGATAATGTGCTTTATTCATGTTAAGGTGGTTTCAAATGCTGGAATCATTAATTTCATAAATTGTCAATTAGGGATCGGATGAAAGTCCTTCGGCGGAAAATTTTGATTGAACCTTAGAAATTAGTGGCAATTATTGAAACATTAGGATAGTACGAACATAGAATTTTGTTTCTCTTTGTTCGCGGTCGCCGGAAATCGGCGGAAGAATTGGACTTGGTCGGCGATTGCGTCGGCTAGGGTTTCGCGGGCTTCGGACCGAGAAAGGAGAAGGGTTTAGATAATATCAAATTTAATTAAGTAATTAATGATATTTACGCCATTTTATTAGTAATTAAAATTAATCCGATTAACGGATTATTAAGAAATTGGTTCGGCGGTGCCGCGGTTCAGCGCGAGGGTCCCGAACCGGTGGCGAGATCCGGTTCAGGGGATTCGGCGCGGTTCAGTGAGAAGCGGTTCTCGGCTCAGCGCGAAGGCCGAACCGGCGGCGAGAACCGGGTTCACGGAAGTGCGGGCGGTATATTGGAAATAACGGAATTTTAAATTCGGTAATTAATCCGAATTTCGGAAAATGGATATATGTGAATTTAAATTTTAATTCGGAAATTTATTCCGAATTTCGGAAAATTAAGAAAGGGCAGAATTTGATTTTTTTGGAATTTTTAAATTAATTCAGAAATTAATCCGAATTTTTGGAAAAACAGGATATATGTGGAATTTATTAATCCGAATTTTCGGAAAAAGGATATATGTGGAATTTAAATTTTATTCGGAAATTTATTTCGAATTTCGGAAAATGGATAAAGGGCGGAAATTGAAATTGGGATTTAAAAATTTCCTGAAGTGGGGAAAAATGTTATCAGTGATGACAGTACAGCTGGAAACAGTCAGACAGAAGTATGGTACACGGATGCTACCAGAACAGTCAGTAATTGACAGTTGTGTTGCTTGATGGCAACGGCATGGATTGAGTCAGTTTACTCAGTGTTGGCATATTTTATGGATTGGCATACTGGACCGGACTACTATAGACCCTATATGATGTTTTAGGGTAGTTGTGGTAGGTAACTGTGCGGTTCAGACTTAGCTTCCACAGTATACATGTGACTGGTATGCGCCTTGTTGTACCTGGATACATGTTGCCGGATCTTGGAGTTAGAGATTGGCAATGACTGTAGGGGCGTGAGCTTCTATGGAAGTTGTTGGTAGAGGACTCTTTGGGACGGTGGCTGAGTCGATCTCTCCTGGTCCATGTGTGTAGGCCTGCGCGCCTGAGGGTGGCAGGGGTGTCTCGCAGTGGCTAGCCAAGTGTGTAGGCCTGCGCGCCTTAGGGTGGCAGGGGTGTCTCACGTTGGCTAGAGATTTTGTGACTAGATCTGTCTATAGTCTCCAGGAGATTGATTGACGAGAGACGCTGCGGTGTCGGGTGCTTAGGCGCCATGCGTGTTTCGAGATGGGCGTTCCCACTGGCACGCTACCTGGAAGCCCAGAGGAGAGCTACTCTGGTGTGACTAGGGGTGACTGTGGTTGGTCGGAGTCTGGGACTGAGAGTGCCTATCCACCATACATTGTTATGCTGTATTCTTATATTTTTGCTATTATCCTTCTCTTGCATGTGAGTTTTACTAGCTGTCTTTCCTACTGGGCGTAGCTCATTCCTGTATTGTATATTTCAGTGGCTCGGCAGACTTGACGCTACCTGATTAGGTGGGATCGTGGTCAGCAGGCTTGTGGAGGATATCTGATTGTGATTGTCTGAGATATTCTGGTTAGTTGATTGTTGCTGTTGGATGTATTTAATGAGGTTATTAGTCTCATATGTCATGTAATATGTGAGGGAAATTCTGACTTATGTTTCTGGTTGGATAATATTGCACTTGTTGGACTTGGTCTTATTCTTGTAATGTAGTTTCCATTTACTACCCTACCTTATTGTCTTGGAGTATGGTGTGTGGAGTGCCATATTTTATCTGAGGATGTTATATATCTTTTTGTTTGATGGTGAGGTCATTACATGACTATGGAACTTAACCATGGGGGTTCAGACTTCTAATAGACCGGTTCTCCTACCCGTAGGGGTTAGGAGTATTGGGTCTAGTAGGAGTAACATTGTGCGAGTCCATCTGTTAATTCAGGAGTCATGAACCTGATTTGACGGTGTACCCGGGAGATGGGATCCACATTGTTAAGGGAAGTAGGTGTGTAATGATGTGTTATATCCTATGTTTTCGTAGGCTACTCAGGTTGGTATGGGACGATCTGAGCTGTCTATATAAAAAAAAAAAAATTGTATGCCAAAAATCAGCCTAGGAAAAATGGGGTGTAACATATGTCTTGTTTAGTCTACTTATAAGTGCAACACTCCCCTTAGCATAACGCGACTGTGGCACTATTTTGTCTCTTCTTTCACATCACATTGTAGCCGCCTATGAAGAATTTACATGCAAAATGGTAGCCACCACCGCTTATAGAGTTAAACTGGCACCTGAGTAGAACATATCCAATCACACGACCAAACTTGAGACATGCCTTACACAAGCAAGCACAAAGTCAGACCTGAACCAAACTGTCTGATTTGACTGAATTGATTCTCTTGAACTTGAACCTGAACCAGAAATTGTAACTTATTTGAAATTTTATTTAGGAAAAACATTTTAAAGTGTTATTTATAATATTTTGATTAAATTTGTAGCTAAATTTTGTATCACCAATAATGATATTAGGAGCTTAGATGCTTAACACTTATCATAAGGTTATTAATGGTTAAATTATTTTTATTAATAATTTGATAATTTGTTTAATTTGATTTTTAATGTCTTTAACATTCTCTTTATATGATTGTCCATTATCGACTTTTTATTTTATTCCTAACAAGGATAATCTATATCAAATCCTTATTTCATCGCATCTTACTAATGACAATACATAAACACATTAAACATTTTATGATCATATCAAATTTTTTCCTTTATAAATGAATTATTCACAAATACTATATATTTCACACTTTGTTGCTATGTTAAACCATACAAGTTTATATTTGAACTAGTTTATTTATTCGTACTCATAGCATTCATGAGAATGGTTTGTTTTGTAATAGAACACTATCCACAACCTTTATTAGCGATAACAATTTAACTTGTGAGGTTTGTAAAAGATATTTAATTCCTATAAAATTTGATCACTATTCCCTTATATATGTTTGGCATTATATATATAAAGTTATTTGTTATCACACACTAATATGGGATAAAGCATTGCTAGGTTGAATGTATCAAGAGTATGTGAAACTTTATTTTGCTTTAAAAAATAGTGTTAATTGCCCTTGGAAACCTAAAATTTTATTATCTCACAATGGTCATAATCCATTACTAAATATGAACCACAAACAAAATCTACATCTTAAAAAGAGATTGACCTTATTATTCTTACCAAGTCATAAATCTTATTAGATCCTATATATCTCCTTGTAGAAAAAAGTTTTCCTAAAATTGTGCTTTCTAATTCTCAAATTCTTAATTTTTTCACATCATATGTGATAATTATTAAATTTGTATTTTTTTATCTTTTTTATTTCCAAATTTTTTACTTATTTTATAAATATGTTATTTAAATTTATTTGATAAAAATATAATTTAAATCATCATATCACACTTATATTACTATATTTGATATTTCAAGAATATCATTATTATTACCTATAAGTCTCAGATACTACAGATGACTAAATTTACTTATCTTTATATAAGTTAGATCATATACACAATTAAATTATCTAACCTTTTATTTAGTTAGGCCACCTAATGTCTTGAATTCTGAAGACCTATATAGATTAACATATAGTCTTATGAAGATTTACTTGTATTATAAGTCTAAGTACAATTTTTTTGTATAATGAATTGATGTAGGATATGATGCATCAACATGATGATTGAGTTTATTTAGTGTATAATATTTAACTTTTCGTTAGTTTATTATATTTTTAGTTCATTATAGCTTATAATGGGTCATGTATATAAAATTTTCATAACATTTTTAGTTTATTATTTTTTATTAGAAATAATATTTTCTTTATTTTTCCTTTGAGTTTAGCCATTGCTTCATATTTTTTATAAATATTATTTATAAATCAAAAAAAGAAAGGAGATTGTTTACTTGGCATTCTTCTTGAGGGAAATTATGATTTCTTTTTATTGTGCATATATACATATTTGTAAGTTATGATTTAGATTCTTTTAAGCTTTGATTTTAGTGTTGCAATTTGGATTTTCTCATCACCTACCTCGTTCTTGCCTTCCCTTAATAGAATTTCATCCAACCTCAATTTTAGTCACCATCATTTTCAATTCTATTAATATCTCAAAGAGATTTTGGCGACCCTTGGATTTTAACTAAATTTCTATTGTTCTCATCCTTTCCTTAACGATGACTTTCTTAAATATCTATGTTAAGAAGGAGACAATTCCCCTAACCTTTGTTGAAAGGAATATATTTCCTTCAAACGAGGTTCTTACCAAACCCTTAAGGGAGCTTAAGGGATAAAAGAGAAAAAGGAAGGGGAAGAGAGCACAAGATACTTCTTACAAATCTAAGTTATCAGCCATCTTATCAAAGATCGAAGAACGAATGACAATTGACCTAAAAAATAATCCTCCTCCATTGTGGATGCAATGACTCCTCTTGAGATTCCAAACTATTGAAGATGGGAGACAAATCTAATCTCAAATGAGAACAATTTTATTCTGAGTATCTTGATTTTCCTTATGTCAATTTTTATGATGAATTGATTGTATTTTTAGGTGATCTAAAATAAGTTATAAAGTAGAAGCTCTAGGAAGTTCAACAAATGCCAAGGGACCTCAACATTATAAGCACTTATTAATAGTTTTAGCATAACCTCCTTAATAATACACTGGTATATATGAAAAAAATTATGAAAGTGTAATATGATAAAAATATAGCTTTAAGAATATTGAAAGAGATTTGAAAAGAATAAAAAATTTCTTATCGAGAAAAGATAGATTAGCTTAAGATATAAGCAAAGTTTTTAAAGGACCAATTTGTAGCCAAATTTTTCTCTTTGATGGAAGAGATTTAGAAGAAAGAATGCTTCAACTTGGATTGAAAGAAAGCAGTAGATGAAGTGAGACAATTTGTTATTTCACTAAGACTAAGAATATTTGCAATGTATTAATGGGGCCTCGAGAAGGATATTTTATAGCTTGTAAGAGATGATCTTTTATCTCAAGTTAAGTATATTTTACTAAGTGGAAAAACTCTTTGAGTGGCCTTTTGAGAAAAAAACAAAAAAGATAAGACTTAAAAGATGAAGATAATAATTTATTAAGAATCATATATTTTGTTTTAGAAAAAAATGTACTTTACTTTTGTATTATTAGGTTAGGAACTTAATTGATGGAGAAGCAATCACTATAGAAAATCAATGATAAAATGAATCTACTAAATGCATTGATTAAGATAATTAACATCAATAAGATGAAACTTTATTTTATCTTAATTGATTTATCACAATTAAGATGTATAAGATTGATGTAAGCAGCTTAACTCTTAAACCAGTTTACCAAATGTATCCAATCTCTAATATGAATGCATAGATTTGTATAGAATAAATGATATGATATATGCACGACCACAATGTTCTGACTAATTTTTAGAGGTTATGTGCACCTATTATAGACATCTATAAGCATAAATTAATCTCTTAGGTGTGTTCTCAAAAGGCATGAACGTTATTAATGTTTATAATACATGAGAAGTTAGTTGAAAATATTGAAATGATATCTAAAAAAGTAATCTGATAATTAATTATAAAAAAAAAATTGTAAAATGAAAGAATATGACTTATCAAAATAACATGATTTAACATGAGGACATAATAGCTTTTTTTTTAGGGGAGGGAGATTATGTAATAGAAATATTACTAATAAAGAGTGTGCAAGGAATCTAGTATAAAAAAAAATCCAATTTGTCTTCCTTCTTTATTAGAGTTATTGTATAAGTGTTGTGTAACCATAATAAAGAGAACACATGTAAAAGAAGATTTCATGATCTCTTATAATTCTTAGTAAATATATTCATATTTTTCCCCACATTTTTTCTAATGTTAATTTGATATTTTTTCTAATATTATTTGCTTTCTTTTTCTTTGTGTGTGTGTATGTGTGTATGCATATTTTATTATTTGATTTTCTTCAATCTTTATATTTGTTTTTTTAGTAACAATACAATTATAAATGGTTGGTTGTGCGAGATTTATAGTTTTAATTATCTCAGGAAGTACGTTTTTCATTAAGATAGAATTTGTGATATTTATCTCTGATAATTTCATCTTTATTAAACATATTTGTTTATTAAAAAATATTAAAAATTACTCTATGTAATTAGAATCAATAAAATATTTTCTTATATTATGTGATTATGAACTTATCATAGAATTAGTCTTCTCATTATATATAAATATTCTATTCTAGGAACTTAATTTTATTATTTTAAAATATTATCATCTTTTGGTTATACCATTCTAATTAAAGTTAAAATTTGTCTTTAAAATATATCTTAACAATGTAAGGTTAAAGTGTTTTTTTTTTCAATATAAGAGTATTCTTTACAAATCTCTCAATCTAAAAGCTTATAAATAACCACTATTTATCCGATCTATTTCTTAGACATTGCATGCAATCACTCTATATCTTGTTTTTTTGCTTTTTCTTAAATGTTATAAGCCTATTATATTTTACTTAATCTTTGAGTCATTATTATAATGTAAGAGACATCATCTCGAGACAAGTTTCTTTAAATATTGGGAATAAAGTGAATTGATTAATTTCATTTATCAAATCAAAAAAGCATTTATCTTTAACCCATAATTTTTTTTTGGACTTAGACATATCATATGAGAAAGTGATTTGATGAAAATTTGTTATGGTACCAACATTGGTCGTACTCATATGTTCCACCATAGTTGTTTTTGGTACAAAAAACCTTTTCATTTTGTTTTATCTAAAAAATATTAAACTATGATCCCTTTTTCTCCATGATAAAATCATTAAAAATAAAATTTATTTAAACAAAATATTTTTATCAAAATTAAATTGTTGAAATTTTTATCAAACATCTTTATATTTTAATTGTATTTTTTACCTTATTATATTCTTGTCTCAGTATGCTTTAATTATCAAACTCTCTTGTTTTATTTAAATAACATAACGATGGAATTAAAATAAAAAGAAAAACAAAAATCTCAAATGGAGGTCACTGTCCATAATCCACCGGACGGTAACCTTATTCGGACAATTAGCTTGCCAGCTTAACCAAGCTTGTCCTTAACTAAGATGGCCCTGTATGTAGTTCCTCGGAAATTCGGGGGTTCGTTCGGTTTGCGGATTCGGATATAAATAAACAATACAAAATCCGAGAAAAAGAGCACTAACTACGGCTCTCCTTCGTTTCCCCTTTTCAAAGCTGGAATACGAGAAGAATAGCGAGAAAGAACGAGGGGAAGGCGAGCAAAAGAAGAGAAAAGCGAGAAAGTTAGGGAGCAATGGAGGAGAAGGTGGAAGGTGAAAAGGGATTGAAGCTTTTTGGGGTGAGGATCGTCGATTGGGAGAACCGTAGAGGGGAAGAGGAGGCAGCGACCGATGCGGTGGGGGAGGGAGAGGCGAAGGCGATCAAGAAAGGCATGCTGAAGAGTAAAAGCATGGGAAATTTGGCGGCGTTGGCTGCATCTTCTTCAGCGGGCCGTGGAGACGGCGATGAAGGGTATGTCTCAGATGGTGGTATTCAGCAATCATCGAGGAGGAGAGGCGGGCAGGAGAGGAAACGAGGTGATTTGGTTCAATTCAACTCTGTTTATTATTCATTTTGCGTTTTTCCTTTGGGATGTGATTGATTTATTGTCATTTGTGCGGGAAGTCGTTTTTTTTTTTTGTTGAAAATCATCTTATTTGATCCCTTTGCAGTTCATGTGGTCGGATTTGATCTTTGAATGGAATTGAGTCGACAAATCTTGTGAAAGCGTGCAATTCTGAGACTTCTGATTCGCGATATCGTAATTGGCTCATTGATTTGTCGGATTTTTATTATTTTTATTTGAAGATTGGGATTTGCGCTACTTTTTATTGGTTCATTGTACTTGCCGTTTGTAAGGAGGTTGCTGAATTTTTATAGGGCGTGTAGATGGGCTTATAAAACTGGTGGTTTTTGGAAGTTTTACTGCTTTTTTTTCTCCCTTCTTTCTCCCAAAAAAAGTTCAGTTTTCTGCATGCCGCAGCTTGCATATTTAATTTGGTTGATGAAATTAAATGCTGCCCATGGACACAGAAACATAACAAAAGTCATATGCTTGCTGTCCTCATTAAGATCAAGATCTACTATAACTTGTGGTACGAACCACTGCAGTGGAATCTTGTTAAGATATTAACTCTATATTAATTATATTAATTATATTAATTATTTCGAATTTCAGATTTTTTGCTAGAGTTTGTTAAGAGTAATAAACTTATTAATATTTTGATTGGAGGGAGTAGAGATATAGTGGCTATATGATGAAATATTCTCCAAAATGACACTTGCTAAAAACTATTATATGTGGACTATGAAATATTTGAATTTCTAGTGAGTATGCAATTAGTTTTATGGCTATTCAAGTGGTTATGCATTGGATAGGAATTTGAATATTCAAAGTAAAGATGATAAATGTCATATGTTAGGGAAATCATAATAGGCTTAGTTAGGAGATTATTTAAGTACAAATAAGATTGAATTTAATCTCATAGGGTAAGTTAAGTAGCTTTTGGGGCCCGAAATTGTGTTTTGTTTCCTAATCAATAACTTTAGAACTTTATTATATAATATAATTCTTATCCATGGGTTTCAGTTTTCGTGTTATTGGACGTCCAACTAAGTGTATTTTGGGCATAACTTGGGCCACTATACGTGCAACTTCTCCTAACAAGTAATATCTTCATTAAGTTGTGGTTCAATTAAGATGAAGTGGTTTTGTATAATCAATATAAGGTAACAAAGCCATTATGGCATAGTAAAGCTGCTAGGAATGGTGAAGCTAATAAGTTATGGTAAGGTCAACATAATGGTGGAGATGATGTGGTAGGACCGACATAATCAATAAAGTCAATAAGTCAATATTGGGGGTTTAATAGAGCCTACAATAGGTGTTATAAGCAAAAAGATGATTCAGGAGAATTGATAAGGGCAATAGAGTTAACAAGGGCTATAGAGTGATAAGTATGGTTTTAAAGAGGTGGCAAGTGATAAGATTCGATATGATATGACAGAGCTAACATGAGCGATACAACCTATGGTGACGATTCTAAGAAAGCTAATATAGGGAGGCAGAGATGACATGTTCATTGATGGACGATAGGTATAAGATCATCACTTGAATGAAAACTTTAATGAATGTCAGTGAGATTGAATTTAAATCTTGCATTATGAGTTGAGTATAATGTTAGCAATCTAACATATAATTAATATGATAATTAATATTGACCCATAAAATTAAGTTTTTGAGCTATTAAGAGTTTACTTAACTCCATATTAGGCTCAAATTAGGCCCCTTGTAGGGCAATTCCCCCAAAATGATACAATGTTTGGAGTAGTGAGTTTAGTTCAAAATTCAAACTCTATTTTGTGATTGTTTCATTGGCCAATTTCAAAGATGATAACTTAGTGTTTGGGGCTTCATAATGGTATCATCATTGTTACATGTTGACGATTATTCTATTTGATTTTGAAATTAAGATCTTTAATGCATCATTTGTTTTTTTTTTCTCTCTTTTGGTAAATCGTCTTATTTTGAAAGAAATTTGGATGGTTTATTTTGTAGTAAGAATTTAGATATATTTCAAGATTTTATAAAATAGTACTTTACTACTTTTTTGATATAATTATTATCACTTCTTGGTTAGTGTAATATCTTTCTTCTTTCCTGTTTACATTAGCTTGAATTTTGGTCAAACTGTAAATCTTGGCATTCAACTTTTGGTTTTTTTCTATACAGTTATTACATTTATCACATAAGATCTTATTGGTACATTCTCACAAACTTGCCACTTGTTGCAAAAAATCTTATTTTTTGGTCGATACTTCATTCATTTGTTCTTATAGCACTGTTGAAAATTGGTTGTATTCAACTACGATAATTTCTGCAAGTTTCCATCATTTTTGCAATGTTTTGCTTGGCCAAAAGTGATAAATGAGTTAATCTTGTCAAGCTTCGATTTTGATTGTACGAACATGGAGTCCAAGCAGCATGTTTTCAAGTTGAAGTTCACGTATTTAGCATGGAAAACCTATTAATGTCATGCATTTCTTAGGTTTTGCTAGAGATAATTTGGGCATTTTTGAAAATAGATATTATGTTTACTAAGGCTATAAAGATAGCTTATAGGTCAATTGTCATTCAAACAAAGGTCTATTTTTAGCTTGGAGTGAAGCATTACAAGCTAAACGCAGCTTGAATTGAAACCAATTTGAGAAATACCTTGAGCAAATAAAATCAGTGCAAGATCAACTTGACATATATATATATATATATATATATATATATATATATATATATATATTATGCACACTTTTTTGCAATCTTAGATTTTTAAGGAGTTCATTCAAGTAGCAAATTTAGTTTGATTTTTTTTTTCTCAGATCAAGCTCAATTTGATGCTAACTAATCGTTCATTACATAGACCGATGTTGAACAATAGATGTGGCTTTCAGTTTATTAATAGACTAATAATCCTAGTTTCATTTAAGGTCTCTTGGAACAACGGATACAATTGTCTTCATAATTCATTTGGGTTAATCGTACACTTCTGCACTGCTGTTTTCACATTCTCCTTTGCTTAATGTCTCAGAGAACCTTACTAAGAATGGGACTAAGACTTGTTTCAGGTTTTGAATAAATATCTTGGATTTTAAATGGATCGTGTGAAGGATTCTCCTTTAACTTGCGAAACTGCCAATTGTCTTTCACACCTAATTTTTTGTGACTTTTGTGATCTTATGTTATAAAATCTTAGATTTGTTCAAAGTATCCACAAAGGAGCTATCTACCTGCGGATGGATTGGCTAGGTTTTTTTTTGCCCAAGCATGTGTATAGCACACAAATGGCCAAACTATGCCATAGATTTCTGTTGCAAGTTCCTACTAGAACATGTTCAGCAACAGTTAAATAGGAAGACGAGGTTTAATTGGAAAGGAAGTCAAACTCAAATAACCAAAACAAAAATAAGTTTAGCATGGTTATGAGCTTGGATCATGAATTTAAAATGCTTAAATCTACAAACATAATAATATATGCTGAAACCGAAAGTGTTGTTTTCATGACAAAATCTATTGTGCCGTATAATTTTACTCAAGAGCACCATATTTTATCATGTTTTGAATGATGATTAGATGCATATTTTTAAGAATTTGGGAACAAATTTGCGTTCAAATTGTTTTTGAAGCTTAGACATAACAATTGCTTCTTATGTTACAAGTTTTATGTTTTTTTTAATTCGAGAGTTGAATTCTGATTTCCAAGAACTTCGATAATATGTCCCAAAGCTTTTATCAATCGAGTTACCCAGCATCACATTTTATGGTAGGTTTAACATATGAGTGCTTGATACTTTAGTGCTTCGTTTGTAATTGCACTTGTAGTAACATCTAGAATGACTCTGAACCACACTTTCTTAATATATTCTCCCTTACCTCAATTAAAATATGCTTGTTTGTTCTGCGTATGAGTTTAATCTTCCTTCCTTGTCTGGACTCAAGTCTGTTCTCAATGCAGGGGTACCATGGACCGAAGAAGAACACCGAACATTTTTAGCTGGACTGGAAAAGCTTGGGAAGGGTGACTGGAGAGGCATCTCCAGAAACTTTGTACTTACCAGAACTCCAACCCAAGTTGCCAGCCATGCCCAAAAGTATTTCCTTAGGCAGAATTATACCAATAAGAAGAAGAGGAGATCCAGCCTCTTTGATGTCGTCTTTAACAACAAAGTAAAGGGAATATTATTTCATTTAAATGTGTCTCCCTTTTTTTCTGTCCATTTAATAACCCAATTCTTTGCAGACCATAAACACTTCAGTTAAGAGTTCTGATGAAAGTTTAAGAACAACTGTTCTCAGCAACAATCATTTGGTCAATCTTTACACTCAATTTTACTTCTCATTCTTCAAAGCTAGCTGTTAACCTTCTCGTACAACATTGCTTGTCTAATACATGGTAAATTACCTGCAGACTGAATCAACATCTTGCAGCTTAGTCCAAACAACAACTTCAGCTGAAGCTAGTTGCAGTGACATTCCTAATCTCCTCAAAACAAGTTCTGTGGTAAACATCAACCCAATTTTTCTTCAACATGAAGCCATTCTTGTCATCTTGACCATAATATTTGAATTCTAAACAGAATCCGACGACCTCCATCTTATCCCTGAACCCAATAGTGGTTGCAGATCAAACAGCTGCAAGCTTCCTCAAGCTCTCTCTGCCTCTCTGCCCAACTCAACCACTGGTCGATTCATCAACAACCGTAGATGGGGATCTTGAGCTGAGCATTGCGCCGCCTCAGTCTCATGGTAGTTTGGCATCGATGTCAGCAGGCTCGATTAGAGTGGTCTGATTGCTTGCTGTCCAATGCTCTCTATGTTTCCATCTCAGAGATGCTTTAGCATCAAAGTGTAAGAGAGCCATGTTTAATTACAATCTATTACATTAAGCTAATGCAACTTTTATGGTGATTTTTAGCAATTGTTAAAGCTACTGTATTGCATGCTGTTTTTCTCCGTTCACTGTGGAAGGAGAGGAGGCAGGAGTTTAACTCACACCTGCCTGGTTGTTGTCCAGCTTAGAAGGGGATCAGGAAAGGAACTTGTGCTGTAGAAGTTTAGGTGATGGTTCATGGAAACCAGCTTCAATTTTTGAAAATAGAAGGTAAAATAGAGAATGGTTTGTCTTATTAGCTGATGAAGAGACCACTAAAGAGTATGGATCTCAGTCTGAGTTTTGTCTGTGCGGGTGGTTTATGATGTTATGTAGTTTTATGGTATTTTAATTAGTAGATGGAAGGCACTTGGAGGTGCATTTTAAAAGTACTTCTATGCTTTGTAGATCTTCTAACGATAGGATGCACTCTAGCTTTAGATTTTAGTAGTTTCACTTGTGACTCTTACAACTCTTATTTAATGGGTAACTTATGAAAATTTGAATGAGCTAATTATCTATTAAGTTTCATAATATTTGATGATCATTTGTTGAGATACACACTTAAATTGCATAGTGAGTTGTGTGGAACTAAAATCTTGATAGATTATAGAAGAAACAAAGAAAAAAGAGAAACAAAGAAAAACCACATCACCATTCATAAAATGTTTGCATAAAAGCTATGTTTTAAGTGTTTTGGATGTAAGATAACATGAGAGAACATTCATGAAGAGGAATTTGAGGGGAAGATGGATAAAACTTGAGGATAAACCCATGCTCTATCACATCAACATGGTCTTTGCAACATCTAGTTGGAGGCATTGCATGTTGGAGATGAGGTCTTTGCTAAACTTCACATACAAGATTAGATGAATGTAACAAATTGAAAGTAGAGCAACACTTCTATGTCAAAATTCTTTCATTAGTTATAAGTATTAAAAGCCCCTCAAACTATGCCCATATTTTATAAGCTCAAAAGGGAGAAGAATTATGGAAATTAAAGGCCATTATTAAGTTGGATTGTCTAGTGTGATTGGGCTAACCATTAGGGGCTATTTACCTTAATTGCATGTGCAATTTGTTTAACTTCATAGGATAGTTTAGCCTCATCACCAAGGTGGCCAACATACCACTCAAGATTATCTCTTCATGTCAGTCATTGATATAGATAAGGTTATCAATTCAGCAAATCAATTGTTTAGAATAATTTGGGGATTTTTTAGGGTAATTAGATAAACCTAAATCCCTTGAGAAAACCCACATAATGCATAATATAAGAAAAATATCTTGAATACATCTAAAAACATTTAAAGTGATATCAAAACTAATGAACTCAATAAGTTATTAGGTGACATCAAGTGTATGTATTTAAATAATTTTATAACATTATAATATTATAATAACGTAGGGTGATGTAGGAATTCTAGTACTAGTTAAATAATGACATTGATATACTTTTTTACATAGCATGATAAAAACAAAAAGGTTATATAAGGAATTGATTTCAACGAATTTCTAAAATTTAAATATAAATGCAAATCAAATTGTGGGAATTTTTAGATCACAAATCATTAGAACTTAAAAAGACATTGAATAAATAAGCATGGGTAATTAAGTAAGCAATATTCCTTAAATTTTCATGAATTTTTTAATTGATTTGGTCAGCCAAAATCATTTTATGCTAAGCATGGGCTGATTGCCTAAGGTTTAGAGAGACCTTACTAATGATTTGAAATCAAAGAAAATGAGGAGTTAGAATTGGAAAATTTTAAAACTTGAAAGATTATACAATCACTTAATATCATTTGGTATTCCAAAATTCAATATTTGGTTTTCTAAAATCGAGTATAAAGAATAGATGGAATAGATATATACACAAAGATCAATTACATGAAGTGTATAGATGAAGATATCACATTGAGATAAAGGAATTTTATTCCTTGAAGCATTGCCATGACACAACAAGAATTTTGAGTCAAAATCATCGATGCATTGCTATCTAGAAGAGAATGCCATGTTAGTTACTTTGATAGTTATAGCCATTAAAAATATATTTATTCATGTGGGTATTGATATGGCAACCATAGAATTACATAATTGCATCTCTTAATGTGGATGTAAAGATGGCATTTGAAGCAATGATAATCATGATGATCGTGCCTATAAACATGAGCATGAAGATGGCTGGTTGTGAAGTTATAGCTGTTTTTAACTTCAATTGTAGATACGAGTGCATGTCTAGGTAATTATTAAGGGATTGCCATATCAAAATATTTAGTATGTTAAACAAAATCTATTAAACTTGAGATTTAAGTATTGATTAACATATTTATGTTGAAACATAGGAGCTAAAGTAAATGTTTTAAGGAACGCAGTAGACATTCCAATTCACATCATAATTCATTTGGTTAATTCACATGAAATTAACTAAGCCCTATAATGATTATGCAACCTTATCTCCATAATGAGCGTGTATTCTATGAGCACCTTGTTTTATACTATTTATCTTTACTTATTGCAATGAAAGAAAGAAGTTAATGAGAGTCCAATCAGGTTGATTAGGGGTGAATGTAGGTATCAGTTAGGTCAATCCACTTAATTTTTTTTTGTATTTCTTTATTTACTATTTTTGCTTTAGACTTGTTTTTTACTTAGTTATTTTTTGTAATGTTAAAATGGAAGAATTTTATTTCACAAAAATAACTGCTTAAAAATTAATTTAAATACCATAATTCATTAATCTTATAGCATTGTCTTTCAAAATTTATATTAGGGATTGAAGGTCTGATGGCATAAGAAGAGGAGATCTGCAATCTAGATAAAGAGAAGGCTAACATACACTTTTTCTTGGGAACTTTTTTTTACGTGCATGTAATAGAGTTTATATAGATAAGCTCTAAAAATTGATAAAATTTTAAAGGATCTTTTTCATTCTAATAAGAGATTAAATAGGTTTCATTTTACAATCCCAAATACAATAAAATGATTAAAATAACTTTCAACCTAAACATTGGTTACTTGAAAATATAAAAAAAATATATACTTTTATTTAAAAACTCCATAACCCTTTGTCAAGTTATTTTAATCATTTTTTCTTTCTTTTTCACTTTTCATATTCTTATCTTTTTATTTCCCTTTTTATGGCTATTATAGTATTTTTATATTTTTTTTTCTCTTTTCACATTTGTATTCTTTCATTTTTCTTTTGTGTCTCTTATCATAATTGGCATATTAATAATATGTTATAAAAATAGCATATAAATATAAAATAAATTATCATAATATGATATCTTATGCAACAAATAACATGTCAAATTGGGATAGGCAACATGTCATTATAATCAAAGATCACATGCATCTTCAAATAAGTTATTTTACCTTATCTCCATAGGGCTTTTCCTCTCTAGCAAGCATCAAATACAATATTTCCTATTTCATTCATCATACATTGCTATTATTCCATCACTTTATCATTTTCATTTTCAATTAAATCAATTCAATTTGGTAAGCAATCTATAAGCAACATTAAAAACATAGCAAGTAACATACAACATTTCATCTTAAGTTAAATTAATCAAATTCATTTCTTTATGCAACCATCATTATATAAAATATATGCATAAAATAAAAGCTTTCATACTTGAGCATTCTTAAATTTTTCATTTCATACCTTCAATTTGTTGTACCCTTTAGTGGTTACATTATTTGTTTGATAAGAATAAAATCACAGTGTTATATTTACTAAAGATTTTCTTGTGTTAATTTTAGGTTGTGCGTCTAAAGTGTACATAGATTATCTGTAGAAGAGCTTGATTAGTAAATTCAAAGAGAAACATAAGCTTGACTAACATGAAGAGAAAATCTTTGTTGTCTTTTATTTTTGATAATTAGAATGTCAAAATCTATAATAACTCACTGAAAGTGCTTAAGACTTTTTTTAGACATACATTTTATATTATTTTTCATACAAATACCCCTAATTTATAGTGCATTCATTATTTATTTAAGATATTTGATTTGAGATTAGTGTTCTTAATTTCATATAAACAATATTACATTTCATATTAATATGATACATTCATTAGACGGATCAATGTGACACCCAGGATTGAAGAAGGTAGGCAATAAGTATAAAGTGATGTCCTAAAAAAGTAATCACTGAAGCAAAAATAACTTATAACAGACATCTAGATAGAGTGATATGGGAATGAATTGTCTCGTCATAGATGCTAAAAAAGTGATTCTCTTATTTATGTGAGATTCCTTACCTTAAAATGCTCAGGCATTTTTCAAGGATAAAACCTAATTGAGTTGGTGTAGGAATATCTACAAAAACAAAACCTTAACATAATTAGATGAGGATGTCACATTTGATATCAGAGTCAAACCTAATTAGTTTGATGTGATTCAATGATAAATAAAGTAGAAATAGGTGAGCCCGTGACACTTGGGACTGAAAAGAGAGGAGAGTAGGCATTGGGTAATTCCTTGGAAAAAGAATTATTGAAGCAAAGAGCATCTCTTAGTAAACTTTTAAGTAGAGTGATAGTAGGATGAATTATTTTATACTGACTATTAAGAGAATAATTTTAGTGTGGATATCTTATCTTTTTAAGATATTGAAATTTTTTTTAGTGTAAAACTTACTTAGGTTAATGTGAGATATTAAAGTGATTAATATCTCAATATAATAAGATCAGGATGCCACAATTATATAAGAGATCTGATCGAGTGATGAGAAAAATTATAATTTATTATATTATTATACAAGTATAATCATTATATCATATGAATACTTTATCATGTGAGGAGTTGATTATCATTGTATAGTATAATGATATTTATTACAATTGTATGATCCAATTATTTATTTAGTGCGAGTTTAAAACTTAAGTTATGAGCATGCTGATTTCAATTTTATGATACAATATCAGTTTTCTACATGTATAATATTATTTCACTTAAGAACCTATTTTGAGACTTATTATGTATTGATCATATTTGCATCATAGTAGTATGATCCCCACAACATATATACATAATAACTTATGATTAATATAAATGAGCTTATTATAGGATCATAGTATACAATAATGTATCATACAATACTTTTCTAATAACTCAGAATATAGATTTATATAATTTTGTTATAATCATATCATGCAATGTTTGCATTGTATTTATATGATTTATTTTTCACAATAAATGAACTAGTAAGACATTGGCCACTGATTAGACGATATTGTTAGTAGTTCATCATACTTGTACGACCTCTTGAATCATGTTATACGATCAATTTAGGATGTGAGCGATAATAAGTTTGACTAGTTTTTTATATAATTGTTTAAGAAAGTTTTGGAGCCATTTGAGAGTATTCTTTGGAGTATATAAGGTATTTAAATAATAAAGAAAATACAAATACTTTACTTATTCTTTATTTGGAATAAATTTCTATTTCAATTATTTTACACTTAGAGAAAGATTAGGTAAAAAAAAGGCTGTATGTTTCTCTTCATTCATCATTATACCATCCATTATTTATTGAGTTAAGTAGCATACAATTTATTAATTTATTCATGAAGCTTTATTGCATATTTTTTATATTACTATAATATGTCTCTTATTCAATAATTTTTTAGTTATATGAATTATTATATTAAATTTTATTGCTTTTTCTTATTATTAGGACCTTTTATTTGATCTTTGTTTTATTAGTTTTTATTAAGTCATTGTGTAAGATTTTATTAACTTGATCTTTGTAGATTTTTATCAAACTAGTATTATAGATTTAAATCAGGCTTGTGTTGTAGTTTTTTAAAGATATTGTTTGAGTGGATTGCTTAGTTATTTGTTTGAAAATGAATATTGATTTGAATTTGTATTGAAACATGTGAAATTCATGTGTGCACTTTTATTTGTATTATAACACAACAATTTTTTGAATGCTAAACAATATTTTCATAAAAACAAATGTTATAATAACCAATAAAATTAAAGAACATATAAATCTTTTATTACCAAGTTATTTTGATTTTAACTTGTATTAAAAGTTATAAGTTTGTACTTAAACATATCATACTTATATAATATTCTCAGTTGTACTATAGAATCTTTTTTCGTGTTCATCAAAATATCTCATTCTATTGTGTGGTATGATGTTTAATATTGTATAAAAAACTTGTAAAATATTCTTATAAAAATTTTAAAAAAATTTATAAAATTCACAAAAAATATAAATCATCCAAAACTTTGTTTTATTTTTTTTATAATCTATAACTATCTTTTTTAAATCATAAATCAATCTTGATATCACTAATTTTTTTCGTTATTCAATAAATTTGAAAATTTTAAAATATCATCTCTACTTTTAAGATATTATATACTTAACTATATACTCAAATTTGACATAATCCTTAGTCATTCCAAAATAATCAATTAAGTAACTCAAAAGAAGCTTGAACAATAATCACAGAAATGAAAATTTTTAATAAAGGCAACTTTAATTAAATTTCTACTTCAAAAAATAATCAAGCTTCATTGGAGCTCTTCCTCTTCCTCAAAGCTTGTAGTTCCTATTATAGCTTTGAGGATCAAGGCTCTCCTCTTCTTCTCAAAGGATCTCCTCCTCCTCCCAAGCTCTCTCTCTCTCTCTCTCTCTCTCTCTCTCTCTCTCTCTCTTACTAGAACTTTCTCTTATGTTTTTTTGCAATGAAAATGTTTCTCAAGAAAGGATTAATCTTATCTTTAATAAGTAAAGAATTTAAGATTATATAATCCATTACTTTTACTTTTTTACTTTAAAAAATTCATAGAAAATTCAAACAGCTTTCAAAATTCGCAAATGATATATCGATAATTTTCTCGTGACAAGATCTTCCCAATTGCAACCTTAAATCTCAAATTTGATTACTGACAACTTGGCATGTATTCTAAGATGTATTAAAAATTAATGATTTTTTAAATCTAGACTTACACAACCTATATTTAGTATTAAATATATAATTAAGTACAAATTTTATAATTAAATAACTAGGGCTATTGTAATCATCATCCACTTTTTAAAAAATAGAAAATTGTTATGTTCATACAATTTATTAGAAAATTTATATTTTCATTCACATTTAAGAACATTATTCTCACAATTTTTTGATGTTACCATTATAATAATTGCAAATTTTTGCTTTATGAAAATTATACAAAAATTAAGCTTATGACAATTTGTCAACGATAAGAAGTCTGATTTATCATAACATGTATATTTTAAAAACTCTATTTTATTATTGCTCTAATTTAATAGAAAAATATCAATGAAGTTACTAAGTTAAAAATGAAAAATAAACAATCCATAAAGTAACCATTTTAAGAAAACAATAAAACATATAAAAATATTTATTGATTTTCTAAGACTTTAATATAGACTAATAATTGTATGACATAAAGAAATGCCAAATGTTTTATTGAAAAAAAATTATTATTTTTTATTAAATTAATCTTAAATCAATGATTTATGATAAAACATAAAGTAAATTCCTAAATTAATCTAGCTTTGATCTTTGTTACATAGAATATATTGATATTTCTTATTAAAACAATTCTTGAAACAAATAAAATGAAAAATAAATTATTTTGATGGAATGATGTTTAACTTTTAGAAATCAAAGATATGATCTATAACATTAACATAAATATATAAGTTGTTTTAATTTCTTTTTAATTATTTTGTAGACCACATGTTAAAAAATATAAAAATATAAACCAACAACTCTATAGAGCAAGATAACAAATATAAAAGATTAAAACATAATTACAAAACTTATTATCACTTTTTTATTGGATTAGTTACCATTAGATTTTTATTATTTAAGAAGAGAAAGACAACTCTTTTATTAAGCCTCACTTGTAATTAGAATTATGTCTCTTAAAGAACTTTTGATTTCAATAATAAAAGTAATTAGTTAACTCTTCCTCTTCTATCCCCTAATATGTTTGTACAATTCAAAAGATGTTGTTATAGCTTTCTCTTTAGCAAAGATAAAGTAGACCTTAAAGTGAAACAATCTAAAATGTACCGTTTATTTTTCAATAGGTGAAAGATGGAGCGCTTCATATAAATGCTATTCACTATAAATTATGTATTAGAAGTACTAATGGCAACACATTTTTCATTCCATTAGTGCGCTACAAAAAACATAAACTAGAGATAAAGCATCCACTATATAATAACAATTAATGTGAGATAAATAATAATCATTGTCTCATCTCTTTTTTTTATATTATGAAAACATGTGTTGTCTATTTTATTATGTTAAAAGTTGAGAATATATTCATGTCGCTTTATCATAGAAGGAAATAAGTACATATATAGATAAATGGTGATAATGTCATCACATAAATAATATTTGAGCATGACATAATCAATTAAAAAATAGGTGTCAATATCTCATATGTATAATATTTTAATTTTGTATTTTAATTATTTATATGTATAATAAATTCATGTCCTTTTCTAAGTTTAGTTTGTTGGATTTTTCGTATACTTATTTTTTTATAAAATGTGATTTGAAAATATAGTTAATATTTGCCTAATTATATTTGGAAGCACATATTTTTATCCAAAGAATAATATAAGTATAAACAAAATCATTTTGATATCTTAAAATAATATTAAAAAATAAATTTATAATAAAAAAATAAAAATATTTTTGCACTTTTTAATAACAACATTTCTATAAAAATTTTCTCTTATTTTTCAAAAATGTTTATAAATAATTGTTATTCCTATATTTTGATAAAATTGCCAAGTCACGTGCGTAGGCGACGAAGGGATCTCGGGTTTCGTTCTTCCATCTTTCAGTGTGGGTAGCGGAAGAGTCTCCATCTTTCCTTGTTCTTCTGATAAAATTGCCAAGTCACGTGCGTAGGCGACCAAGGGATCTCGGGTTTCGTTCTTCCATCTTTCAGTGTGGGTAGCGGAAGAGTCTCCATCTTTCCTTGTTCTTGAATGAGGCAGAGAAATCCGGTGCGAAAGCCCTTTGTTTTGGTGGAAACGCATTGTTGCGATGGAGAATCCCTTCAGTCTGAAGGTTGGTCAGGTGTTCACTGGCTTTGGAGTCGGATGCGGGATTGGTATAGGCGTTGGGCGTCCTATATACTTCGGTGGGTTTCTTTCATCAGCTCCCAATTCTAACGTTCTTGGATTTTGTTCCTCTCCATTTTGTCGTGGGAGCGAGAAATCAAATTGCAGTGGGCATGCTCGTAAACTTGCTTTTGATCGTCTATGTGTGGTCTTGTTCGTTGTTTTTGTTTTTTATCTTCGTAGTTTCTTTTGATAAAAATCTTCTGCATTACGTTGTCAAAAATGTTGTGCGCATAAAGAAATTTACTTTTTACAAGCTTCCATCTGCTGAGCGATCTTGGGTTCTACCTGGAATGTCGACTTCAATGAAAGCAGGTAGAAATTGAGGCTAGCCTACGGTATATAAGAATCCAATCACTAGAACTAAGCAGATGGAAGCTATAGATAATGTTGTAGGTGTAGGGAGCAAAGGATGGCTTTGGCATATCGGGTGATGTCAACAATTCAAGAGTACCACAGCCTTAGATGTGAAAAAAGGAATGTTAGGCTTTCATTGTCAAACCATTTTTGAAATTACTTTGTAGAAAAAATTTGCTAACACTAGCCTATTAGGCTTTCATTGTCAGACAATTTTTGACATTACTTTGTGGAAAAAATTTGCTAACACTAGCCTATTAGGCTTCCATTGTAAGAAACGTCCTTTGTGCCCTAGTAAATGATAAATAAATAAGGTTGCTACATTAATGTGCAAGTGTTGTGGCAAGTGTTTTCATTATATGTTATCTTCATGGTTGGATACATGTAAAAATATTGTCAACAATATTAAGATGCATAGAGGAATTTAGAATATGAGTGATTAAATTGCCAAGTTGATGCAACTTATGGATATTGTGATTCATTTAAAGATAAGTTTTATGTGAAAACATGTGCTTTGTAGGTGCATTAGAAAATCGATTGCCATGCCCTACAGACATAAAAAACTTCCCAAGCTCGCCTTTCTAATCCTTGAAAGGATTTAGTGACATCTATGAACTCATGCTTTAGTATAAACTAACAATTAGGACAAATATTGTTTTGGCATGATTTTTTTGTATGTATTTGATATAGGGGTAATAAAAGTTACGAGGAATGAATACAAACATTATGAATTCAACGATTTTCTTAAGTATATATTCCATTAGCAATTTTCATGTTTATGCTCCTCAAATACTAAAAAGGAGGTCAAAAGAAAACTTTTGAATAATTTCAATACAAAGATATAAGGAATACAATAAGAGGAAGGGATTTTATTGGTGGATTTACAAACATAAATGTATAAAGAGAAGTGTATCTGACTTCTGACTTGTGGGAATAAGAGAATTGCTTCTCTTTTTTCAGTGATCCTCTTGCTTATAGTCATTGATGGTGGTCGATTTGCCTTTTGTGCACTGACGGTTATCTACTACATATGATGAACTTTATTATGGGAAATTTTAAGTATTAAATGACACATGATGAATATGATTTAATACATTGAAAATGAAGGCAAAATCTTTTGGATCGTGTCATTGTTGCTTATTACATTATGATGTTAAGAACAAATAGAGTAAAGGGATCTTATAATATGATAAAACAATGATTGTGAGTGATAATTTAAGAAGTTTGTCTTAATTTCAGTTGCATGTAACAACAATACCAACAAGACATAGTCCCACTAAAATAATTACTTATAAATGCATAAAGATTTAACAAAAATTGATGAAGTTTGCCTTAAAGTTCAGTTATATGTAACAAAGTAATACCAACTAGACATAATCCCACTAACATAATTAATTATAAATGTATAAAGAACGTTAACAAAAATTGATGAAGTTTTTCTTAAATTTCAGTTATATGTAACAATGTAATACCTACAAGCCATAGTCACACTTTCATAATTAATTATGAATACATAAAGAACTTTAACAATAATTAATGAAGGAAAACATACTATCTTTTTCAAAGATTTGTATCTTGCAATGTATGGATCACTTGATTTTGCTTGCAACGCAAAACTGTAACAAAAGTAAATCATCTTGAGCTTGTATACAAGCATGCATAATGAAAGCTAACAAAAGGTAAATTTATCTAATGTATGTAAAGACACTGTATTCTTTTATTTGTATTTTTTCTAACAATTATTTTCAAAAGTTCTTAATTTGTTACCCATGTCAGAAGATAAGAGTGTTGCAAATGTCCAATTTGACATCCTAGATTGTGGCAAAGTTTTCTCTCATGTAGCATGACCAAGAAGGTGGTTGTGAATGTTGGATTGATTGATTTTTGATTGTCCCATGAGCCCTTCAAGCCTTTTTATGGTGTTTCAAAGCTATAATCTCTCCTTAGAAGTGTTTCTAATTTAGGTTTTCTAAAAAACTAGAGGTTCCTAGGAGATAAAATTTAAGAGAAAACTATCATGATTTCAATGTATATTTCAAAAGAAATAAGCTTCATATTTTGAATTTATAAAAATAATTAAGACTTATGTTAAGAATTCTAGGATAAAAAGCAATACAAAATTTTTCCCTATAATTCATTTGTAGGATCTTGTGATTGTAAAGTGTTTACTTTGTTTTTAACAATATATTCTTAGAATTGGTATTAGGATCATAGAGTTGGTATTTAGATGCTAATATGAACCATAATTTATGCAAAAGTATGTTAGTACTAAATTCTTTTTAACATTGTCTTAGCTAGTCCTATGCCTGATCAAAATAAAGTTTGGGATTGTGTTAACCAAAAACCAATGTCAAAACTTTTTGATAAAACCAATGCCGAACTTTTTTATGGTGTCAGTGGTTTCTTAAGGCCCTATTTATTTGTATTATTGGTTCTAACAAGTATATATTTAATAAGATATTTAAGACAAGGTTGTTAAGATTGCAAATTATGTATTGTCATAAGGCTTTATATTTTGGTTGCAAGATAATAGTTGAATCTCATATGAAAACTTAGAGTTAGAGAAAAAATGAAACATAATATTCTTTTATAATTAATTTGTAAAACTCATGGTTTAAAAGTTTTTATTTTTTTTTCAAGATGCTTTTCTTATTGACCTAGTAATATAAACTATAATTCATGGAAAAATATGCCCTTTTTTTAGAATTGTTTTAGCTAGTCCTAAGCCAAGTTTCAATAAAGTGGTGGATAGCATTTTTTAGTCGATAACCTTTGTAAAACTTATCAAAACAAGATCAATCGCGTCATTTATGAAATTATATTAATTTTAAGGCAGCCCTTGGAGTTGATGCATTGTAATGCTTGAGTGTAGTGTTAAGCAGGCGAGGACTACCCCATATTTGCTTGGTTATAGTGTTAATATATTCTTGTATTGATGTAAATAAACAAATGCTATTCCAAGGCATTAGAATTAGTGCGTGATCTTGGAATACAAGTACTTAGTTTGCAAATCGATGAAAATAGTGGATATCATGATTTCATAAGAAGATTAATACTATATGCCTTCAATTTTCTGGTAATAATCAATATCAATATTGAGTTAGTGTTTTTCTATAATAATTGTTAAGATGATTGAAAAATATCATAATTTTAGAAACTATTATACAAGGGTAAGCTAATAATATTATTAGATCATATGCTTCTTAAAAAGGACTAGATGTTAGTGTTAAGGAAAAATTTTGTAATATGGAAGATTTAATATGTGGCATTTCTAAAAGAAGTATGATGGATGAGAGCACAAGTGCTTAAAGGCTATCATGATTGTTTTGGCTTAAGGATGCTAATGCTTAAAGAAAATGAGAATAATATTTGATTTGTTATTATAATGGAGTTTCTAGAACATTGATTATTTTCTTATGAAGAAAAAAGATCTTCCAAATTGTTAAGATTGTAAAGTCATGCTAAGAGAATGTTTGACCCCCTTGATAATGAATAATGACCTTAGATGCCCATCTTGAAAATTTTAAGAGAATAAAAAAAATCGAAGTTATGTCTAGGGATTTGGTAGTGGAATCTTAATGTAAGAGTTTGTTCAAGAATATAGTTTTATTGCTATATTCTTTTCATATAAATTAGTAAATTTAATGTGGGATGGTATTGGTTGTTATAATTGTAAGATAGTTAAGGATGTTCCCAAAGAATCTAGAGCACATGCTTGGTGGCTTGGTCTTTATCAAACATATGAGGCTTAAGTGGTGCGAGGTGGTCATGGAGATGATTGCATAGAGGTGATGACACTTTGAGAAAGACATGCTAGAGGGTCAATTTCTTACATAGAGTTGTGGTTCTCATATATGGGGATGTTTTGTGTCAAGCCTTGTCTTGGCAATCTAGTGCCCCAGAGGCATGCAAAGGGCCAACATAGTGAGGATACTTGAGTTGTTGGCTAGGTTTGATTGTAGATTAGGGATTAGGAAAATGGAAATGTATTGTCTTAATTGTAATATAAATGAATATTTTTATTACTAGAAGAAATTACAACATGAAGAAGTGTAATACATTTTTTGATGGACTTCAGTTCAAGTACAAGGGATTTGTTCACCATCCTTGATATATATCTTATATTTTCTTGGTTTGACAATCTCTCTGATGATGTAGGGGCCTTCCCAATTAATTGCAAGCTTGTCTATACCCTTTTGATGACGTGCCACTTTGTATTTGTGTAGCATGAGATTTCTATGAGAAAAATTGTGTAGGAGAAATGTTGGTTGAAGTACTCATTTGGATGCTTTCTTTCTTATTGTCTCATTGTTGGTTGGAGCCATTTTTTCTTGATGAACATGGTCAAAACTCTAACTTTTGAGGTATTGGATTTGTTGTCATTAAAGGGATTTTAAATCCTATGAGTAGGAAAGTCATCTCTACAAACAGTATAATTTTTGCCCCATAAAACAATGAAATTGACGTCTTCCTGGTTGTGGACATGGGTGTGGTATGATAGTTTGAGAGAGTTGTTGGAAGCTCATCTACCCACTTTCCCTTGTGTTATGAGATTTGGTTTGAGGGTCTTGAGCGAATTCTTATTAGTAGTTTTGGGTTGTTTGTTCTTTCTTTGATTTTCAATAATAGTATAATTTATTTGCATTTCGAGTGAAAGACATAATTCTTGCAAGTCTTCAGCCCAAGGTCACTTCTAACTTACAAAATATTTCATACTAAGAAACTTGCTTACCTTGGCCATTATTTATTTGACCATCGACTTTGCCTTAATCCATTTGTTGAAGTAATGAACTAACATGAGGAGATGCTTGCGGTTCTTAGATGTTGTCAAAAGGTCTAAGAAAGACTTGCATGAACCTAGCATTCATGACATCTCGAGTATAATCATGAGTGTCCTTTTGTTATGAGGGTTTAACCTAAGGAATGGTTACTGCATTCTTTGGAATGAATCTTTACAAGGATGTCTGTTGCTTTTGATTTTGTGAGGGAATGCAAAAGTGGCTTGAGGTAGCCTTTGCTGTAGAGCATCTTATTAACCAAGTAGTATTGGATGTCTTGGCCTTAGATGCATTGACCTTGTCTCTTGAGCATGGAAGGGTTCTCTTATAAAAGGAATTGACTAGCAAATTCGTTTATTAAGCGATGTAGATACTTGCAAAAGTTCTAACAGGCCTATGCTCTGCTCAGAGAATTGTGGAGATACAAGGTGATGTTCGCTAGTTTGGGAAGATTGTCAAGAGTGGTGCTTTTATCTTAAGTAATTTGCTCAAGCTCAATTGTGACAAGTTGGGAATTTGAGAATATACTAATCAATTCACAAAGAGAACTTTTGCTAGGTGAAGTTTGTCAAGTTGGGCCTCATACTCCTTTTGGTTGTTAGTTGAAGAGAAGGCATGGAGTCATCTAGTTGTTGGAAGGGTTGTAAGGGGTCTTCAATGTTTGAACTTGCCTTTGAACCATTCCATGGATTGCCTGGATCAAGTTGGCTTGCTATTGCATTTTGTTGCAATGGCTAGTCTTGAAGGATGCCCTTCGGAGTAGTGGATCAATTAAGTTGACCATTAACATTTAAAGAAATGGCAATGGTTCTAGAGGTTCTAGTATGCTTATGAGTGTTTTTCAGTCCTCTAGTCATTCTCACAAATGATGCTAGAAAGATTTTAACACATGGATTTGTATCTCTGAAAAATTTGTAATGTTTGGGGATTTACTTTGCATTCTAGTTGTTAGAGGACTTTTAAGGAGATCCAAAAACAAGTAGAAGAAAACAAAAAAGATAAGAGACATTCAAGAATCTTTTATGTGAAAAAGCCCCAAGAATAGGTGAAAAACCATGGTCATATGACAATGAAGGAACTTCATTAGTTAACTTGAGTATGGAGTGGGCCTTTAAGGCTTTTATAAGAGAAAGAAGCCTCAGGAGGAGGTGTTGAGAGAATACAATTACCACGGAAGAAGTAGAAATGAATTCTCAATCTCAAGGGTTTGGAGTCTTCCATGATGCTCAATCAAGGGAATGGTTGCTTCTGTTTGGGTTGAGTAGTTGAGGAAGTAAGGATGCAATGTGATTATCTTATGTCTTGGTTGGAGGTGTAAGATCTATTTATATGATTGAATAGAGATGCTGGGAGTCCCACTTTATTGTTGTAGGAAATTACTCTTCTTCTCAGTTATATGTTATTAAGGATAATGCTTGTGTTCAAGGCGGTTATGAAGTCTTTGTGACACTTGAGTTGCTCTACATGTTTAATAGAAGATATGAAGAAAACATATTTTTAGAATCAAAATAAAATACAATGCACATATGTACATTATTTTGCCAACATACAATATGTTTTGCTATACTCTATTAAAGGATTTCAAATCAGTGATTTATGTTTGATATAATTTTACTTACATATGATACGTTTAGTTCAGTTTATTTGGTACGATGATAAGCGGACTATATGTCTGAACAAATATAGGGAATCTAAGTTTAACGTACGGTATGTTATTGCGTTATTATTAACGTACAATACATCTAGTCTAAATGGGAAAGTACATACAGATAGACGGTGTATTGAAAGAGATATATAAAACTTGATATTAAAGTATGATACATTATTTATGAATTTGAAGTTTGTTTGATTCTACTTTGTTAACATATATTATTTATTAATTTGTACAAGGTTTGTTAATTATTAACATATAATATGTATACTATATTTAAGTAAAAATCACATATTGTTAGGAAAAACTTGTAATATATGTGTAATGTATTATTTATTAACTTACAATATCATAGTTTATTTGTTGAATTATGTACGATAAGCTTTTGTTGAATTTACAGTATATATGAAAGCGTAAATTATGCAATAACTAATTATTTTTTTTAGAAATAATAAATTGTCGTTATGCTATTGTTGGGGTTATCTTATGTTATCTTGTAAACATTCTATGCCTATAAATACCTTTTTAAACCTTAAGAGAAGAATCTAACTATCAAATTTTTAATTTTTATTACACTTTGACAATCTATACCTTCATGCAAACCTCTAAAGTTGTATTCACCTCTCAATTAGCATTCATTCTCTCTTGTCGTAATTGGTAACTTTATTTCAATTATTTTTCAATTGTGCCACCTTGATTAAGTATTAATTATAAGACACATTGTATAAGCTAAATAGAATAAATGCTAATCTATCTCTTGCCATCATTTTATTGAACTTTTATGTGTATTATAACTCAGTTGAATTCCTGATTTGATTGGCTCTTTTCGGTCTCTTTTGGATCCTTGTGAATCATATTGTAAGGGTATTCATGTATCTATCTTTTAACAAAAGATGGTTATGCTAATAAACCTAGTCGGCGATGGACATAGACTTGTGTCTATGTCGAACTACCTAAATATTGTTGTGTACTTAATTTATTGCATTTCTCGCTCAGTTTATTCCAAAATTAATTAATGAGTATTCAAAGTCTAACTATAAGTTTTTTATTTAGTCACTAACTTAAAGTTTGTAAATAATTGAAAGAAACATAATTCACTCCTTATGAGATTGTTGGTCTTACATGGGTTAAAGCTAAATTGGATCTATAGTGAATAATTATTAGAATTTGCGTGGAGATTATTTTTAATGAGAATAAAAATGAGAGATTATTTTATCTTAGATCTATTCTTCAAAATAATGGTGAAAATGAGGGGGATGTTAATAAGAAGATCTAGAACAGGTTGGATAGACATAGAAGATTCATGAATACAAATAAGTTAAGTTTTGAAGTGATAGGGATATTGATATTGATGAATAGCTATACTTGAAGGAAATAAACTCATTCAAAAGAAAGTTTGTGAAATGCTAATGTTGGATAATCTTAGGAAAAGTCAACTTAGTAAGTTTCGACGTGTTAAAGAGGTGCCACTCAATAATGTTGTGATTAAATGTGAGTTCTTGGGATTTTTTCTTTGAAATAGAGGAAGAAATAGACTTTAAAAATGTGACAACAAACTATTAGATTAGACTTAACTTGTTTTTTTGTAAAGAAAGAACTATTAATAGATAGTGTAATGGTGTCAAAGGATATATGTAGCTAACCCCATAATACAAAATTGCCAAAAGATACATGTAACATTCCTATAAGATGTGTTGTTATTGGCATTACATTTTGGTTTTTTTGTGAAGAGTAAGGACATGCTTGAAGACTATAAGAGTAAATATCCTAGTGTAAGGCATCTTATGAAGTTATTTGTAAATCTATTAATACAACCTATGTACCTTATCAATTCATATACAAAAAGAATAAAATGATTTAGATAATTATACAAATTATAAAGTAATTACATTGATGTGCTATATTTAAAAATTGTTGGAGAGATGACTCACAACAAATCAAGAAAAGACTTGTTATGCCCTGCCCTATTTGCAACTTTATTATGCATAAAAGAGCATATCAAATCAAGACGTATTAAAGTATAACGTAACATTTTGGACAACAAAACAATTTAGTAGGCTAGGGAAACGATAAACATTATTCTAAAGACATTTTTAAACCATATCAATCAAAGATTACCAAAGCTTAACTACTTATATGCATTCATACCACCAAAATTGAGTACAAATATGTATATTTATATACATCTCTAAAAGATACTAAATATCATAGGTGTATCCATTTCCAACTTTCAAAAAATATGTTATATAATTGGAAAATTAGTGCAAAGCATTCCCTAGATACTTAATCGAACTTACTTCACAATTCTCCAACTTGAGTATCTGAGCATGACTTGTAATTTAGTAGTTAATGAATTTATTTAGTTTAATAATTAAATTATTATATACAAATTATAATATTGAATGAAATTTAATAATAGGATAACTTATAATAATAAGGAAGTAATAACAAAACTTAACATTTATATAATAAAATATGAATATGTCAACACATGTAATCATATAATGTATGTAATTGTGCAAAATCATGAATGGATATAGATTCATGACTATATTCATTCTCTAGACATCTATATCTTTTTTTTTCATATTATCATGAGTTGTCATTCTATATTTTTTTATACTTACGTTTTTTATATTCACATCTTTCTTATATTTTCTCATTTTATATTGATATCATATTTCTTGTTTCATATTTATCTTATATTTCTCATTTTTATCTCAATTTTTAATTTTCTTGATTTTATTTTTCTCAATTGACCATCATCCTATTTTCCTATAATTTTATTTCATCTCTTTTTATTATTTCATTTTTATCTAATATTATATCATATCTAGTCATAAATATATTATAGCTAGTCAGTCATCTTAATCATATAATCTATGTATATTATATTTCATAATACATTAAATCATGTGCAAAGTATTAATGATAATTGTGAATATTTCAATTATATAATTAGTGAACATTATATTTTAGTGCATTAATCCTACATTTTAGTACATTAATCTTGCAAAATGTATTAGTGATAATTGACGGTATTTCAATAATATTATCTTTGTACATCAGTCATGCACAAAATACTAGTGATATTAGACAATAAGATTTATATTATCTCATAACAGAACCTATAACCTCTACCTAGCAAGCCTTTTAAATGTGTTAGAAGCTAAATATATGTCATGATAATCATAAGATAATGTCTTAAAAAATTTTATTTTTTATTATAATATATTATCATATCATATCGTTAGGATGTTTTGTCATGTCTTGTCAATATCATCATTGGTGTGCTATCAAACTTATGTGGCCTAAGTTATATCATGTTTTATGCATATTGTTATGACTTATCATTTATCAAATGACCCAATTTTTTATTTTTTTTGGTTATCAACTCATTCTTTTTATTCTCTATCAAATCTCTTTTTTTTACGTTTTGATATACATATTCTAATCAAATCATTATTTAGATGCATTTATCTCATCTCATAATATAAAGAAGATGATGCTATTAACATAGCTACACTTCATCAGAACATTTATATATAAAGGAAACAATGTTATATAATTATGCACAATTTATTATATTGTTCGAACATAAACATCAATTGCATACATTATAATTACATTAATTTACTTATCTGTCTTATTTGGGGTCATTCTTGTTTTAGCTTTTCTTTTCCCTTGGTTTTCCATTCATAGAACTCATGCTCAATTTTGATATAATATACTCATTTTGTTATTTACAAAATATTACCTGTTTCATATTTTGCTCATTGTATAATATCTTAAATTTTCTCTTAACAATAATGCAAAGATTTGTCCAAGGACACCATGCAAAGCTTCAAAATCAACTTTCTACTACCTCAACATTTTTAGTGCATTTTTTAAGAAAAATGAAATATAAATCAATATCAAACTTAAAAGAGAAATTTCATAAGAGCTTGCCTTGCTTAGTTCATTCATTTAATGGTAACAACTCAAAACAAAAAGCAAAACCTTACTAATTTCTCATAAAACACAACGTTTAATCATTCATTTCATGCTTCTTGACAAAACAGCTTTCTATGCTTAACTAAAATCTGTAGCAAAATAGCTTTTCAAACTTAAAACAAATCCTTAGGAAACTTAGGTTTGCTAGCTCTTTCATTGCTGCAGCTTGTCCCTTAAATTCCAATAGCTTCTTCTCAAGTTTCCCACGTTTACCCTTGCTGAAGCTCTTTCTTTTCCTACTGCTTTTACTGAATTCCTGTTTTACCGACTCTCTGTCTTCTTAGTTCCTTTGTTCCATTTTGACAGCCACACTTCTCTATTCCAGTAGCACCTGTTAAACTCCTATCACAGCTATCTCTTCTGCTGTGCTACCTTGCCATAACAACTTCTCTAAGCACAGCAAGGAGAGGCCTCACCTTAACTGCTGCAGCTTTCCTTCTCCCACTGTCCTACTCTGGTTGCTACTGTTGTTTACAGCCACAGCTCCTTGCTTCAGTAGTTCCCCTAGCCTTGCTAGTCACTGCTTACAAGTTCCAGCTGCTTTCCTCTTGACCTTTCAGTGTGGGGAAGCTCTGTGCCAAAGCAACACCGCCTATGACTTTTTTTTTTTTAACCAATTCCCTTAGGCTGAAAGTAATTTTCTCTTCCTCCCTAAAACCTCATCTGGATAAGAATGAGCTAGACCTTTAATAAGAAAAGGGAGAAGTTTTTAACTCTAAATCTCTTTTTAATTTCAATAATTGACCAACAATTTATTTGATCTGAACAAATTACAAATCAGGTATCATTGGATTTTTCATGAACAACTCATTTGAAAATTATGCTCATTTAAAAATTCTAAAATACTTTACAAATCAACACATTTTTCAAGACACGACCAAGAACTAATATTTTATTCTGATGCATGCCAGAAATAGAACATCAATATCCAAAGTCCAAATTCAGGATATTACTAGACTAGTCCCTGACCAAATTATCTTTTTCTCCTTATGGCTGACTTACTACAGTGGAATTTTTCAACACTTTTGCTTCAGTTTAAAGCTAGGAAAGTCTATTTTTACTTGCTTATGGATCTAAGAAAAAAACTTATAATCAACTATCATGAGAAATTCATGTTTGGTTTTAGAAAAGAAATGAGTTTGTATCAAACACATGAAAGCTATTAAAAGTATGTACTATTTAGCAAAATTCTTGCTTTTGGTACACATGGGGCGTTGATCAAATGGTATCTTGTGGCAGGGTTAGAGCAAGAATTGATCGAGTCATTGCCTTTCTGCATTAATTATGTTTTTTGTAGTCATATTTGAGTGAATATACTATTTGACATGTTTTTTTCATAATGACAATGCTATTAATAGAAACTAGTGAACAAGAAGATCCTTGTTATATGGAGATAGGCTAAAGGACAATTCTATTATTGATATAAAACTTGATCAAATAGTAACTGGAAATGTCATGCAATAATTTTTGAAGTTTCATTTGTGTGATATTTCATTTTTTTTTTTTGAACAGGTGCAATACCAGCTTTACAGTCAGTTCTTAGTGCCACAAGAGGTGCCACAGATGCTCTATCTGGCGCCAGCAGACATTTCAATAGCTCGGTAAGATACTCATATTTTTTCAAGTTTCAAAGCACATATGCTACTATTTGGAGCCATACTATCTTCTTTTTGTGTTATTCAGCTAAGAAAGATAGGAATAAAAAGAATTGAAGCAGGCATTGGATGTGGGATAGGGATGGGCCATGGTTTTGGAGTTGGTATGTGAAATCTTGCATCCGTAAAAACTAAACTTACCAATATCTTATATTGCCCCTTCATACCAAGACTGTTAATTTTGACTTTTTCCCAATGGTGAATTGCTAACATAGATAGAAGATATGTAACAAGGTTTACCTTAATACCTCAATGATTGATCAAATAGTGCAAATAAGGCTTGTGATGAAAATTATGGTTATGAATTTGTTATTCAGAGCTCGCAAACTGCTGTTTTACATTGTCCGTTTTATTTGTAGTTGTGCAATTTTCCCATAACTATGCACAACATATACACAATTTTAAGAGTAGACAATTCATCTTTCCTTGCATATCGTTACTGAATGCTGAAAATTGATCAGCCATAATATTATTGAATGAGAACTAAAATGTGCTGGTCACAGGCATTGCATTGAAGCCAGGGGTTGTTCGGCAGATCCAATCCTACATTACCGTAAGTTGTTCTTCATATATTATTTCTATGTAGCCCTTTAATGCTTTTATTGTTAAGTATTAGTTTATGCATTATAGGATTCTATACTTAAAAACATTATGAATATGGGACTCGCTCCAAGCATCACTTCTGCCAAAAATTTCATGACCGGCTCCATTCAAAGTGATAAGCCGACTCGCAACCTTAAAGCCTTGTTTGGTGGACCGATGGATTTAGCGCTTGAGTCAACGCAGAGCACGTTTCAACCATTTAAACAGGATGGAAGCATTCATAGTGAGGCTGCCTCTATTGCTTCTGTACAGAGAGACAGTTTTCAAGGTACTCCACTTGGTACCCGCACCGAGAAGGTTATTGACAATTTTTTACGAAGTCCTATCTTGAAAAGTGAAGCAGAAGCAAATCTAGATGAGTTGGTATGTTTACAGAGAACAAAATGAATAATATCTTCTTTTTTTGTCCTTCTTCTAGGGTCTAGATTAAGCCCTTTTTCATTTGTTCATTGTTACAAGTTTGTCGATTATGTATTTATGATGATTGGGCATTCTAAAAATTCTGTACTTTCCAGGATTTTGATCGAATATGTTTTGAGCATTCCAATTGCTAGTATTTTGTATTTTTAGTCATTTCCATAAGCTTGCTAAATTCTTTATATTTATAATTCTAGCAGTTGTGCTTTTATATCATAGAGCCTGACTAAAAAAGCATGTAGAAGCTACTTAAAAGAGTGTGCTGGTGAAGTTATCTTAGTTGAACAAATGCTTGTGGGATGTGGTTGCCATGAATGCTAAGACAAAAGTGCTTGGTGGACTAAATGTATTGAATATAAAACAAAAGATGCTTGCAGGTAAATTGTAAGAAATTGCTAGAGAAAGTTAAAATTCAATGTCCTTACATGGCTGTTGTCACTTGAAATTTAGTCATTGAGGATAATTGAAGCCATTGATTAACGACATTATATTGTTTAACCTTGTGCTTATCTAGGTAAATTGCAAAGAAAGCAATTTTATAGTTGGGTCATGATTCATATTGTTGGTTGACATGTTTGCTTGGTAATCAATTGTAGATGATTATCTTTGTTTTGTACTGTTCGTTTGAAATTTTCATAATAATAAATTTTGCACTTGCCGTAGGGTGATGTTTGAGAGATAAAGGTTTTATTTGATAATATCTTGATGCTTTTGTGCTAGTGCTGTATTGCGAAAAGTTTTTTTGTCACTTTCACATGAATAAAAGTCACTTTATAGGTTATTTGTCATTATAATTGATCTGTCTGCAATGTGTTCTCATGTTGAGCTCTTACGGCAGACCTTGCTTTTAGAGTTGCAACAGCTGAAGTTGAAGTGTGAGAATAGTGAGGAATTAAGAAAGAAAAGAGTTTTGGTACAAGAAGATTAAAATACATAATAGTTTATTACAAAATACATAATATTTTAATTTCCATAAGAAACATGTTATGTTTTACCAAAAAAATTGCAAATTCCACTCTACCGAGTTTGTCTGCGAGCGCGCGTGCTACTGTGCATGTTCAGGAGACCTGTGCCTGGTGACTGATGTGCATGCATGTGCACAATCTCATGTAGTTGCTCCTAGCGCTTGCAGGCTTCTAGTGCACCGTGACTTCCTACCTACATGTCTGTGTCTTTGCAAGCTACAGTGCGTGCTCCGATGTGTCTGTAGTGAGCCGCCACATGCATCCTTGTTACATAGTACTGCTACGATGATTTTCATTGTTTTGTTGCTTCTCTTTTTTTCCTCATAATTTTCAGATTTATTGAACTTAGAATTGAGCTCCTATTCAATAATGGTATAATTCCGAGTCTCAATTGTAGGTTTTTTTTATACAAGAAAATTAAGATTTGTAGTCCTCAAAAAAACAAAAATTATGATTTGACAGTTTTAAAAAAAGTGCAAAAAGTAGTGAAGTTTGTCATCAAAAGGAGCCATAGGCCAAGAAGTTCGCAGGAACAAAATAGTTGGATAAAAAATATTATGATATAATGGTCGTTTTTAGTTGTCTGGCATTTTGAAAATGTTCTAGAAACTTTTGGGTAAGCTTATCTTGCTTTTACAGTGAAAGCCATGTTGAATCTGCCAGATGAATTGGAACTAATAGCGTCATTTTACACGGGTCATTAGGGCTGTTAAGTGCAACCTGTTGCAAGCATTATTTAGAAGTCTAAGATAGGGTTCTAATGCTCCAAATTCAGTTAAACCTTTGGAGGTCTATATAAGTAGAAGTTTCTATAATGACCCACCAATTTTGAATTTCTTAACATCACTCAAAAGTATCTTGAGTGACATAGTTATGCTAATCTGTTCTTCTGACAGTATCAGCAAAGTCTGGCGATTGTTACTTTTGACCTTCATATCGAAAATCTGAATCAGCATCAATTTAAATTTTGATTAAATCTTGATCATTTGGGCTGTAAATAGAAGCTCATTCTTGTTGAATGCATGTATGCATTTCCTCAAAATCCTTGCTGAGTTCATACATGAAGTTTAATAAACTTTTCACATCTTGCTTTGAAGCGCCTAAGCTCTTGCTTGACTTTACATAACTTAAACAATTAATAGTTTCAATTAATCGCTTTTTACCTTGAAAAATATTACATTTCTTGGCATTCCTTTGTATAATTGAGAGGAACCTTTCGTTTGGCAAATGCTGAAGAGCTAAAGCTAGTTCCTGTTTCATGGATGCACCTGTAGTTGAAGAAACGGGACTACATGTTTGACAATTCTCTAGACAAAATAATTCGTGAATGCTTTGATTTACTGATCTGAATTTGGCATTGTTCAAATCAAAGAAATGATGAACAAGGGTATTTTGTGGTTTTCCTTGGTGTTTTTCCAAGAATAGAACGATGTTTTTACTCAAATATTGGAGGCTATAGTACCTGTTAGGTTTAAGTAGGCTTCGATGAGATGTTTCCCCTTAGAGAAGGAAGGATAGTGTTAGGATTTCAGGAGAACATAGATCGTTGGAAATTGAACCTTGTTGTTAGACAAAATGTGTACAGCTTTTTGAGTGCATGCATTCATGCTTCTTCCTCCAGCTGATCTAAATTTGGTGTTGATCAGATCAAATAGAGGAGAAACTAAGTATATTTTGTGGTTTTTCTTGGTGGATTTTAGAGTGTATAATAATGTTGTTACTTTAGCAGTGGTGGCTACAGTACTTTGTTGGTATAGGTAGGTTTTGGTGAGAATTTTCCTCTTAAGAATAGGTAGGAAAACAATAGCAGTTATAGGGAACATTGATACAAGGAATAGGATGATTCTTTATTGGCCAAAATGCCTTCAGATTAATGATCACATGTACTTGTGTTTTTGCCATTAGCAATTACCATGGAAGTATTTATATATGATTGTTAGGGTTTACATTGTATGAATTAAGGCTGATGCACCCTAGCTCCATCTGCGCACATTGCATTGTTCTATCTATGCTTTTAGATGTTTCGACATTTGAACTTCAGGTTTGATGAATTTTAAGGAGTGTATCCTAACCAAGCTTAAGTTGATTTTGATTGGTAGAACCATTGATTGCTTTGTCGTAGCTATTTGGACCTAGATGAACCTCTTATCTCATGTCTTAGGATGTTGTGAGTTGTAACCTCATATGATTTGTATGATAGGATTTACTCATAACCTTTGTTTGGCCTCTTGTTTGCAAGTTAGCAATTGTGGTTGTCGTTAGCATTGTACTTGTCATGAGTTAAGGGTGCACCAAAAGTCAACTCCAGAATCTTGTATCCTAGTCAAATACTATTGAAGTTGGCAATTTAAATGAAACAAAACATGTTGGAAGTATAACTTTGATTCTTGTTCACTATTGATTCTATATGTATGGTGTGAAAATAGTCTTCTATTCAAAGCCATGAACAAATAGTTTTAGCCTTGCCTTTTATTGCATAGCCCTTCCAAGAAATCCATCGGAATGCTCTCTCTTGGACGATTGTGTACTAAAATATGGCATGTAAACCTGAGTTGCTTGTTGTTAGATTTCTTGGTGCTATAGAATCTCAAACAAATTGCTCTACATTGGAGTTCATGTCTTTGTAGATCCTTTGTTTGGTCACCCCCAAGTGATTTGCTCTCTTAAAAACATGACTTTTTTTAACCCGTCTTGATTGATCTCCATTGTGAGGTATGTATGGTTGTCTCACATGTGGAACTCAAACAGCTTTTTGGCCTTCACTACCTCTATGGTACCTGTATTGTAAGTGTTCTCATATCTTAACATATATTCTTTGTGTTCTTTTAGCTATATTTGTATGACAGTAGGAAGGCAGAAAATTCTCATTAAGGATTTTTGGGAGGGCATTTGCAAATTTATTCCAAGATACTTTCTTGTACTTGATAATGATATTAAATTGTAAGGTCCGTTTCAAGTGTGGAGCCTACTGCATCTTTGTTTTACTTTATAAGTGCTATGCGATCTCCTTCACTAGCAAATGTGACCATTAATACTTGATGACCTAGTGTAATGCCAATAGTCCCTTATCTTATACCATGTAGTTCCTCTAAGATCCTTGTTGTAGCTCCAATAAGTAATTATGAGTCGTGGTCCTTGCATTAACATGACTTTGATAATAGAATTTTTAACACATTGAATTTTATCTTGGATGGATGTTGTAAGTTTGGTTAAGGCTAAGACAAGTTTCTCTTATATATTCTTGATTAACTGAGAGTAAGGTATCCTCTTAGACTTTTCCTTAATTGAACTTGTTTCTTGCTTTGATGTGCACTTGCAATGTGTGATAATATTGGAGAAGCTTTTGATGAATTTTTAAAGGTACTTAACATGCTCCAATGAAGTGCCTTACCTCCATGATATCCTTCAGCCTTAACTCTCCTTTATGCTTTCCACTTAACATATTGTTTATCATCTTTTCATTCCCAAAATCAAACCTCAAAATATAAAGGCTGTGCACCAAAATCACAATTTTCATTGTCTTAAGCTACAATTGAGTTTTGGGAGAAGCAAATTACCTTTGGCACATGCTTCTTAATATTTTGATTGTATATCATAATGTTGTTTGAATAAACCAATTGCAAAGTCATTGATCATGACACAAGTGAATGATATCATCATTTTTTTGCATAACTCTTGTCGCTTTTTGAAGATTGTTTTTCATGTATCATATTTGTGCATACGAACTTGATGATAACCTGAATTCATGTTGGATGAGGACTTGTGCATGTTGTAGCTAATTAACTAGTCATTAGTCCTTGTAGAGATTATTAGCTCTTAATTATGATTTTGAGGGCATGATAGTCGGCACATCCTCCATCTTATGTACTTCTTAGGCATCAACTTGATAAGGAATCCACAAATTGAACTACTTAGCCTCAAGGCTTAAAGGCTTAATTGTCAAGTAGCTTCTTTATTTGCTTCTTGAACTTGTTGTTCTTTGGGATCAAACTTCATTCCATTCTATCTTTGAACAGTTAGGTATTTAATACAAGATTGATCTTTTGTTTAGCATTGCTCCTTAAAAATATGGCCTTGTGGCTCGTTCAAGATGTTGATAAGTCATCCATGAGTTTTCTTAGATTGTATTCCATATTCACTTTGATGTGTCAAACTTTTCATCTAGCTTCTCAATTCATAAAATAGAAGAACATAGCTTTGGTAGGTATTTACTAATCTCTTCACTTAGTTGGCAACCATTAGCTATATAATTTAAAGCCTTTGATCTCAATTAAGAAGTTATTCCCATCCCATAGGATCATTAGAAATTGGCAACATATCTGTGTTAACCTAGTAGATGTCAAGAGGTGCAATTTTGCATGGTAGTTTGTTAGTATATTCATGTGAATCTAGAGTTGTTGAGAGTTCAAGTTCTTACGTGGACCTTTTGATGTCAAATTCTTGGCATTTTGTGTTGATGGTGACCCCTATTATCTTTTGTTGACCCTAAGAGTGAATAATTAGACTCTTTAGCCTTAACACAACCTTAGTCATTCTCTTTTGATCCAACCATCAAAGATAGACTTGGACTAGATTCTTGCACAATCTTAAAGGCTTTCTTATGCTCCATGATTGTCATGGTACTTCGTTTTTTTTTTTTTGACCCCATTCTTTTTGAACTTGCAAGTGGTGACCAGAGTTAGGTTCTAGCATTGATCTTTCACATGATCGTTGATCTTCTAGTGTTCACAACATTTAGTTTATGTTGTCGAACTAACCGGTACGTTGGAAGTGCCCTTGTCCTTAAGGTTCCTTTTGTTCTTCTTTTTCCCTTCACTTCTTGATAGTTACAATAGCTTTTTTGGGTGTGGTTATTGTGTTCTCATGTTACTCGTTCTTTGTCTCAATCATCATCATAAAAGAGCTAGCTTGGTAGAGTTGTGAAAGAAAACAACCACAACTTAGTCGTTACGGGTCGTTGCAACCCTGAGGCATTTCATCATTGTTGATGCCTTATCTAGTGGGTTCTCAACCACTTTGGCATGTCTTATGAACACAGATATGTACTCTTTTTAATGCAACACAATGCAAGGACATTACAATTCAAATGTAGTATATACATATATGAAGGTCTCAAAGTTGCAATACAAAACAAGAACATTGTAGGTCATATAACATTGACCTATCATAAAGTTTCAAAAATAGGTTAATCCAATTAAATCTCTTCCCATGATGTTACTTAAATTTTAACATATAAATAAAATTTTTCAAAAAATGGATGACTTTCTTATTTTATCTATGAAAAGTCATGGTTCATATTTATTTCAATATGATTACATGAATTTCTATGGTTGATGTTATTTTAATGAAAATGTTTACAAAAATAAGTTGACAAAAAATTATAGAGAGATCACATTCACTAAGAAGACTGAAATGTTACAATATACCATTAAAGCCAACATTATTACTAGCTCAATATTGGGTCAAGTCCTAGAGATTGTCTAATAATCAAATAAGGATGATAATCTAAAAGATAAGAGTTAGAAGGGATAGTCTTACCTTGATTATTGTGGGAGTATTCTAGGGTTTTCTATATAAAACCATAAGTCTTCAAATGCCAGAATCCTTTGAGAAGAAAAATATGAAACATGATTGTGAACTATACAATATCTCACTAAGAAGACTTGGGTGTTATAATACAAAGTATAAAGGTATTTGATTATATGAAAACTTTATTGTCAAGTGTGTTTGGTTAAGAGTAGTTTTGGGATGTGTGAGCAAAAGGGAAATATCCTTTGAGATGATTTTTGAGAAGATAAGTACAAAACTCGATTATGAGCGAGACACACCTCACCATGAATACTGGGATCTTACAAGCTTTCCTTTGAGAAATGAAGGATGATTCTATGGTTTTCAAAAGTATACAAATGCTAGGAAAAGAAAGATTCTTGGTGGTTGGAATTCTTTCATCTCCACGATTACATGCATTCATATCTCTACCCTTAGCAATTACCTTATAGTTCATAGTTGTTATTTTGGGTTTGTATTTTGGGAGTTACATTTGGTGCATGGAGAATGGATCCACCTAGGCTTTGATACCAATTGAAAAAGAATGGATTTACCAAGGCTCTGATGCTAGTTAATGGGGAAGGATGATGACAAAATGAAAGAATGATAGAGGTGGAGGATGAAAGAAGAAAGAACTTGTGTAAAAGGACGAAGGGATGACAAGTAGAGATAAACCCTACTCTTCTAGGGAGGGACCTTACTTTTTTAGACAGTGTTGTGGTCTTTAAGGCACAAGATGAGAATGATAAGGATGGATGGTGGAAGATAAACCCTACTCTTCTAGGTAGGGTTGTGCTTTTTAAGGCATAGGATGAGTTCTTCTAAGCTCGAAAGCTCTTCAAGGCTTTAATTTTAATTCATTTTGAAAAATTTTCAATTACATAGCTTTTAAGTTATTTATAGACTCTATATAAAAGGATGAGATAGATTCACATAATTCTTATCTTTATAAAGATAAGACATGCAAAGTTAAGGTAGACCTTTTTATCTTTATCTTGATGAAAAAAAGACAATTAAAATTTAATCTTCTTGTTAACCAACTACCAATTTTTATAACTAACTTAAGAAAAATAAAAACATTATGAGAGTATTATATATATGATCCATTATAACTAAAAATGTAATAAATTAAAGAAAAACTAAATAATAATCATTGGATCAACTTGATCATTATTTTGATGCAAACTGTCATGCATCAATGCATACACGTGGTATCTCTATTAACGTTTAGGTTAATGTATATCTTAAGATCTTAATCGATTTTTGAATTATTTTTTTGCCTCCTATTTGGTTAGTGAAAATTACCACAACTTGGAGCCATCATTACCTTTGTTGATGACCGAAGACCATACGATCTACTTATCAAGGAAGATCATATGATCATGTAATTCATGACCTTTGGCTGCCCCTTGAGCCACTGCCAATACTGATCGCCGAGTTTTGTAGTTGCCTTTTTGAAGCATTTAAGAACCCTTGAGACCTTCTATGGTTGTCTTCTTCTCTGGACTTGTCGTCTTACATCGAGAGTGTTGATCTAGTGTCTGTAATGTTTTCTTAAGTCTCCCATTAGCATTTGAATGTCTCAAGCAGATCTCTTGATGAACACAACTGCAGACCATGGAACATAACCTCAATGCCACAGTGAGTGCAAACTGATTGTTGGCCCCTTATATTTTCCTGATATTCAAGTTTATTCATCATCATCTTTTTATTTTAAGAAAATTTATTCATAATTATTATCATTATTAGTGTTATTTTTACAATTATGTTGTTTTCTATTGAATGAAAGGATATAACATTTAGCATATTACAATGACTGTAACTGACCACTTCTTTATGGCGTTCAAGTTTACCTATACTTTGTTAAAAAGCTTGTTTCTAAACTATTTTTCAAAGAAAGGTTGTAGCAGAAGTTCTAAGATTTGTCCAGTGGACATTGGAAAATTTCCAATTTGTTCAACAAATTTTTTTTTTTTTTTTTGAATGAGATTTGAAGAATGTATCTCTTAGTAGGCCAGAGCAATACCAATAGACCCACTTAACCGATTTGTTCACAAAGAAATATTGGAGAAGTCTTAAATTTTCTCAAAGAACTTCTTTGGATTTACAACGTTTCATTGGGTAAAACATACAAGAAAGTTCGTCTTCAGATAGGAGAAAAATACATGGCATGATACGCATTGAAAGTTAAGGAATCATTGAACTGATGTTACATGTTGACAGATTGAACCATGTAGGAAGACTCTATAAAGAGTTCTTTAGTAACTAGTCGTTGGCTTTAGTGTTAATTACACTTTGTTCTCCCAAATTCATAGCTTTCGATTTATTCATCAGTTATTTGAACCCCCAGTTATTAGTTTTCTGAATTGTTTTGGAGTCCTTTGCTTCACTTGTCACAATGCTGTTAAAGGGGAAGCTAAATAACTTAATTTCCAGGAGTTTTTTTTGGAGTCCTTTGCTTTACTTCTTACTACATTACCGTTCAAGGGGAAGCTGAATAACCATTTTACTAAGTTTCTTTCACATTAGCCAAATTTTTCATTCAGTCCCCTTCTCCTCATCACTCTCCTATCATGCTTCCAGGTGAAACTAAACCCCAACAGCAGTCATCCAAAAGCTTCTTGTTCTCATCCAAAGGCTTATTTTTGTCTATGAACATAAAGAAAGGGCTTACAACATGATAGAGCAAGCTGGGTTAGCTAAACTGAAGGATCAAATTGCAGTAGCTTTAACTCAACCGATTCATTGTTATGTAACAAGAGCTATACTTCCATTCTTATGTTTCTTCGGCATTCACTTCTGTGTTTCTTCAATTTATTATACTTATGGAAACTTTTTCTAATTTCAACATTGTCATGCATCTGTTTTGTTCCCTCCTGACTCGAGGTTTATGCAGGCTCGGAGTTTGCGTGCTGAGAACAATGTGCTTCAACTGGTAAGCTTAAAGAGTTTGTTTTCTTCCCTACACCACACTAAACAAGGGTTCTTATGAACAAATTCTCACAAGATATCAATGACCATGAGAAGACTTGTGGCATTTTGGAAGACAACTTCTTTTGTGTGCTTTACTTGCTTTTATTATTCCTTAAGTAACATCTCAAGGTTAAATCCTCTCTTGAACTCTTTGCATGTGATTAGCTGCTGAAGCATCAAGAGTTGATTGAAAAGCTTTTGGATGAGAACAAGAAGCTGCAAAAAATACTTACAGAAGAGCTTAATGTTGCACCAGAAAAATTCCAAGCAAGTACAGGGATCAACCATGGCTTCACTTACTACACTTGTGCCGACTGTTTTGAATGCCGTAGAAGAGGAAGAAAATTAAGAAGGTAGAATATGTTTTCTTTACAGCAGCAGTTCTGTGGAGCCAATGAGATGAGAAATGTTCCCCTTTTTTTTTTTTAATATCAATTCCTGTTGTGAGAAAAATATATCAGTTGTTGGTTCTGCTATCAGGTAGTATTTCAAAAGAAGAAAAAAAAAAATATAAATATAATAATTATTATAAAGGAAATTTAAAAAAAAAGGAAGAGACTTGCATTTTGATATTATGTTATCTTGTTGAATATATTTGTTGTGATAAATGGATATCAAATGTTTAATTTTTTGAATTTAAAATTTAGTTTTTTAATACTCAAATAATTCGGTTGATAAGATATTATTTGACAATGTGATGATGATGATGATGGTTTGATATTAGTGATTTATTATAGTCTAATGGTGGTAAAATTATGATAATTTTTAAAAAAAAAATTGATTTTATTCTATCAACTTTTCCCAGAAGGATGAGATCATTGGTTACGAGTAAGATATGAATTTATAAATGTAAAAAATTATTTATTTTATATTTTAGAATATATGTGTAGAAAATCATGAAACCAAATATTTTATTTATTTGAATTTGGGTACAATTTGAGGGCAATAACACCTATGGTCTAGCAATAGAAATTGCGTGTAAATTTTTTTTAAATGAATATAAATTATAAAAAATTGCTTTTGTGATTGATATTTTTCTAAGAATTATTTAGATATGATTAAATAGTACAAAAAACCTTTTTTTTTTTTTTTAATTTTAAAAGAGGCATCCCATATTTATTGTAGGTTTAAATAAGTTGACTACAAGTGGTCTTCCAAACCACGGCCGCGAAGCGCGAAGGGGAGTTGGCGAGGAAAGCAATGGCAGGTAACGAGCAGGACGAGTTCTATCTCCGATACTACGTCGGTCACAAGGGCAAGTTTGGTCACGAATTCCTCGAGTTCGAGTTCCGGCCCGATGGCAAGCTTCGCTACGCCAACAACTCCAACTACAAGAACGACACCATGATCCGGAAGGAGGTCTTCCTCACCCCCGCTGTCGTCCGCGAGTGCCGCCGCATCATCGCCGAGAGCGAGGTTTTCATCTTATAAAATTGATTTTTTTTTTTTTTTTTTCTGCCCCAGCATTACCACATCTCCGTACTGTCGACATTAGGGTTTAGGATGAAAGCTCACCGTCTCAAATCCCTTCCTTTTTTAACGGTGCGAACATTATTGCATATACGTCCTTTTTTTGTGCAAGTTAGGCTCTTATTTGAGACAATGTATTGTTTTTTGTGAGAGGGGCTGCTTTATTTGGTTCATGGAAGTCTTATTTTGATGATAGTCATCGGGGATTTTCATGCTGTGGTTGGGATTATCTGCAGATTATGAAGGAAGACGATAATAACTGGCCGGAGCCAGACAGGATTGGGAGGCAGGAGCTAGAGATTGTGATGGGAAATGAGCACATTTCGTTCACCACTTCAAAGATTGGTTCCCTCGTGGATGTCCAGAGCAGCAAAGATCCAGAGGGGCTTCGCATCTTTTATTATCTTGTGCAGGTTAATTCTAAAATCTAAACTTCACATAATCTTGGTGTTAGGTTTCATTTTTTTTTATTTCATTCAAGCCTTTCAAGCTTTAGTTTTGGTAGTTTCGAACAATTTTTGTCTTCAATTTTGGTTTACAATAATTTTTCAATTCGATTTAAAGCTCAAAAACCAAAGAATGTTGATAAAATATTGTAAATAACTTATAATATATATATATATATATATATATTAGTATTTTATTAATTATATTTTAATACCAAATCAAAAGTATATTATAATAGGTATGTGGATAGTTACAATCTTGATTGTCCAATCAAAGCTAATTATGGTGATTGACAACTTGAAATTTGATGATTGTAAAAAATATATAAAAATAAATGTCTGGCTAAGATTATCAAAACTTGTTAAAACCTAAAAATAGTTCCTTCTAGTTTTGAGTGAAACTGATAAAACTTCATGTTTTTGGTAGAAATCCTTGAAACTGAATAAATTTTTATTTTTTTCAACTGGCTTCATATAAATCTTGACTGAAACTGATTGAAAAGGATTGAAATAGATCGATTTCAGCCAAAACTCCAAGTCATGCATGCAATTGAGTTTAGAAAGGCTGCATATAACTTGTTTTAGTTTGTTTATGATATTTTAGTTGTTTTATGTGGAATAGCTCCTTAATTACAAGTATGAACCTTTGTGGTTCCTTGGGGAGAATTGTATTAATTTAAGAATGCCCATAGTCATAATCAATTTTTTTTAGAAAAATATGAAAAATATATGAACTTGTGGATGATGCATGCTATACAACAGCAGAATATCAATCAATTGATAAATATGGTTTAACTCTTCCTCTCATATCAAATGGGAAGCATTTTTTTCTACATGCCATAAAAGCTTACATATAGGTTAGAAAAAAGTTTTATTTAGATGGAGTGATTCCACATTTAAACCACATTTTAGAATCAATATGTAATGAGTAAAAAACTAAGATTATTTTGCCTAGCTCCAATAGCTCTTAGGATGAATATTGGTTTTAGTTTCTAGAATAGGAAGCATTTATTTTATTTTTGATTGATTGCTAATTACTAATATGTACTACATGGAAACTCATCATAGAAAGGGGGCTCTTTCATTGGTTAGAATCTTAAACTTAGCCCATGTAATATATTCTTCTACTCATATCATGATACTGGATCCTCGACTAGGTCTTTTTGACTATGAGAGTGAAATTAAGTATTTTTTTTCATTTGGGAGAAAGTTCTATTTCAGTTGAAAACTTGTTGTGAGCAATTCTTGCAGACAATATGCCTTTGAACTTGTGCATTACACCTTAAGTTTGCCATCCTACCTTATGTTCCCCAAAAAAACTTGGAACAAAAGGTGAATCTCTTTGTCTTGGACACAAGACATCATACATTATATTCTTATTTTTCATACATTATGATGCCTACAATAAGTTAAGTTTGATCAATCATAAGGGTAAATGTCTTGTTTTTCACATGGTGAATCAAGGACTTTTTTGAATTTTTTTGGGTCCAATCTATGTTTTTTTAGGGTTATCAATTGAGGATTTGTTTTTGCCTCAACATATGGAAAACATATGGAAAGTTGATGAGTTTCTTCGTGAAATGAATGTGATGGTTTCCTTAAATGTCAAGCTTAAATTAATTTATTGAGGTCTAACAAAGCTGAGGTATATATGATTTGACACAATGACTACATTATTTTATTGTTTTATACACTTTTTGAGGCATAATTTAGTTGTTACTCACTAGAAAAGCATCTAATTGTCCAAACATTTGTGCACAAAGAGACAAAATTACCAAAGGAAAGCAGCCATGATACCTACCAAAGTAAATGCACTTAGTCGCACAGGAATGAAGGGGAAGAGGAGGGCATAAGAATACCCTTGGTAAACAACAAGGGGAAGCAGCTTCTTTCTCAAATGGATCCCTTCAAACCCTAGCCTCAGCTTTGTCGAAGATCTTCCCTTACTCTTGTTTTCCTTCACGGGCTTAGCCTTGCTCGCTCAAGGCCTTGAGATCATAATCCACTGCTGCACGGGTCTTTTTTCTTCCACCCAAAGCACCTTTTGCATCACAAAGCTTCCCAAGCCATCTTTCTCTCCTCACAAAGGTTTTCTGCTTCCCGAGCCCAATTTTTCTTCTCCCAAAATCTTTTTCTTTTTGTTCACACACATTTCCTATGCCTTAGGAGCATGCCCGCTCCTTAAGAAGCTACCTGCACATACTTGGAAACTTTCCAAAGCACCGCAACTGCCCAAAAGCCTCTGCACTTAACCATGCTTACCCAAAAACCTTTCAAAACACTTTGTCTTCGTAGAAGCCTCCACATGTGCCAACGATTGCTTAGAAGCTGCACAAAGTACCTCCTGTGTTGCCTGTCAATGTTGAAACACTCCACATGTTCCCACCACGTGCCATTCCATGTTGAACCAAGCCATTGCATGTTGAACTGCATCGAACCCAGCTGGACTGCAACAAATTAGATCGAACCAAGCCGTTCGAAGCTAAAATGTATCAAAGCCAGTTGAAACGAGCTAGACTGCGTCAAATCGTGCCAAACTGTGTCATTTCATGTTGAACCAATTTGAATTGAACCATTGCGCATTGATCTGTGTTGTACCACTCCAAACCAAGCCATTGTACCTTGGAACATGCTCAAGGGCTTCGCCCTTTCTTACTCAAAAGATCTATTCTATTTCAACAACTCTTTTCAGTAGCTCAAATGTTCTTACTTCAATAGTAAGTCGTTAGGAGGTTCCAACAAAGTGCTCAAAGATACCTCATCATCTACAAAACCAACTTCCTTGTCTTTGTTAAAAGTAAGCTTTTATCTAAATCTCTTGAATATTTTTTCTACATCAACATTTTTGGTGCCCTATATGAGAATGAGTAATCAAGTTGAAATGGAGAATAAAAAAGGAGCCAACTTTATTCTTGAAGAAATGCTTGATAGTTGTGGCCAAGATGTCATAGAGGTTCTCGCATCTCTGCCTCAAAACCTTCTCCATTATTTATTTAGAACCTTCTCCATTATTCATCGATAATTCTTTCTATTTGATTCAATAATAAATGGAAATCTCAACCTTCTAAACTTTAGTTTCTCATTTTTTCTTTTTACTTTGACAATTCAGACCCTTATATTTGTTTAGGAAATTTGAGATAATTGTATTTTTGCATGTCATGATTGGGCACATAAGATACAAGATTCTCTATTACTTTATAGATGTAGTTCATAATGGTTTTAGAGATTGTCCTTAGATGGATCAATTTCTTCATTTAATTAGCTTAAGAGGATATTCTTTTCATTTTTTTTCTAATTGCATTAGGCTCATGACGGTTTTTGAATCTCCTCTCAACTTGATGTAATATCAATTTGAACCACTTTGAGCTTTTCTCTAATGCTTCAAATATGCTTAGAAGTTGATCAAGAGAACTCTTGACTTAAATAACCTATATTAGGTCTCTTCAGTCATGGGATTCCAAAATTATTTGTACAAATGTTTGTTAAAATCCTTACTAGAAACTTTTAACAGGATCATTTGTTTTATCAAGAAGTTTTCTGTCTCTATTTGGTAGATCAAAAGGGAAGGCGCCATTGCCTCTAATACCCCTTAATCGAGAACAAAAATGCTGCTGCATAACAATGATTACCCCAAAAGGCTCCTCACGTCAACCGTTATTCTGAAGGATACTAAGCTCAACATTTTAGTACTCCTTTAAGCCTGCTTCTTGAAGAAATATTGTTGGCCCTTGAAAAAGGCAGATTGCATCAAAGAAGCCTAAGGCACTCCAAGGGATAATCGAAACACAATGAAGTTTTGTAAATATCATGACTACCATGGCCACACAACTTATAAACATAAGGCCTTCAAAGTCTTAATCAAGAAAATATTGAAAGAATATTGCCTCCAAAAGTATCAAGTAAAAAGTTCTAATAAACCTTATACTAAGAAGGATGACCAAAGCCTTTAACTAATGTTAGAAGATAAAGGCAAGGCTCCTATTGGAATCAACTACTTCCTCACTTAGTAGAGATATTCCCACTCTAGGATCTCCATTTTAAAGTTTATTAAGAGAACCATAATCACCAATGTGATAAGTTAACAAGAGGATTTAGTTTCAATAACCTTCGCACTTGAATATATGCCACCTCTTGGCAACACTTGCGTCAATGTTATAGTTGTTTTAGATATAATTGTCAACGTTAAAGTCTGTTGCTTGCTCATCGACATTGGAAGTTTGGTAAAAAAACCTTTCTTGATGTGTTCGACAAAATTGTATTAATGGAAACCTTATCCTCCTTATCCTCCCAGCCATAGGTTCACTTATGGGCTTTTTTAGAGAATCTTTGAAGTCGAAAAAGAATCATCACATTACCATTAACAATCAAAAACTTTTCTAACTCATTCATGCATATGATTGCCTTTATTATTGTTGTCACTCATTTTGCACCAACATTATCCTCAAAAGATCAACAATTAACCTATTCAAAATAGCTATCTCGACATCAAACTTTTGCATAAAATTCAATATCTCAACATGAGTGATCCGTTGCAAATGGACCTTTTACAGTCAAGGAGAAGATACCTCAACACTATGAGAATTGTTGCCAAGTCAACTATTGAGCTCATAGATTGGGAGGTTGTTAACACCATCTCTCGTTTCCTTTCAATCCTTTTGACCCAACAAAACTTGTAGTTATCTGTAACTATTTATGTTGATTAAGATGAAAAAAGGGAGGCCATTCACAAGCTTTTGTTGAGTGTCTTATTGTTTTTGCATGAGAGCCTTTAGACATGTTGAGGATAGACCCTTCAACGACCCAACACTCTTTTCGTATAGATCCAAAAGTCCCAACCATCCAGTAAAAGAAACGAATTAGCATCAAGAAGCAATAGGAAAATGTGGTACTTGTAAGTACAATGGCAAATAACGGATGTGCATTAACTACAAACTCAATCGTGCCATCCTAAAGGTTTCATTATCCTTTACCTCGAATTGATGAACTTGCCAATTTAGTCTTTAGTTTCACCTGTTTTAGCTTTCTTGATACCTTCTCAGGATATCATTAAAATGACCAAGAAGGATGAAGGGAAAACTATATTTTGGGACTTTATGTTATGGATTCTTGCCTTTCAAGCTCAAGAACGCTTGGACAACTTATCAAAGGATGATCGATACCATGTTTCAGACAAAAAAGTAGGAATCTTGAGTGATATGTGGATGACTTCCTAGTAAATAGCATTTCCTTCGAGACACGTCAATGGGACTTGAGAGAAACTTTTGAAACATGCCAAAAATTAAGCCTTAAGCTCAACCCCTTGAAGTGCACATTTGGTGCATTGTTAGGACACTTTTTAGCTACCTTGTATTGAAGGAAGGAATCTAATCAAATCTTGACAAAATAAAAGATCTTTTAAACATACCTTCTCCAAAGGCTCCAAGAGATGTCCAATGCTTTGCTAGATGTATCATTTGACTCAGTTGTTTCATTTCCTACTCTAAGGTAAAGGCTCAGCCATTTTTAAAACTTCTTCGTTTCAAAACCAAACTTTAGTGGACTAAAAATTGTGAGAAGGCCAACTCAAAACTTATTTCATCCCCCTATTTTGAGCGGTACAATGCTTGGAGAACCACTATTCGTTTACTTTGCAATCTCAAGCTCTGTTGTTGGCTCTATATTAATTTGTGAAGACAAAGGTACACAATTCCTTGTTTATTATATTTATCACATTTTAAAAATATTAAAAAAAATATTCCTCTTTAGAAAAGATGGCTCTGGCTTTGCTCATTTTTGCTATATGATTATAATGATATTTTCAATCCCCTGCCATTAAAAGTATTATAAACAAACCTTTGAAATGCATCCTTTATTCGATAGAGGTCTTGGGCAAATTGTAAAGATGGGTCATTGAGCTTAGTGAATTCAAGATTGATTTCATAACTCACTTCCTTTAAAACTCAAGTTCTTAATGATTTCCTGGTGAAGGAATTTCCTTTGAAGCTAAGCCTGAGCCTCATCATCTATTTGTAAATGGGCCTCATGATAAGATTCATATGAGATTGATTTTGTTCTACTAAACTCAGAAGTGGTTAAGTTAAATGAAGAAATTAAAATCAATTTTTTAGTCACAATTAGCCAAGTCGAATATGAAGCTTTGATAGTTAGAATAAAATTTACTTTAGGGTTGCGAGTCAAACACTTATTGATCTTTAGTGACTCACAACTAGTTGTTAGCCAAGTCAATAGCTCGTTTAAGACAAATGACCCAATTCTCAAGACATATAAAACAATGACACAATTCCTTATGTAGATGTTTGATCCAACCTACTCAAATCCCTCACGAACAACAACAAAAGGTAGACTTATTACCCAAGCAATATGATGCTAAGAAAAATTTCCTTGCCCTAAAAAAGCCATCCATCGAGGCCATGGAGATGACACTTCTCCACCTCTATAGGCCCGCTTTCTAAATAAACTCTATAAAAGCCCTACTTTATCAGAAATTAATTGTAAAAAGTGTCAAGTGAAAGAATGATCATTATGTTTTGATCGAAAATCAATTCTATTGAAAATCCTACCTAAAGCCTTTACTCAAATGCATATACCTATTAAAGGTTCAAGACATTATAAAGGTAATAAACTCAAGAGAATGAGACAATCATGCTTCTAATCATAAAGATAATACTTAGGAGAATAGGACAATCACACTTCTAGTTTGATATCCTAAGAGAGCCTTGATGTTTGATTTTAGTAGATTTTTTGAAAATTCTGTCTCTTCGAAGGTATTTAAAAATAGAATGTTAGTAGAGCTTATCATGTCAAGAATATGCATCAAGCCTTTTCTTCTGCAATGTGTGTCATAAGGGCAATGTTATCACAATGATTGCCAATTGTAGGCAGATCTTTAGGTGTAAAAGTTAGTGGGATGACTTGGCAAGTATCTATAAACACGTGGCAAAAGGTGGTTCTTTCAAGTCGTCTCATAGTTGTCAGTTGGGAATGGGCTTGTTTGTTGTCTGAGATGACATTTGCAAGAGCAGGATTAGTTAGTTCTCCAATATACAACCCTTGGGAGAAGTTGTCTTCTACTCTCGTAGCAATCCATCTTTGATTGAATTGTTGTGGTCATCCATCTCACCTTCACTCCCTTGGAATTTTAGGTTTTGTTTCACTTTAAGGCCATTACCCTTTTTTAAATCAGGTCATCTTTTCCATCTGCAAAATCCAATCGATCTTACGATGTAATGGCTTGATGTCATCACTTGTCCTAGAGACCCTCTCTGAATGTTTAAAAGTTTGGTTTATTGACTTTGTTTCAATTTTGTTAGAATATTTCAGAGTATCATATGGTCTTATTTGTATGTATCAAACTATTCTTCCTTTCTTTTTGTCATCTTCTTGTTTTCACTATAGCATCAAAATACTCAACGTGCAAACAAGTCTTTATCTTTATGTTAGCATTAATCTTGCTATATATCTAGTACATGAGTTTCTTCAGCCTTGTTAAGGAGACACAAGCTTACATTAATTTTTTGTTAGAGACTTGCCATCCGTGCTCCGATTCTAGTTTTAGCATCATGAGCCAGCTTCTTTATATGTATTCTTCCATACTGCAAGACCCAAGTGTCAATGCAGTAACCCTAACTCACATTTCCTTGCATTTGAGCAATAAAGCACATCAACTATATTGAATGCCCTAACACTAACCTAACCTATTGAATGCCCTAACCTTCAGTTTTCTCTTCATGGCACTAACTCACATTACAATTTAAGCACTATAACCATGCTGATTGTATAAAAAGTGCTTTAAATGAGCTGACTTTTTTTTTTCTTTTTTTTTTAATTTTTCTTTTTTAATGCTTGTTGGGTTTTTCTTTATGATGCAGGACCTGAAGTGTTTTGTGTTCTCTCTTATCTCTCTTCACTTCAAGATCAAACCAATCCAATCCTGAACTCATACTTGAACTTGAATCCTACCGATGCTGTTTAGGATAATTTCTTCTACCTTTTGTGAGTACATGAAAGCCTTTGGAAGCTACGTTTTATGAAAAATTAATTTCATTGGAATGTATTTGATTCAATGTTGTTGTTGTTGTTGTTATGTTATCGTGTTTTATTTATTTTTTTTTTTTAATTTATTGGTTTTTATTTGTTTTTATTTTTAAATAATGGTGTTAAGACGAAAAAATTGCTTATGGAGTTTAGCAAGGCAATTTGAACTGCTGTTTTATCCACACTCTGTTTTGTATTTAGTATGGCTATATTATATCTTCTAAATTACCCATCAATGTATGTTAAATACATTCAATTAATTAGTATAATTTGAAAGTATTATTTTATTATTTGTAGTTTTATTAATTTAAATTTTGAATTAAGTTGGAACTTAACAAAGGTGATGTCTGCTAACACTTTTGAAGTGTTTTATTTTTCAATTTTTTTACTAATTTAAAAGTCGAAAAAGTTTAAAAAATGGTTTTGTTTTTTGAAGTATTATGTAAAGCTTGTTTTTTTGTTTTTTTTATTTAATTTTTATTTTTTCTGAATTTCTTAACAAAATATCCTCCCGACGAACGAGACTTTGTTTGACTGCTACTCGGCTTATCCGGTGTAGTGAACTCCCGGTAATTACCTCGGAGAGGAGCGGCCATGGCCACCGTGCATCACACGTCTCTCACTGTCGTTCATCTCTCAGCTCACGTTTGCTCGAGGAAATGGGCGTTACCCGTCTCTTCTCTTCATCCAGCTTCTCTCTCATCTCGCCGAGCCCCACTTGCAGGCGTCTCCGTTGAAGCCTTGATCTTTGCATCCTCGGTGCCTCTTATTCGCCGGAACCCAGTATTCGCTGCGTTCGCCTCGAGCTCTAGCACGGGAGAGGGAGATGCCGCGGACGAGGAGGACGCGGACGCGAGTTTCGAAGAGGATGCAATGGAAGAGAGCGAGGCCCTGGCGGAAGATCCCGAAGGTGCGGATTTGGTAAGGGTGGGGAAGCAAGTGATAGAAAAGCCTCCGAGGAAACGTAGAATCAAGCTCGGGGAAATAATGGGGGTAAATTCTTCTACTCTTTGTGTACTGCTTCGTGCTTGAATAGGGATTTTTCTTGCTGGGTACTAGCCTTTTTGCTTATCCCCTTATTTGTGTGGTAGATTTTGAACAAGAGGGCTATTGAGGCGTCAGAGAAGGCGAGGCCCGTGCCTGACCTCAGGAGTGGAGACATTGTGGAGATTAAATTGGTCAGAATTGAAGGGGTTTTTTTAGATGGGTTCTTCAATTTTGTTGTTTGATGTTGCGTTTGTTTTCACCAGTGTTTTTGTGCTTTTGAGAAAACAGGAAGTACCGGATAATAGGAGACGGCTTGCTATTTACAGGGGTATAGTGATTTCAAAACAAAATGCTGGAATCCACACAACTATTCGTATTAGGAGAATTATTGCTGGTGTGGGCGTTGAGATTGTTTTCCCCATGTAAGCTTCTTTTTCTTTGAGAAATGCATACATCAAGCATGCCATAAAGTTGTGTATCATTTTCTTGTTGAGGAATAATATTTGTTGGGTTTCTGAGGATCCATGCTATTATGCAACATAGATTATAGAGGAAAACAATAGTTATTGTCATTAACTTGTATTAACTTTGGAGTTAAGAAAGCAAAACTGTTACTAGCTTTGTCATGGTCTGTAGGAGTGTGATCTATTATTTGGAATACTCAAGTGGTCGACAAGTGTAAAAACATGAGGTGTTTGTTAGATGACTGAATCATAAATCTATATCTTTTTGTCTTTCTATGATGCATGCTTTTGAAGACAGTAATTGAAATTGTTCATGCTTATTTTTTGTGACCGTGATCCATTGATGGTTATATAAATGTAATAACATGGGGTCATATGACTAGAGTAATCTGTGGTGATGCTAACATATTTGGTGAAACATAAGCATGTACACTTCCTATAGGATGCTAAACTGATGCATGAAAATATTGCAGCAGTACTTATATAATGCATAATCTGTTGTATTTAAAACCAAAGAGTATCATTTGACTTTTAACTCTCTTTTGTTTTGATGTTTTACCGTGGTTTAAAGATTAGTACTTCTTCCACCAGCTTCTTGTTCTTAAATAAGCTGCACTTATCTGTGTGCTACATCTCACGGCATCAGTGACATTTCAAGTCTGAGGTGCAACTTTTCAGACCACATGGTTGTTGTTATGGTCTGCAGGCAATGTGGTTTTAGGAAAAGCATTTCCCTATTTAAACTTTATCGAATGTGTGAGCCTAAACGAAAAAGTGATTTAGTTGTGTTTCAGAGTCTCCATTAAACTAGCAAAGGGATGAAAAATATACTTCTGTTGTCATAAAAAACTACAAGGATTATGCATAAAAGAGTAAAGAAAAAGAAATTTCAGATTATGTTGAACATGGACTAGCATAAAATAAGGTTTCTTTAACGTTGATAGAGTGTGGTTTATGACTATTCCAGTTTTCACATGTTCAAGCAAACCTAGAAAATATAAGGTGTCTTGTCTCTTCATTGCACTTTCTCTTGATTGTGTATCAACTTTTTTTATGAAGATTTCTGGTCAAGTGTTAGATTGTTAGATCATTTTTCTTGCACCAATTTGACTTTTATTTGTTTTACTTTGTCATTTCTTTTTGTTATATCAATTTATTTCATGCACCATTTTAATTGTATAAATACTTGAAAACTTTTAGAAAACAAGAATTGTTTGTTATTATGAACTTTTGGAAAACCATAATAAGATTGTTAACTTGATAATGTATATTAGATTGATTTGTATCAAGAATCATTAATTTTGTCTAACAGTAACAACAAATCTTGATCTTATTAGGTGGGGTTGTTCACATAAATCCTTTGATGTATGTTCTATCAATTAAAAACTCTTTCTTAGTTGCCAAACATGCTTAGTTTAAGCTAATTTTCCAATCTTTTTATAGGTCATATGTATTGTTAGATTTGGTTTTGGTTTGAATGAAGCTAGAAAAAATTTAAAATAGTTAAAAATATAAATAAGATGTATGGTAATTAGACAATTGAGTTAGATATTTGTTATAGTCATGTTATGTGATCAATTTTCAAAATTTTATACAAAATTTGGGTTAATCCTATTTATTTAATGTGCTCCACATGCTGCAAATAGTTTCCTTTATATTCGTCTCTTTTTAAATTTCATCATTAGTTATTATTCTTATTTGTAATGAGAAAATATCTTGGCTTGCAGCTTGAGACCCATTGTGGTTTCATAAAGTGAATTTCGTGTCTTGTGATGCCTTCTTATTTTGTAGTTATTGGCTTTGATTGCCTTCTAAACTTCATGCAAGCAAAGGTTCTTGAAGCAATGATGAACTTCCTGTATCTCTCCTTACTCGAAATGGCTTTCTCTTTGGTGTGCAAGAGCATTTGGTTCTCTCTTTTTCTCTTTTTTAATCTCTCTCTACACGACGTTTAGAGATGCCCTTGGTCTCTTCTCCCTTGTCACGACTTAGTCTCGAAAAGATGCTATTTTTTGTTTTTAACAATCAACGTCATGACAACCTTTTGTAGTTGTACTGTAATAAAGACTTTTCTTTCATAATAAACCTATGATTCTCTCTGGTCAGCTTTTAGTTGGTGGTCACTCTTTCTTCTTTTGTCAAAACACCCTCTACTCTATTATGTAAATTTAATGAGGCTTACCTTGCTTTCTGAGGGTCTCCTTTTGTTTCCCTTAGCTTCTATCCCAAGGGTTTCCATGCATAATACTATTAGGTATCACATCTTAAATAAAATCATTGTTGGAACCTCCTAAGATTGCAAATTTGATAGTTTTTCATCTTGTCACTTCATGTTGCATATTATTGGAAATCCACCCAAGTGTATATGTTATTGAGTGTTGCTTTGTTAAGTTCGTTTCTTTCACCAGCATAAATTAAGTTGGTTGAACATTTTGTATTAAAGTTGCTTTAATCAACTTGTGCTTAACTTGGATTTTGATTTGAGAAAACCCCTTCAATATTTTTCTCTTTTCTCCTTCATGTTGTTGCCAAAACAAGACGAGTATCTTGGTTCTCTTTTCCTGATGTTTCTTGTTTTTCAATTTAATGTGGTGTTCTTGCTACCTTTTCTTACGATGCATAGGCTTCAATGTTCGTAAATCTATCTAGAATCTCCTAGAGTAGAGGACTCGAGCTTAGGATAATTTTATTCTTCTTTTCATTACCATTGTCATCGTAGGTTATTATTTTCCATCGTTCTTTCCATGTTTTTTGATCATCATAGAAAATGAACTAACTAGCCAATCATCAATAAAGGAAATAAACTCAACTCTATGGCCAAATGTACATGTGGATCGAGGAGATGTCTCCCCAAAATAGACTAATAACTGAGGATCACACTAACTGACACAACTTGTTGGCAAAACTTTGTGGCTTACTATGGCACCTAATGTCCTTATAACTGCCTCAGGTTGTGACACCTTTTGCTTTCTTTTTTCATGCCCATGAGGTAGAATTCATTCTATAATAGCTTTTTAATATTATTCCAACAGCAACCTTCTCTATCATTGGACTGTTGCAAGGCATTCCACCAAGCTATAGCATGATGATCGAGCATAAGATGCAAATGCAACATTTTCTTTATTGGAATATCCATATATGTATTAAAATGTCTCTAATTGATAAAAAATTCAAGAATTCAATTTTTTAGCATTAATCTTTCCGTAATAAGTTTGTAGCTTAATCTTAGTCTTCATGTTGAAAGAAAGCTTCTGCAATCTGAGTGGTCGCGTCTAAGTCACTGTCTTCAACATGAGAGCCTGTAGATAAACCCATGCATTGGCTGCCCTCGACATTTCCTTACATTTGGTAATATGCTTTTGTTATTGCGAGACAAAAACCTCCATTGGATATTGTTGCTTCATAATCTCTATCAGTTCTTGGACTTGTTAGAAAGCACTGAAAAAAGCACTACCCATGTATTTAGCATTTTTTCTCTCTGAGCCATGGCTCCTTTGTCTCTACTACTATAGCTTGAGCCATGATTAAAATCTCTGTTGTTGTGCAACTTTACCATATGTCTTCTACAAGACTATGGCATGCAAACTCCTCCACATATGTTTGAAAGAAAGCTTTGCTACCAAAACGTAATCTGCCTTTCTACCTTAAACCCCTTATTGAGACGAATGTTTAGGCTATTGAGGTCAAGGAAGGCCGGTTTAAGATGTAGAATGCTTGACAGTAGAAGAAATCCAAGATTCGTAGCCCCTTCTTTCCCATTTCTTCTTGTCCATTTCATATGCTTGGACTTGCCTCACAGATTCTGCAGCTTAGATTTAGCTACTTCCAAAATAACATCGATAAAGTCTGGATTTTAGTTATTAGAAGGCAGACGTAGAATTCTGCACAAGAATTTTAAAAAAGCCCGAGTATAGATGGAATACCATTACTTGTTTTACTGCCTCTAAAATTCAAATCTCATCTTTTGCAATTTGAACAAGTGCTTATATCTAGCTTATGATAAATGGGCTTGGTATTCTTCAAGTTCTGCAGAGGTGATGCTTTCAGACAAAACAAAGTCACACTTCTGCCCTTTCGCAAGACTTGGGACAAGTCTGAACAAATTGTCTTAAGGATCATTTGTTTGAGTCTCACTAGTCTGTATTTGTGTTATTTAGTTAATATTATCTCTTGAATAATCTTTTTTTGGTGGTTTGATATGATGTTATCTTACTAGCTTCACATTAAATATTCCTTAAATTTTGGCATCTATTATCAGTCAAACCAATTATTCAAAATTTTTATGACTTTTAATCACATGTGAGCTAAGAAAAGGTTTTTAAAATTTTATTTTATATCAATGAGCATGAAATTTTGATAAAAATTATTTGTTAGAAATAAAATAATACAAAATTTGAAGAACATTTAACAAATGAAATCTATATAATGTCTTTTAACCAAAGAGTTTGATGCATAGCTTTTTATCTTTGTTACATATGATGCCTTCAAACCAAATAGTTTTATTGATAGCTCTTCATCTTTGTTATGTTGTTTGAGTTTGTAGAAGAAAACTTGCTCAGTTTTGAGAAGCAATAGTTAGCAAATGAGACATGCTTAAACCAAACAATTTGATGCATTGCTTTCTTCTTTGTTACATTGCTTTAGTTTGTGAGATAAAACTTGTTTAGAGTGTAATACTTTCTGTTTCAGATACTCACCTAGTGTGAAGGAGATCAAAGTTGTGAGTCACAGGAAGGTTCGAAGAGCCAGACTCTACTATCTGAGAGAGAAGCTCCCTCGCTTTTGTATGTTCAAGTGATAGATTGTATTTTTATCTTTTCACTTTTGTTTTCTATATTAGAGATATGCTTGTTTTGTGATGAGAATCCTTTTCTTGGACATCTTGTTCTTCTTCTCTTGGAGTAATCTTATGTTCATAAGGAATTTTTGTTGGCCTTTCATAAGCTAAGTTAGAGAGAGAGAGAGAGAGAGAGAGGTAATAATGTCATCTTTTTAAAAATAATATAATTAAAAATATGTAAAGTGTATTTAGTGTTTTTCTGAGGAATATTGTAATAACCCTTTAGAAATATACTATGATCTTATAAAGGGGATGAACTTCCTTGCAATTCTTCTGCATCAACCCTAATTAGAGGAGGTGGAAGAGGGGATTTTGGCATTTGCATTTCAAAGTGTAATCAACGGCTCCATCAAAGTTGAATGTTTTATATTATATTATAATTATCTGTCAAAAGTGTTAAATATATGCATATATGTATACATATGTGTGGATATTCGTGTGTGTATTTATATAATTTTTAAATTATATTTTTAAGTTTTGATGTTATGTCTTAAAAACATGTATTCAAAGTGGTAAACAAAATAATTAAAAAATAACTTACAAAAAAATTTTAATTAAAAATATTTTTCAATGAAATTGTTAGTTGATTTGTTCATGTGTGTGTTCGAATGAGTATATATATGTATATATATAATTTTTAAAATGCATTTTGAGATAGTAATTTTATGATCTAATCAAGATAATAATAAACATATTAACAAAAAAAATAATTGATAATAATTAAAAAATAGTCAACAAAAAAAAAATCAAAAGCATATTAGTTTTTCAATGATATTGTTGGATAACATATTCATATATGTACATATATATATATATATATATATATATATATATATATATATATATATATATGTACACATATGCGTGTATTTGTGCAATTATATATGTAACTTTAAAATTATTTTTTTAGTTCATGATTTTATGATCCAACTAAGATAACATGAAACATTTAAACAAAGAGATACAAGAGAATTACTAAAAAAATAGTTAGCAAAATAATTTCGATCAAAAGCACATTTATTCTTCAATAATATTAATAGATGACATGTGCTTAAACCACGACATATGTAATAAATCTCAAATATAAAGAAAATCAAAGGAAATACTTTCAAACTACAATTTTTTTTTGAAAGAGGAAAAAGTGTTCCTTAGTAAAATTCATTAATAACATAAAAAATCTATATACTTTAATGTAACAAGACAATTAAGAGATTACAAAGAAAAAAAAAGCAAATCCCTTGTACCACCAAAGTAGTGCATTTCAAATGGCATTGCTATTCATTCCAAACCAATGTGGTCCTTCAATCCAAATCTACTATCTTTCAGCCTAACTTTCTAAAAGCAAAGGGCATCTCTCCCATGTGCATCTAACTCTAATAGGTCCCTTTCCAATTCATCTTGTTCCCCATTCTCCTTTGGTTCTATCTCTAGCAAATCTAGTTTTGCCAAGGAATAAAGAAAATGTGAGCACTTGATCATAACATGATGCATAAAATTGACTCATGAATGCAAACTATACATGTCAATTTTGTTATGTATAATATATTTAATTTTGAATGATGATATATACAGATCCATCAGCTATAAAAGTTGTGACAACCTTACAATAATATTAACAACGACAAGATGGCATAAATAGTTTCATCACATGAGCCTTTGTGATTGATAGTTGACGGTTGTCAATATATAACAATGAATGGATGATGAATTTTACATCTAGACTCGAAAATTTGTCAATATAGTGAAGTTGACTAGAGAATATATTTAATGATCCAAAATTTTCCAAAAATTTATCAAAGGAGTAGTTAAAATGTCTTAAATTGTTTGACACAAAGAAAATCAAAATTTGTTATAGATTCATTTCTAGTTATACAATTTACATACATAAGATATAATTGAGATAATCTATTGCTCTTTTTGCAAAATCATGAATGACTAATCAAACTACAATTATATATCCAAAGAATAATATAAATAACTAATAGAAATAAAAAAATTAAAAAATAATTAGTTAAAAATACAATATATACATGAGCATATTTCTATACATAATGGTATTATAAGTGTATGATTCATAAATGTTGACAAAACATATCAATCACGATAACATTCTCTCTTGCCATCTAGTGACGATCCCTAAGATTACCATTGGTACCTAGTTGTGATGGTTGCAAGAAGATGCATGGAACACATTCAACTGTGCTTTAACTTATTGTAGCAACTTTTTTCGTATTGGCTTTGGGTCTTCTATGTGCTACTATAACAAGGGCTATATGGCCATTCACATAGTTGTTTCATAAACTCATATTAGCACAACTATAAATATTGGGACTCTAGATATGCAAATGCCACTTTCCTGCTTGAAAGAAAAACCAAGGTGTCCATGATGTGGAGTACAAGGAAAAGTTACATTCCATGCTCTTCCACTATTCATTGATTGCCTCACAGCATGCATCGAGGTACAATGTAGTATAGGCAAAGAGATTTATTTTGTGCCAACTCAATATCTTCTTTTAAAGAATATGGGTTACAAATGAACAGCTATATTATAGTTATTGCAAATATTTTCTTGATACATACATGCATTAAGCAAAATTGCCATGTATAATATATCTTAAATTGCTATTATTATATATAAGAAAATAAATAAATTATTAGAGATGTTTTGTCTAATTGAAATCTAAAATTTGGATAAAAAATATGAGTTTTTAATAGATTAGAGTTTAGTAATTTGGTTTAATTGTTATGTGGCAAGAAGGGTCATCACAAGTGTAGCTATGGTTATGATATCCTATATGTGTATGTCACCTGTAGTTGAAAGCAACTCAATCTATAACACCTTATATGCATAAGTCATCAACACTTATTTGGCTAAGATTATGATACACTTTTAGTAATTAGATAAAATATGTGAAATTAAAAAAAATTGATAATTTATGTTACATCTAATTTTGTTATAATATTTATATGGCTATGGTATGGTTTTTTATTAACTCAAGTGGCTTATGGTATTGGTTATTTATACTATTTATCGTTATGCTTACATTAATTTGTTTTTCATATTTGGTTACTTAATAGATTTATCTAATGAGATTTATAATGTCATTAGTTATATCACAAATCATATATTTATTATATTGAAATTTAAGAATTATGATACCATAGATAAGGACATGATTTATTTGTTAAGACAGTGAGTAGTTTGGGCAATGGATGCTATGAATTATTGTAGCATCAAATATTCATAGTCTGTATTTTTTTTATTTTTATCATGTCTTATATCAATTGTTTGGAATATTGATTTATTCTTTTATGATCTCATAATTGGTATTTGAGCTTCAAATGGTCTTTGTATTACTTGTGTTTTGGGTCTATATAAACTTTGTGCTGTATTTTCCTTTGGACGACTAATATATAGTTTTGTTGACTTTTTGTCATGGTTTGTATTTCAATATTTTTCTCACCTTTAAATCCCCATTTAAAGTTTTTGTATCGTCATTTATTGATTTAATACCGTACTTGTATGGTGTAGTATATGCGTTTATTAATGAACGTATAATTACGTCACAAATACTTTGTGTTTGTATGATGTGTAAAACTGTATCAGAATGAAGTCGTATTGGCATTATAGTAATCATACTAGTACACATTTTAAGCACATTATTAAAATTTCAAACTACAGTTATGACACAAAAATTTCATACTATACAAATATAGTGTGTATTAATCCACTCATAACATAATATGATTGTATTCATATGATCTAGAAATTGTAAATGTTCGACCAATACTAAGCTCAAATCTTGAGCTGAAATAAAAGAGTATTTGTACGAAGCAGGCTTCGTACACATATGATTGAATTAAAAACTCAACTCTTAGATACGAGATATCTTTTACAGGGAATATCTCTTGTACCACCAACTTTATAACTTAACATTAATCCAGGAGACGGTCACACCTATATGATGGATACATCATACCTGTATAATATCGACACAAATTCACATTCGAATACAAATATATTCCAAAATAAAAATTGTTCAATTACGACACTAAACATCGTACTGTATAACTAATATGTAATGAAAAGCATGGCTTTAAGTAACATGTTTTAAACTAAATTTTTTATAATAATATTTGAATTAAAATTAGAACAACATAAAGTGACATATAGATTTTAATACAATTTTAGATCATAACAACATAAAATAATATTTAATAAGTGAATGCATGAAATTAGATATGTGAAGTAATCCTAATTGTGTCATTTAAAATTTTAAAGAAAGATTTTGATGATTAATTATAGTTAATATATGTAGATGAATGTCTCAATGTCGTTTAGCCACCCAACAAAGAAAAACTTAACTGAATCCAAAATCTAAAAATTTAGTCAAGATTGAGCAATAGCAACTAAGACTTTTTTATGTGTCTTTACTAGTGAATTGTTCTAGAAAATATTTGATCAAGCTCTCTAATTGATCGATTTATTTTTAATCTTGAAAAATATGATCTAAAATATACTTAAAAAATATTAGAAATAACAACATAATAGTTTTATGCTTATCAAATAAGTGGTGCAAAATAAAAAATTAAACAAAAAACTTTTAAGATTTTAAGTGTGCATGCATATCATGTTGAGTCTCTTATTATTTTAAGAATATTAATTGGTCTTTGACATCTTATTCATCATTGTCATTTATCTAATTAAAAGGACCAATTAATTGACTCTAAAACTTGGAAGTTGTCATGTGTCTTACAAACTCTTTGTTATTGATTTCAAATTAGTGTAGTCTTTCAATTCATGTGTATCATCGCTATCAACCTAGCATTTGAAAAGTAATTAATATCTCTACAAGTGCTGCTAAATCTTTATAAGTGGGCTTCTTCAAATTGTTTTAGTTTCAATATGTCGTTTGACCTTCATAAATAATAAAGCTTGTGTTCTTTATGATCTAAGCTTTCATTTTTAATATGTGGATTAAACAAATTAAGTTAATTAGGCTAAGTTTCCTATCTTTAGATGCACCTTTATTGATTATCTCAAACTTATATTATACCCTTTATGAGTCTCTTTAGCATAGGCTCATGATGGATATTTAGAACTTTTGTCATTTTCTCAAGTGGGTCCCATTAAAAACTCTTACTTTAGATAATTAAGCCATGAGTTAATGAGTATATGCTTTTTAGTAAATCTTATTTACTCTTTTAATTAGTTTTGACAAATACTTGTTTGCCAAATTTTATTATCAACATGATTTTTTTCCCCTAAGTATCATACCAATGTATACATCTGTATGTAATAATAATGATTTATATAAAACATAATCATATAAGAATCATGTAACCAAATTTTAAATTAGTATCTCATTCTAAAGTTTCAGACATATCATATGAAAGATAATTTTCACGATATATTAAGCATCAAAATATATACAACATGCACTACATAGATTGCCTTTTTATCTAAAAGTCCAAATTTGCATAACAAAAGGTATTCATTGCATTAGAATAAATAATAACTAAATGTAACAAGAGATGCATAACATGCTTATCTTAACTATTCGATGTAGTTGTCACATTTTTAGCTTTGCTTCCTTTGTCATATCTTCCACGAGAAATTTCCTATTCTCCTTTCATTCCCTCGAGACTCCCGCACTCCTCATCATGCATTTCGTCCTCTTTCATTCGTGCCTCTCTATCTCCTTAACATTTCTCTTTTCACCAATAAAGATTCATAAAATTTTCAATAAAATTAATAAATATTAAATTAAGGCTTTGTCCAAGTTTGTATTTCTTGAATTTTTTTTAGTCAAAATGACTTTCAAAACTTTGTTGAAAATTTTTTAGTTATGCTATTCCATGAATATTATATGTTATACCATTTTCATAATTTTCTTATAGTATTTATTATTTTGAACATTTAAAATAATAATTTTTTTATAAATTTTTACCTCTTATTTTATAATCAAGATATGCCAATATTTTATAAAATTGGTACAATAGTAATCCTAATAATTTATATTTTAATATTTGAAGTTTTTTTTTCTCTACTAGGAGTCTTAATCTCATTTTTAATAATATAATAATTTAATAAAAGTAAATAAATCATGAAAAATAAGAACAATTATCAAAATTAAATATTAATAAATTTACTTACCTTTTAGGATATTATAATTTTTTATTCTTCATATACCTGTTAAATTATTATAAATTTGTAAAATTATATGTCAACTATATCAAATCTTTAAAAATAATTATTTATTAAATTCTTATATCTTGAGATATTATAATATATATGTATATGTATCTATATATATGTATGTATGTATATATGTATGTATGTGTATGTGTGTGTGTATATATATATATATATATAGTATGTGTGTGTGTAACAAAAGTGAATAGTTATAAACAAATTATTGTTTATTTATTTAGCTTGTTTAATTGATTATTATTATCATCTGATATACTAATTATAATAGTCGAACAAATGTGCTTCTTTTCACAAAAACTTATTTAACGTAAATAATAAAAAATTATCCATACATATATTTTTTTGATTTAGCATATTTTAAATTATAAATTTATTGTTAGAGACATAATAGGCCACAAAAAGTACATATATTACAAAAAAAAATATACATGATAAACAATAATAAAACTTGTTATTTAGTTTGAAAAATAATTAAAATATCATATTTGTGCTTAAATTTTATTTTAGTTTTTATGAAAATAAAATTAAAATATTTAAACTTTACCTTTTGACAAAATTATCTTTAAAAGTGCCTTTATAAGATTGGGCCCCAAAGCACACGTGGCCGAAAAGTGGCTGATGTGAGTTGGATTTGGATCTAATCGAAAAGGCCCATAACAAATGAAGATTGGCATCTGGCACATCTTTTTGCACATCAGACCTGCACAAATATAGAATTAAGAAACTATCCTTGATCGTCAATAACGAATTAAATTTAAAAGCTATTAATAATATCGATCAGTTTAACTGTTAGAAAACATATTATATTAATAAAATGATATCTTTATTGATAATAATAGTTTTAAATTCATTTATAATATTTCAATAAAAATGCTGTACAACCAATCTAAAGAAATTTCAATTTAAAATTTGTATTTTAGTCATTTCTTGATATGAATAGTGCATATTTTTAATTTTTTAGACATTAAATATAATAATGCAAAATAATTTTATGAAGTAAAAAACGGCAATTAAAATAATATCTTTGAAATCCATAGAAAATTTAAATTCACCATCATTTAAATTATATATTTTATTTCTATTGTAAATAACAGAAAATAGAACCATTTTTGTTCTCTTTGCAATCTCTCAGCTTTAGTTCTTCTCTTTGATAGTACCTTGTGAATTTAATAAAAATATGTAAAAACAAACTTTTAAAAATATGTAAATAAAAAAAGCTTTAGTAAACAATTTTTTTAAGAAAAAAAATTAAAAAAAGTGAAATTCAATTGCAACTTACTATTGGAGATTATAGTGGCCACTTTTCAATAAAAAGTTATGCTTTAAAAAAATAAAATCCTAATATTTATAAAACAATTATATTTGATAAAAAAATATAATGATAAATGTAACATATTAGAATGAAAAAAACATTATCACATCAAAAACATATCTTCAAAAACATGAGGTGGTTCAAAGATGAAACAAGTCAAAATAATTGACTTATAGCATGATAAAGTGTTAAAAGTAATTGATTGGTGATGTTCCAAAAAAAATTATTATATAAACAATGACTTATATTACATTTCGATAAGGAATATACAAATAAAAAATCTTATATCTAAAAAAAGTTTAAATAATTATATATAATATATATAAAATCAATGACTTAAAATGATAATTGATATCAAATCTATTTGAACTAATATAAGAAAATCAAAGGCATGCAATACCTCGATCTAGGAGACCAGTTCATGGTGACAAGATTTTCAAATTAAGTCAATCAATATGATGAAGAAAACAATTAGAATAATAATTGAATTGTTTAAATATAAGTTTAGAAAAAATAAAATCATTTGAGTTTATTGGCAATAATTGAACTATTTAAGGATAGAGTTTATGCAACTATGGATGGATATTAAGAAGATTAATAAATATATTAATCTCAAAAATTTATTAAATGCTATAATAATAAAATTATATTTGATAATAAATTATCATAATATATTTAATTAAATTATTTTTATCATAATATATTTGAGTAGGTGAGCTCATGCAAAGCCTTGTCTATTATAATTCAAGTTTAGGCGTGATAAATGACTATTAACCTTGTAATGTAATTAGTTGATATTTGATGTTTTTAAATTAAGAACCACAAGAGTTAAATTTTAGAATCCATAAAATTACATCTTGATGACATTCGAAATAATATTATGAATATAAAGTTCATAATCTATATAGTATACCTATAGTTTTATTACTCAAATATTGAATGTTGACTTAGTTTTCTTATTATAATAGTATATATTAATGAGCAAAATTCATAATTGCATATCAATTAGCATGGGGGTTAAGATTTTTATAAAATTTCAAAATGATTAAAGGGATAAAAAATAATCCTCTAAGAACAAAAAAAGAAAAATCTATAATTATAAAAAAGATTTGAAAATGACAAGATAATTTCTTTGAAAGATGGATTGGATCCATGGCGATTTTGGATTGGCAAAAAGGCTCATAAAATGTGTAACTCGAAATAGAAAAATAATGTTCTAGAAGGGTGTAATCAAATCCTAACCAAACAATACAAGGTTTCAAAACGATATGACCTCAATTCTAAATGCTATTAAATTAAACAACAAGGGTCAATAAACATTTATAAAGAAAATGAAGTAGAAAAATAATGTAAAAGAATTTTTCTTTAAAATTTTTACTTCATATGCATAAATATCTTAGTATCTTTTATTTTATTTATTTCTTATAATAATGTTAACCAAGTACATAATATAACTCAAACTTACATTAAATTGTTTGCATAAATAGTTTTCTTATTAAATCTATGTCAGTGACTTAATTTTTTTAGTATTAATAATTATGACTGAAAATGATGCATTACATTGAAATTCATGGAGCATTTAAGGGACATGATTGTTAGTTTACTTGTTAAATTATTTTTATATTGGTTTTAAAATCATACAATAAGAATGCTATTATGCTACTTCAACAATAAGTGGATGGTTGTTATTCTAGTAATTTTATATTTTATCATTATTATGATAGTTTTGTATAAACTTAGTTTTAAAAGAAATATAATATTTTTATGTGATTTTAATTAGATTTCATTTTTTGATGATATGGTCAAAATTTATAAACAAATGGTTTGAGAATTTAGTGACACCAATATCGAGTGCCATTGGAGCTACATCGATATTATGGATATGAGTCCCATTCTAGTATCTTTATATTTTATTTCTTTTATGATGGTTTTTTATGAACTTGATTTTGAAATAAATATAATATATTTTATATGGTTCTAATTAGATTTTATTATTTGATCATGTAAATGAAATATAAAAAAAATTATTTAAAAATTTGATCATGCCAAAGTCAAGACACCACAATGAAACTTCAAGATAAATCACTATAAAAAAATGGGCTCCTAAATAATGATGTTCTTATAAACTTGCAAGTTCTATTTTAATAATTTAAAATAATAAATATAATAAAACATTTTGGCAAAATTGTAAGCTAAACATTTATATGGTGGAGCAATTTTTAAACTTAGCTCAATCTATGCAAATGACCACAACCCTCATTCCAAGTCAACCATCACTTTGAGATCAAACCTATATAAACAAATCAAATCTTGCTCTCTTCTATAATATCAATCAAAAGGTATAGAGAACAAAAATATAGATCCAAATTTTCTCTATTTTTAATGTTAACAAAAATACAAATCCAAGTCTTCTAAATCTTAATGTTCCCCCAAAGTTTAATTAAAACTATAATAATCCCTCATATAGTATAATGAATTAAAAAAACAAAATAAGAAAGGTGTGTACAACTTATGCATAAATATTAGTATTTTCATAAGATAATAAGAATCAAACCATTGAAACCTTATTAAACCAAGGTTCTATGAATATGAATATTTGAATACAAAATAATATTTTATTACTCACATATCTAACACAAAAGACTAAAGATGCAAATGGTGCTTTTTAACATTTTATGTGTGCTATGGAGAATTATATAAAGTTCTCATAGGAAAAAAACCCCCACTTTAATATGAAAAAAATAATTATTTTGAGTAAATATTATTCAACTTTTTTATTATAGTTTTACACTATTTTTATTCACATATGTTTCACCTCTTTAATTATTGTATTAGATATAGGTTCTATTTCTCTTGATGTATTTATACACTAATTTATTAATAAATATTTATGTAAGAAAAATTACAAAGTTTATCTCTAATCTTACAAACTTAAAGATAATCATTTTATTATTCAGTAACTAATTCATAATATGATGTCTTAAATAAATATACCTATATTTCTCATAATATGATTGATTATTTATTTTAGTTATTATAGTAATTAAAGTGAACATATGTTGATAGTACTATCTTTTTAAATAAAAAAAATTAAAATTTCTAATTCACTTAATGTTAGATGTTATTTTTTTTTTGAAAATTATAAATTCAAACCTTTGATAGATTTTACTATGAAGTTAATTTGGAAGATTTCTAAAAGATTTTTCTCAACCAATGGTTAGCATACAGGTGATTTTGAACTTGGTTTCATCTAAATTATAGGTATAATTTGCATCACTATATCATTTCAATATAATGTATCATTCATTATAGCTGAACATATAAAACATCTCGATTTTTTAATAATTTAGTTAAAGTATGATGATATTATTTATTAAAGTATGTATACATTTATTTAATTTATTCACAATATATACAATATCAACTTTATTGCAATTTGGATTTAACTTGCTTTGCTCGAGTTGTCGTGCAAACATACAAATTTGCACAAAAGCTCACTTTTTTAAAGAACAATTCGACTAATGGTTTATTAATTCAAACATAGAAATTTTTCAAAACTAGACCCAATTAAATATTCTTATTAATTAATATTTTTGTTTATTCCCCCTTCTATTAGCCGAGGACCAAATTTAATGAGTTGAATCATTATTTGACTTTTAAAATATTATAACAAAATTGGACCAATTCAAAATAATCTAATGTGAATTGTTGTAGTATGGATAAACAATTATTCTAAAATTAATATTTTTATTAAAAAAAAAATATTTAAAAATATGTAAAATTTTGGGTTAAATAAATTTATAATAAAAATAGTTCCCTCTTCCTCAATATTTATGAGCATTAAGTATTGATGGGTGTCATTTTTTTTTCATTTTTATCTATAAACTAAGTTGCAATGATCACATGTAAAAACAAGAAATCCAACAACAAAATGCTATAAAATGAAAAACATAAATAAAATATTTAAAGATACAAAATGTTTGTCTCCTCTTAAATAAAGTGAAAAATAAAATACAAAATAATTATTTTTTTTTGTTAATATGTGATTCGTGTTAAGTGTGAGAATTTATTTCAGCCTCTCTTGTCGTAGTTGGTTAGTATAATCAATGACAACTACTTTCATAATAATAAATATAAACATTGGTGATGAGTCTTATAATTGATTATAATTGACATCATTATTGTCACCATTATTAACTCTTCCAACCATATGTTATTTATTTGTTTTATTTGTCATAAATTTTTTCAATAGTATTATCAGACAAAAAAATTGATCAATGGATTCCATTAGGAATTTTTTGTAACGACTTAAGCTTATGCTCTAATGGGACTAATTGGCACACAAAATCTATTTTAGAAATTTTAAATATAAAAAATATTATTAAAATTTGAATGTAAGCCAAAAGGATAAAAGCATATCAATTTAAGCTTCAAAATTCTTATAGGTTGCTTAAGAAAACATATGCTAATTCATAATTTATGCATTAAGAAATAATGAAAACAAAATGAAAATTTTCTCTCAAATTATTGATGCAAATGACTATAAAGCCTCACTATTGCTTACAAAAGGTTTTGCAAATGCTATATCACACTTGGTGAATTAAAGAGTTTTTTTGATTCATTTTGTACTTTATTAATATTTTGATAGAGTTTGTTAACTATATAAATATATTTAAATCTCATATGCATTTCTCATATCACTTTAAGATTGTTCTAGTGGGTCAAGGTGGTTGGTGTGTTGTTCAAGCATTTTTAGTACATTTTCAACCTTCTTAAATGCATTTAGATGTTATATTAGTTTCTTCATGTTAGGGTTCTTTTTGGATAATCTTGAAATCAAGCTCTACTTACTTTTCTATCTTGATAACACAATAATAATATAAAAATCAAGATAAATTAATGTACATACATAAAAATAAAAGACACCAATCATTCTCTCAAAAAAGAATGATGGTAAAACTCAATATATATTTGTCTTTGATTCAATTCTAAATTTTTTGGAATGTAAACCCCATACTAATTAAAATAAATTATAATAACAACATAATTATTTCAATAATTTTTAAAACTTTACTATTAATGATAACTTCTGAACATCCCAAACTTCTTTATTTAACAACATAGAATTTTGGAAAGAAAACAATATTGCAAAGCTTAAAGATACTTATCTTACCATCCTTGATGTTATGGTAGTGGCCTAAAGAAATCCAAAGCTTTTCTTAAAATTTTCAAATACTTCATTGATGCATTTGCTTTGTTATTCCTCATTTTTTAGTTCTAATCCCTTAAATTCCAAGCCTTCCCATTCTCTTTTGTTTTTTTTTTCACCATAATAATAATAACAACAATTATCCCTTGCTTCAATTCTATTTATTATAACTTCCTTCCCTTTATTTCTAATTCACTATAATTTTAGAGAATAATTTCTCTGCTCTATTAAAATTTCTTTTTATTACAAGAGTTTTCTTCTTCTATTTCACTATTTTACTACTTATTTATTGTAACTATCAAAAAAACTCCTTCCATTTCTGCCCTTGCTCTTGCTAAAGTCGCACTAATTGAAACTTCTCCCAACTCCAATTTTTTGCAATTCAAATTTTTTCATAGATGTCTTTGTAAAGGTTCTTTTGCTCCACCAAATTATGAGAAAAAAAAAATCTATTGCCTTGTTCATCAATCTCATTGAAAGATCATCTATGGAGTGCAAGTGGGAGAGATATAAAGCAATGCTGATGTCCTTGTTTGCGATTACAAGCACGACATTGATTAAATAAAATCTCTACATATTTTCCTCTAATTCTCACTCTTTTATATTTCAACATTCCTTGTATCATTATTCATAAGTGTAACTTTCTTACTCACTTAGATTTAACTTGTTTTTGCTACAAAATAAAAAAATTATACATGGTTTTTTGTTGTTTTTTTTGCTTGTTTAATTAGTATTGTAAACATTCATAACAAAAGCTATGGAAGTTTCCATATCATTGAGCTTATAAGTTTTGCTTTCTTCAAGCATCTAAGGTATCTTATCCTTTGAAGTTGCTATGTTTTGCATTTTAATGATAGTACTTGATCTTAGAATCTTATGGATTGCAATCATTTTATTTTCCAAACTTCATATTTTTTCATTATTATTGATTTAAACTTTAAGATAGAATTATAAGAGACCTAAGGTGAATTTATCAAATCAATCCAAGATATTGAGTCATCTTGATTTTTGTTCTTTTTCTTACTTAAAAAACATCACCAATAAAGCCAACATTTTATAAAGAGTAGGTCTTTTTTGAATTTATAAAAATTTAGCATTCTTTTTTCAAGTTTTATCTAAAGCTATAACATAGTTTCAAACCATTATTTTATTTTAAAAATTTATAATAATAATAATAATAATAATAATAATAATAATAATAATAATAATAATAATAATAATAATAATAATAATAATAATAATAATAATAATAATAATAATAATAATAATAATAATAATAATAATAATAATAATAATAATAATAATAATAATAATAATAATAATTTATTATAATGTATCCCCATTATTGAAATAATTTTAAAATAAAATTATATTTTATACATATTTTTTTGATTAAATGAATATGTTCTATAATATGATGAAACATTTTTTTTTCATTTTATCTCATGGTACTTGGAAAAAGTCAATTTAGTTGTGCATTTAGACAAGCAAACATGATTGGACATGACATGATGGGGTTTTACTTGCAATAATAAGACTAAGGCTCAACTTATTGAATTTTAATATTATCATTTTTGTAATTTAAAAAAGTTTTGAATGATATTTGAAAAGGTATTTTAAATTAATATTTTATATAAAAAAGAAAAATATGAAAATTATTAGATAAAAATTTTTATAGTTTTTTGTTGAAAAAAAGATCAGTTTAGGATTTTATAAATCAAATATATTGAATTAGTTGAAAGGATCAAAGCTTTTGTAAATTTTGCAATTTCCTGAGATATAGAATGCAAAATGTTAAAATATATGGACGAAAATAAAATAAAGGGCTCCGCCATCCGCATGCGAGTCGAGAGCCATGGAATGGGGAGGTGGACGATATATACGGACAGAAGAAGAATAGTTTGGTGGCGGACGAGAGTTTAGAAAGGGCAAAAGTGCAGATGGTGGGGGAGAAAAAGCGAGGAAAGATTTGATTCTCAAATACACTGCCTCATCCCCCCGCCTCTCTCCTGATCTTCCAAACCCTAGTTCTCTCAAGAATTCGGTGGTGGTTTCGCAACTCTACCTCTCTTCGCACTTTCCTCAACCGGACAGAGCCTCGTTTCAGGACGGAAATTCCAAGGATTTGCCGCACAGAGACGCCTCTCGTTTCCCTCGGAGGGGCTTAGGATTCGCGGAAACTCTCGGAATTCAAATTCAGGACCCGATCTTTCTCACTCGGAAGGGGAGGGAATTCCGCTGGATCGATTCTTGAGGGCTACGTTTGAGATGAATGTTTTTCTGGATGCTTAGCACGGGGCTTGTCAGTTGATGGAGGAAAACGGGGAGTCGTCCGTGGCTGTGAGAAGGATCCAGGGACTGGATCGAATCAGCAACTACAACTCGTCTTCTGGTATTCTGACGATCCTCTCTGTTGCATTCTCTAGTATGGCCGTATGTTCATTGGAAGGTTCACGTTGGCTGCCTGGCTTTGCGAATAGGTGACGTTATGTGCAAGGCTGTGTACGGATTTTGGTCCTTTTCATTTGTGTGATACTTTTTGCATTTGGATGGACTGTCAGATCAGTATACGTGCCTGCTTTAACAGACACTGCGTCCAAGAAGTCGGTTTTTGAAGTTGGTTTATGTGGTCTGTTTAGATAAGATAACGAAAGCTAGTTTTTTATTTGTTTATTGTTGTAGGGTGTTTACGTACTGTAGTGTGTATTGATTAGTTGAGTTTGGTGAGCTGGAAGGAGCTTCTTCAAAGCATTAAATGCATGCGAGCTTTACCTCGCCGCGAAGAAAATACTTTTTGGTTCGTGAATAAAACAAAATCGATCAGGGCCCAGCACAAGAATGACTTCTGTAGTTGACCGTGGTACCATTCCTACCAGTGAGAATTTTGATACCCTCTAGGGATTTGGGTGAATAAATTCTTTAAATAAAAATGGAATTTTGCAGACCATATTACAAACTACCGCGGGCACAAATATGAATTTTTGGTTCGCGTTAGCTACGGAAGTGCCGTCATCAACTTTTTTCTTATTTCTGTTGCATGTCTTTGGCAACTGTTAGAAGTCGTGTTTTGTTGCACTTGTTGACGTTTCAGGAGCTTGCGGCAATTTCAAGTATGATGAATCAGAAAAACATACAACATTATGACGGTGCTAAGACACAATCCTTCTGAAGGATCATTATAAGGAATAGTTACTGGGTGATTCTATGGTTGGTAAACAACAATATTAGCTTCTCGGATGCACTAAATTGGGAAGGTAAATGCTCTTTTCCATGAATCTGGAGAGAATGCATGCAATCTGAAGGTTCAGCATAAAACAGTTAAAATTTGGAAGTTTTGGTGGTCCTTTTTTGTGATTTGGAATTTTGATGGATCCTACTTGTGATGCTATAGTTTTCTTGATTTTTCTTTTGCGGCTTATGGGTTTTTAGTAGATAGAGTTTTGTAGAATAAGAAATTCTGTTTAGAAGTTTCAATGTATAGTAGTTTATTTTGAGTATAGGTTGTTTTATCAGTACTTGTAGGTTTTTTATTGGTGACAATATGTGTGCATTGTCAAATATGTCTCTTCTATGAAAATAAAATTATTGTCAAAGGGTCATTCTGATCGCTTGGCTAATCCATTTTTAGAAATGTTTTCAGGGTCTCAATATATTTCCAGCTTGCAAATGAGCTGTTCTATGACAATTAGTAGTTAATATGTTTTGCATGCTTGTAGCCTCTAGAATGATAGTTATCGTAGCATAGTTTCAGAAAACTCACTTTAAAGACTAGAGATTTAGATTTTCGAGATGACTTGATGGTTTACTATTTGGAAAAACTTTGAATGCACAGCTATAAAACATATATTTCTTTGGAAGCTCATCATGAATTTTTATGTATATGAAACTTTGTATTAATGCACTAGTCATTCACAACAAAACTACACTTGTTCCACACCTGAAGCTAATAAATTTATTAATTGATAACATCCTAAAAATAATGAGGACAAACAGTGTTGCTGTTATAGATACCTTTTCAAGGATGATTACTTTGATTTGACATGATTGGAATACTTTGCCAGCTTCATTGTCTTTTCATTGTTCCATGGGGTCATTGGTTAGGAAGTTATTTTGTGACTTTCTCTCCCTGAAGTAAATCTGAGGTATACCATGTAAAGTTGGTCAGCTAAGTAGCATATTAAAGATAAAATTGAGTAGGTGATATACTGTAGTTGAAGACCCATGAAACAACTATACTAATGTTGAAGAAGCACTGCCTTTTTTCTGATGTATTTGTTTACTTGTATCATCAATTCAATTAAACCTAATTTTGAGCCTGCGTTGGGTATGTGGAGCTTGCTTGTGTAACTCTACTCATCAGGTATTTTTTTAATTTTCCAGTTCACTTACTTTTTTACTGTAAATCTTCTATGATTGTGTCTGGGTTGCATCACTCATTGGGCATCTGTTTCTTTAAAAAAGGGGATGTTTGCTTGGAGTCAAGTTTTGTTATATTGTCAACTGGTCCTTGTCTTGGGCACTTTCATGGTATGGATATACATGATAATGTCGATTAAATATCATCTTGCTTGCCAATCTACAGGTGATGCTGTCACGGGATCAACAGCATGGATTGGAAAGGGGCTTTCGTGTGTTTGTGCACAGAAAAGAGAAAGTGATGTCCGGATATCATTTGAAATGACCACATCACAGGTATTTCTTGCTTAAATCTTTTTTTTTTTTTTTGTAACAACCACAAACATTATAGACATTTAAAGATTCTATCTTTAGAAACCGTTTTTGCTTATTCTTGTTTTGAATTGTCATAGGTTTTGTATAAATATAGTTTCGTCTGTCTTAGATTGGTAGTTGTTAGAAAATGGAATCAACCAAATTATTGTACCATACAGTTTAGGTTGTATTTAACATTTTTTTATTCATATATTTGCTATGATTTCTAGATTGAATATAAAAGTGCAGCTTCAAAACATGAAAGCTCTGGTATGCGTTGATTTCAAAGAAGGAATCCAAAGGGTTGTATCAAATGCCAGCAACTTTTCTCTATAGGCATGAATGGTTTGTTAAATACTAACCAATTGCATAACGCAGAGGATGGTTTCGAAAGCCTAAACTCCTTAGAAAACTGAGCCAAACATAAACTTAAACTTAAAGCTCTTTTTAGGTTATGGTAGAGCTATCTTATTCAGAAATGATGCTTTCTTATGTGAAAATCTTGCAGATCCTGTTTGGGCCACTTACCCGAATAGACTTTTGTTGAATGCTCAAGCATAAGACACTTGGTTAATGGATGTTCTTATGCACTTGGTTTAAGCCTATTATGAACGTCCAATCTTTTATTCTTTACTACTTTCTTTTTATATTATTTTATTGCTTAGCTTATTTGCTGTTAATATTTCCACATTTCCAATGAATTTGATAAGCCTTTTTAACAAAGTCTAAATTAGTTATTTTTGTGCTACTGGTTTCTAGGAATGTCTTGTTTGAAATGTATTAGTGAATTGAATGGTGCTTATGATTTGGAGCTTCTTTATTGTTTAAGAAGTGAAGAGTGAATAACTTTTTTTGTCTTTTAAATGTTTTTATTGTTCAGGAAGAATGTTTGCAGAGGTTGCAAAGTCGCATAGATATTACCTATGATAGTTCAAAGCCCGAGCACCAGGTACCTTACATAAGTTTTTATACAAATTTTGAAATTACCATAGCATATTTTTGTTTCATTAGCTTTAAGAATATGGAGCATCTGTCCTCCTTTTAAGTTTGGGCCTTTGTGTAATAGCATTCCAGAATATTAACTTAATTTGTAGAGTTATATATCTTGCAACCGTGTTTTACTCCTTTCAAACTAGGCTATCTTGCTGTAGTGTTATGAAAGTATACGTGCTTATCTAGATATGACCATTGTCAAGAAGCAATGTAGGTTTTTATTTAATAATTCAATTTCAATATGAATTTTTATGTTTGTGAGAGTTGAGCTATATGATTACAATTTCACAAAAGAATGGTTTGACATTGTTGAAGACATCGCTTTTTTTTGCTTTTTATTAAAATTAGAATATCTACCTATAAACATTTAGGTAGTAGAAACAAAAAATTGTTAAAGTTTGAAAGAAAATAAAAAAATGTTATATGCAATGCTTTGATGATTTATGCCATTCACTCTATTATCAACTCAAGGAACAAGTTTTGTCACAAAAGATAATACTTGTTATTTTTACTACTCAAAAATATATTTTTAATCGACTTTTTCAAAAACCTTCTCTCTTACAGTATTCTCAAATTATGATTCACTTGCATATATGTTTCTTGCATATCATGCAAAGTCAAATTCAATGGAGAAAATTAATATTTAATAGAGTTATTAATAATGTCTAATATCAAAATTGATAAATGAAATTTTGATGAGATGTAAACTACTTTTAATGTTTTCCATTCATTTATTTGCTACCTTGTGCTCAAGATTTACTAGTTAATAATTTATTTGTGCAAAAGTATAAAAGATCAAATAGTTTTGGCTGGAGAATCACATTCATAAACCAGGAATTTAATCAACGAATTCTGAGTAGGATCTTCACCATATGTGATTTGGTATATGTGGGTACTAAACCTTGGTCGATATTATATGCTTTGGCATAAAATGACCTTACCTTTAGGTTGGCACGGCTTAATCAAATCTTGCCAACCCTTGTGCTATTATTGCCTTATCCAAGTCATTCGAGAATTGGATTGGATCTTTTCAATTGTCATAGTTGAGTATGATATCCTACTTCGAATTAGATCGATCCTATTAAGTATTATTATACTTGAGGGGAATGAAAGTTGAAGCATTTTTGTTAACTGGTAGGAAATTATCAACCTTGTTGGAGTTGGGATTATAAATGGTGCTTTTTCTAAGTGAATCCACTAGTGTCTTTGGCTCAAATTAGCTAGATCTTTTGTGATGATGATCACAACAATGGGTCAAGCTTGTTTCAACTCTCTTTGATTAGGAAAACCTTCTCTATCCAAATCTGATGTGATAGTATCTCATCATAAGGCTTTTTCTATGTTGAATAAGCCATTACCAACCAATCTCTTTGGTTTTGAACCAAATTGGATGCTTTTATCAAGGTATAATGTTTGTGGATTGACATTTAGTTTTGGTACTAATACAATGCTTTACTAACTTTAGGAGCCTCTTTTGGAGAAGGAATTAAGAGAATATTAAGTGAGAATAAAGTAAAGTAATTTAGTGAGAATAACAAATAAATTAAGAGAATAAAGTAGAAGTAATAATATTTTTATGACAAAGATGAGATATGCCTTGCTTTACCGCTATTCATCCCATTTATAAATGCTTTGCATAATAGTTTATTATAATCATTATTTTTTTTTATAACAATAAGGTTCATTTCTTTATTTTTCATATGTTGCATGAGTTAGGACTCCCACCTGATTACTATTGAGCCTTTGCACATACTAAAATGTGCACTCTGCACATGCTTCCTATTTTGCGCATATGCCAACTGTGTGCCTAGTGGTAAGTTTTGGGTGCAAGCGACATGTGGCAGTAAACGATACTGACTGTGGTGTGTGCTGCTCATGTGGCAATATGCGCATGTTACTATGTGTGCCACAGCTTCTCGCATATTATTGTTGTGTGTGTTATGGCTCCACACATGCCTTCCTCAACGTCCTTAAAGATGAATTATTTGATAAAGATACGATATATTCCTTATATGCATTTTCTTTTAGGATTTAGGTCCATTTAATCTTTTTTAAATACAACTAGATTTCTTAATTGTTTTGGTACTTAATTTTTCAAGGTCTTCAAGATTATTGGAAATTAAGTTGAGGGACTAGAGATTGATCTTTCTTGAGATTATTCCATTTTGTAGTAGTAAACCTCTTTTCTTTCTTTCTAATTTGATAAGATGTCTTGATCTCTCATTTTATAATGATAGTTTTTTTTTGTTTGAGGATGTTATATTTAAGTTTTTATCAATATCCATGATCAGATCATTTGTTGGTGGTATAAGTTTATGTGGTTCTTCATTAAGCATAAATTGTTTGAATGGCTTCAAGTGTTAACATTCATGACCGAGTAAATTTCTATATATGTTGATAGCTTGAGTTAATATTCAATCATCATTGACTTTTTGTATCATCTTGAAAGGGCTATATTGTATTGGTTTTAGCTTCTTGTCATCTTTTTTTTTCAATTTTTTCTTACTAATATGAAGCTAAATGAGGTCTTTTTTTGTGAAATTTTTCTCGACTTTTTGTTGATCTTGTTGCTCTTTATAACAACTTTAGTGGTGTGAATCCCATATATATTTCAAAAGGTCTTTTTGATGTAGATCCATACAAAACATGATTGTATGCAAATTGTACATAAATAGTATTGTTATCTCATACATTCGGATTGTAAGTATTGTAACTCCTAAGTAAATAAATAATTGTCTTATTCACTATTTTAGTTTGTTTGTCAGTTTGTGGATGGAAGGTTGTATTCTGAAACAAAATGGTATTCATTATTCCTTATAATGCTTGCCAAAATTTGTTTAAATAATGAATATCTTGATCTAATGATAACCCAAAATAAACTCATACATTTTGAAAGAGAACAATTATTTGTTCACTTGTAATATCTTTTTTGCACCACATTAGTATAATTATTCTAGAAAATCTATTACCACTATGAATAGATAGTTGTCATCATCTGGTTGTTGGTAATCCTTTGATATAGTCTATGAAGATACTATTCTAGGGTGCCTTTGGTATTGGTAATGACATATATAGTCTCTTATGATTGGACGACTTTGTTGTACAACTTAATGTGAACCATCGAATGAATTTCTTAATTTTCAAGTTTATGTGTGGCCATTAGACATATCTTTAAAATTTAGGACAGGCTTTGAGACTCCAAAATGTGTAGATACCATAAATGCATTGCCTCACACATCCACCTTTTTTGATCATTACTTTGGGATATACACAATTGCTTTCCTCGATTCCATTTTGAATTACACCCTTTAAGTATTTCTCTCATTTTTCTTCCAGATAAATGCATCCAAAATTTGGATTGCCTTCATACTTAATAACATACTCCTTGAATTCTACAAGCTTGTATTTGCGTAATAATTAAGCATGATAAGATTGTGGGAGGATGGGAAACTATATTCGTAAGTTTGTTTTGTGTGCCCTCCTTATGTTTGATGATTATGTTAAATTGTTGTAGGTATGACATTCACTTTAGTGTCATACTTGTTATTACTATGAGTGAGTTTGTAGATATTGGAGTGTCTTGTGGTCTGAACACTATGGGCTTCTTTTTGAGATGTATGGCCTTTAATGCTTTACAACTTGATGTAAGGCTAGAAGTTCTTTTGTGCTCCTTGAAATAATTATGTTATGTCCTTTTTTTTTTATATTAGAATTGCCTTGATATCATACCTAAATGCATCTACTTAAATCTCAAATGATTGTTGTACGTTTAGAAGAGCTAGAACTAATTTACAAATTACCTCCTTTAATTGTTGGAATGTTTGTTTGTGTAGGTCTATCTACTCAAACTTTAAGTGGACAAGCAAGAGTGTGAAATGGTGCTACAATCTCATAGAACTTCCTCAGGTATTGATAAGCTCCAAAAAAATCTTGACATTAGTAATTGTTTGAGGTTCAGGCCATTCCTTAATAGTCTTAAACTTCTTCTTGTTGATTTACCATTATCAATTTAAAAGCCCAAATATACAAGGGTATCCTTTGCATACTTATACATCTTCCTATTCAACTTTATTTGATGGGTTTGTAGGATGTCAAACATCTTTCTCAGATGTTCTAGATGCTCTTCAAACGTGTTACTATAAATCAGTATGTTGTCAAGGTATGCTACTACAAAATCTTTGAATTAGGGACGAAGAATATCGTTTATTAGCCTCATAAATGTTGCTAGGGCATTGTATAATCCAAATAGCATCATCAGCCACTCATATAATTCGTACAGAGTCTTAAAAGCTATCTTCTATGTATCCCTATTCTGCTTTGAGATCCACCTTTGTGATTACCTATGCATCCTTTAATTGGTTTAAGAGATCATCGATTCTAGGAAGGGCAGCCTGCTCTTAACGATGATTTTGTTAAGTGGAAATCATCTAAGCATACATGCCATCTGTCATCTTTCTTTGGCACCATGATCACTAGAGAACCACATGATGTGTTGCTAGGCTTGAGTACTCCATTCTCTAGTAAATATGTGACTTGCCTATTGATCTTATTTTTTACTATAGAGTTGTGGTACATATCCATGTTTGGAAGCATCAAATTAAACCAAGTTGAATGTTTTGCTTTGCAACATTCCTTGTGGGTAACCTTATGGGTTCAATGAACGGGGTAGGATACTTATCATCTTTTGAAATGGTTCCAAGAGGTTAGAACATTCTTTGGTATGGTCTCTTAGTTTCTCAAGTCTCAACAATAACATAGTTTTGGCGAGCATTTATTAACTTCTTTACTTGCCTAGTAATAATAATGTCTATTTTTGTCTTTTCTTTATCTCACATTTATCCATCTTTAATGAATTGCTATTGTTAGGTTTGACAATAGTTTAAGAATTAGGGAGGTTAGAACATTCTTTAGTATGACCCATAGTTTCTCAAATCTAACTAACAATAACACATCTACAAACCTGTTTACTTGTCTAGCAATAATCATGTTTATTGTTATCTTTTTTTTTGTTTACAATATCTTGATCTCACAAATATGGGCATCCCAATATGATTTGACAAATATCCAAAGGCATTATTTCACAAACAAACTCATCAATGTATTCATAGTTGATTGTGAACCTTATATTGCATTTTTTTTAACTCTTTGTTTCAAAGTCCTTTTGAATTCATCTTAAATGATAGGGTCTTGGATGGGTTGTAGCCTTTAAGTACAATCTTTTTACAAGATGTTTGGAGATCAAATTCTTTTGACTACTAATATCAATGATAGTATCAACAAGCTCTTTCACCTGAATGTGAGTTGTAAGGAGTTGTCTCTTTATAATGATATAGTGGATGTAGAGAACTAGATGCATAGTTGGAACAACTAGAGATAATTTTCTTTGTATGATTATTTATCAATTTGTCAAACAAAGAAAACACTTTTAATTATAAGAGCTCTAGATTAAATATTACTCAAAAGATAATTATAGATAAAGATAAAGATGATATCGTCAATCTCGCCCCTTTGATACTCGGAATCAACATCTTTTCAAAGTAGATGCTAATCTTAACAAGGATCTGATGGCAAGACAAAAATTCAAATCTATCCAATTATATCATGTAATGTAAATATACATTAAAAAAAATAAAAAATCTTCACTATAGAATTGTAAATAAACACTAATATCATAAAAGACACAAACTAGGAACAAACAAAACCAAATATTGATAATTATGCTAAAATTGTACTTTGTACACAATCAACTCTCACATCTCAAGTGTAGGTTTTTCTTTTATAACATCAAAATCTTAGTTCTCAGGATAATAGATACTTGTGATATAAACATTAGTAAAATTTTAAAAAACTTAGTATATAAACCCAATAAGATAATTAATATAAAATATAATAAAATAATATTAGTATGAAACAATATTCAAAAGTAAAAGGATGAATCATGAGTAAACAAAGAATAATAATTATGATAAAATGTTTTTACATCGATATTATTTTATTTTAATTTCTATGTATTATATTTTATAGGCTTAATTTCTCTTTGAATTATTATCTTTTAGATTCAATAATTAATATCATATGATTTTGGTTAACTTCTAACTAAAATAAAGATATCTTTGTTTAGCCACCCTATATAGAGTTGTTAGTGGCACTATAAATAAGAACATCTTCATCTTACCATATAAGGTAATGTCAATTGTAAAGGTATTCTCACCTTAATAATATATGGATCATATCTCAGGAAATTAATTATTATCTTTTTGTGTTATATTTTATAATTCAATTGTTATATCATACAATATTCCAATACTATAATCAATAGATTTTTTCATTTTTTTTATTTATTCTTCTTATGTTGATATGCAACAAGTGATAATATCTTATTAGGCAGAATGACAATAAATAGAAATTATGTCAAACCATTTATCAATATGATTATATATGAATAAGATGTCTTAAATCTTGTCAATATAACAAAATATCATAAAATCCAAATGAAATAAAAAATATATTATTATGTTACATTATAGATTATTTGATTTATCTACTGGAATCGAAGATAGAAATGTCTCGACCAATCTTTTGTCTCTACCAATCTTTTTGTCTTTGAGTTCTTCAATGTCATTCACGCACAATAATCACCATCTACTTTTGTATGTGATTTAATTATCAACTAGTTGAAATTAATTTAAATCTTAATAGTCCCTCTTTTATTAATTAACTCATTGTCATATATTGTATTTGTATGACCCTCTAATTGTACAATACGATCCAAAGCTTCCCTAACATTTATTCCAATCTATAATTAATTGCATAGTACAATCAACCAGATCGTAAGGTACGATCCTCTCTCTTGTCGTAACTGACTCATATGATCCAATAGACGGTTTGTTATTCTTTATTGATTGTACAATACAATCATCTATATAATATTGTACGATTGTCATATTCCATCTAACTGATAACTTATTTTTTTGTACAATATACCCCATTGTCTAGTATGATCCATTTTCTATGCATTTCTTAAGCTACTTAAAATATCATATAGTATAATCTACTTAGGATTCTTATCAATTAACCTAATCTTCCTGTATGATTTAAAACATCGTATTGGTAGGATCCTTCTATATGAACCCCCGTACGATTGCTTGACTCATCCAATCCCTTTGTTAGGTAACTCAACCATCATCATATCGTACGTATGTGATCTCTTTACAAGCTCTACAATTTAATATTAGATGGATCTAATCCTTCACTCTCATATTCTTAACTTGATCATACAAGTACGATACATCCATTGCCCTTGTATGATGCAATTAATTGCTCAATATTTCTATTTATACACCCATCATTTTATACAATTGAGTACATCATATAGTACAATTAGTTCACAAATGATTGTATGACCTTTTAATTAGGCATGTCTGGTGCCACTATTTGAACTATTTAACATTGATCGTACAAGTATGGTTTACACACTCGTTCTTGTATGATTATTTACCAACATCACTTTCTTAATCTTCAACATCTTTGTTTCATTCCAAACCACGTCCTAATTACTCAAAATCCTCCAAAAACCATACCATACCAATTCAAACTTAATCACAACCTCATTATACCCTTATTTGCATAAATTTGAAATGAATTCTATAATAAAATCAACTTAAATGCTTATATACTCTTGGATAATTGTTACTCTTGATTTTCTTTGTTTTTCTATAGCTATAACCACTATTATCCTCTTCCTCTTGTTTCCAAACTCTTCTCTAAGATTTAGCAACATGTTCCAACTTCACTTTGAGTGATTCTTCATCTTCTTACGATTTTCTTGCTGAGCCTTTCTCTCTCTAATCACTTTCAGCCTTCTCTCTCTCTCTCTCACCCTTTCTTATTTATTTCTTTTTTACCTCTCCCCACCTAACACAGTTGCATGCGTTATCTATCCCATCCCATGTGAGGTGATAGATATTAGGGTTGAAAAAATTATAATTTTGCATTTAATTTAAGAAATTATGTTTATGTTTTCTCATTTTAAAAATTTATAATTAATTATTTAATCTTTCAAAAATTATAAAATCAATATTATTGGATTTTTTTTAAGAGCCCATTTGATAATTTTTGTCAAAAAACCTTGAGTCATAAAGATGGATTGTTTAGTAATTGAATGAATCTACAATAGATCTCTTGATCAATTTATTAATGAAGTTCTAATAATTGAATTTTGTTAGGAAGCAGTTAGTTCTTAATTTGTCCTAAAATGAAAAAAAAATATATTTAGTATTAAGTTTAGCATGTGAAACGAGGTGTTTGTCAAGAGAGAAATCCATTTTGAAATATAATCACTTAAATGGAATAAAGCTCAACTACTAAATCATACATTTAGGATAGAAAAAGAAAACACAATTCTTTGAGAATCCATTGTTGTCCTACTTTAGAAATGAGGGTAAACAGGCGAAGAAGCGATAATTTTAGGGCTATCGACCTTGACCCTTTTTGGAACATGTCAAATGTTAAGTGACCAATACATTTAAGTAGAAAATATATATTGTACTAAAACTAAATGTGGGCATAGGTTGGTGTGGTTAACTTATGCTTCAAACCAAGTCAGTAAATTATATTTTGAACAGTGTTTAGACTGGTTGTTGAATTTGTGCCTAGGCTGCCTCAACATGTCTGAAAGCTTTGACTTGTTGTCTATTAAGAACGTTTCATCCTTCGCTAATATAGGATAACTTAGCCTTATGCTTACATTATAGAATTCTACTAATAACTACTCTTTGTCCAAATAGCTTTGCTTTAAGATTTCCTGAAATGTTGAGTTACCTTGCTTAACAATAATTTATGAGAGGTGTACTTGGATTCATTTTCTCTCAAACCTTCTAAACTTTTTTTGGTCATGGCATTTTTATATCTTTTATCTTATAGATTAGGAACTTCCACTCCCTTTTTCATTTTGGAATCATAATTTTACCACACTTAAAAGCATTTCAGAACTCCCTATCCTCACACATGTCATCCTACCTAATGCCATATTCCAACGATGTCATTGTTCCCTCTAACACTAGTTTGTCGTACAAGTGCTAGTAAAATAGTTAGGGCTGCATCTGTTATTGGTTAAACTGTTACTTCTCGTATTCTATATTTAGCTTGTTACACAAGTAATCACATTATTTCAAAACTGGAGCCTTGAATGCGTCTTCACTAACTTTTCTATATTAGGCTATTCATAGAAATAATTAGGAATATTTTATATTGCTCATGAACTTTTGTGTATTTGGCTATTCACAGAAATACTTAGGAAAATTTTGTATTGCTAACAGTTTCAAACATTTGCTTTCTAATCCTATGTTTAGTTTGTTAAATACCACCCTTTTTTTTTGAAACCGTCAGTTTTGCTGCTCACTGTATTTCTTCTTTTCAGATTGCATTTGACTTTGCGTGTGTTTGGCATTGTTTTATAAGAGACAAAAGAGCTACAACAATTCCCAACTTAAGAAGCTGCCTTAGAAATGCTTTGCAGAAACATGCTAGGTTACCAAGTCAACCTTAGCACCATGATCACTGTAATTGTTCACATCTTAGCCTTATTAAATGTTCTCAGAAATAGATATTTTTGGGAATAACTAAATTCGGTAACTTTCTTGATTGAGCCCTGATTAAAGATTGATTATTTCGGCCCGGAGGGATGTTCTTACAACTATAAGGTATCTATATTTAGAATTGAGTCAGTGAAAAAAATTGTGGTTAATGCAATATTCTCTTATTATTGCACATTTCTATTATGAAATCAAGAAAATAAGAAACTAATACATTCTCTTGATTGTATTTCCCTCTTATGTATATTCAATGGATTAATTATTTAAAGTATCTTTTCCTCTCGAATTCTCATATTATATCAGGGCTCTGGCAACAGAAACCATGGGAAATTATTTCTCTGCCGCTGTTGCCATCTCAGCCTTCATTCTTGATTGGTTCTAGCGATAGCCTTGATACTTTCTCATTCTGCAAAATCTTTCTTCTCTATAGTATGCCTGTTTTCCATCTCTCAATGCCCACTAATACAATTGGAATCAGCTCTCACATCATAGAGTAGATACCCACAGCTCCAGCGGTTTTGGCAATAGGATAACCATCGCAAATCAATGTGGCCTACAAACTGAACAGGACAAATTACATCAAATGGTCTCAAATGTTCAAGGTCTTATTCAGGGTGTGCATTCGGTTGATTTGATCGGTTCAATTTATCAGTCAGTCAAATCGAACAGTTTTCGATTAAGTTAAGCTGAAAACTGAATTGAATTGAACAGTGTCAAAAACTAAATCAAGTGAAAAAATTGAAAATTTCTTAAAAATTGAACGGTACTGAAAAAGAAAAATTGAACTTCTTATTTAGACTGGATTAATGGATCAGATGCAGGATCTAGATATAGATTTTAGTCGTTTGAAAGCTAAAAACCATAAAATTTAACAAAAAAAATGTGTCATACATGGTAGTTTGGTTTTTTTTGGTTGGTTTGATTTCTTAGAATTAAAATTTGTACTTAAAACAAAAAAAAATCAAAATATATCAATTCTCCTATCTATGATGGAATCAACCGACCGCACATTATCTGTTCAGATCAGATTTGTCATATTATGGGAATCATGTTTGGGGGAGGGGGACCAAATTGATGAGTGGGACAAAGAAAATTCCTTGATATTGTCATGTGTTTGGCATCCAAAGTCAATGACACTTGGTTGTCCTCACCAATGATGATAGATGTTTTGAGGTCCTTCCAGCAGACTTACTAAAAGGTCAAAGGTGCATCCTAAATTTGTTATTTGAAGTTCAAAACAATTTTGAGGAAGCTAGGGAGTAGGATGTTTATAGAGTATTCAAACCTTTTATATGGCAGATATATCACTACCAGCTTATAGAGGTAAAAGATAGAGATAATGTAGCAATTTTGAAGTCTTTTATGCTGAAAGACTATTGATAACTTTTTAGCAGGTCTGAACGTGGAGTTTGGCTAGGTGTGTCCACATCATAGGAAAAATTGATCCACCATCATTAAATAAGGTTGTTTCAATTGTCCAAGTCAATGAAAGCAGGAGGCTAGCGATGCTAAAGCCCAAATTGGTTGAAACTTAGAAATGAAGTTGCTAAGCTAAAACGGAGCAGTTGGAACAAAGAAAATGCAAAAACACTCGAACTATATATAGGTTGTGGTAACCACTAAAATATGTGTACATATTGCAAGATGCTAAGAGATACTTGCGGGATGTGTTGGACATTGAATGGGAAACTTCCATGTAAAGAATGAGAAAACGAGGATGAACAAAAAATTTAGAGACAAGTTGACTGAATGATTACCTCCTTGAAGAAAAATCTGAATTTGTAGAATTTCAATATGGAAGAAATTTTGAAGTTGAAAGCTAAAAATCATGACAATTTGGTTTTGAACCTGTTCAATTGGTGTGAAATTGGATTGAGCTGTTTTTGGTATGCTTGAAATTTGCTCTAGCTTGAAACAAAATTTTGGGCTGAATTGGCTCAACAATTTCATTATCATAGGAAAGTCAAAATAATTGACCTATTCTATATAATTTGCTTATGATTTTATGCACAAATAAATTAAATAATGTGCATAAAATTTTATGTCCACATAATTATCAATTATTCATCTGCATTTAATTATATTTGTTTATATTAAATAATATACTTAAATTTTTATGTGAATAAATAAAATAATGCATGCATAATTTTTTATATGCATAGCTATAAAATGCATATACACAAGATTATATATATATATATATATATATATATATATATATATATATATATATATAATTTTACAAGTTACAAATGCTTAAGGGCATAAAATTATATGCATAATTTGATGCGTGGTTTGTCATCCAATGCACACACGTATATTTTAATGTGTGCATGAATTAAATTATGCCTGAATAATTATTAGATAAATTATATATTATATATTTTTTGTCAAAAAAATGAGTCGATTTTAAGCCATGTCAATTCAATTTAATTACAAATCTTATTTTCATAATCAAACTTTCTTGTGATTCGATTTGCGAAGTAATTTTCTTTGCATCTTGTCTATTTTATGGCCATAATTGTATAATGATTGCATATTTTGAGGAGATGGATGGATAATGCTATTTTAAAAAGTTAGAGAACTTGACTAGTGGAATCATGCTTAAATATTGTTATCTTATATCATTACACCAAGAAAACTATGATTTAGATTCATGATTTTAAGCTCGAGCACCTTTCTCTCAAAACACTTGAAAATGTGTTTATAATTTTTTTTTAAAGGATTATATGGTAGATTGCTTATCCATGATATTTTGGGCTTGCAAAATATAAATTTTAACCTTTTGTGCCATTATAAAAGAAGTTTTATTTGATTATAGGGTGACATATATGAAACTTGCCCAATTCTAAGTGTTTTTTTGTGTGTTTTTTTGGATTAAATCTAAGAATGTATGTGATGTTCTTCTATAAAAAAGAGAGAATTATTAGTGATTCATCTCGTTCCATATCCCATAAAAAATAGATTGTCAAAAAAATTGCACTTATTTTTCACAACCCAACATTATTATTCCAAAAGAAATGTCTAGAGAAATTATGTGGTGGTGGTAGTGGTTGTGTTAGTGGTGATGTGTGTGTGTGTATATAGGGGATAATGTTCACATATATTATCAATAAATTGTCGATCGTAGTGTTAATTTCCAATAGTTCAATGAAGTGTTTTTGTGATCTATTTAAATCTTTTTACAAGTAATTTTGTCCTTATAATATTTGGTTGATTTATTTGTTCACAAAAAAAAAAGTTGAATTCAAGGGTGCTAAAAACTATCGATGTGAGGTATTCTTGTATATAAAAGGTTAAAAATGTCCCTAACAGTTTGGGCTAAAAAGGGTACAAATGTTATCATTTGTTACCAACAAATTCCTTATCTTTAACAATATCCCCTTTGTTGAAGCAGGTTCATATTTAGTCTTAATCCCACATTTAATATTAGAAAATTATAGAAGATGAGAATTTATTTACTTCTCAACTTACCCACAATTTTATCCCAATGTAGCTTTGAGCTTTCTAATACCATACAATTTAATTCCTTAGAGCTAAGGAAAGGGTAGGAGTAATGACATTACAATGATGAATGCTTCTCTTAGATGTGCTCATGAGAATCTAAATCTCCAAAAGATGGAGGTAATGATGTTATGATAATGAATGATCTTCTTAAATGTGCTCGAGAAGGGAAGAGTTGGTTCAATATCCGAAGCATGCATACGCATCTTTTTGACCTACATACAACTCTTTCTCAATCAAGGTCCAAGTTTTTTGATACTATGGAATCTAAGCTTTTAGAATTTAAGCCCTCTCCTCAATTTGAATTTAAAAATGGAGATAATGATATTACAACTAATAAATGATTATCTCGTTGATGTTTTCTTATTTAATGTTTATTAAACTTCAATCCAAATTGTGCTTATCTCAAAATTATTTTATAAATTTAATCATGAAATCTAATTTTGTTGATTTTTAGAAGATATTATTTATCACACATTTAAGTGTGAAACTATATAATCATGATTAAAAAATCAATGAAAGCTATGACTTATTGGCTATGTATATAAATAGAACTATAGTCTTAAGATTTTTAGTATCAAACATGTGTTAGTTATAATCTAGAAATACTGTAAAGGTTACTTAAGTGAAGGCAAACAAGCATAAGAGCAAAGGGGTTCTCTTGAATAAAAAAGTGTATTACTTAGATTTATTTCTTTTGTAAGAGATTAAGAGATTTTGTCCTTTTTATGACAAAGCTTAATATTCTTTTGTATAATATTGGATATATTTGAATGAACTTATTCTATTGTATGAGTTTAGATATTTTTTTGTGTTTGTAATATTGAGCATATTTGGATGAACTTATTTTATTGTATGAGTTCATATTTTGTATTTATGATTTTAGCCATAATAGATCTTTCCTCATTTTATGTGAATTTAAGCATTACCTTAGGATGAATTGCATAAATTTAGTGTCTATTTTTTTCCTCATTTTTTATTATTATTCTTATCGATATTATTTTTGCTGTGCTCTTATTAATCATGTGGGATTAAATCAGAACAATTTAAGTATTAAAGCTTTAGGATTTCACTACAACAAAATACGAAATTGAGAAATTTGGTGGATCTAAGAGTTTTGAAACAATGATTAACCAATAAGAGGGAGGTGTTAGTTTAACAAAGTCTTGTAAAGGCATACTTGGGTTGGTGAAAAATGTTTGAGACTATGCAAAGCAAGAAAAGGTGGAGAGGGATGAAAAAATTCTTAACAATCCAGTTATCTTTATTAGATATGATATTCATTGAAACTTTAGAGAAGACCATAGATGTTTGTTTATGTTTTGAGTTAAAATTTACGTATATGACAAAAAACCTCTTCAACAAACTCTATCAAAAGCAAATGCTATATTTGTTTGATATTCAAGAAGATATGTCCATCAGGTTTTGTTTGAATGAGTTCAATTAAATTATTAGAGATTAAGATAAAGATCACATATTAATATTATTGTACTCTTCATTATTCTCATACAGGCACATTTTATGATAAAAACTATGCTATAATATAGAGAAATTATTTCTTTAAAAGGAGTGAAAAATTTGCTTCTTTTAAATGATAATTAATGTGATTCATAGAAATAGAATTTAACTCAGTCATAATAAAAGTAAATCTAAGATAAAATATAATAATATGATTTACAATTGTTATAAGAAGAAATAACACATTAAGAAAGATTTTGTCTTAAAGAGAAAAAATCAATGTATCAATACTAACCAAAATAATGATAAGTCAATAAAAGTTAGTTTAGTCTCAGAAATAATGTATGTAGAAACCTCAGTTAATTATAGGAGTTAGGAATGATGATGATTGGATTCTTAACTTCTCTTGTTCATAATATATGTGTTTGAATAAAGTTTGATTCTCATCTTATGAGTTATTTGATGGTGACAATATATTGATAAAATAATTTCATGTATAAAACCATTAGTTTAGACATAATAAAGATAAGTATGCATGATATATTATAAAAACTGATTTTAGCACTAAGTAGTTCTTGTTGTACCATTATTGGAGATGATAAAACTCTCGAGGTGAGTAAAGAATCTTTGGTTTTTATGAAAACAAGTGAAATTGGTAATGTCTTATGTGTTACAAGGAACAATAGTAGTTAGTATTGCATCAATTTCTTCATCATTTTTGAGAAAACATTGGCACATGAGATTAGGACATATGAGTGAGAAAGATTTTACTTTGCGTAGTAAGCAAGGTTGGTGATGTGGGAAATATATATGTAAAAATTGATCTTTACAAGCAAGTAGAATTCATTATATTCATTTAGATTTATGAGAACCATCTCTAGCTTTATCAATTTGGTGCATGATATATGATCACTTTTATTGATGATTATTTAAGAAAAGGATGTGTATATATGTTAGAAAAAAATAAATGATACGTATAGAAAAAAATGTTCATAAAATTCAATAGTCTTCGAATGGATAATGTCTTAGAACTTTGCAATAAAGAGTTTAATGATATCTCGGTTAAAATAGATATTATCAGGCATTAAACAATTATTACGCTACAATAAAATGGTATGGCTAAGAGGATAAATCAAACTCTTTTGTAAAGAGCTCACTATGTGCTTTTTCAATTGGACTTGGTAAGGGATTTTAGGTAGTGGTTGTCTCTACAACAATCTTTTTTTGCGAATGAATTACCCCATATAACTATTTGCTTGAAAATTCCAAAAGAGACGTGATCATGATGTCGAACTAATTATTCAATCTTAAGAATATTTAGTTGCCTATATTATGCTTATTAAAATGAAGGCAAACTAGAGCCACCAGCAAAGAAATATATTTTCTTAGGCTATGAACTAATAGTAAAATGATACAAATTATAATACTTGGATCCAAAGTTATTTAAAGGTATTGTTAATATAAAAATAACTTTTGATAAGCACTTGATGCTCAAAGTTAAAAAAAATTGTAGAAAAAAAAACTGGTATACAATCTATTAGTTTTTATAAAGTTGGAGTTTACTAAGTTTGATTTAGTTAAAAAAATAAAATAAAATCATGTGAAGACTAAAAAAGAAGATATTCAATCAATTCATGAACAAGTTTGTTTAATTGTCACTTACTGAACTAAAAGATATTCGACCACGACAAAGATATGAAAATTTTGTGGCTCATATACTTTTACTTGTAGAGGATATGCCTATGTAAGATGAATCTTTCAATTCCTTAGAAGCAATATTTGAAGTAGATACTAAAAAGTGCAATTTAGTTATGCAAAAAGAAATAAATTCTTTTAATAAAAAGCAAACTCAAGGACTAGTAAAATTTCTTCATGGCAAAAACCTATTAATTGCAAATGAGTTTTCTAAACTAGAGATAAAATTTCTTGTGTATAGGATAATAAGTACAAAGTGCAAATGGTAACAAAAGTTTACTCTTAGGTGGAGGGAGTAGACTTTCATACGAGATTTTTTTTGTGTTATCAAATATATCTATATTTGTATATTACTGTCTTTATTAGCAAAGTTTGACTTGAAGTTAAGGCAATTTGATGTTGAAATTGCTTTCTATATCAAAAGAATTTTTTACGTGGCAACTAAATTTCTTTGTTGTTTAAGATAGAGAGGACCATGTGTGTCCTTATATGATTTAGATATTGGTACAAAAAGTTTGATTTTTTATATTAAGTATAGTAGGTGTGTTTTCTACAAAGGTTTTTGGATTTATTTTTTTTATGTTGAAGATATCTTGATTTTATGCACAAAAATATGTAATTGATAATGTAAAAGATATTTTCAAAGATGAATTTGAAATGAAAGATTTGGAAGTAGTAAAGGAAATCCTTGATATGAATATAACTAGAGCTAAAGATATTGGAAAGTTATGGTTAATTCATTAACATTTTTTGCAAAAGGTTTTAGAGAAGTCTAGCATATTTAATGCTAAGCTAGTTCATGCTTACTTTGTTATTCATGTTAAACTTTTCAAAATGGATTCATTGAAAGTAGTCTTTTTGATAATAATATAAAAAGTTTGACGTCTTTATATTAAAACAAAACTTTGTGAGGTGTAAGTATGATAACAATGTTTATCTACAAATGTTTCTAGATGTCACATAGTTTATGAAAAAAGTATAAAATTAATAAATTAAAAATCATTTTGAAAGGTGAATTTGTAATGAAAGACTTCTATTTCAACAAAGATCCTTGATATTAATATTATTAGACATAAAGATGTTAGAAAGTTATGATTAACTCTTCAGTATTATGTGCAAAAGATTTTAAAGAAGTTTAGCATGCTTAATGCTAAGTCAGTTAGTGCTTCCTTTGTTACTCATTTTAAACTTTTCAGAATGGATTCATCAAAATTAGATGATGGCTATAAATACATGGCAAGTGTATCTTTTGCTAACATAGTGGATGGTCTCATATATGACACAATTGTTACTTATTTAGATATGACTCATATATGATGGAGGAGTTGGCTTCAAGTGTGTTGTAAGAAAACATTGGATCTAAAAAGACTCGTGGCTTACAATAAAAGGTTTAAGCTTGTTTTCAGACTCAAACTTTGTTTGTGGCTCAAGTCCAGGTAAGGAATGAAATTTTTATTTGAGAGTTGAGTTCTAGGTTTACAAGGGTATATTAATATCGATTTTTTTATCTAAATTAAATTTTCACATGCCATTTATGCATCTACTGCCACAACTCCTTATCTCATACTCTAGTTTAAGATAACAAATTTTTTGTTGATAACATTACATTAAATACATAAAAGAGAATATTGAGAAAATTTTATAGGAATGAAACATCTTTTACAAATTTTGCAACAAAAGTTGTTTTCAATAATAACATAAGATTGTTGATGAGATTTTGCTATAAAACTATTATTCAAAATAGTACAAGTACTAATAATATTGACTAGATTAGAAAGACCAAAGGCAATACTATGTTTTTTGATATTTGCTAGAGCTTGTAATATGCAATATCTGCAAATAAATTATGCTATAAATAAAAATTTTAAAATGATTCTCAAACCATAAAGATTTTGATCGATAATTCACCATCTATACATGATGGAAGATGGTTGTTATGTAGCTCATGCTCTCTAAACATAGAATAAAGAGTCAATAGAGAATAATTATTCAAAGAAAATTTTAAAAACATAAAAAAAAATTAAGCTAATTGGCTCCTTTGTTAGTTTGGTATCATCACTGTCTCCTTTAGATAGGAAATAATTCTTAAATATCTAGTGAGAATTATAAAGGATTTGATAATCAATAAGTTCATAAAAAAGATAACATTCAATTTCTTGAAGTATAGTTTTTATTCATTTGTTAGAATTATCTTAATTTAAAGATTACTATATTATATTGTAAATTCATAAATTTTGATTATAGTACTCATTAGATTTTATCTTATTTAAAAACTTAGTCAATCTTTAGTGAAACTTATCTTGAAACCTATTAGTAACAAGGGAGGGTTCCATTTTAATTTTCTTTAGCTTATTTAAATATTCTTAATCTTTGTGCTTGAGTTAAATTTTTAAGGAGAGTTATTTGATATCTATGTTATATTTTTTTATTATGTTTAGTTTATTATTTATTAAAATAAAAATGACATATTTATTTTTTATTAAGCATTATTTAATTAGTTTAGTTATGTTTACGTCATTTTATGTGTATTATTATTTTATTTAAACAATACATGAACAAATGTTTTAGCCTCTTAGTTGTATCTCTTATTTATCATGCTTCCTTTGTCATCAATTTTTTTATCAAAGCTCAGAAAACATGATTAAATCTTATAATAGGATCTAAGGTGGGAGACAGCAACCACGAGAGTAATGGAGACAGTGAAGATAGATCCAAATCGCAAATTGGATATCTTAGGATTGTAATCTAAAGGAACCTAAATTACAACACAAGGATATGTACTCATGTATGATAAGAAATTGCAACTTCAATAAGAGACAATACCAGCCAAACATGATTATTCTTTTATTCCATGAAAAGAATTTCAATGGAGCCTATTAAGTCTATTGAGCATGGCCAAAAGAGACAAAGGGCTAGTAGGCATTTTTCTCTAAAGGCTCCTTGAGGAGACCATCGCCATCAAGGCTATCGAGCTTAGCACTTAGTTACTTTAAATGCATTACATGAAGAAGTATTGGAGGCAATAAAAGGAGAGATTGTTTTAAAAGTCAAGGTTGCTCTGCAGGAATATCTAAGAGATTATCAAGTTCTATAAGTTCCATAAGGATCGTGGCCACACAACATCCAAGTGTAGATCCTTGAAGGCTTTGATCGATTAGTTATTAAAAGACGGCAGACTCCAAGAGCATAGAATGAAGGAGTCTGAGCTTACTTGTACTCTTAATAACCTTATAGGTGCAAGTACTACCATCCTACTTTAAGCAGGAGATGAACACCAAGCTTTGCTACTAATGCTCGAAGACATGAGCAAGGATTCGATCAAAATCATCCATGTAATCTCAGGGGGAAAGCAAGCCCCCTTTTGGAAATCCACCTTGAGGTCTCTTAAGAAGGCCATAGTAGCTAATATGATAGCTTGACATATGGACCAAGCCTGGTCATCCTTTGAACCCAAGGATCTGCCACCTCTTATCAACCCTTATGATGTTACTATTGTCGTCTTGAGGTTAAGTGCTAGTATCAAGGTTTGTCGAATGTTTGTTGACATTTGTAGTTATGCGAATATATTCTTCCTAGTTGCCTTCGATAAGATTGGTGTCAGTTAGAGCCTCATTCTCCAAACCGTTAGATCCCTTGTGAGCTTCTGTGAGGACTTGACAAAGATGAAAGTTACGATTACCCTACCACTAATGATGGAAAATTGCTCTTGCTTGGCCATGCATATGGTCGACTTTTTTGTGGTTGTTACTCCATCCTCTTGCAACTCTTTCCTTGGTAGGACACCGATGAACAAGTTCAAGATGACAGTTTCAAATACAAATGTATTTTAATGTGTCAACAGGTATAGTTCAAATACAAATGTATCTTCTACAATCTAAAAGTGCTATCTCAACATGATGAAAGCCACAATCGAGCTTTGACCTTTGATTATTGAGCTTCCAGATAAAGACTTGAAAAATTTTGCCTCCCTTTGTCTTTCTTTTTCTCTTAATCCCTTTGACCTACTAAATTAGTAACTATATCTTTGGATGTTGCAAAAAATGAAAGGGAAGTCACCATTAAACTTTTAGCTGAATACTTAAGACATTTTTGCATAGAAACTCTCTGACATGCCAGGGATAGATTGCTTGAGTACAAAACACTTCACATAAATCTTGAGATTCTAACTATCCAACAAAAGCAGCAAGCATTTTGGGTCAAGATGCAAAAGACTATTTAAGAGGAGATTTTCGAGTTGCTCGAAGTTGACTTCATCTACCCAGTTTCTACCCATAATGGTTAGCAAATTTTGTCCGCGTGAAGAAGGGTAATGACAAGTGCTACATATGTGTTAATTACAATAGATCTTAACCACACTGATCCAAAGGATTCATAGCCTCTTCCTTGGATTAATAATTTTGTGAACTTGGCTATCAACTTTACCTACTTTAGCTATTTGGGCACATTATTGGGGTATCATCTGATTAAAGATTATTAAAGAGGAAAAGGAAAAGACTTTTTTTATTCATTATTGACTTTGTAACCTTCTATTGCAAAGTCATGCCTTTCGGCCTCGAAACGTCGGAGCTACTTATCAAACAATGATTGTCACCGTCTTTAGAAGTCAAAGAGGTAGGAATTTTGAGGCTCATGATAACATCTTGGTAAAGATCACATCTTTCAAGACCTTTATAAGGAAAAGTTTTGAGACCTACAAAAAATTCGACCTTAAGCTTAACCCCTTGAACTGTCCTTTTGGCTTCTTATAAGTTCCTTGGTTACATGGTATTAAGAGAAGAAAATCAAGCCAATCTAGACAAAATAAAAGATCATCTCAACATTCCTTCTTCAAGGTCCTCTCGAGATATCCAATGTCTTGCTAGACGTGTTGTTAGACTTAGTCGATCTATTTCAAAGTTAGGAGAAAATGCTCAATTATTTTTCAAATTGCTTCACAACAAGTTTAAACTTCAATGGATGGATGATTGCAAGAAAGCTGTTTAGGAGCTTAAAATTCATTTTTCTTGACCCCTTCTCTTGAGCAGTCTAATGCCTGGAGAGGCATTGTTCATCTACTTGGCAACCTCAAGCTCGGTTGTCAAATCTGTGCTAGCTCGAGAGGGAAATGGTGTGCAATGCCCAATTTGCAATGGCACACTTAGAAGAATGTATAAACAAGGTACTCTCCCATCGAAAAGTTAGCTTTAGCTCTCCTTAAGTCTGCTCAACAGTTTTATCAATACTTTAAGGCTAATACCAACGTCATTACAGACAAGCTTCTGAAGAGCATTCTTCAATTGGGTAAGGTCTCAGGAAGATTGCAAAAATGAGTCATTGAGCTTAGCAAGTTTGAGCTGACATTAATTTCCTACTCACTCAAGTTTTAGATCCTAGCTGAATTTTTTTATCAAACACCTTTGAGCTTGAACTCAAACCCTCAAAGCATCTGTTTTGGCATTGGCTTTGTCTTAATAATCTTGGAGTTAAGTCAAATTGAAGGGAGGCATGAATTTCAGCTTATCTATCACCAACAATCAAGCTAGATAGAAGGCTCAGATTGCTGGTCTGAAATTCACCCTTGGTTTTCAAGTAAAACAACTAAAGGTTTTCAGTGGCTCTACTTATTTGAAGACAAAGATCTGATACTCAAGGCCCAGAAGATGTTAGCTCAGTCTCTTCTCTAGAAATTTGACCAAGCAAAATCAAGAGGTGAACCTACTAGGCAAACAAGGGGATCCTTGAGAGGAGTTCTTTCCCTTTAACTGTTTTAATTTTACAGCAATGCTAGTTCTCAACCTTAAGAGGCCTCTTTGCTGGATAGACCCTTTAGAAGCTTATTTCAAGACAAAGCTCTTGCCACCCTAAAAATATGTACTAATCAAGTGGCAACCTTATCTTCAGTTTTTTTTTTTTTTTTTGGTGATAGTTTGTTTTTGCAATTTTTGGCTTTAATGTATTGTAGACTCTTGTTTTATGATCTTGGATTTTATTCATTAACTAAAGTCCAAAAAATTTAAGGTTTGGTTTCAATTTTGCACAAAGTTCAGTTTTTCTGTTCGACTTGGATTTTTACAAAATTTGGCTTGGTTCAGTTTTCAGCTTTGTCTAATAAAAAAATTGATTGGATTAGTCGATCTGTTAATCAAGTCTACCAAATGCTCACTCATAGACTACACTGGTCACCATGAACTTGGTTTAGGAGATTGGAAAAACCAATGATGTCCATTGGATACAGTTGGAGACAAGGAGATCATACATTGTTCATCGAAAGCTCACACTTAGAGAGAGACTGCACTTTTATGATATGTTAGCTCTGATTAGTAGGAAATCAAAATTTGCTGCAATGCCTATCAAACGAGTTTGAGATAAAAGCACTAAGAAATCGAAGCATTTCTTAGGAGCCAATTGACACCTATGGTACATTGTTCCAATCACAATGTTGGATTGGCAGATTAAAACATGTCTAACAACACTTGTGTAAATGACAGTATACCATATGCTGCTTAACCATCCCAAGGAAATGCATTCACGTACAGTATACTACCCAAAAGGGTCTTCAAGGAAAATTATCCTTTATAAGAACAGTGACAAGCTTACACTGATGCAGACTATGATAGGTTTGTATAGGTAGGAGGCCAACCATGGGATATTTTATGTTTCTTGGAGGAAATATGAGCTGTTTGAATAGTGGGAAACAAGTTATGGTTGCTTTAGCACAAAATGTAATTGGAAACAAATTATGGTTGCTTGAGTACAAAATATAAGTTCTCTGCTATGGCATAAGGGTTAAATGAGTTACTATGCTCCAAGATCATTTTAGAGGATTTGAAAGTCAAGTGGTAGGAGCGATGATGCTCTATTGGGGAAAACATTTAGCACAGCCCGGTAAAGTATGATCAACCTAAACATATTAAAGTAGATTGGCACTTTATCAAGAAGGAATCTAGTTAACAAACTGATCTGCATACTTCTTGTCCCATCAAATTCCTATATAATGAATTTTTGTACGAAAGGACTTGACAGTATGTTCTTACAAATGTTAGTTTTCAAGCTGAGATCGTCTTTTCACTGAGATCGTCTTTTCACAAGCTTATGAGGGATTGCCAAAAATTAGGCATCTTTGGGAATAACTAAATTGGTTATCCTCCTTGCTAAGGACAAATTATTGCAGCTATGTAGAATATTATAGCTGCACAATATCTATATTTATAAGTAATCGGTTAAGAAATCTTGTGGTTAATGAAGGATTGTCTGGTTAATGAAAGATTCATTAAAAAAACTTAAGAACTTTTTTTGTTCAATATAGTTTCGTTATATGTGTCTGTGTAGAATGTAATCAGTAAGAAATTTTGTTGTTAATGTAGAATTCTCTCCTTAATGCAGTTTTCTTATAGGAAATCAAGAATGTGATGAATTTAATACTTTCTTAAATTATGTCCCTCTTTATTTATATTCAATGAATTTTGAAGGATAAAAGCAATTGGAATCAAATTCTGAGAAAAATACTTGATTTTGGCATCATGAACCTTTCTGATTAATGAAAACTATTGATTTCTATTTTTCTGGTTATACTGATCTTAAATTTGGAACCATCTTTTCTGAGATTTCATTGACTCTTATAAAATTCTTAGGAAGCGCTGAGGGCCCTTTGGCATGCAGCATTTCCTGAAGTTGAGCTGTGTGGTTTGGTATCCGAACAATGGAAGGAAATGGGTTGGCAAGGAAAAGATCCTTCCACAGATTTTAGGTAAGCATTTGTTATATTGCAAGATTGTTTTTGAATTAATTTTTTTTTTTTTTTTTTATTATTTTGATGAAATCCTATGGTGATTGCAGGGGTGGAGGATTTATATCAGTAGAAAATCTTTTGTTCTTTGCAAAAGCTTTTCCAGTAAGTTCAAGCATAGTCTTATTAGCCAAATGGCCTAAGGTTTTATCCCTGCTTGTGTACCAGACTTGGATCCCTAATTTGTCATGTCTTTTTCTTTGTATCTTCTTCCAAAGGAACATCAATTTACGAAAACTCGTTACGTTTATGTTGAGCATCCAATTTGTTTCTTAACTTATGATGATGATCAGATTGTCCTTACATTTGTTTATAGATTTAGGGTTTTTTCATCATTAATGAGGAGTGTCACTATGCCTAGTTAAGCTATCTGAATGAAGTGTGTAATGTTATTATGAAGAAGCAAAATATTCTGCTTCCTTTTTGTTTCAAAGTTCACAGATAAACTTATATACTACTTTAATGTTATATGTTATAGTTTCTGGTTTTAATTTCAAATGACTTTACTATCGTTCCAAATCAAATTGTATACTTCCAAAGTCTTTCAGCTCCTTCTGTTCTTTTTATCCTTTTTCTGAGAGCCAACAAAGTGACTCTTCTTCTCAGAAATCATTTCAAGATCTTCTCCATAAGCGAGTGGGTGATCGATCATTGTGGGAGTATCCCTTCGCTGTTGCCGGTGTGAACATAACATTCATGCTGATACAAATGCTTGATCTGCAAGCTGGTTCGTATTACATGGAATCATCTATTTTAGATAATGTGATGGAATTGAGAGATGAACTTCTTTGCAGTGATTTGAGACTAATATGCCTTGTTAAACTTGCAGCAAAGCCAAGGACAATAATGGGAGCTGTGTTCCTAAAGTTACTTTCAGGTATATAATGCTCTTTTCTAGTTATAAATTTCTTCCTTATTCCTCTATAATGAATTCTTCTGAGCTGTTCTCTTGAACCAATGCCCACAGAGAACGAGCGAGCCTTTGATCTTCTATATTGCATTACTTTCATGCTGATGGATTACTATTGGCTCGCCATGCATGCATCTTACATGGATTTTAACGTAAGTGAAGCTTATTTCAAACCCTCATAAGAACAAATCATCACAAAGGATTGTTAAAATGGGCTGTTTAATGTCGTTTCTGTTTCGGCTCATGCAGGCGGTGATGAAGGCGACGAGGCGGCAGTTGGAACGCGAGCTTCTTTTGGAAGACGTGCTGCGTTTGGATGAGATGCCTGCGTTTCGGCTGCTGGTTCGATAGTGACGTCAGCTCATTTCTGGCCTGAGTGAGTTCCCCTAACGGATGCTTTATTGTGTGTGAAATATGCGTTTCGTTTTTGTTATTTGTCTCCCTTTTTATTAGTAATTCAGTGCCCCTGGCGTCGTTATTGTTTGGCTTTCATGCAATGAGGGTTCTTCTTCCCGTTGGATTTGGGTGGTTTTAAAACGCTATATTACTTCAAAAGAGAAGGGGAAATTACCTGTTAAGATTTATATTAGTTTTATAATTAATTTCATGGCTGAGTATAGCTTATGGGTTTAGTTAGAATTAAGGTTTGGAAAAAATTTTACATGTAAAAAAAATAAAAGATGCTAGAATGCTTTCGAGATCTATCTTCAAAGGAGTGTTATGACATTGGTTATGAACAATAGAGGTCGTGTTCTCGAGGTTTATTTTGGTTTAAGTGGGTTTGAGTGTTCGGGGTATAGAACTTGGTTTAAGATCATAAAGATAATAATATCTTCTTATATCTAAATCTAACATATTTAATTATTTGTTTGATTTTAGTTTAGAGTTCTTTATGTTGGTTTTGTTTTAAATTATGGAATTTATATATTATTTTATCTATAAGTTATGTTAAAATTGGTATTTAAACAAGATTAATAATTTTTTTTTGAATAAAATTTCTTTTCAATCATCTAAAATTAAAATTGAAAGTATTACTTGTAGTAATCAAAATTAGTCTTTTGATTAAATGATTGGAACTAAATCAAAACTTTAACAAACAAAGTCTAAAGTTAAGTTGGATTGAGTGTTGGAGTGTAAGATTTTTTTGTATTATTGTTGATTTAAGATCATAAAGGCTAAATTGCCCTTTTGTCTAAATCCAACACATTTAATTATGAGTTTGATTTTAGTTTAGGGTTTTTCATGTTGGTTTTGTTCAAAATTATAAAACTTATATATTATTTTATCTATATGTTAAAGTGGGTATTTAAACAAAACCAACAAGCTTTTTTATTTTTTTGAAAGTAAAATTTCTTGAAATTTAAATATCACTTGTACTAATCAAAATTATTATTTAAAATTTTAAAGATTTGAAATTAAAAAATAATTTAAAAGAAATAAGAGCTTTTTTTTCTTACTTGACATGACTCTCAAGCAGATGCATTCCTTGCATGTGAGGCCAAAGTCAGCTACAATTCTTAATACTTATTGCCTATTTATTAAGAGGTTGGTGAAGTGCAAGTGGTTGTTGATGCAAGCAAAGCATTTGTTCATTTGTTTTACACTTTATTTAATAAAATAATATATTACAAAATAAAAAAAAAATTGAAAGATAATTCTATGCTAATAAGAATTATTTGTTAGAAAGACAAAGTAATTAATTCATGGATGCTGAATTCAGAACAGGGCAAAGCAAAATCCTTGGACATATGATAGGAGAATTCTTCCTTACCATCCAACATAAAGATGCACTATAATTCATTAAATAAAATTAATTGTAAAATTAAATTAAGAAAAAATAACAAAAAGTAAATTATCTTATTTTATGATTCACAAAATGTTCATTTATCATAAATAACTCTTTTAATAATAACTTTTAACATCTATTTTTAAGGTTGCAAACATTGTTCACAAACTCTTGGTTGGAGATGGGATGAGTTCTCTAGTGGTGCCACTTTGCCTAGATATTATTGCTCCTTAATAAATGCCTTAGATGGTGAATGAGCTTTACTCTTCTCTAAAGAATTGCTTATGATGTATATTAATAAAATATTTTGGATATTTTTATGTAATATCTTGTTTTATGATTCAAGTTAAATTTGCGGGAAGAGGTATGCCCGTGATTACATACAATTAGAAAAAGGTACCTTATATTTCTCAAAATCTTGTTTTTAAATGCAAATTTTATTTTATTTATATTTTCTAGAAATAATAACAAGTTAATATATTTCTTGCATTATGTAATTATATCTATACCATCATTCAGATTTATAACAATTGCTTTAAGTATCCTTTTTAGGCTAATTATTTATGATGAACCTCTTTTTAATCAAGTACATGCTATCTATCACCCATAATAAAATTTTTTTAGAAATTTTTGAAATAGAGAAGACTATTATTATAACTATAAGTATTATATAACAGGAGAATGACAAAAATAATATGTATCATTTTTATATTAGCATTCTTAAATTTTAATAATTTTGTAATCTTAACATATTAAAAAATATTTTCAAAAATCCTTTTAAATAATATTTCATCAAATAAATTCCTTTTCAAAACTAGTTTAAAATATTCTTCTATAAAATCTCTTTCGCTCACCAAACTAGTATTAAAAGACCCTTAGTTCTTTTAGAGGGAAAAGTAGGCAATGTGATTGAAAGGAACTTCAAAAGGGAAAAAGTAATGGATTTAGTATTTGATCCACCAAACTTGCTAAGTATTTCTTTCCTTCAACAACAATGTTTATGAGCTTTAATGGTTGCCCTCTTTGAGTATTTGTGACCCACAAAATTTCACTTAGAGGTATCTTAATAAAAATATCCAACAAAGAAATAACTTAGCAACACAAACTACATTAAAAAAGGTTTTAGTCATGGTATTACTTTTTTGAACGATTACACATGACAAATTAACAAGACATTAAATATATGTGATGTAATATATTTGTATTTAAGATTGCAATTCTCCATGCTAATATAATCTTCCCTTTCAAAGTATAGTAATGCATGTGTCAAGCATACTGTTTAAAATGTCTTAAATGATTGTTGAATGTAACTTCAAGAGAATAGAGATAGAATAGAAAAAGAAATGAGAGTCGTCTCTATTTTCCTAAAGAGAGAAGATATGTTGACCATTCATGTTTTTCATTTAATCTTTTATTTTCTATATAGATGTAGACAACATAAAAAGGAAAACCTATACTATAAATCATGAGATATCTATAGATTGCATGAGTATAATCTAATAATGAAGGTTTCCACAAGTATAAAAGTTAAGTAGGAATCAATTTCTTCTCTTACGTTTGTTATGATTTTAAAAAAAGTTCAGTAGAGATAATGTTGAAAAAAAGATTAAGCTTAATTTCATCTTTCTTTCTATCTCATAGTCAACGTATGTTTTGAACAAAAAACCCCTAATTTAAGAAGAGACTATGTCCTAGTTTTTACCCATAGTAGCCCCAGTGGATGGGATACGTCGAGTGGTCAGATTGTAATAACCATTAGGCAAGTAGGATATCTCAAACTTAATAAAGGAATAAACATGCTTTTCATCTTATTCTTGAAATTGATTTCACTTAATTTCCTTGTGGCCTTTGGGTCCACTATATTTTTCAAGATTTGGAATAAGAGCACTAGGCTATAAATATGCACACAAAATAAAAATCAATAACAACTCATGTTCAAAAGCCATTTACATTTTTCATTGGTATAAACCATAAAATACAAATATATTCTATATAGTCCACAAAGCAAATCCCAAAAAGATAAACAAAAGCTTAGCTTTTTTTTTTAACAATAACGAAGTAATGTATTTGGGTTGGCCATGGTTTTGTTTGTTTTTAACCTCATAGAATATTATTATGCTTCTTTCAAATAAACCTTTCAACTAAATTTTATAATAAAAGTACTTCATGGCCGGCCCTTCAAAGCTATATATTTGATTTATTTAGCAAATAAAGTTACCTAAACCACATATGAAGGTGAGCATTAATTAACTTATCTCTTGATTGATCCATAAGAAGCTTTCAAAAGTAAGGTTGTCCCTTATTTAACAAAAGGTTTAGGTCTTAGTCAGAACGAAGCACCTTTAGGGGTGAGGAAAATAGGAAAAGAAGCAGCTATTTGTTGTATTGCAGCTTGTGGGTGAATGGGATTACAATAACTTTGCTTTATTAATAGTTAAATGGCATATGTTTGAGGGTTTGAGTGTTTGTGACTCATTTGAAGTCATACATAAAGACAATGTCTCTTTAGAACATATTTGAGTGACAAGGCTAAAAATAATCTAAGGACTCATATAATCCATTATTAATTTGGTTAAGGCTTTGATGATTACTATAAGATCAAAGATTGTTCAAATTTTGGATGATTATTTTGTTTGAATTTGACTAAGAACAAAATCTTATGAGGCCTGGATCGAAATGGCGTGAGCAAATTATGAACAAATACAGATAAGATTGAAGAAGCATGAAATTGAATTTAAAAAAACTTATGTTTAAAGAGTATATAAATTGTAAAAGATTTAATTCATTAAATAGTATACATAGATTTATATGTCTTAAAGATAGTACTTTCATATGTCATGTTAATAAGACTTTTAATCATCATTATTGTTAGTATGTGTAATCTTTCATATTTTATATCCAATAATATTAAGAACCATCAATCTTTGTTACTTTGTAATAGATCATTTAGATGTTATTTTATTCGCTATAATTATGTTTGTCACAAATATTACTAATGTAATTTTGTTTAGTGGTAAACTATTAAAAAAATGATAAGCTAATATTGTAGTTGTTTCGATATCCATAATATAGGTTTAATTCTTGCTACATCTATGTGCAAGTATTTGAAAACTATGATAAAACTTGTTGTAGAGAACATATTATTATGATTTGCAAAAAGCATTATGTTGAAGTAAATATCAAATCAATTATTTGATGTTTATTATGAGATATAATATGTACATGAAATTTGGGATTCGATGCTTAGAATATACATTATAAAAATTAAGAATGTTTCCTTTAAAAATCATGAATATCTTTTTTTTATTGAATTGATAAGCTAGGCAAATTGTAAGGCCTTCAAAGTTTCTTATTAACAAATATTTTAATTTAACAATGTATAATTATTACTTAATTGTGTATAATGAATATTTTGATACATTGATATGTGAGTTTGAAATGAAAGTAATTGTTCAAATTAAAAATATTATAAAAATTTTTGTATCTCAAATTTTAGGAAAAAAATTATATTTGAAAAATTTGTATTAATACTAGTTAAATGATAACGATTATTAAAATTAAAGCTTGTCACACCCTATTTATATTACTTACCTGATTATCAATTTAAATAATTATTATCAAGTTATATCAAAATAATAATATTATAAACAAAGAAACATAACCCATCAAGCAAAGAATGATGAAAACATATCAACTCCCATTTTTTCATAAGTTTTTCACAAGTATGCCAGCATTGAACAAAATTAGGAGCTAAATTATATAATAAAACTCTATGATTTATATGATATATAAAAATATACAAATTATGAAACATATTACCTATCTTCATTACCAGTTTACTTTATCCCTTTTAATATATCAATGGTATGTTATATAATATAAGTATATAATAAATATAAAATCCAATAAATAACTTTTTGCATAAATAATTATAAATATATAGGTATAAATTATATAGAAATACATAAATAAACTAAATAAACAATCATTATAACATTAACGTTAACAAACATAACTAGACTAATTCATGTCTCACATATTCATATAATAAAAAATTATTAAGCACTTCATAATTATAGCATGGAGCAACATGCCAAAAGTTATCGTGTATATAAGTATAGTCTTCAATGAATATTTACACCTAGATCTATACCAATATATATATATATATATATATATATTAATTTTTATTTGGGCCTTATTTTTTCCTTTAAAAACTATCATCTCCATTATATAGGATCTCATTCTATATTTGTTATTTTTTTATTATCATATATCATATAAGACATTAAGGTACAATAAAACTTATTTAATTTACTTCAATATTTATTCTATTCCTAATCCTTTTGTCCTTTTTCATTTATTTATTTATTTATTTTTAATATCAGTAAATTTAAATTCTTTAAAATAAATTACCCCTTGCTTTTGGGATGTTATAACCAATATCAAATTTATCAAATTTATCCACATGAAGTTTTAGGGATGAGTTTGAAGCCTTTTATACTTTCCATTTTATCTCCTACATCATAATATAGATGCAAATTAATCAATAATAAAGTTATTTTAATCATCTTTGTATCATTTTTTTTTATTTTATTCAACACCTAAGTACCCTCAGGTTTTTTTTCTTACTACAATACTCACATATTACACATTCTATATGATGTATCATTCTTGACCACTTATGATCTTTCTTTAAACTAACCATTTAATAATCTTCTTCTCAGTGTGTCATATGTTATCCAACATATGCCATATGTTTGGTCACTCTTGTGTTTATAAGTTAAGCCTTAAATATTTAGTATTTTATTATAATAGACTTGTTTAGTATGAACAAACTATGCACCTTTGAAAATGATGAATTAGTACTCTTCAAAACACCTCTGAGTATTCAACAAGATTCAATGATTGAAGACATACACATCAAATTTGAATTTTTTTTTACTACAGAATATTAGCTTGTTAATTATAAGACACATTTTCATTCAACTCAATTTCAAATCCTACTTAAGAATCAATTGTTCAGTCATTTTCTTGATTTAACAAATGCATATGATTCTATTTCTCAATTCTTTAATCTTTTTTTAGTTAAATCATACTCATACATCTTCACCAAATTCTATATTAGCTCAATTATCAAATTTTGATTAAATTAAAAAAAATTGTTAAAATTTTCATAATTAAAAAATTCATCTTTAGCAACATCCCAAGCTTATGCCCAAATGTAAAGCTCTTGGGCCAAACAAAGCCCTAGCGAGCACTCACAAGTCTTGAGTCAGGAGATAATTGAAACCAAATCGAGTGAATCAAATATTGGTGATGGTGCAATCTTGAACCAGAAGAGGTAAGGCAAAGGATCAAGCTGGGCTAAACTCAAAATAAATATGCATATGAGGTCGAGGTCAGACCCAAAGGGGGAATAACAAAATATTGAGCACATAAAGGAGTCAACCCTAGTTCAACTCGCTTATAACACCCAATCAATTTATTATAAATAACAAAAGTATTCTCTTTTCTGTAATGTGAGACAATATTTATAAACAATCCACAATGCCTGAAGTATGCACAGATTGTTGATCAAATGGCTAAAGTCTCACTTGCCTTTAAGACTTGCTTCTTCGATTGAACAATAAAGATCATGTCTGGCTTCATCGAATGACTTTGTTTATTTCCACCTTTTGAAATATTTATCTTTGAATCACGTGGCTTCAAATTATCCATTTTGAATCATACGATTGCAATCATTCTTGATTTATCATTGAGTAACCGAACTATTCAGAACTCATCCAACTTGATTGGATGGCCCAGATCTAATCCATCTTGATCCAACCATCTATAACTCATTCACTTTTAACCCTTTTGATCTAACAAGGCATAACTTCTCCAAGTGGATCCAACAGCTTTGATCCATCCCGTCTAACAGTTATTTAGCCATTACATATGCCATTGCGGGCAGTATTTTGGAAGAATTTTTTAGGTCGTTTGGAAGCTTTTTAAGTTTTTTTAAAGTAGTTTTTAAAATGCTTTTCTTTTGCTTTCTAATAGCTATAATCAAAATTTTTTTATAAATACCCAACCATTGTGAATGTAATGACTAATGAACATAAACAAGATTTTAACATCTCAAAAAATGATTATATCAAATTCTACTGGTGTAAATTTCTCAAAAAAGATGAAATTCTAAATTTTTTCAACTAAGCGTAATTCTTCTAAGCCCTTATTTTCTCAATTCTCTTCATAATTTTAAACTTTTTGAGCCTTTCTATATTCATCAAAAAATATAAAAAAATAATATATTTTTATTAAAAATTTATTTCTTGTTGTCTTTTTGTTTTTATTTTGGGTTAAGCACCCTAACATTTGTAAAAACCCAAGTTTGATTTGATCTTATAAAAAACTGAGTAGGAATTGAGTTAGTAAAAGCCTATGTTATAGTTAAATACGTAACAGCTAGCAGGATGGAGATGAACCGTAGAAAAAAAAATCTCAAGTAAATTGGAGGTGAATCTTAAAGAAAAATCTCAAGTAGTAACTTTTTTATTAGTAGTTTTTCCTAACGTCAGTTGGAGGTGGACATAGGTTCTGGTTTAAATTGAATCTTTTAAAACTTTTGGTGTATCATTTCAACTATTATAAATCAAAGTTTTCTATAAACATTAAATATTTTTATAAAAAATTTTTAAAAAATACAATCCTAAAATTAGTAAAAATATTTTAAAACATATAATTTCCTCTCTTCTTGTGAGATTCATACACACTCATTTTACTTCACTATACTCTAATTTTGGAATCTATCTTTTAGCTCAATCGATCACCACTTTTCTTATTACATGTTTCTTATTGAGCTAAATGTAACATTTATTAAAAAAACATCATATGGTACTCAACCTTTAGGTAAGAGCCCATTGACTACCATGTTATATACTAGTGTTAACATATAATATGTCAGCTTGGATTACTAGGCATCTACAACTCAATATACTATCCGTAGACACTAGCAAACTTCACCTTTACCATTGATGTACCGTACGTTATTATGATGTATTGTACATCCAGCTTTGAATCGATAGAAATATGGCTTTGAAACTTTTTGTTCTTAAATCAATGCATTAAGGCCATTGGGAAGAAATTTTGATGCAAACTTATAAATAACCATTTCGAGCACTAACCATAATTATTTTAATAAATACAAACAATAGCTCGTAGCAACTCAACTTCTTTCCTTAAGTTTGTCTTCTCTCTTACTTTATTTTTTCTCAGCTCTTTTCTTCTATTAAAACAAAAGTCTATCGCTATTGTAAGAGAAACATGAGCTAAAAAATGGTTGGCACTTTCTTTCCTAATTTCCACAATCTGTTTATGGTTGCGACTATTTCTTTTCCTTTCCTCTCTTTCTTTTCAGTTGCTTTCGAAGCTTCTAGCTTCTTCTTAATTTTATCCCATGTCATTACAATAAAAGCATTAAGAAAATTATTTAAGGACCTATTTAAAACTAATTTCCCTTAGCTTCACTAATTTAACACACATACAAACATTTATTTGATATCTTATATTAACTTTCATAATTTACAACAAATCTAATCAAGCTCTTAAAACTATAAAAACTAATTAATACCTTTCTTTTAAGGAGCTCTTTCCAATGATATGCTAAATTTAGCACTTTGAGCAACTTTTTGTAAAATCATGTATTTTTTGAGACATGGCTAAAAGTATTCTATATTTGAGAAATTATGAAGGAAAGAGAAACCTTAAGCATTTGTAAGAAATGTGAAAGAATTATATGTTGAAAGTGTGCATGTAATAATAACGTAAATAAAAACTTTATGTGCAAGTAATCAAAGAGATAGAGAAAGAGAAATAGAAAAAATAAGAAATCAATAGAAGAGATATCTCAAAATCATCTTATAAAAAAATTAAGTTAACTATAATAAAGTTGACTACTTATTATATGTCTTGAAATATAGCAATAAAATATGATATGATATAATGTTAACATTATTATATAATGTTAATTAAAACATGAAATAAAATAAAGAAAGAAAATATAAAGATTAAATTTAATGTAAAATAAAATGAATAAAGAGAGAAAAATAATTTATATAAATTAGATGATCTATGATCGTGAGAATTATGAAAAAAGGAAATATTGAGATTTTTCCTATAATATTATTCTACAATTGCATGATATGACAAAAATTATTTCTACTAACTAGCACTGTTGTTGAGGGTGAAGAAAGATAGACCTTATTATCATTATTATTTTGTACAAGATGATATAAGGAGAAGATTATATGATTGGGAATTATATTTCATTTATGCTTCTACTAAATCTTTTATGTAAAGTGACAAGAGATAATCCCATTATCATTAATACTTTCATACATGATTGTTATAGATGTGGATGATGTGATTAAATGACCTGATTAGCTATTGATGAGAGTATGGAGATGTGATGATCCAAGTTACCATACAAGCTACCAAGCACCACTAGCTATCAAGTGTTGTCAATTGCCACTTTCACTTGGCGATTACCATTCATCATCAATCATGAAAATTTGTTCACCACTGACTATCACTCCATTCTTATAATGAGCAACTCCATGTTATCAAAAAATTTATTTGCAAAAATCAATTTTAATTAAACAAAACAATACATCAAAATTTAATTTCATATAATGCATGTAACTAAATAACATAAAATAAAATTACAAATTCATCATTTATAATATTAAAAACTAATGATTCAAATAGAATTTATATTACATTCACTTGAGAGTTAGAACACAATTAAAAAAGATGTTTAAAAGGTATTTTAAATGTCTTTTTAAAAAGTATGTGAATAAAATAAAATTTTAATTAAAAAATGCGTGCTAATAATATGGTTTTTAACATGAGAAATGTTCACATCATGATTTAAAACCACATTTATTATTTTAATTTACTAATTATGATGATTTATAGTTCATTAAGCAAACAAATAGAAGACAAAAAGAATAATAAATAGAGAAACACATGCAAATGTTTTCAAATGGTTCTTCTTAGTGTCATTCTACAACCATTTCCATCCAAATGTTCAAAGCTTACCATGTATTCTTTTCCTCATAAGAGAAAATTAGGAAGCAAACAAAAAAGTATTAAATAAAAATCTTGAAACTTGTCTTTAGTAGAAAGGATATTAATGTAGAGCATGTCGACTCTCTGTCGAGGATGTGATATTATGATATATATTCATGGGTCTAGATCAGATTTTGATATGTTTTGTATATAATTATTTATATATTTAGATTTCATTTTTATATTATTTTTTATCAATTCGTATAAGAAAACGTTTGAATATCATGTATTTATTATAGGTGAAAATGTCAATTGTTAGATTGTACGATATGTTATATATCCCAAAAATGTTTACTTATGTTCTGACAATATTGAATATGATTGAATGGTTATCATATGTCTGAGCACCTATATTGCAGACCTACATTCCTGCACCATTTGCACATCTATCATATGCCAAAGTGGCTACATAAGTGAGTGATTTGCAAATCTTTTTATGTAGATAATAAAATTATAAAAAAAATTTTTTTTTGAAGAGAATAGATTTGAAGATCTTTGATACAAGTGAATTTTTAGTTAAAAAGATTTAAAAAATTGGCATTATTTAAAGTAGATTTTCAACTCATTTGATTCATTGACACCACCACCATTGAGATGGAAAAGAAGTTCATTGATGGATATATTTTATAGTGTTAATTTACAAGTTATTATGTTGTTTTTTTAATTTTTTAAGCATCATTCTCAAGTCTATTTGAAATATCTAGGTTTATTTGAATGATATGTTCTTTCATAAATTTTTTTATTTTTCTTTATCAATAAAAAATACTTTTTATTAGTATTTTTCTTTCTTATATGTTTAAAAACTTTTTTTTGTATATGTTTAATAATTATTTATGTGCACATTTTGTAATCCTTTGGTGACTTTTTACTATCTTTTATAAAATTTGTTTTTGCTTTGTGTCATACATAGTTTAGTTTAAATTCTCAAGCTTTCAAACTTTTGTCATCATTAGTCACATTTGAAATAACAAATCAAGGTGATATGGATGTTTACATGTGTTCTTAAACTAAATTATAATATCAAATGTTTAAAAGTTAATTTATTTTATTTAAAGAAAAACATAATTTGTCTAAAACCTAGTCCAAATTAATTTTAAAATTAAAACAAATTAATTAAACTTATACTAAATTAATTAAGATTAAATCATTAAATATTTTTAAATATAAAATTAACTATATATAGTTGTTAAATCAATTTAATATAAAATAATTAAAAAAAATCAAATAATAATAAAATAACACATTACATTAAAACAACATGATCATGACTTAAAGTACCTTATGCTAATAGCTTTAGGTTCCCTTTATGGACCTCTATACTACACTATATACTAAAGTATCATCATAAGCAAACTATTAAAAAAAATCTAAATAAAAAACCTCACTATTTTGGTTAAATTTTTGGGACATAACTATTTTGATTTATAATAAGTTTAGTTTTTTAATTTTATTATTATTTTGATAAAATTTAAATGATCATCATTAAGGCATAACAACTAAAATACATGAACAAAATAATAACAATATTCAATTTCATTTGCTTAGCAATAACAGTTAGAATACAATAAAATTAAAACATATAAGTAAGATATTAAAATGAATTTAAAACATAATAAATTTTAAAAAAATAATAAAAAAATATTATTTTTTAAATAATATATTCACACATAATGTCAGTTGTATGAATTTGATAAAATTGAGGTATAATATTAGTAAATATTTGATAGTAATTTAGATATTTTTTTTTGTGAAAATTCAATAAAAGTGAGATCGTTTAAACAAAGTCTAAAGTTCTAAAAAATGTTTATTTTGAATTATATATATATTTTTAAATTTAATCGAGTAATATTTATTTGAAATATTTATGGTTTGGTTTTATTACTGGAAACTTATCTACAACAATTGGTGGCCCTTTTAGTGGTTGGCCAGGTTTACTTGAGACCCGGCCCTTGGTCCATTTCGTAACTTTTTGAACCTTATCATTTTGCTTTTATTTCATTTTCTTTTTGTAAAACATTTTTTTTTTAAAAAAAAATCTCAACAAAAGCATATAAAAATTATTTTAAATACTTCATAATATCAATTATTTTGTTAAAACTTATTAATAACGTATTTATCGATCATGATTTGTAATTATTCAATAATAATAATTTTCAAATCTAATTTGTATGAATTTATTTAATATTCAATTGTGATTGTATTAAATAAAATCTTAATTTAATAATTTTAAATTTAATTTTATCAATTAATATATTATTGATAAGATTAAGATAAGTTAAATGAATATTAATAATTTTAAATTTAATTCTATCAATTAATATACCATTTATACACTATTAATCACAGAGAGAGAATTATTGAGCAATTTATGTATTTTTCAAAGGTTTAAAATAATTACATGTGAAAAATATTTTTTTAAAATGATGAAATAGACTATTATTTAAATAAATAATACATACCGATATTTTTTTTATCAATAAATGTGTTAAAAAAATATTTTTTATTTAATTTTTTACGAAATTGAGGCATAAAAGAGTTAATGACGTTGATTAAAAAATTATAATAAAAATGACAAATATTTATATAATATAGTTGTTGTCCAAGACGTGAACAAACTGTATAAAACAAAGGGAAGAGAAAAGCCGCCTCACCGCACCAATTCAGCTCCTCTCCTTTTTCTCACCATTAAATTTGATTTCTCCAAATGGTCTTCTTCTTCCTTTGGATTGTACAGATTCCCATCTGAAAGAAAGCAATCTCAATCTGTAAATTATTTTCGCTGTGGTTGTTCTTCCAAACATTCGCCGTCCTCTTCTCCATTCATTTCTCTTCACTTCTGTTCTGTTGTTCTCTCCTTTTACTTTTGTTCTGTTGGGGGAACGGGGGGAGAGAGAGAGAGAGAGACGCAGTGCTTCTTGGAGTTCGCTGGGCTCGTAGCACGGAACGCTATTTTCTATTTTAGAGGGTGGGAGCCCTTGAGCCTCCAGTGTTATTGTTTTTGTTTTTTTTTTAAAAATTTTTGCTCAAGGAGCTCTGATGAAATTTTCTAAAAATATCTCCAAGTTTTGACAAGAAGAATACTGCAGCTTAATCTGTTTGGTTTTGAATTTCTCCTGGGATTAATACCAGGGGAAGAGACAAGGAGAGAGGCATGGGAAAGAATGGGCCTTGCCGTCATTGTGGAGTTACAAGTGAGCTGTCGTTCATGTCTTTGATTTGTTGATATATTATCAGATATATTTTTTTTTTTTTTGGGCCGCAGATCTTTAATTCTCTCTTCGATTAGTATTTTAGCATATTTTGTGGCTGGTTGCATGCGTTGTTTAGGGGCTTGAGAAAAAACAAAGCATGTATGACCTTTTTTAGCTCAAGTTCTTCTTCATCATTTGTTTTTCATTGATTCTGTGCTTGTTTTCTCAATTGGGAAAGCGTGTTTATTTAATCTAGCTCAGACTTGAAAAAGTCTTATCGTGTTCTCTGAGATGTTATCGGCTCGTGATTTCTTGATTCCTGTAGTTTTACTGCCTTCTTTCTTTTCCTTGGATCACTGAGAAGAGTAAAGAGAAGCATCAGTTGTTGTAATCATGATATGGCAGTTTTTTTTTCAAGTTCTTCAGCTGCCTCCTCGATTAGTTGAATATCTTTGTAGAACTTGTCATCCATCTCTAATTCCCATTTGGGACTGCAGTGATTGTTAAATTGATGTGCAGTGTACTTTTAATAGTTCATCAATAAATCATACAAAGTGCAAAAGAAATTGCTATGCTCTATTGAACAACAACTAATTCCAAAAATTAATTGTGAATTGGTTCAGAGATTACTTAAGGGTTCAATGCTGGCCTTTGTTGAGAACCATGTATGCCATTGTTTAGTCACATGTAGCAGGTTTATTGATCTATGATGTCCAGTGTTCGCATTAGGAATCCTGATGACTAAGTCTTGGCCAATGTTGTGATTCTGACAATACCTACTTATGGTTCTTGTAACCTAGCTTTTATGAAGAACCACATTTGCATTCAGCACAAATCTTTGGTGTGGTTAAACTTCATCTACTGAATTAATTGGCTGCTTCAGATGTTTGATATACTTTGGAGAGACCATCCTTAGATCCCTCTAGATGCCTCATTTTTTTGTTTTTGATCAATGATGCTCAATTATGGAATTTATGACTTCTTCTACTTGCTGTCTCTGTCTTCTCTTTCCATTCATGCTTTACCTTGTACCCTTCTCTTGGTTCATGTGGCACATAAACGATTCTTTTGAGTGGATAACTTCATTCATTTCCTTACAATTCTCTATATGAACCGGGAATGGGTTTTAACAAAAGCCAGGCATTGGATTATTTTTCCATAACTCCTTATTTTTCTCTCCAACTAAAATTGTATAGGATAAATAACATAGAGGTCCCTGGTCTTATATGTGGAGAGGTCCTTAGTCTTCGAAAATAACTAGACTGTCTATATAATCATACAAGTTCATCATTAAAAAATGGGATAATTTGAGAACCTATTTGATTATCTTAAAAATATAAGTGATTTATGCATACATAGGAATGAACTAGAGTAATATGTCTCCATGAACCCAATTGTTGACATGTCCATTTGCAAAATTGATACTTGATTGTAAGTTCCTTTGATGCCTATGGAAATAACAATGCTGTTAAATTTTTGTCATATGGAATGCTTGCTCATGAAAGCTTACTATTACTATATGACATGACAAGATTTGTTAGTTCGTTTTGACAAAATTGTATTATTGAATATTAATTATTTTATCTAAATGGATATGCATACAACATGAATTGCATAATAAGTCCAAAATAAATAATTTGTAGCATACATTGTGCAACTAAATCTCTTAAGCTTTGATTTCATGATGTTTTTGCTAGACTCCCAAACTAATAATGTTTTTACGGATGCTTCTACTAATTGAGGGTAACCCTTCATCTAATGTTTGGTGCATTCTCTTCAGCAAATACTTGGTTCTGCCAATGTTTTGCTTGGGCATTGTTGTTCTTCTTTCTTTGCAAACTTGTGCTTTACATGGTGCCAAGTGTGTTTTGTCTTTTGTTGTTATATTTTAAATGTCTATGATTTTGCTTACCAACCATGGTAGTCTTTACTTTTTGATCATCTTCTGCGGATTTCGTTTACAACACCATTCATTCATTCATGTCGATGTGCATATATACTGTATAAGTATGTGTCTAGGAAATTAAGGTTTTCATTGGCAGTGTTGTGCAATTATAGTGAGGTGCTATATACAATTAATTGCTGCAAGTTTTGCAACATGACTTTCTGTATTAGAAGGGAATTACCAAGCTAGGAAGTATATTGGTAGTATGTGACATATTTTGCATATTTTGGCATGTATGATAGTGGAATGTCAAGTTTTTGTAAAGGAAAATTGAACGAAAAAAATAACCCAATGCAAGTTGGGTTTATCAATGTGTGAATTTCTTGCACATCAAAAATGATAGAGTGGAACCAGCAGGCACGCTTTGTTGTAGGCTTGCGAATCTTTTTCCCATGTGAATTGGATAGAATAACTTGGCATTCAGCAATATGCAAAATCACAGCAACATTGCATTGTTATGCTTTTGGCCTTAATAAAGTTAAATTTCTAATTACTGCATTTTTATCCAGTATCTGAATGTGAGCGATGAAACAGGTACTCCTCTTTGGCGAAATGGTCCACCAGAAAAGCCAGTTTTATGTAATGCATGTGGCTCAAGATGGAGGACAAAAGGTTCTTTGGCTAACTATACCCCTTTGCATGCTCGTGAACCACTTGAATGGGAAGAGCATAAGGTTGCTAAAATAAGAAGTATTTGCCTTAAGGCAAAAGAAGATAAATTGCAAAAAAGAAAGCGCATGAATGGTATTGTTGAAAATGAACATGAAACAACATTTTGTGAATCAGAACAAAATTGCATCAAAATTATAGAGGGAGATTCTGGCAATCGTTCTAGTTCTGGATCAGCAATCTCCTATTCTGAAAGTTGTGCTGATGTATATGTTGCTGATGCAAGTGATTGGACAGGTTTGCATTGCTTAACTTAAAAGTTGTTTGTGATGGTTTTAAGAACATCGTTGTCTTTGTTTGTTTGTAATGGATTTTATATCAAAATTTCTAATTGTAATTGAAGCAAGTGTGTGTATGTGTGTGTGTGTGTGTGTGTGTGTGTGTGTCTGTGTGTTTGTGTGTCTGTGTGTGTGTGTGTGTGTGTGTGTGTGTGTGTGTGTGTGTGTGTGTGTGTGTGTGTCTGTGTGTCTGTGTGTGTGTCTGTGTGTCTGTGTCTGTGTGTGTCTGTATGCGTGTGTGCATGCGTGTGTGCATGTATGTGTATATATGGAGAGAGGGAGAGAAATACATAGATTGAGAGAAATACATAGAGGTAATGTGACTTAAATTCATATATTATTATGCTCAGTTTCTAATTGGTGTTAGATAAACTAGCATAGATTTTTTTGAACATGACATGCTAACCCATGCAAACTATGGATTGAATAGTGAAACTTGTAAAATGTAATAAGGATAATTACAAGAAATAAATTTATGTTGTATCATGGCCCATAGACCATATATTGGAGGCTTCATCCATGCAAGTTGGCATTGTATAACTAAATTGATAAACATAGGCAAACAAAGTTCTTTTTTAGTCTTAGTTAAAGGTGTTTTTTATTATCTTTTCTTTATCTTCTTATGCTATCAATATGCTTTAGTAAGGGAGTAGAAGTGATTGTGGGATGACTTTATTAGGATTTTCATGTTGTTGATGATAACCCTGTTTCCTCTTATTCCTCATTTGTCATTTGCTTGCCTTTTTGATATGGTGGTCTCTCCATCATCCTAATTAGGTCTCCCTCTCCTTGTCTCACACCCTTGTGTGCACCACTTTTTCTTTTTCTTTGTTGTGTCATTTTATTGGAGTTCTCTCATGGGTAAACTTCATTGGAACAAGAGGCACTCCACCACTCCACTTCTTTGCATGTCTTGTTCTCCTTATCCTTGGATAGTCCCTTTTATCCAAGTTCCATTTTCGATGCTCTGTATACTCTCGTTAGTTGTAGTCCTTCCTTCCTTTGGGCTCCACTTCATCCCTTTGTTGCTTCTATTTATACATTTCTTCTCCACCTCTCCTTGTGATTCTCAATCTCTCCCTTCCTTACTAAGTTCCCTCTTTATTTTGTTGCTTATCGTTTTTGCCTTGTTGTATATTTCTCGTAAAATCTGCTAGCTTCGAAGCTCCTTGATTTCCAACCTTAAAGATTTGGTCAGGGACCCCTCTTTTCCTTTAGAACACTCTCATGTCTTTACAATTCTCATTTGTAATGACATTATTAGTGCTTCACATATTTCCCAAGTCGACTAACTCCTTATCATTCTCATGCCCTCATTTCAATCCCCAAGTACTTTTGAAGCATGGTCGTGTCACTACAGAACCTAAATGTAGTGATATGATCTACATTTCTTCACTACTCTGCCCATTTCTCTTTGTCCCACATCATTTTTGTGGCCTCAATTGTGATCCCTGCTATCCCTTTGGGGCATGATTATGTCATTATAGAGCTCGTCTACAATAATGCAGTCTGTTTTAGTGTAGATCCTTCTTAGTTAAATCATTGGGTGCTTGCTCCACATCATTTATGTGCTTTTAGTTGTGATCCCTGCAACTCCTTAAATTGTTTTGGATTCTCACCTTAAAGTTACAGATCTCAATTATTCTAGTTATGACTTGAACTTTATACTACTTGTACATTGTTAAGCTCTTATTCATTGTCCTCTTTCTTGTTCCTTCAACCATACCCTTGATATAAGCACACATTTTTCCTCACCAACTCTCCATGTTTCCAGCTCATTGACACCTAACCTTGGCCTTGGTCATTGACATCTTGACACTTCCCTAACCATATGACCTTTCTCTCCATTGTATCTCGGCCTCTGCCACTTCTATTTCTTCCTATTTTGGTTAAAATCCTGGATAGTACAACTGGAAGAGCCTTTTCTTCTCCCACTTAACCCCCTGGACTCTCTTCCCTACATAGGTGATTGTGTTTCATTCCTTTTCAAAGAAATTGTTAAGGCCAGTGCATGTTTGGCAAACTCCTTCGTGGGTTGTTGCATTGGTCAATGCTTTCCTTACTTCATTGTTGTTAATGCCATTCGCAATGCCTGGCTATTTTTGTCTTTGTAGATATCTTTGTACTAAAGATCTTTCCTCTTCTTCTTCTTAATAGCTAAACTAGATTAGGTGCTTTAGGTTTGAGTTTGAACCATTGATGGTTGGACCTTGATCCTCAAATGATGAACTTCTAACTTGACCTTAAAGAAGGATTGTCTTGCTAGAATACCCTTTGAATCAAGTTCTTTGGCCTATCCCTTCATCTATGGACCTAGACCTGCTTGCCCAAGCTTGAATGTTTTTGGGTATGCCCATCATGGTGCAGTCTCATTGCTTCCAACACCAATCTATCTTTGCCAAGGTTATCATCGAATTGGAATACTCTTACTCCTTCCCCTCTTCAATACAAGCCTCCTTGGGCAACACCACCTTTCTCATCGATGTGGAATACAAGTGGTTCTCAATACCTTGTCATGCTTGCAACTCTTTCGATCCCCCCCACTTGTTTGCCATGATTGCTCCTATTGCTTCAATGCCTTCCATCCTGTGCTCTGACTTCTTGGCATTCATCTTGCCAGTGTCTTGCCTTCTTGTGCCTAGAAGCTTCATGCCCAACCCTTTTGCACTTGCCAACCTTCCAGTGCTCAATAATATGCCTTTAGTTTGTTTGTTGCCTAGCTATCCTTTCCTCATCTTCCTAATTGATTTCGTACAATCTGGACTTTGGATCGCTACATGGGCTAGTGTTGTTCACGTGGATATGGTTCTGCTACCTCTATCCTGAGCACACTTGTTGTGCTTGAGTTTGACATCCATATCCCAAATCTCCATGCTTCTTAGGACTTGTTCAAGCCCCATTTTCTGTCATTGCCTCATCAATTGCATTGATCCCTACTAGTAGTTGCCCCTTGGTAGGGTTGTCCTACCATTCAAGTTTGCTTAAATCTCTTCCTCTTAGCTTAAGGGGAAGGTGGTCTCTCTAGGCTAGCAGTCTTTTTAGCTTGGTTGGTTTTGTTGGATTGGCTGGACTGCCTAGTGTGGCGATGCTGGTTTGATCAGTTGTTCTGACTCTTTTGTTTGCCTTCTTGTTTCTCTTGTTTCTTTGTCATGTTTTGTTCTGTTTTTAATTGATTATCTTTTGGTCCAACATTTCAACCCCTTGAGATGCTTGGATTGCAGTTTTTCACTTTTGAAATCCACTTTTATAGTTATAAAATTGACTTATGCTCTCACCACATTAAAAAAAGATGGAATATGGTGTATTAGTATTTAAGATTCAATAAAACCTACTTGGGATGGTGTTTTTTTATTTTTTTTTATAGAAAAATACGTGTCTTATTCTTACTTTTGCTGGAATGATGGAATCGCAGAAACAAATATAGAGTTGCAAAAGTTTTCACAAATTTCAAAAACTGATGAACTGCATATGTTTCAACTAGGATCGAGCCTTTTTGCATATTATTTCTATGCTTTTGAAATTCAAAGATTAATTGTAAAACATAATATACTAGTTTTTTTTGTTAAAATCTCAAGGAAAACCAATAAGAATAGCTTGGTGCTGTCATCTTCATACTTTCTTAATAACTAACAAATTAGAAATTATTTAGTTGGGTAAACTTTTATTATAAAACTAGTTGATATATGGTATTTAACTTGTTCATCTTTCATATTCTTTGATAACCAACTTAATTATATAGGATATATTTGAGCAATAAATTTGAGGACCGTGTAGTTCAGTTGGACTGCATGTGATGTTAAGCGAAGTGTATGTTAGCATCTTATTTTGAATTTGTATTCCACTTAAACTTGTCTTTAAATTTATATGCTTATTTTCAATCTAATGTACTTAAGCCTATTATCTATATCTTTTGCATTCTGTCATTATTAATGTATATTAGTTTGATATTTGTTAGATTTGTAATTGATAAGATCCTTTAGTTAGATGAGTGTCTAACTTTTTTTTGTTCCAAAATCACTTTTTGTTATGGAGATGTATTTACGTAATTGCACGTATGGTGGGGATCTATAAGGTTTTTAAAAAAAAGGTAGTTTACGAACTAAAAAGGGTTAATGTCTTAGTTGCTATAATAACAAAACTATGGCAACCTATTTAGTTACTTTGGAAACATGAGGGGCTTGTTCTCATATGGGATCAAACATGGGAGATCTCTTTGATATTTACCTTAGTTTAAATGACCCCACTAGACTATACACTAATCGCTTTGGAAATAAAACCACTAGTATTCTCGCAGGGGTGATTTTTTTTTTTCAACTTTTGTCTTGTCCATGCCATGGAGGAAATTGATTCTTAATTATGAGAAAGAAGCAATCAATCGTGTTCGAAGAGATGGTGAGAACCCATTAGTGGTTGAAGAAGTATTGAGTGCATATGCTAGATCAAGCATGGCAAAGTGGCCTTTTGTAGATCATTCTGTTGAAAAGAAAACTTTGGTTTATTTCAACTCACCTGCAAAATTGAATGGTTAATCAAATTCTATTAAATAGATTCAAGGAAGAGATCTATGTGGATCATGGCCTAGAAATTAAGTAAACAGCAGAAAAGAGGACTTAATCTGGTCACTTATAGATAAGGAAGAAATCTTAAGATTTGGATGTTTAATCTAGATAGCTCTTATTTTGAACCAGTGCAAAATGCCTTAATTTGTAGAGAAAATTGAGGAAAAGGCTGAGTGATTTAAGTGGGGAATTATGATGGGAATCAAAGGGATGATAAAAAATAATAATTAGGATATTTTCTTGTTGGTTTTGTTTATAAATCCTATACAAAGTGTAGAGTTGAATGGAATAAATATGAGTATCTAGAATTGTGAATTCCAAAACTTCCAAGATGCTCTCGTTCCTCCCTCTCGCCCTCTCTCTCTTTTCATCTAGCCTCCCTCTCTCCTTTCCTTTCTCCATTTCCCGGTCATCTGTCTCTGTACCTCCCTGGCCCACGCAACTAGCAAAAGTAACTGCTACCTGACGTCAGAAATCTCCTCAACCAACAGCAAATGGCTACAACTCCTCTACGAGGGCTGACCTGAGGAGAACCTAGTTGAATACAGGTAAATTAGGGAAGAGTGGTAAAGATTTGAGGGAAATTCACCGGGAAAAGAAAGATGTCAAGGAGGAACTTGAGATCTTTTACAATTACTTGATGAAACACATGTCCTCCACCTAAAACTTTCTCAGTCCTAGGATTTAGGAAAGAGTAGAAGTTGCCCCTTAACATCTTTTTGAAGATCCGAATCAAGCCTAGAAGTTACAGTTATTCCAATCAACCAAGGAATGATTCAATATTATGAGTGCATATGCAATTTTGGTCTTTGCATTAAGCATTTCACATAGAAATGAAAAAGATTGATATGTTAGGACTTTATGAAAGACAAGTTCTAACAGCCCCTAAGTTGAGCATGCTACGTTTAAAATTTATTTCTTTATCATAACTTGTTTGTTTGAGGATTTTTTTGTTATTTTATAGATTATAAGAATTCTCTGTTTGCAAACATTTTAAATATTATAATGCTCTTTACATCATCATCTTGTTTCTCAGGCTCTGCACAATCGAATTCACAATCAAATGCCTGTGATACTATGGTGCCACCACCGACAAAGAAAAAAAAAGTTATCCATCTGAAACCTTCTCTTGAGAAGCTTACTAAAGAACTATATTCTATCTGGCATGAACAACAGTCATCTAACCTATCTGGTTCTTTGGAACAAGAGCTACTTTTTGAAGGTGAAACACCTATGGGTTCAGTTGAGATAGTGAATGGGGGTGTTCTTCTTAGATATTCTAGCTCAAAAGCAATAGAGGAGGAATCTGAGGCAAGCTCACTTCCATTTGATAATAACTTAGCTAGGGATGCTTATTCAAGATCAGCATCCTTCACTGCTTTTAATGAAACTAAAAGAAATGGTCCTGATTTTGCTTGTGCTGACAAAATTAAGAAGTCCTCTGTGCATGTGGCACAAGAGCGTGCTAAAAGGTTTGTTGATGTTTTAGTTTTCCCCTTGCTGCATCGATTAAACTGAGTTCTTGCTCCTGAATTTTTTTCATAGTAGTTAGTACTTACCATTCAATTGTTGGTGATATGTAGTAGTATTTAGAAGTCTGAAGTAGAAGGCTACTCATGATTCTAATCCAAATCTGTATTTTCAGGGACAAGTTTTCACTGGAGAACCTTAGCATGCTGCAAGATATTGATTCACCTCTGAGATTTACTGAGCTTGAAGTAAACATAGATCTTTGTTGTGCTTTTTCTGAAATTTTGATATTTCAAGCTATTTGAGAAGCTTGTACAGAAGCCTTTTTTGGTGTTTTCTTGATTGTAATCTCTTTAATAAATCTTTATTGATGTTTCTTAATAGGACATTGTTAGTCTGAAGGTTTTCATGGAGCATATGACAGATGAGGAACGGCAGCTACTGATGAAATATCTTCCTTCAATTGATACAGATAAGCCTCCTGAAAGGTATGTCTCCTGCTTCTTTTTCTATTTGGGTCATGTTACTCTTTGCAACTAAATTATGAGTACTTCATAACATGTGCAGCCTTAGAAGCTTGTTTTCCAGTACCCAGTTCTTGGAGAACCTATCCTACTTCCAGCAGCTTCTGGAAGATGGGATTTTTTATCTTTCATTTTGTCAAATAAATGTTGAAGAATGCAGAACTTTGAAGAGGCTTGTTTTGTTAAATTTGACCCAATCTAAATGGGTGGAGCACTACAAAGAGCTAAAGGTATGAAATAGCTGCTAAAAAAGTAGTGATTCCACAAATGAAATGAAAAGTTCAATGATAAAAATTGTAGTGGATTTGAAATTAAAAGGTGATAATTAACTATTTTTATTAAATAAAAATTTTATTTGACCAACTTAAAAAAAAAAAATCTTCAATGATATAAAGGAGTAATTTTAAGAAATTATTATTTAGATTATCAATCTATTGATAAAATTTGATGGATTAATCAAATAAAAAAAGAGGATTCATATTCTAGTAATTTGGAAAACATGAATAAGATAGAAAAAAATAAAAAACAAATGTCCCTCCATTAAAGGAAAAAAATGCATGTTCTTGTTCAAAAAGCATTAGGTTGGCAATGATCTAACATCTCGGCTTCTTGGTTCTTGATTTGATTTCTTAGAAGATAGAAGATATGGAGAAAAAGGGTAGTTGCATTGTAGCTTGGGTTGAATTTTAATGTAAGACTCCTTCTTTGGTGAGGTTTCTTTTATTTTCCTAATAGAAAGGGCTTTGATTTTTGTTTTCTTGCTTTTTGTCAATGTGAAAAAGGGATTCATGGGATTTAAATAAAAAGTTTTCTTTGGTTGGAGATGTTGTAAGACTAGAATGCAAAGAAGTTGATCTTGTAAGGTTCACCTTTGAACAGCTTGTAAAAGCTTTTGATAACTTATAGAGTATTCAAACAGCTTATAGAGTATTCAGATAGCTTAAAAGAGTTTTTGAATAGCTTGAAGGAGGCTTGTGCAACTCATAAAAAGCTTAGGAAGCTTATAAGAGACTTGTGTAGCTCAAAGGGAGGCTCAAGCAGCTCATAAGAGGATCGAGCTGCTTATAAGAGACTCGGGAAGCTAATAAGAGGCTCAAGCTGCTCAAAGGGAAGCTTGTGTACCTCATAACAGACTTGGGCAGCTAATAAAGGGATTAGAAAATTCATAGCAAAACTCGGTTTTATAAAAGTCCTAGACAAAGGGCTCTAATGAGAAAGGGGTTCGAAGTTTCCTAGTAAAGGAAAGGTTAGATGCAGGTAAAGGAGAGGAGTTTGGGTAAGTCTCTTATAAATCATTCAAGTGCATGAGGCTCAAGTAGAGGATTAGCGAGCAGGCCTTCGATACTTCGAGTAGAGGAAGGATTAGGCGCTACTAGCAGAGGAGCCTTTGGCACTTCAGGTAAATGAAGGGATTTTGAGCAGTGAAGAGTTGAGGCATGGGCAGAGGAAAGGCGAGGCACTGGCTAGGGTTCTTGAGGATTTTTCTCAGGAGAAAGAAGAGAGCTTTTGTACCTCCATTGATCTCAAGGGAGGTGCACCTTCTTATAGTCATTATAGTCACATGTATACATCATACATATATATATACATATACATACATATACATACATATACATACATACATATAGATACATATATATATACATATACATACATATGTATATACATATACATATACATATATATATATAGATACATATATATACATATATACATACATATACATATATATATATATGTATATGTATATATATATGTATATACATATGTATGTATATATGTATATACATATGTATGTATATGTATATCCTTATACATACATATATCTATATACATATACATATATATATATACATCTGTATATATATATATGCATATGTATATGTATATACATATGTATATAGATATATACATATGTATATATAGTATATATATATATACATATGTATATGTATATACATATGTATATATATATGTATGTATCTATCTATGTATTTATATATGTATATGTACACATGTACTCACACACATATAAATTTATGAACACATAGTATCATGTATTGTTATATTTGATATGAATGCATATATAGACTTTTTTATGATTCAAAAAATTTAATTGAAAAATCAAATCCTTTTTTGCTTGAATTGAGTTCAACTGATAGCAATGAGTCATACCTAGGATGAATCAAAATTGGATTGGATCCTTGATAACCAAACTTTGGGTTGAATCAAGATCAAATTCAAAATCCTCAAACTAATCTTGAGGTAGAGTCAGATCAAGTCATGATTGCTATCTGACAAATCGAAAATACATATTCATGCACCTTGAGATATGGTTTTGATAGTCTTTCTCTTATATATTTTCTTTTGATTTGGATGTGATAAAGTTTATTGCTTAAGAAAAGCCATTTACTAAGGAGGAAGTTGTTGAATAGAAATGTGCTTAGTTGTAAACAAGTATTGTGGTAAAAAAAAAAAAGGTTTTGAGTCTATTAAAAGTAACCAAATATGGGAAATGTTTAAGCTTGCTGAAGGGAAGTGACATATTAGCTATAATTGGGTTAAGAAAAATTGAAGGACTAACTATGGGTTGAAGTTGTCGTACAGAAAATATGGTTAATTGCTGAACATGTTTTCTTTTTCACATATAAAGAAGACTCTTGTTCCACCAATTCAAAAGAGTTAAATTTTTCTAAGTTCTTATGGGGTCTGATGAATTTAAAACTATTTGCATCAGGATAGAAAACATGGGCAGATTAATGGAGTAAACAAAGGTGACAGCAAGACAAATTTTCTACAACATTCCATGGTGAAACACATCAAGGGTCCTCATGAAAACCAAAAACAGCAGTTTCAAGGTTTGTCTTTTTCCTATATATGCTATTCAAAATGCTGCTGCACTGTTTGGAAAGTAGTAACTTCTGATATTGCTTTTTTTTTAATATATCAATCATTTTTTCCCTATTTTTCATTATTTCAATAACTTGATTTCCCATTCTTCAGTATCATTAAGATGATAGAACTTTCTTTTCTTTGAAGATTGAGCATTGTTTTTGATGTTAAATGAATTTTAATTCATATGGTATTTATCTTTTCTTCCAAAGAAGAGATCCAAAGCTAAGATCCTGGCATAACACTTAATTTGCTTCAAAACGTTATATCATCTCAAATGGGAAACTTTATCATGCATGATGCATAGTATTGTTGATGTAGGATGTGATCGTAGTGAATAACTCTTTACATGTTAAAAGGTATCTAAGAGGACATTTCAGCACAATAGCGTACCATGAAATTTTTCTGCAGTATTTCTCATCTTTAATGTCTAGTTCAAGTTGCTTGCCCAACTTTACACATAGACAAGGACATAACAAGGCGATCTCAAAAAAAAAAAAAAAAAAAAAAAATGCACATGAATGACCATAATTCACAATCCCCACTTCTTGAGCATCAACAAATGGACCCAACAAGCTTTTAATCGGAGAAGTTGTGAGCATAATTACTAACTTTGGAATCCAAAGTTAATCAATAAAATTCTCTTGTTAAAATAAACACCTCAAAGTATACAAATAAAATGCCAATAGAAGAAACATGTCAAGAAACAAACCCTTTTTATTTCTAACAAAAGGAAACAATGTGAGTAAACATGCTAGTATCTCTCCTGGGAGCATTGTTTTAGCAAAAAAGAGAATGTTGGAGGTGCAAAGGCATATCCAAGCAAGTGAAAGAAGAAAATGATACTTATTGTTTGTTTTATACATTTCAATTATGGATGAAATTAAATCGTGACCAAGCCAAAAGTTTTTAAGGCTTCCCTCTATGGAGATCACAAAGTTGTGATTTTCCAGCTATCTTTTGTTGCTTTTGATACAAATAGAGGAGGTTTCTCACTATGGCTAGATGGTCCTACATCAGTAGAAGTAGCTTTGTTAAGTATCAATTCTTCATTTAAGTCACTATTAAAGATTATTGTTAATGTTTCTGTCATGCATTTTTGATCGACAAGCTTTTTCTTTGTGGGTAAACACTTTATATCATTGTGCACCACTAGAAATGCACCATTGACTTATGATGCTTGATTTTTCTTTCTTTGATGTATTTTCTAATTACAAATACATAATTATCAGTTCATTCAACAAGCGTGGACTATTAAAGATGTTCATTATTTTTCCAATGTTTTGTCGAATGCTCTATAATTGTTATATGCATGTCATTAGTACATCGCAATTATTGAGGTTAGCCTTACAATTTAAACATTCATGTTTTGATCTCTTAAGGCAATATGTCAACATTAAATTTGATCTCTATGGGATTCTGTCTATTTTAAAATTCTATTTGTGAGCAAAATATCATCAACAAGAAGTATATATTTTGAAATGAGTTTGTTGATCTCAACAACTTCAACTTCAAAAAAGTCTTTTCCTTCAAATTTCTTTTCAGATTTCAAAGGCAGCACGAGTGGTCCAAAGAAACAATACAGACACAATGTGAGATCTTCTTCAATAAGATCGTTGGTGCTGAACACAAGCCAAACAGGATCGAAGGAAACGCTCAACGAAGAAGCATGCGATGAAGCCACCTGTTTCAGTCCAATGAACCTCTTTGCATCCCCCCATGGTTCAACGCTGCAACCACCGGACGAAAGCTCCGATCAAAGCTTGTTGCTTGACGTGCGATGCCATGCTTCATTTCCTGAAGCAGAGCTCCTGTACCATCTTCCCTGGGATGAGAAGACGTCCTCAAACTGTTCTCGTGTCGAGAGCTGTTCTGCTACCGAGGAAGTGAGTCATTGCAACTTCCTAGCATCTCGCTTCAGTGCATGAACAATATGGATTGCCCCTTCTACTTCTCTGCCAACTGCAATGCTTAGGGATAAAGAACTAGCTCTGTAGTGATGAGTGCCACATTTCGTGGGATTCTTCCCTTCCCTGGTATAAAGGTGCTCTTGCTCTTCCTCTTGTGTGGAAGATGAAAGTTTTCTTGAATTGCTACAATTGATATGTAGGAAACCTTTTTTCCTGTATAGGGCAATCTATAGCTGTATTATATGGTACAGGTTGCATGATAAACACCTTTTGAAAATGAAGTGATCCAAATTTGTTGAATGCTGCTGGAAGAGTAAGGGAAATGGTGGAGAAGGTGACTATATTTTAGGCTTTGTTTGAACCTAAGTTCCTTTTCTTGAGCTGAAGAGAGCTTGTTAGGTAACTTCTTTTGTTTAGTTGTTTTCCATTGTTCACTCATTTGATAGTTTGGTGGCATTTCCTGCATCATTTACCTATTAATTGAATGTGAGTTTTGATAACACTTTTTTGGATTATCAAATAACATGAGGGTTGGGTTTGTGAATTAGCAAACATTTAGTTTGGTGGTAAACTGAAGTAACTCAAGTTATGTAAGTGTTTTTCATCAAAAATATTTGGTCTACTCCAATCTTACTTCTTGTTTACCCCTACCATATGAAACAATTTGCTTGAATTTTGAATGAGAGAAACTTTATAAATGAAGAATCATTAAGTTATAACAATTTGGACAAGATGGGTTGAACGTGTGATAATGAATACATAAGTTTTTGAATTTAGGATGAGTTGCTTTTTATTTGTAGTTATATGTTTTTTAGTACTTTGTAATGATGATTTCAATTGTTTTGAAGTTGGTTCATTTATAGGAAGTTTTTCTTTTATGTAACGAGTCGCATTTTTTGAGCTTGAAGATTAGAACCTTAAAAAAGGAATTATAAAAGAACTATTATAACTTGTAAAAAAAAAATCCCTTTCTATAAGTTTAGTTGGCAAGTACTATTTTGAGATCATTTTGGTATATCATCGGTATGATTTTTTTTCTTATTTATAAGATTTCTATTGTAAATTTATATGTTTTTATTACCTATGATTTTTATTTGCTTTTTCTTTATATTTCTTGTGATTTTTGAGCGATTTCGCTAAAATTTTTTGCATCAACATATTTTGTACTATCATAAGTGTTCTCTTTTTTCATGCTTCATTGCCCCCTTTTGATGAAAGGATGGCTAAAATTAGGAATTGTTTAGATGCTTCCCATGACAATTGATCCCTTTAATAACTACATAAGCAAAGCCTTTGCCATGCTTAGATGCAAAAGTTGATTGAAAGTATTCATGGCTTGTAGAAAAAGAGAAGGTAGTTTTTGTCAAAGTTGATGTGCATCATAGTGTGAACCCAAAATGATGCCAGAAGCAGCTTAATACACTAGCATCAACCAATCACCAAAGCTCATCCTCGAATGAGCATTAGCATTCATGATTGCCTTGTGGGATAGCCATATGTTTCCATCAATCATTTCTCCTTTGGCTATAGTAACAATTCCTTTTTACTAGTAGTAGCAATGCCAACCTTCCTCTTAGACCATATCAAACATCACCTTTCCCCTTTTTTGGTTGAAGTAAAAAAAGGAACCATTGTGAAGAATATGAAGATTATACCCTTGCTATGTTTAGAGGCATTTTAAAATGCACATGCCTCGCAATGAGCCCCACAATGATTTGAGGGAGATGTTCAATATAAACAAGCACTACAATACATATACCTCATAATGAGCCCCATAATGCTTTAAGAGAGATGTTTAATACAAATGAGCATCACCATGATGAGCACAAGATTGATGAAGAGTTATCTGTACTTTGTAAAGGCCTCTTAGTTGACAACTTGTTGGTGTCTTATTAGATATTCTCATGTATCAAGGTACAACAAATTCAATAGACCATGCACTACCTTCCTATGTTTCTATTGTTTTGACAAAGGGAATGAATGTAGTCTTTCCTTCTACAATTTAGAGGGTCTATTCAAGTTTGGATTGTGGGACTTTTTGCATGTCCAATCATGGCTTACAAATAGTTAAAGAACAACTTCATATTAAATTTTTTCTATCACCAAAAGCCAAGAAAGGTAGAGCATAGCTTATTTAAGATTAAAAAGGAATAGCATGAGTTGAGGGCTTATTAATAATTTCAACCTACTTTCTTGGATGGTAGAGGGTGTAATCATGATGTTGTTAAGTATACCTTAACAAAAAGTTTGTGTCCAAGACAAGAGTTGATGTAGAAGCATCTAGCACATCAATGTTGTGTGTCAAGGTTTACATCAATGACATTAGGCTATTGGAGATTCATCACATTTTTCCCTTTGTTATTATTTTTTAGCATTTCAATTGCATTTGAACATTGTGCACATCTATTTGTATTATATCTAGATGTATATAGGAATGTATTTGTGATGTGTATAGCTATAATATTTGGAGTTGTGTAAAACTACCTCTTCAGTTCGATGGTTCAAAGCTTAGAGATTTGTTTGATGCCTTGAATGACCACTTGGTGACGCTCTATGCTTATATGAAGGTTTCTTAGATTGTTTTAGATCTATTGCCAACTTATGGAGTTTATTTTTAGTCGTTCTAATTTTAGTTCGCATTTTCAACAAATGCTCAAATTTTATTAAATTCTTGTAACTATTATAGTGTGTTATTATGTTTTGTATTTATGCTTTAATATAAGGGTGTACTAATATTTGTTTGAGATTATGAATGAATATCATATAATTGTATGTGTTTGTATGAGTTGATAGATGTTCAATTGTACTATTTCGACATTGTTTCTAGGGTTCATTTCATCTATTAGACAACTTTTTCCATTTCTTATATTGATCATTTGTTCCACAAAAATCCAAGCTACATCTGCCTAGTTAGATCCATGCCAAATCTACAATTAAATTAGATCAAGTGACCAAGGTGAATCAATATAGTGTGATTGTTTTTTTTTTAATCTCTTGGTTGGGCATGTCTATGTTAGCCATGTAATCGTAAAATAAAATGTGTAACTTGGAAATGGAAAAATGAAGCTATATTGTTCATGTTAATGTAGCCTCTTATTCTAAGTAGGGTCTAATTGATGGAGTAAATCCATTATAGCTCAAGATTGTTAAAGATAGATTGTCTTTGATGATGATAAAATTCTCTAATGTTGATAGAGTATCATCTAATTAACTCATACGTTCTTACACTAATTTCCATCTGCTTTCCATTCCATAATTGATCCTTCGATTTGTCGGAGATTTGCTTACTTCATTATCATGCTCCATTTTTAAAACATTAGAAACATGATGTGTATTTTTGCTTATTGATTCCCTTGTGATTCAAGGGCTTTAAGAATTCTAAACATTGAACTAAGGTTTAAGAAATTTTGGTACATGGATAAGTTCTCGTTCTCAAAATTGTCAAAAGATCATTGTTCTTTAAATTTCCTAATTTTTTAGCCTTTACACTACGAAACATGCCCACATGAAATTTCAAATGATCACATGCAACATCTCTCGAACAACTATTATGTTCATCATTTTCTTCAATGAAGCTTCTAAAAGGAAGTTCTAATTGCATGAACCACATGCTATCAAACAAGTTAAGGTTTTGAACTTAATTGCTTGCTTTTAAAACCATATCAACCATCTCAAAATGAACTAAATTTTATTTTATGGAATTAGAATCTTGTAGATCTCAAACTTTCATATTCATCATTTTACAAATTCAACGATTTTTTTACAGATTTTATTTTTCTTTTTTCTATCTTGATTAGAGACAAACTTTCCCACGTTTTACCTTTTTTTCCTAACTTATTTATATCGACTTATTTCCTTTCCATTGGTTGATCTTTGCAATGGTTCAAGCTAAAGAATACCCTTCCCCATTGGTTCATCCCACATCAGAATGATATTAGAACAAGTTTATAGCGATTCCTTATATTATCCTTGATCATTATTTAGCATATTGTTGTAACGTTACCCATTAATTCCCTATTTTGCCATCATTCTTCTTCATTTTCATTGCATTAGAACTAATCTTACTCCATTAGATGATTATTGTATATTTTTTGGAAGTTTACTTTAGAAAGTAGACATTTTATTTGGAAGAAAAACAATATTTTTTTATTGTTATTTTATAAATGAAAATATCTATTATATATTATATATTATAGCTTCATTTGATTATGATATGTAGATAGCCCATGTTCTTTCGCTCCATTTTGATAATCCAAAATCAAACCCAACTCTAATTAGTTTCCTAGTCTTAAACCTTATCTTTATTACTAGTACCTCTACTTTTAAACTTTAACCTAAATTTCGCAACTAAGCCATTATCTCTACAACACATCCAACACAATAGATTTTACTTTTGTCTTCTATCTTGTTTGCTATAACTCTTACTCCTACTCTTACTATTAACCTTATCTTTATAGATCAGTCATTACCATCGTTAATTAGCCCTCCACATATACGCATTTCTATTACCATAAAGGCAATCATACTTTATTCTAAATATGAGATTATTATATTCAATTCATTAGAGCATGACATTCTCATTGATGAGCTCATTTTTAATATTGATTTGGGAAATTATTATGAGGATGATATCTCTTATACCATACATACTCTTACATTTGATGATCATAATGAACCTTTATGTCATATATCTATATATGAGCTTATTCTTTAATTATCATATGTGTTTGACTTACTTTAACCAATTCTTAAGCCAACTTATCTTATAATTATAAAAAAGCTTATTGTACTTATATTACATGAGTATAATATATCAAATCATTGCCTTTTTTGTCCAAAAAGATAATTTTACTTAGAAGATGACTTGATGACTCTCCGCCTCATTTTATTCTATTGACTTTTGCCTTCTTCCTTTACCCATCGTTTTAACTAATCTAACATTAGTAAGGTACATATATTTTATTATTGAGTATTGATCCTGGTTTTTGAGCTAGCATGCCCTTACTTAGTGCAAAACTCTAGGACTAACCAAACTATGTACTCATATGGATTATTTTACTTATTTGTGATCATATGAAACTACTTTGTCTCATCGATTATGGTAGATGGAGAAGGAGGAAGACATGATATTTCCTTGAAAATTGTAAGATATAATAAAATTAAGAAAAATGTTTATTCTGTCTCAAAAAGATATTATTCATCATGTTTTTCTAAATATAATAAACTTAATAAATTTGGACTTATTTTACTACAATACTTAGAACTAAGACAAAAATGTTTCATATATTATAGATTTAATCTAGAATTGATGAAAGTAGTCAACTAAGGATAAAGTGTACAATGAGGTTGTACATTTTATCCCTTTCTTAATCTATAGGGAGGTTAAGAAAGCACGAAACCTAAAAATATTTGATGAAATTAAACTTTCTAGTAAACTTCTAATTTGAAAAGTAAAATCACTTTATTATAATATATTTAAATACTTCTCATTAATTCAAAAAGATGCTACAGATAATATATTAGCTCAATGTGATTTTATCCCACCATTCCACATTGTATGACAACAAAGAATATAGATTTGAGTAGAACTCTCCTCTTAATAGTGATCTTAAGCTAAATCTATGTATAAATACCAAGGACAATTTGGTGTTACAAGATGTCGTGACATGATAAGGGATTAATAGGGTTGAATGGTTAAAGTGTTTGCAAATCCATTATAGGCTTTATCATATGGAGGTTAGTATTATTGTTCTTTTACTTGGTCTTCAATTATATAATAGTTTGAGTTTAAACCAAATAAGTATTATTGTGGATCCTTACTACAAGCCAATACTAGATGTGATTACTAATATTTTAGATATACCTTGGAATGCTAAAGAACAAATCAAAGCTATAAATTGATTGTTAGTAAACATGATGTGCAAGTTCAATATATTTTGAATGAAAATAATGCATTTACAAGCTAGTTTGCAAACTTTTTTTGCTTGACAGCACAAAACATTCAATTTGATTATTAACAACTCCCAAAGTATTGTAATGGGTTAATCAAAATAGATATGTTGAAGGTTCCTTAGCTTAGAGTTTGTCATATATTATATGGCAAGAAAAGAGATAGTCAATTAGATAAGGCTCTTATGCATAATGAAATCTTCCAATCCAATACCTAGGAAAATAATTCAAACAAGGGTTTGGATCTTTACAATCAATCTGTTATTATGATTTGACATGATAACCATAATCAACCTTGACAAATTATTGACAACAAGTTTGAGCTTAAGATAGAACTTATCTTCATCTTAAAGATGTATGATCAATTTCTCCCTTTAGATAGTATCACAAACTTTTATTGGGATTCACTAAGTTCAAACATGCAACATGTAGGTGAGCAGTGCAAGATAACATAAATGAGATCCTATAATAATTGTCGTTGGTTGAAATTATTCATTGGTAACCATACTTTTTCTAAAAACTCGATTCTATTTAAGTTTAAATATTATACTAGACATCCTTTGCAATGTACATGCATTCATAATTAGTCTTTTTTTGAAAACTTGTCTAACTCACTTTGTTCAAATATCATACAGTGTCACAAAATCATTTTGTTTTGGTTCCAGTTATATTTTTCCAAAGCCATTTTTTAGGTAGAAGTCTCTTTTTATAAGCATTAAAATATTTTAATATTATAAGACTTGCAAAATAAAACCTTCTCAAAATATTTAACTATGTGAATAATGATTAATTTATTTCTTAATACTTAGAACTTGGCTTCATTATAGTCTTAGTCAATTAAATATATTGAAATTTTGTATAATAGAACTCAACAAGTTAGTTATCCAACTAATGAACAACCAATAATTATCATTGGCCATATAGGTTTAGCATGGATAATATGAGAAAGAACCAACTAAAGCAATAAAATGTATTATAGGTTTAGCATGGTCATTGAATTTGACATTTTCCTCCACTTGTCTCGAGAATGCTAAATGCATTATGCTTCAGTTATTAAGTCCTTGTTTATGCCCTTGAGTCATATGATGTAACTTCTATACCTCAATAGTTATGATTCAGCCATCCTTTAATTCTAATAAATAAAATTATCACATTTGTCTCTTTAAAAGGTTTTTTTTATTATAAAAATGCCAATTTTTGTTTTTCTTTTACATGATTAATGAAATTATTTTATACCATATTAAAACCTTTGAACTAACGAAACAATATTTTTTGTGTTCAATAGTAATATTTTGGCTATTTCTCTTTTTTATTAAAAATATCTTAAAATTAAATTATTGCATATCTCAAAATCAAACTTATAGATAATAAACATAACACACATATAAAAGTATGTTTGTGGTAGAAAAAAAGTTTTATTGAAAAAAAAAAATTTTATATGATATTGGATTTAAAAAAGAATTAAAAGAAGAGTAAAATAGGATTTATATCAAATATTATATTGAATATAAAAAAATATTACATGAATGATGAATTGGAGAATTTTTTTAAGAAATAAAAAAAATTAAAATTTGTCCCTTTTAGTAGAGAAAAAATATTTAAAATAGTTAATCAATTTTGATATTTTGTATTTTTAAATTAAAAAAAATATTTTTCAAATATAGACCAAATTCCAAAAAACGGTTTACAAGTAATAATAAGAAGAGACCATTTCCTCTCCGCATTGCAAACCCTCACGCACTCACGCTATCCACAAAAGCCAAACCACCCTGTCCATGGCGGCCGCAACCACCGACACCGGAGCGAACGGCGCGGCTGGCGACGCTTCCGGAGCTCTCTCGGAGGACAAGGATATGTTAACCTCCACGCAGTCCCCCGAGGACGACGAGTCGCCGGACGAGGCGGAAGAGACTCCGCACACGAAGGGAGAACCAGGTTCTGCTGCTTCCGTATCCGCTTCCAAGGCAGGTAATGCTGGAGCAGCGGGGGACGCAAACAAGTGGCCAGGATGGCCCGGGGATAGCGTGTTCCGGCTCATCGTGCCCGTGGTGAAGGTTGGAAGCATTATTGGGCGAAAAGGGGAGCTCATCAAGAAGATATGTGAGGAGACGCGCGCTCGCGTCCGTATACTAGATGGGGCAATTGGAACCACTGACCGCATTGTCAGTAACCTCTTGTGTATTTAGTTAAAATTTCGAACTTAGGGTTTTTGTTTTCTGCGTTTTTTTTAATCTTATGCACCTTAAACTAGCTATATTTACTGCAAAAATTTGCTTCTTTTGCTATGCTATTGTGGAAACAAGTACCAAGATAGATGTGATACCTTCCGCCACACCATTTTCGTCTCATTTTCCCAGCATAGCTTTTATTAAAGAATCTTACTAAAAAATTTTTGTTTTGAAGTTCCTTCCTTAAATTTGCGTTGAACACTAGCATAGATTAACTACATCGTTTTGGAATTTGACAGATGTTGAAGCCGTACGAGGCTATACTGATATTTTGCAGTTTCCATGCAGCATGCATTAGGGCTTGATATTCCAAGCTATATGTTTAAACGCATTATTTTTCAAATCTTTTCTTCAAATTGCTTTTTAAAAGCTTGAATTCATAATTATGGCTTAAATGTTAAACGTGTTATCTAAATATATGATGTTGTATATGCATCCTCTCAAAGGCTTCACCATCATTGGCGACATACTTGTTGAGCAATTTTCTATTTTTGAAGGAGCTGGGTAATTTCATTAGAGAAAGCACATTACGGTTGTTGTAGAACTTCTCAATGAGAAGCCTTGGTTAGGTTATTATATTGGTTATTTTCCTGAAAACGTTACTACTTGATTACTTTGAAGGACATTTTTTATTGTGTTGCCCTTTTGTGCTGCCCTTTTTGAGTTGTTTATTCTTACTGTTTGACTGAGTTTGTTTTCTGAAGTAACGTTTATGTTAGCCTTCATCTGTTCTTTTTTATTAAGGACTGAAAGGAGCAAATGTTTATGCATTATCATTTTCGATTTACAAACTAGTGGAATGATAATTAGTGGTACACATTCTTTTTCTAAGGTATTCATGCTTGCCATTTGATTATAGTGCATGAGTCAAGCTGTATTAAACACTATGGGTTCTTCTGTAGATAGAGACAAGAAAAAGGAATAAAGTTGCATTTCACGTGTTAATTGACATTTTATGTTGGTGAATCACTAAATTTTTCTGCCAGGTTTCCAAAAGAATCCTTAGTAAGGATAATGTGGATTGCTTAATAAAAAGAATCACTGTCTGTTTTTTGTAAGGAGCATTTGTTTTTGTATTGCATGTGTAATTTTTAAGATTTTTTAATCCTTTTCATAGTAGATGGTAGTTTATTTTCTGCTGCATGGGCCTTTCATGAGGTTTTACAGCTTACAACTTAACTGAGTATCTTGTGTGAATTTAAGACCGGATCTATAGGTTTTTGATTTAATTAGATAGGAAAGGTAGTATCATTTAGGTGTGCAAAGCATTTTTTTTGGGGTGCAAAATGAAGCAGTTTATAACCGTTATTTAATAGGCTTACAGCCAAGACTTATCATGCCTTTGAGTTGGAGGTGAAGGAAAACGTATGTATGCAAGGCACAAGAATTTTGAATAGCGTGAGTGTTATCAAAAGTTGTTTTGTTTAGGTATCTGTTAGAAATTCTATTTCTTTTTACCTTGATGATGTGACAATATAGCTTTGAAAGAAGTGATCTCCTGTGCTCCATTGGGAAAGGGATCAAGATTTGGGATGGAAATGTAATACCCAAACTTGCCTAGGTAAATATAGTTCTATACATAAGCCAGACTTAAACTGGATCCCGCCCTCTGTGGCCAACCCATACCTGCTTTATATTGGGTCAGGTTGTGTGGGCTTGCTCAAGTTTAGAATTTTGGTTACTTTTGCGGAACTTTTTCGTGGAGTTTAAATGTATTTTTTCTTGACCTCCAATACTACTAGAATGCCACAAATTTTGAGCCCAATTAGATATCACTTGGTTGAGCTAGTTCATTTTTGAAGTTGTGACAAGCTTTGGTCCTAGTTGCAATTTCCATAAGATTCTATAGTTCTAGTTTGCCTTACATTTGTCATTCCTGTCCTGCAACATTGGGCAATTTTTTTTCCTATGCTAAATCCGTTTGGTTGAGATTGAGCTCAAATGAAATCATTGTGAACGAATTGTTTCCAATGTAATAAAGTCTCAGGTGTAACTGAATACATCTTTGAAACAGAAGAGAACCTTCCAGGGTAAGACCAAGCATGAAGACCAATTTTGGAAATTTTGACTTAGGCCATGAGCACAGATGTATATAATGCATGAATTGTGGTTTCCAACTTGTGGCATCAAGGATCAGTTGTGGCAGCTGGCATCAAAAAATGGATCAGATCAATATTTATTGTAGTACTCATTATTTCTTTAAGTTGTATTTGTCATTAGATTGCTTAAGGTTCTGTTCTGTGAATTATTACTGCCATGTCATTCTCAGCTATGTTGTGGTCTCTTACTAGCACTTTTCCAAGTAGAAGGTCAAAGGAGTTATCTTCTTATCCTTATTCTTGTGTCACCTGGTTAAGAATTGAAACCTTTCCTTTGCTCCCTTGAATGGCTATACTGGATCCATTAAATTACATTAACTCATAGTAGCACGTTTTACTGCCTAGTAAAAATAATTTAATTTACCTTGTTTATGCAGTTTGAAAAGGATTTTTTTGGTATATTTGCCAATTTTGATTTAGATTATTTTCAAAACTCTTTGATTGGAAAATAAACTCATACAAAGGTTGGTTAATGATGGCAATGATATCATTATCCAGCAAATGCCATTTTGTCTTTTTGTCAGAATTTGCGGTTAAATATTTTGTTAGCAAAGTTTGATCTTTTAATTTTAATCCGTCTTAGTTTTTACTTGCTAACTCTTGATTGGATTTTAACCTTAAATTTTTGTTTAAATTGTGTCATCTATATTTACTTGCATATTGTAATGATTTCCTTAAAATTTCCAGGTTCTGATCTCAGCTAAGGAAGAACCAGATGCTGAAATATCACCTGCAATGGACGCTGTATTAAGAGTTTTTAAACGTGTCAATGATATATCGGAAAGCATTGGAGATGGTGCAGACCAAGCAAATGCTACTGCCATGTCTTCTATTCGGTTGTTGGTTGCTTCTTCACAAGCGGTTCATTTAATTGGAAAGCAGGGTGCAATGATCAAGTCTATTCAGGAGAGTACTGGTGCCACAATTAGAGTTCTATCTGGAGGTATTTAGAAAAAATTGCCATGTACTTCTGTTGCTAATAGCTTGTAAAATGTGAGTTTTCTAGGTATCTATTCTTAGGTTGCCCATAGTTTTTTAATGTTTACAAAGTTATTTCTGGCCTGTTATTTATTAATTATTTGTCAAAGTTTTTAAGAATTATAGAGATCTGCTAGTAATTAATCCAGCTAAAAATTATTTTTTAGGTGTAGTGATTTCAACATGTGCAAATTAAAACTTTTTTAATTGTGATTTTGGTCATTGGGTGTCAGCTTGATGTCTATTACAAACTCAGTGAACCAGTGTGAATCAAATTGCTACCACTGAACCATTCTGTTTTCCTTACCCAATTATACATGGATGAATTGGCATGCTTCTAAAGCTAAGCTAACTAGTATTTGTTGATTTATATATCAAATACGCACATTTGTGTGCACACACACTCTCACACGCACACATATAGATATATACAAAAGTATATTTCTAGATGCTAATATAAAAACGTGAATGTTTCTATTTATTATGAATTCCATGAAGCCTATCCAACCTTGAAAATGGTGTAATGGTATCTTTATTTTATTTACAATTCAGATACATGGTTTCTTATTGCTTTGTTAGATCAAATGATGGGGATTTTCTTATTTTGTTCTATGTAATTGAGGTTCATGTAGTTTAGTGGTGCTAAATGCTTTTTGTTCCTTTTTCAGAGCTCAAATTGATTCTTAGTTAAATAATGCTTTATTGTGGAAGCGCAATTGAGCTTATTGTTACCGTAGTTACTGTTCATATTTGAAACTATGGTTAAATTATTTGAAGTTTCCTGATGTTCTTAGCCAGACCTTAATTTTTATTTTTTAAAAAAATTCAGGCCTATGCGTGGGTTTGAATCTTGAACCTCTTTTTAGAGGATAAGGTCTTTGTCACATGAGCTACATAAATTTGTAGAGCTTTTTCCTCTATAGAAATTCTTTACTTTTTATCATATAAATGAGCAATGTTCAGTTATCAGCATAACCAATTCTTCTCCACCTATATACCTCGCTCCTGGTTGGAAAAAAGTGTGAGATGCATGCAGCCAAGCAAGGCATGTTAGCATGATTATGCAATATGTTTGCTCGTATGCATGTATGTACATGAGTGTGTATATATACATACATATATATCTACATACACACGTACACATGCATGTATATATACTTGCATGCTAGTGTTCTTACCCTAAAGCTTGTATTCACATGTTGCAATTTTCACCTTGTTTTGCTTTCTGGAAATCTAATGTGTACTTACATATAGAATGTGTATAAAATAGAATTGCACCATATTAATAAAATACACTTCACAAGCAAAATGCTTGGGGAGCTATGGCCCTGTTTTTCATTTCCAAATCGAAGCACAGCTCAAGCGGAGTTATGTTCATTTTGCATGAAGATATGCACTCGATTCATAAAAACCAATTGATTTAAATAATATATCTGTAGATGGTGGTAAGGTTATGCAAATAAATCTGTCAAATGATTTTGAATGACAGCCAGTTTTTAGATGATTTTATTAAAACTTGCAGATCAAGGTTATGCACTTGCATATAGTTTAAATCAAAACAATAAGTGTATGCTGTGGTCACTATAGGATTATGCATTCCATTAAATCAACGAGGCTTTTTGTTGGTCACTAATTCTTAATGAGAGTACACTTCACAAGAGAGACAGGCTTTATGAGATTTACCATGAGCTGATCTCGAAAGAGATCAGTACGTGATCATGTGTTATTCGTTCTGCTCGACTGTATGCTGCACTGAGAAATGATTTTTGTGGTTAAATGATTTATTGCGCAAGAGAATTTATGTTAAAAGTCTATTCCTTGTTCTTAATTGTTTTTAAATGAATTGTATAAGAAAAATACTCGTGTACCTATCTGATCTAGTGGAATGCTGTTCTTTTTAATCTTATTTATTCGCTGCAATGGCAAACGACTTCTGTGACATGAAATGGTGTTATTATACAAGCAATGTGTGTTAAAAGTTTACTCCTTTTCTTAAACATTTTTAAATGATTTATGTAAAAGATACTCATGTCCTTATCATATCTAAAAGAATGTTGGTGTTTTTGTTTATTTTTTTATTCGCAATTTATGTTATAGAAAATAGACTTTTTTGACATTTTCCTTGAATTAATGTACTTAGAATTAGATCTTACAAAATATAATTAAATCAAAGAATATGCAGCAATATAGAAACTTCTGCATTGACTTTGTTTTTGAAAAATGTTCCCTCCGCCAAACTAAAAGTGAGCACTCTTGATGTTTTCTGTATGCTTTCTTAGATTTGTTTTTACACCTTATGTTTTCCATAGATGAACTCCCATATTATGCATCTGTGGATGAGAGGGTGGTAGATATACTTGGTGAGACTTTGAAGGTTTTGAAAGCACTTGAGTCTGTTGCTGGGCATCTCCGCAAGTTCTTGGTTGACCATAGCATACTTCCTTTATTCGAAAAGAGTGTAAGCATACTTGACCCAATGTATTTAGACTGGATGCTACATGGCTCTTAGTGCATTAATGTTATGTGGTCTTTCAGCTTAAAGTGCCATCTACCCAAGATCATCCACCAGAAGTGTGGGCCGAGAAAACACAATCCTTACTACATTCTTCTCAAGTTGGAATTGGCAGTGACTATGGACGCCCATTGAAGAGAGATCCTTTATACCTTGATCAAGATCGTGGTAGCCTTTCACTATATGGGCAAGATCCTGCTGCCTCTGGGTTGAGATCATCAGGAGCAGGCCTGGGCCGTAGTGTTGGTGCTCTAGTCACTCAGGTTTGTGTACATTTTCTGTTTTCTTCATTCATTTTAGTCTCTTTACATTATAAAAAAGCTTCCTTTGAACATAATGTGTTTTTCGAATAGTCTTCCAGGTGTATTTGTTTTATTACTAGTTGTATTTAGTATTATTTCTACTAAGAACTTGTAATTCACTCACTTTGTGTGACTTGTTATTTGTGAAATTTCTTAAGAGTGTTGAACCTAATGTTTGCATGCTTAATATTTTAACTAGCTTCTACCATACTTGTACCTTTCAGTGTTCATTTTAAGATATCCTCCCAATGGTGATATGAGGCCACATCAATAAATTAGATGAAGTCAAGTTGTTTAAAAATATTTTCTTTAAATGATGCAAATATTTTGTTTCTTTTATTAATTTCAGGTGACACAGACTATGCAAATTCCATTATCATATGCGGAGGACATTATTGGTATAGGAGGTGGAAACATTGCCTATATAAGACGTACTAGTGGGGCTGTTCTTACTGTTCAGGAGACGATAGGTGTACCTGATGAAATCACGGTTGAGATTAAAGGCACTGGCCCACAAGTTCAAACGGCTCAGCAGCTTATTCAGGTGATATGGTTTACATACCTTGCTCATTGTAGTCTAGGGTATTCCTTTCATCAAGCTATGTTCTCTATTGTGCATTGCAAAGCATACGATCTTTGTGTATGCTGTCTAGGTTTATTAAGTGGATCACTCAAATTAGTTTAAAATTCTCTTTTTAAAAAGTTTACACAATTAAAGGTTGAAGGTTTGCTTTGCATAGTTTTCACTGAATATTTAGTTAATTAATTATTTAGTTGGTTTGGGGAATGTTGCTTTTAATTGCCATGAAAATTTATGTTTGATGATGTGTTGTCAAATATTGTTTAATAAATTATTGTTATTGTGAAATGGTTAATGGGTTATTTGGTTGGATATTAGTATCAAAAGTATAATGTTATATAGATGTTAGTGATATCTTAAATTTATTAAGGTTTTTTATTATTTTGTTCAATGTTATCTAGATAGTTTTTTATTCTTGTTTTTGATATAAAGATTGGCCAATGTATAGATATAAACGTCTATTTTGAATGATAGAAATATAATTTTTCATAATTTTACTCGAAAAATTGTTATTAAAATAAGCATCTAATATTTTTTGAATAACATTACATTATATAACAATGTTTTTAAATCAAATATTTTGTAGAGTATTCTTTGATTATTTGGTAAAAAATAATATAAATTTTTTAATATTATTTTGAGAAAAAATTATCTTTTGTAACTTTTTTTTCTTTGGTTGAAAAAAATGCAGTTTTTAAAACACATGTTTGCAAAAAAGAAATGGTTAGTATGGTTTTCTCTTCTATTTGATGGATTATATAACCTATCCATTTTATTGCTCATAGAGACTGAAATATCTTGAAACTATCAATTAGCTTGAAGTATTTGGTTGTAACCTTTATTTTATATTTTCTATCTTTGCCTATGTACACATATCTTTATTTATGATGGATTTGAAGACCTGACTCAATTAATGCTCCCTAATTCCATCTGCAGGAGTTCATTATTGGGCATAAAGAACCAGTTCCAAGCAGCTACGGAAGCCTTGACGCAGGCTTTAGGTCATCTTATGCTCACCTGGGTAGCTCAGCCCATTCTTCTTCATCACTCGGATATGGGTCCCCTGGATTGAGAGGCTATGGAAGTTATCGGCTTTAATTTTCTAGCTTGTTAGCTGATGAATTGCCTTGTTAAAATACTCTTGAGCACAAAAACTATGCTTAATTAAGAGAACAAGTTAAGGAAATGGGCTGCTGCTCTGTTGTTAACTGCAGAATTATCATCAGAATTCACTGTTTCACTTTTGCTGGGCTCACTATTCTTCTCTTCAAACCAATTGATGAGCCCTGGTTAATGCATCCAGCTTTAACCTAATCTTTTATGCTGCGTTTTGTTGTGCATCTCTTGGCTGTGTTTTGTTGCAGATGTGTGCTTTTTGGCTTTCAGTCTGTTCTTACTAAGAAAAAAAAAGAGTTGTCTGGTATACTTAATCACTGTTCTTTGTGGCCTTTCTAATTCGTCTACTTATTCTTCTTTATTGATATGACAAGACATTTGTTGTAAGTTAAACATGTCTTAAATAGTTTGGATTATGGGAATGGCAATGATGTTTATGTATTAGACATTATCTTTAGTTGATTTGTATGTCTTGATTCATTTTAATTGCTTGCAATCAGCTGAATTCTTATTGACACAATCTTTAATTTTTATAAAGCTGAAGTATAGTTTTAGGCCATTTTTTATTGTTCTCAAAACTTTATTGATGTAAATCTATCAATACTTTTTGTTATTGCCCTTTACTATGATCCATGAGTATAGTCTACCAATTAACAAGCATTTATAAAGTTGGTTTTCTTTGCATCAACTTTAAGAGTATTTTTTAAATATATATATATATATATTTAAATCTAAAAAAACTTGTTAATGTAATCTTATTAATAATTAATTTTGGTTAAATTAACTCAGCTATGCTTATTAACAATAAAATAGTATTGTGCAAATTCTATACAATCGTGGCAAAAGCGACGACATAGCCGAAGTCGACGAATTATACAGCGGAAGGAAGCCCATGGTTTGCTATTTCCGTTGTTACATTCTCCTGTATCAGCTTGATATAAGTCTATCAATTGTACACAAAACAGAGGTCTATGGCTTCCTACTTCCCGTCGTCCTTGCCCGCCATCTTCTCCCCCTTATCCTCCCAATCTCAGAACCGATGTGACAGGCAACAGCTGTTGTTCTACCCTAATAAGAAGCTGCCTTCGCTTTTCATTGTCTGGTCAGCGGAGAATGGGGCAGGGGCGCCGGGTTCAACGGCTGTAGATGAGAAGAAGCTCGGGGCAGAGAAGGGTGAGGCGCAGATTTCTCTTCCAATTATGAAAGAGGAGAGGCAAGAGTCCGTGGTCTCAAATGGTGCTCCGGTTGCCATTTCTGCCGCCGTATTCGAAGACCCGAGATGGGTCGGTGGGACTTGGGATTTGACTCAGTTTCAGGCAGGTGGGAAGACTAATTGGGATGCTGTCATCGATGCGGGTGAGCCTTCCATTGTCGGAACTCAAAAATGAATTTTTGTTTTTTTTTTTTTTTTTTCACGTTTCAAGGAATTACAATGTGGTTGTTCAAAGAGTACTAACGAAGATATCCTCTTTGGAAGAGCTGAGCTACAACTAAAAATTCAAGGATCTGGACATGCACTGTATTTACTAAAGCATAATCGATGCACAAGCAAAACTTTTATGTCAAATTGTATTGAAATAAACGTAACAATCATTGGTACACGATTGCCAAGCCACCCATATGTCGTCTATTTACTTTATGGGCCATCTGGAATAGAGGTAGGGACTGAGGCAACTATGTTAACCCATTGATATGCTGAAGTATAGAGCTTTATATGGATAGGATATTTAGGTTCTTACAGAAACCGATAGGTTAGTGTGAAGATAGACATGCCTTTTTTCAAGTAATAGATTTCTCAGGTGTTAAATTACTGATGTTGTGTGCACGGGTGCAAGTTTTATAAACAGAACTGTGTGTGGGTATGGTTTGCAAGATGTCTGCAAGTACAAATGTGGTGCATGAGTATTGACATAGAATGCAATTATGACTATTAAGCTGGTATGGCTGGAAAGCACGAATGGGAGGAGGTGTACATATGTTATGAGCATATTCATTGGTATCATAAATACTCTTATGAGAGGATTTGTTTATGGATGCATCAAATGTAGAACCTAATCAGATTTTTGAAAAGGTGATTTGACAAGAAATTATGACATAGACTTTGTAGTATGGGCATATAATGAATACTAGGTGCTGTTTCAAAAGAGAAATCACTAAACAAAGAGTAGTTTTGTTGCAAAGTTTCTAGAGGCATAGTGATGAATTATCTCACATCAATTGTTGATAGTGAGATCCTGATTGTTGTATGAGATGTCATGATCTTAAAATGTCGATATATCTTTTAGGGATAAAACTTATTTGAATTCTATGAAAACTTTATAGTTAAACATATTATGATAAATTTATTGTTAGAATATATGATCAAAGGAGAAGGCTTTTTAAGTAAAGCAAATTAATCTAGATCAAGATGAGGTAATCTAAGAGGACAATACATTTACATAATAAGTTTGGAATGTCACAATTATACTATATTTGATTACATTGAAATTTTCTCAAATGTAGTAAAGCTTATAATTGCACAGCTATTGTTGAGTATGGTTGAACATGGTGATTCGTACCTAAATAGCTTGAAAATAACATTTTTTTCATGATGGCTTGAAAGAAAAAAATTTCATGGTTCAATCTAAAGGTTTTCAAGTATGTGCAAACAGAAATTGGTGTGCAAACTATGGAAGAGTTTATGTGGATTAAGCAAGTTCCTAGGTGTTGGTTTGCACACTTTAATACATTAAAATATAAACATAATTATGTATTAAGCGATATGGACAATTGTTGCTATTTTCAGAAGTGTGATGATTGTTATGTACTGTTTTTTATTATATATTCATTATATTTTTATTACAAATTCAAGCATAGTTAAAATCCATAAGCATAAGAAGCACGTGTCATCAAAATTTGAAACGAAAGATTTAGGAGTTATAAGTCAAGTTTTTGGAATAAGAATTTTTGAAAATATATTTGAGAGAATTTTAAAGTTATAATAAGAAATACATATTTAGAACACTTTGAATTCAAAGTTTTTTGATAATAGACCTAAAGAATAATCATTGAACGCTCCTATGGATTGGGAATTCTTAGCTAATGTACCATATGCTTAGATAATGGACAATCAAATCTATTCCATGGTCACTATGCATCTAGACATTGTGTTTGAAGTTGTTAGCTAGTTTATGATTAATCTAAAGAAGAAGCATTGAGTCTTGATCAAATGGCTTATCATTTTTCAAAGAGGAATTGCAAATGCTGACTTATGTTTTAGAAAGAATGTTTCATCTTAATGGGATAATCCAATGTTGATCTTAGAGTAGATGCTGACAACTGTAAAATCTGCTTATGTTTTCATTATCGATCTTACGACAATCAATTGGATTGCATGACTTTACAAGTGTTTGACTCTTTTTGCCACAATGACCAAGCACAAAACCATTTTTGATATTATCAAAGAAATGATATGCCTCAAAAATCTATTAAAAGAGGTTTGGAAGAAACAAGGAGATTGCCTTGTTCATTGGTAGTCAAAGTGCAATTCTTTTGGTAACAACTTAGAATTTTTGTATTAGGAAAAAGCAATCAACTTTGATATCGTCACATTAAAAGCTTGATTGATGGAGTAGTGTCATTGAAAAAAATCTTTGATAAGGATAATTCAATAGCTTTGTTTATCATGGTGCTTACACTCAATAGAATGAGAGTTTATTGCATCTTATTTGGTTTTTTACAAACTAATATAGGGTAGAGCTACATTGAGGATAAGGAACATCATGTAGAGATTGACTTGTAGAACACAAATTTTCATAAGTGATCAATCCACGTGTGGAAGATTGCTTGATTATGAATCTTGATACAGACAGAAGTGTTCATTTTTACAGATATGGACAAGTTCTTTTTGAGATAGGCATAGCCTTGTTTAAATTAATAGATTTGTGAGACATAAATTTAGACATGATAAACAAAAAACTTGACAAGATTTCTAAATAGATGATTCTATAAGTATTTATGACAAACAGTTTGTGGCATAGGCAATTACGTTTTATCAGAAAATTGTGTTCTATCATGATGGACTTAAAAATAGGTTTTTATTAATTGTGGAAAGTTATAGAAAAAAATATTTCTTGTTGAACCTTAGTCTTCTTCTTTCTCTCTCATTGGTTATTGTGTGAGTGGTTTTATTATAAAAGCAAAACTAAGATAATAGATTTTAATTTCTTTAAGTTCTTAATGAAGCTCTTTCTATTGTGTAATAGAAATCAATGTTAACTAAAATCACTCCTAATTGGTAGTTAAAAATAATTTGGGTTAAACCTGTTTATCTCATCTAGGTAACTTATGAGAGTAAGCCACCTTGTACTAATTTTCCTTACACTTGATACAATTTGTCCTTAGTGTTCATGACATTAACAGTATTAATGGTTCTTGTTTGTTATTTGATTATGAATTAACTTACCTTCAAGTTAAATATTAAATGCATGATAGGCATTCTAAGAATATTTGGATTTTTAATTTCTTATTGGAAAAATAATGAATAAGAGTATCTTATTGAATAAAATAATGGATATCCTTGATTTCTCAAATAATGTTGCTACTATAGATGGTTGGTCAAGCATACTTGTCTTTGGCATTTGTGGAAGGAAGTTGTTGACACTAGAAGTATACCATTTGGCTATAGTTTATAAACATTAGGAAACATATTGAACCAGAGTATAACTTTGAAGTAAAAGGACATGAAGAATAGACCCAACGATTTTATGTAGAAAATTTCAATATGTAGAAAAGTGACAAAAAGCAACTGGTGGTGATCTACAGTATGAATATTTAAAGATAAAGTATAGGCTTTTCCCCTTCACATAAATTTCAATGAGAAAAAGAATAAATTGAATAATAAAAAATAGATTAGTATCCAAAGATTTAGAAGAATAATAGGTTGTAACTCCATAAGTGAAAGTATTTGGAGAGAAAGAAGTCAAAGATCTCTTAAATATCATGAGGTTTTTGTGTTCAGGTCTCTTTATAGAAGTTTAAAGTTTTATTCTCCCTATGAAAATGTGTTTTCTTTGTTAAGTACTTGCCTTGGGAGATGACACTTGTCCTGCTCCATCATGCAAGATGACGCATGTCACATTCTTAGTGATGTAGAACAAATTGTATTAAGATTTTTTTTGTAATGATATTATCTTTTTTATTTCTAGTTCTAGGTATTGCATTGTTTTTCTATAAACATGGTTCTATGAAATGAAAGTGAACATAATATTTGTCTGTGATTATAGAATTGTAAGAGTTTTTTTTTGGTGAATGTGTACCCAAAAAAAAAGGAGATATAGGTTGGCCTCTTCTCATCCCGGATTGTGATCTAGGAGGCAGAGGAAAGCAAAATTTTGGTATCAAAGCTACACTCATTTCTGCACCATTATTTGGCATTATAGCTGCGGTATTCTTCTCTATCTGTTTAGTATCAGAGCTGCGGTGGGTTCTGCATCACTTAGCCTTATGACTTTGCTTGTAAAGTTAATTGCTACTCTTAGTTTTGTTAAGGTTACTCAATGAGGTCTCAAAATAAGGCATATGATGAAGCTTGTAGCAAGGGCATGTTACCATATTGTACACTAACATGATGGTGCTGTAATCATGCCTTTGTATTGTGAAGTGTCGTTTGATTTCTTGTAAGCTGCATGCATCATAAGTCACCCTACAAAGTGTCTATCGTTGTATCACAAGGTGTCATAGCTCGTTTTGTAAGGTGCTGGTGCCATATTCTTTTGATGGTTATTTCCCAGTGAAGTTTCATGTATCATCTTTTGTTATGTCTGGTATGTTACAGTCGAAACTAGCGAATTATCAGAAGCTAATGCACATCAACCAATCTTTATCTTATTATTGTTCATTTTTTCAAGTGTAGTGCTATATCATTTAAGATTTATTTATGTTATTGGGTGGTCTTGGCCATAAATAAGTTTATGTTATTATCAGAGTTAGTAAGCTGAACGAGAGATAATGTGCCAAATTCATGTGCACATAATCTATTTTCTTTAACACCCTGTTGTGTTTTCGGTCATTTGTTCATTATTGACTAGTATCATAAGGTTGTTGAACGTAAAAGGTGCCTAAACACAAGCTTCATGAACAGTGTTGAGCTGAACACAGTCAGAGGGCAAACACTAGCAAATTCAAGCTGAATGCAAGCACAATCTAAAACTGAACAAAAAGTGCTCAGTTCATTCGAGCTTGCTCAGTTTTACAGCCCTATAATTTTTTTACTAAGAGATTGGAAAGGCTTAGTTTAGTACATATATGCTATGCAGAAGCAAAAGGATGCTAAAATAGGAGGTTATGAGTTACTCTTACTGTTTATAAGCTAGAAATGAACTATAAGGGACGGGTATGGAAACCTTTTGCTTTCATTGATATACCTGATTGCCCTGCTTTTGGGCTTATAATCTCTTACAGAGAATAATGCAGGGATAACTTGAGTCATGCCTTTGATATTTTCTTATATCCGTTACCATGGAACAAGCATTTGAAATAAGTGTTACACTTTTCATGCAATTTCATGTCGAGCAACATTTTCAAAGATGATATCAAATTTACTGATAGAAAATGTTAGAATTTTTCTGCATTGCATGCACAATAATATAATTTGGGAATCCTTTTATGTCAATTAATTTCTTTTCTTTAGCATTACATCTTCGACTGTGATTTATGAATTTCATTTTTATTTTAATTTTATGGATATGTTTTTGATTTGTTTATTTGGTATAATTCTTGGTTCACACCAAATTCCAACCCTTCTACAACTCTATCATCTTATTCTCCTTATTTTATTTTAGGCTCTAGTTTTCAAGCTCATTTCAAAGGTCCTATTTTATCTTTAAATTTAAAAGCTCAAAAAACTTTATTAATCCAAAAACATGAGGTATAATCCTAATTGCCCAAGTGCTAAATAGTACTCAGAATGTTACTTATTTATCCATTGTAGCACCCAGGTGCATCACCTTTGTTGATGATAAACTAATAGGGGCTAATATCTTGTTAAAGTGTATGCTACAGCATAATCTTAATGATAAGAGTGATGGCCTAATAGGGGAATTCCGGTTTCTAGCTATACAGGTGATATGACTTAATGGTATTGGCATATCAATTTTCGAGAGGAAGGTTCTTGTGCTTCATTTTTGATGGCAACCTATGTTGAGGCTTGATGGGACGTGGAGATGCTGGCACTGCAATCCATTGACAGAGAATTTCTTTCAGACTTCTAATTGATCATAGCTCACCTGAATGGATTTTTTTAGATGATGCTTGGTTGGTGTCATGGAGGGATTTTATTGATAAGGTGCTTGGCTGTTCCTGGGAGGCATTGAGGAAGAGCATTTGAGCTATGCACCTCTTCTTTGCAAAAAAGAGTAGTTATAGTGTCATTTGACTTGTTGGGTTGCTGGTTGATCTCCAAATTTGTTGGGTCTTATAGAGATACGCATGTCCCATTCAAACTTGGCCAGAAAGTGCATCTTCGATCATGTTGTTCTTCTGTTCTTTCTCTTAGCGGAATAGCTAGATGCTTTGATTTTGTCACCTACATAATCTAAGTCATATTAATTATAGGTTTTAAGCATTATCTAAATGTATTACAATGCAGCTAAAATTGCTTACTGGTTTCTTGTGCTTACTTATAATTTACTACTATATTGTGGGTCTTCTTGTGCACCATGCTCACTACGCTTTAGATGGTGCTACAAAGCCTCCCAAGTTGCCTTGCTTTTATTATTGGAACCCACTGTAAGGTATCTTTGGTGGAGATGAAGAAATACATTCTTTAGCCTCTGTATGAGTCTTGTTTACCAGTGAAAAAAAATGGCTTAGCCTCTCTCAAACTTCTTGTTCCTTGGTGCTACACCATGTATTCGAATATTTGCAAACCCTTAAAGATCTCTATACTCGTTAATTTTACACCGCCCACGTAGGAGCCTAATGATGGTTATGACATTTGGAGATAGTTTTGCTAGGCCAGAATGAAGAATTCTAAGGTCTCATCAAGTTAGCTGGGAATAAGGAGAACAAGGTCAACAAACATAATGGACCTGTGTAAAATAAAATTTTTTTGCTTTGGTTATTTGATGACACAAAAGATGCCATTAAGGTTGACATCTTTCTTGGTGTGGAGCCTAAGAAGAATCCTCCCCAAGATGAGTAACAGTATTATGAAGATCTTCAGCAAAATGCATTAATAATCAATTTAAAATGCAGGTAGTCATCAGAAACATTCTACCAGCTTATATGTAAGCCATTTAATGTAGTATATTCATTAATGATTCAGCTTTTTTTTTAAATGCCTTTACATCCAATGATTCATAATTTCTATTGATGATATGTTCCATCCTTACTAAAAAGAACCAATATGACTTCCAACAATTTCCAACTAAATCCTAGCCATAGCTTAATTGATAGATAGCTCATGATTTGTTCTCCTCAAGGCAGGGTCAGCATTCCATGATCCTGCAAGTTTTACTTTCGTCTAAATATGTATTCATTTTTATTCTTCAAATGTTTCCTTCCATTTCTCAATCATTAGCCTTAATGTAACATTCCATGATCTTGCAAAATGCAGGCATATTGCCTCCATTGGTAGTAAGAGTAATAGGAGCTATATTTGATTGTGATGTATACTTTGGCATAAATGTTGAAGATAAAATGTTCCTAAAAGTCCTACGTGAATATATAATCAATTTGAACCTCAATTTTTACTTAGCACCTATATATGAAAGGTGTTTGGTTCAATCCCTAGCACCTCCAATTTTTTGTTTTCTAAATACAATTTTAAATTTAAAAATTATTTATTTAAATCAATTAAAAATTGTTATAATCCTTATGAAAAGGGTTTTCATATGATAGTTATTTTTATTTTTTAAATCACATTTTATTTTGTTTAAAGTAAACTAATATACAAAACCTTTAAATTAAACTCTTGATCAAATTAATTCAAATATGTGCAACTCATGTGAAAGTATTTTGTTTTTATAATAAAGGGTTTACTTATTGTTTGCTAAGTACTTCTAAGATTTTATTTTTCAAAAATAAAAAATTTATTTTTATGTAAAAATAATTTAAAGTATTTAATGATAATATTAAGATAGATATAAAACAAAGATAAAATTGGAACATTCCAAAACAATTTGTATATCTTTTACAAGCTAAAAATAATCTTATTTAGCTTTTTTATTGTTTATGTTAAATTTTATTTATTTTATTTATTATTTTATTCAATTTAAAAATGATGTCCTAATTTATAATTTTAATATATATATATATATATATAAGCTATTTTTATGTTTCTTAAATTTTTAAATATAAAATTAATTTTAAAAACTTAAAACTAAATTAAATGTATAAGTATTTTCTAAAACCTAATTAGAATTTTCTTTGAAATTGGAACTAGAATTATTGTTTAAACTAATTAAAATTATTGGAACTGCTCCTTTAGTTAAGGGGTCTAAATCAACACTATAACTAAAACTCAAAACCTTTAGAGAAGGACAACGGATTCCCATTAGCTCACGTGGCAGGGTTTCATTATTTTTTATGCAATGGATTCCCATTTGTTTCATTGAGGCATCCTTTGTTAGGAAATAGTGTCTCATTAGCTTTGCTTTCGTGTTTCTTATATTTATTAGTTTAGTTTTCATCCATAAGAGAAGAAGATTATTACATGTGAGTGATGGGACTTTAAGGAGCTTATATGATATACCAAAGAGAACTTAGGGATGTACTTATAATTGTTCAAAAAGTTAGTTGATCTTTGAAGGTGCACTTTTAGCGTGTTTTTTTTTTTTCTATTTGCTGAGGTTTTCTTCATAAATCTTGAAATTTATTTTGGACTATGATTTGCACTCCTTATAACAATCATGACAAATGATTCTATTCCTTAATTAAACTTCATCAACATTACATTTTTTGCTTCCATTGTTCTTTGTAGATTTCATTTCCATAAGCTTGTCCCATAAAAACATAAACTCTAGTTGTACAATAAAGGAGTTCTTGTGTGTTTTTAAGCATTGTAAATGTGGCATTGATAAGATGAGCATAGGTAGTCATGGAATTTTGTTCAAGGCAAAAGCCCAAACAACATTTGAGGGAGATTGCATGTGATGATTCAGCATTATTCTGAATTTTCTCTCTATTGAAACACATATAAGCTATTGCATCGACTAATTAACACAGATAAATGCAAAACTACTGCAGAGAAAGCAGACCACAAAGCTCATTTACTTTTTTGTATGTTTGCAGCTCATTTGCCATTTTAAAAGACATGCAGGTCAATTGATTTCAAATATCAATAGATATTTACAACTCTTAAACTTCTTGTCCTAGATTTTATCTTCTCAGAGTTGATTTTATTTCTCCAACAATGCTATTTGTTTTCTGTCAGAGGCTAGGAGAAGGAAATGGCTCGAAGACCAGCCCGAGGCTTCAAGCATCGACCAGCCTGTGAATTTTGATTCATCGATTATACCATGGTGGGCATGGATCAAAAGATATCACCTCCCCGAAGCCGAAATCTTAAATGGTGAGTAAACAATCACCCCTCCATCATTGTTCTCCCAAACGACAACCCAACCCGATCATGATTGCTCTTCGTTCAGGTCGAGCTGCAATGATTGGATTCTTCATGGCCTACTTTGTGGATAGCCTCACAGGAATTGGTCTCGTTGATCAGATGGGTAACTTCTTCTGCAAAACACTTCTGTTTGTTTCTGTGGTTGGAGTTATGCTTGTAAGGGAGAACAAAGACATCGAGAAGCTTAAGAAGCTCATCGAGGAGACGACCTTCTATGATAAGCAATGGCAAGCAACCTGGAAGGAGGACAAGCAAGGTGATTCCAAGAATAGTTGAACTGTTCAATGATTCATGTTGTTTTTTATCCTCTTCATGGATATGTATAACATGCTTTATCTGAGATCATCTTCTATGTATTTTAAGGGGCTGCTTGAACTCATGGAACCTGGATTTATAATAATCCAATCATCTGTAGAATTCTCCTTTCAGTTGAAGTCACTTAGAGCATTACATGCTTTGATTTGCTATTGGAATTTGGTATATGTAATTAAAAGGAAGAACTATCTCACCTTAGGTGCATTATGGCTTAGAGGCTCCAAATGGAAGGGATCAGTTGTGCTTTTTTATTTATGCAAGACTCAAGTGATGTTTATGTTGCTACTAATTGATTTGAATGTGAGGGATAAGTACTTGATCTCAAAATTATTATTATTTTATTTATCATTTAGGAATGTATATTTCATGACAAGATGAGAAATGATCAATTTATCTTAAACTACATGATTTAAGGAGTTGTGTCAAATGAAGCTAAGTTTTGATTTGTTTATGTGACATGGTTTTTTCTATCTTATTAATAGAAATGGATCTTAACAAGATTGGTGTTGTTAGGTCATAAAATCTTATTATATCAACATATGTTTAGATTCTTATTAGTTTAACAAGCGTATGGTTGGATATTTTAAGAAATCATCGATAATAGAAATAGGTTTATTAGTCAGTATGTATGCAATATAACGATATTGAATGTTAAGATATATGGTATAACATTATGAGACAGATGAAATTCAATTGAGTTATGAAACAATGTAACTAATGACAAGCAAATAGGAAATTTTGATCAAAAGATTTGAAAAAAATTAAAATCAACTTAAGATTTTATTCAAAAATCAAATATTTATCTGATTTTTCTAAATATTTGATTAATTCTAAATTTCTAGCCAAAACCAACGATTGAAACCACACAAAGTGTCCATCGTTGACTTTTGACACTTCGTGGGACTTTGTTGGAATGTTAAATAAAGTGTATCATTTACTCTTTTAAAGTTTGGCGTGTTAAGGTTAGCATTATACTAAAGAATTAAGAGGGAATTTTAATTCTTCTTTGAGAATTTGAGAAAAAAATTTGTAATTAAGCTTTCATGAAATACAAAATTGAGTTTTTTCCAATTTGATCAATTCAACAATAAGAATCAACTTTTGGTGTGACAATGATATCATATTAAAATAGGTGTTTTTATATAGCTTATATGTATATATATGATGTAGTGGTGAATATAATTTTGTGAGTTATTGTTAGTTTGAATTTAAAAATAGAAAAAAATTTAAATGTTGATGGTTGATAATTATTTCATTTGTTTCATACACTTTGTATATTTGTTGTATTATTATTAATGTATATTATTAGAGAAGAGTCATGTTAAAGCAATGTTCATTGCTAGTTATTGTTTCACTTGTTGGATTAACATGGTTGAAATTATCATGATTTGTTTCTCTTGTTTTGATATTGCATGGGGTCTAACAACCTAAGGCATGATTATTAGCATACTAAATGTATCATAAAAAAAGAGAAATTTAAAATGATATTTTTTTAAAAAAAAGAAATTATTTTCTATACAAAATTAATTGAAGGTTATTTTACTGTTGGATGGAGCATATAAGAGTGTATCTTATATTTTATTGTTTTATCACATTGTGTTACTTAGGTTGGAGAAACACTTGTGAGTTTATCTTTTGGTCTATTGGGTACATTATTGTAATAATGAGAACATGGGTGCAATATTAGTATTTTTGTGTTCCATTGTAATAATATTTTTATGAACATTATAAGTCATATGATAGTTCTTACATGATTTTTATTTGGACTTTCAAACTTGATCATATGATTGGAGTTTTATAAAAAAAATTATTTAAAAAAATTGGTGATATTCTAGGTGCCATAGTTATTAAAAATTGAAGACTAAAAATATCCTAAAAGAATATTTCAAAAATTAAAAAAATATATTTATTTGTGTATGCCAAAGAATTTGCCGCACATAGAGCTATGTTAATAGCTTCTTGTTGAGATATAAAGAATTTTTGAATTTTTAAAAACCCAAAAAAATCTATCATTTTTTTTAGAAAATAAAAAATACAAATGTACAATTATGTCATCAAATGACTAGATCTATGTGGGCCTTTCCAAGGATAAATCATATGACTAAATATTGCTTTGGAGTTTTTCATTGAAGAAACCATTCAATATGAATGAGTTCAATCAAGCACCCTTGTCAATTCTTACTTTGAGAAATAGAGCTCTTTATGGATAGATGGATTGGTCCAAGGTAGGATGGGTTGGACATATACCAAATTTGACATCATCATTATTTTTCATGTTCTATTCAAAATAATTTTTAAAATTCTTAATTTTGTTTTATTTAGGACTTTTTAAGTTGTTTAAAGTTGTAAGAATGAGTTATAATTGTTGCTCTTTTGAATTTTAAAATGTCATGAATTTGTATATATATATATATATATATGTGTGTGTGTGTGTGTGTGTGTGTGTGTCTTTGATGAAATAAAAAACAATATTAAAGATTTAGATTAGTTTCTAAATTTTGTGTATGTAAGAATGATGTATTGAAAAGGCAGATAGTAAACCCTTCTTCTCTTTCTAAAAAGATGTGGACAACTTTCATTTTTCTACATATCCTCTTTCTTCTTTGTGTCAATTGCCGCATAGGTATTCATTGATCATTGTATCAAGCTAAAAAAGTATGTAGCAAAGATTTAGCTAAAAGCAAATGTGCAATTTTCATGAGAATGTAAGAACATGAATAAATCAAAACAAACCATCTTTGGCTAACTCAATATGATATCTGATTTATTCTTAAAGAAATGTAAGAACATTATTATAGCATGAGAATAAGGTTATTATAATATTCTAATACTTTATATTAAATATATTAGTTGAAATATTTCAGATTTGTACCTAAAATACTATGATGAATGAATGAAAAAATATAGTTTTGACTTAATTAAGTGTTCCAAATTGATAAATAAATTACGTAAAATATCAAATGAAGTCAAAAGGCTTAAAAATAAATATGTAAAGATAGAACTTAAAGAATGACATATTAGAATTTGTATAACAACATTTATAGCTTGATTGATATGAAAATATAAGGAAAATCAATTCCTATAAATGTTATTAAATAAAATCTTACGTTATATGTAGTAAATCCTTTATAATTCCCTCATTAAGCTAAGCAAAGAGAAAGCGAGAGAGAGAGAGAGAGATCACATGTAGAATTTCTCAACTTTTTGTTGAAAACATGAGAAAGGAAAAGAAATGAGAAGATTGAGATCTTAAGGAAAAGAACAATTGGAGCAGAGATCTTGAGGAGAAAATCTATGGATAGCCAAAGATAGGCTTCTTCACTAAATTAATTTTTGAAATTAAGGATCTATTTGTATCCAAGAAATATTATACATGTTAATAGAGTTATTGGAGAATATAACTTATAAAAACATAATAAATGGAGCTATTGGATGGAAAAATAAGCATAGGAATTTTGTAGAAAAGGAAATAAGCTTCTAGGTGATTATTAAATGATTGGATTGGGTAATTGGATGGTTCAATAAAAATGAGGAATATAATTAGAGTTTTTGTCTAATTGGTTAAACAGTTTGATGGTCATTTGATGAAGATTGATTGGATGGTCTGACAAAGTAACAGATGGTCCATCGAGAGCTAATGAGTGGTATATATATTTTGGACAAGAGGCCACAAGTCTTAAGTTTTTGGATTGAATGATCTAATAGAAGATTAGATGGTCTGATGAGAACCTAGGTAGGGATAGACAGTAGATTGGTTTTATGCTTCAAGAGTCTAATAGGAATTAAAAAGTCATTGGATGGTTTGATAAAAAGTGATCAAATAGTTTAATGAGGTTAATAAATGATCTGATGAAGTAATGAAATTTAAATTAAAAGAGCATATGAGACTCAAATAATGCAAGGAACACAATAAAGCTATTGTATTGAATATATATACATATAAATGTGATATATATTTTATATAATTTTAAGATATGAAAGAGAAGAAAAAAGAGATTGAACATAAACTCTTCTAGTTGTATTTATGTATGTTTGGTGTGATGTTATAATAATAATGTGAAGTTATTTCATAAATGAGATGTCATAATGAGGCATTGCTTCATATATATTACTTATAGTATAATATGAAATATGCATAATATGGTATATGTTAGACATGTTGTATTGGTACATGGAACATATGAAATGTTTAATACCTACATGAGTAGATGTGCAAATTTCTATTAAATATAATATATGATGAGATATATCGAAGCCAAGGTTACCCAAGAAGAATGAAAGAACTAGAAGAATATTTTAAGTATAAGGGTTAATAGATTGAATAAGTTTCATATTGGTTACAAGAGAGAAGATCTTGCACGATATAAGTCATAAGCTTTGAAATGGTAAGATATCTTTTGCGAGAAACCTAAGCTTGGTTCTTATGAGAATTCTATGATTAAGCATGCTAGAGCTAAAGAAAATTTAGGATAGGCAACCAAGGAAGAAGGAACCTTCAAGTGAAAGACAATATCAAATTAGTTTGAGGCAATGCTTTACCAAGGCTAGAATATTACAATATGATATTAGAGCTGATTTTCTCTAGTTTGATGTGATTCAAGGATGAACTAAGTGGAAGCTAATGGATGTATAACACATGTTTGGTTGCTAAAAAAGGATGAAAGGATTAATAGAATATTTAAAATATGAGAGAAAATATTATAAAAAATGAAAGGATTAAGAGAACATACAAAATATTGGGATTAAAAGGATGAATAAGTTCTACATCAGCTATATGAGAAAAATTCTTGAGTGATATAAGTAAAGTCATGAGCCTTGAAATGATGAAGCATATTTTTTTGGAGAAATCTGAGCTTGAATCCTATAAGAATTCTAGAATTCTATGGTTAAGTATATTAGAGTTAAAAATATTTTAAAATAGGTGACCAAGAAAGAAGGGTCATCTAGTGAAGAACAAAACTTGATTAGTTTGAGATAATATCTCACTAAAAAAGACTAAAATATTATATAAAGAAGTTTGACTTAAGGTGCCAAATAAATAAGAAAGTTATGAAATACACAATGAATATGAAATTATTTCTTTGTGTAAATGAATGATATAACATATTATAGTTATTTTTATTAAATCTTGACCTTAAATGTAACATGATAGACATCATTATAATGATTCACGTGGTATAATTATATTATTTCTTCTATTAAGTATAGATAGTAGCTTAGTTTATGTTAGCATTGATAGTTTTAGGTGCTCAAGATGGATACAAAGAAAATAAGGGACCTAAATGAACTATTGGAAAAGAATAAATACCATAGCTAGGGCTTATTAATATGAAAGGCATGCTTATGTAATAAGTTTATTAGATATGCTTAATGTTGAAATTTTATTATACCAATTATGAGATAGATTTAATATCTTTTATATTCAATTATTATTGCTTGTAACTTTAAATGTCTTATATGAGTAGTATTTTTTATTTGCTTGTTTTTAATTACTATTAAATACATATGCATGTAGGTTAGATGTATAGTTAGAAATATAGTACTCAACATGTATGCATTAGTTTTTATGTATAATTCAAAATAAAATATGTTATTGGTATTTGTGGTGAATGATAGATGTCATAAGTTTGGCATCATAGTAGGTTAGATATTTGCAGTAGCATAACATAAGAGAGGTGGATCGATATAGTAAAGAAGAGCACATACATTAACACTAATAGGCTATATATTGATCTCTAGTGATTGTTATACAATCATAAAATTATATATGAGATATAATTAGCTATATTATATTAAAACTATTATTTTACAAAATAAATTATAGAGATCAACATAACAAGGAAGAAACTAATATAAATAAAGAGGTAAGGTCAAAGGAACATGCCAAAATTGAGTAAGACTTATTATTAAATAAGCTAACAAAAATAATTTTTGCAAAGAGGGAAGATGTTCACTTCATTCCACAAGTTGGCTAGATAATATCAGATAAATAACTTAGTAGAATAATTTCACAAATTACTTCCTCCATCTTTATCTAATGTAATCGATCCTATTTAAGGAGAGGATTTGTTAGAGATTATGAGCATGTAATTTGAAAGTATGACACCCCTAAATAATAGGAGGGTGTCATTGGTTATACTAGTTCTCATTAATATAATAAGGAACTGATGGGTTGGCCAAAGGAAATTGAGATTTGAAGGCAAGAAAAATGTGCAAACATAATTCCAAGAGTTGTGTAAAGCATTTAAAGAATAGTATATGTCTAAACTTTTGTTAGGGATAAAAAGAAAGACAAACTAAGCAAGATGGTAGCATAAATCCTTGACCCTAACAAAGTATGCTAGTAGAAGAGCAAAAATATTATATGTTCTGCCAGAGGTTGCATGAATCTATTTACTACATTTTAACTCCACTAGAGTTTCTCTTTTATTGTTAGCTAGTTAAGGTAGCCTAATGAATAAAATGAGATTGATTTTTAATATAACTTATGCAGAGTTCACAAAAAGAAAGATGCCCCTCATTCGTTCAAAAAGTTGGGTATGGACTTAAGAAATGGATGTTAATTGGCATGAAACCTTAGAGTCTAGCTTCATCCTTGGGATTAAGACTAGATGAGAGCCACAATGTAAAGTCTACAAAAAATGACATTAAGGAAAGTGCCAAAAAAAGCAAATTACTTGCTTTTATTGTTGAGAAAAATACCACTTTGTGAGATGCAAAAAAGATTTTGTTGTATAATTAAAAGTCAAATGACACATAGATTGATGTAACATTTAGTGAACTCCCTAGTTGTGAGACCTAGGATTGCAAGTCCTACAACTTCATTAACTCAACCTCATATTTATGCCATTATACAGAGGGAGGCACCAGCATTCACTAATGAGATTACAGATGCATTGTTTATACCACATATACCTATTATTGTTTTATTTGATTGTGGTGCTTGGAATTCTTTTATATCTATGGAAACAATTTCAAAGTTGGTAATGCATCGATTAACTTTAATGAAACTGCTTCTAGTGAAATTTCTTAGGGGGTAAGGAATTTAGTAATTAATACATAAAGTATGATATAAAGATCCATTAGATTAAGTCTAAATTGATCATGATTGACTTGAAAGAATTTCATATGGTCTAGGCTTAAGCTGGCCATCTGCTCATCAAGTTATTGATTATAACAAGAAAATGTTAAAAGCTCATATAGATGTTGGTACAATTATTGTTTACTTTGTTGAAGTCAAAGGTACCAATAATAGCTACTTTAAAGGTAGATAACTTGATGCAAAAAAAAAACTATTAATGTTAATAAACATTAGTGCAAATAGTTGCAAAAAATGTCTAGGTTATATGACATTCTTATAGTTTGTAACTATTCTAAAGTATTTTCAAAATATTTGCTAAGATCATCTCTCGATAGAAAACTTGAATATGGGATTGACTTGATACTAGTACATAACTCATCTCTAAGACACCTTTGAATGTTCACTAATAGAATTACAAGAAATAAAATTTTATTGCAAGAGATGCTGGAGAAGGCTTTATTAAGCCAACTATATCCCTATGGGATGTAGCTATACATGTGTAAAGAAAAATATGATAATTTAAAAATGTTTATTGACTATTATGAAGAAAAAATTCTTTGCTTATAATTAACAAATTTTTTGATCAATTGTTATGGATAGAAGTATTTTTAAAGGTTGATTTATATTCTAATTACTATCAATTGAAAATACTAAAGACGATATATGGCTTTTAAAATCATATATGGATATTATTTTTATTTCATACTTTCTTAACATGCTCCATATACTTATTGGGTAATTATAAGCTTCACATGTGTTTCATAATTATTGTCTTATTATTAGTGGTGTTTTATTAAAAATGATTCATGTTAATTAAAGATATTTCATGAATAATGCTCGATTATATGTAAATCATGCTTATATACATGTTGATCTTGGTTGAAAATATTATGTTTTTCTTGGCATTAAATGAGAATCAATTATATGATTTGGCATCACATGAGAATTTAATTTATTAACCTAACATCACATGAGAATCAATAGTATAATTAATCTATCTATGAGGTGTCTTGCTTTGAGCTCCCAACATTAGACCTTACTTTTGAGTTGCAGCAAATGAAATGTGGGAAATGACAAGTAACCAAGAAGAAAGAAGACAACAAAGAGCTTTTGCCCCAAAAAGATGGAATGTATTCATTCATACCTTCTCACCATTTTTATAAAAGAGAGGGCATATTTTTTTATTATAAAATACATAATATTTTAATTTTTAAATGATATATGAGGCTTGGCCATAAATCACTGCTTTCACAAATTTTGCACTCAATGGTGTGCAGCTTCGCACGAGCATCATCTCTAGACTCATGTAGATTATGTGCACTCTTAGTGTTACATGAATTTAGAATCTACATGCACTAGTGTGAATGACAGGTGGCACCTATCATGATATGTGGCACACATTGGCTTTGACTATGATGTACTTCACACTTGCGATGGTCGATAGACCTACCCATCATGTGTTGTGCATGTAAAATTTCATATGGTGCTACACATACTGCTATTCATGCATGATGTTCCCCCTTGTGAACTTTTTCTCAACTCTATGTTGGTTGTGTCTCTTCTTGTACGTCATCTAAGATTGAAGTAATTGTCTTTCAATGTTGGCATGTATTTGTTGTATTCTTTCTTGAAACTTTTGAACTTTTTGTTTAGCCTCACTTTTAGGTTCTCCTATTTCTAGTAATTTGAATTCTAAGTCTAGAGGGCTTTGGGGTAGGAATCCAATACAAGTTTTAAAAAGACTCATTGATGTTAATCTATGCACAATTTGATCATATGCAAATTGTACATATGCGACACTCTCATCTTATCTTTTTGGGTGATGTACATTATAATATCTAAGCAAATAAATAACAACCATACTTACCACTTTAGTTTGTCCATCCATCTGTGGATAGAAGATTATACTTGACATCAAAGTGATATCCATCATTCCCTATAGTGTTTACCAAAATTTGCTCAAGAAATGAGTATCCTAATATGATATTATAAGTGTTCATAATTCAAAATATACCCATATATTTTAAAAGAAAAGGGCAACTACTTGTTCACTTGTAATATCTTATTTGCATGGTATTAATATGATTATCTTGAAAAATCTATTTACCACTATGAATAGGTAGTTATGTACTCATTGAGTTGTTGGTAATCCTTCAATAAAATCTATTAAAATACTATTCTAGAGTCTCATTGATATTGATACTAGCATATATTGTCTCTATTTATAATTTGATTTTTTTTATGTATAATAAAGTATACATCCTTGAATAAATATCTTAATATCTAAATTCAAGTAGGGCCAATAAGAATAATTTTATAAATTTATGATGGTATTCGAGACTCCAAAGTGTCTAAATACTTTGGAAGTATAAGCTTCATGTGTCCACTATTTCAATCACCATACTAGAGTATATACAATTTTTCTCAATAAAGTAATTTATTTTTAACTACATACCTAGAATGTTTCTCCTTTAGCTTCTTAATAAATTCCTCTAAAATTAAGATCTTATTTATATTTTGTAGCATAATTCTCAAATCTTGTAGGTTGTATTTACATAATAGTTGTTAAACATAATAAGATCAAAAGATATTTGGAAAACATATCTACAACTTTGTTCTAAGTGCCTTTCTTTTATTTAATAATTAAGTTAAATTGTTATATGTATGCCATCCACTTCAGGTGTTGTGCTTGTTGTAACTTTGATTGAGTCTACAAATATTGGATTGGCCAATGATATGAGTGTATTATGGTTTATTTTTTAAGAACGTATGACCTCTAATGTTTTATGGTTTGATGTAAAGCTAGAAACTCTGTCTTAGATCAAATAGTTCTTTTGTGCTCCTTATAATAATTCAAAAACTCTTTAATATGAGGTTCTTTAAGAGGAAATTTTAATTCATATAATGTAGTGAATAAAGGTGCTACTAATGCTGAAAAGGCTATATGAGAGTACATCTTATACTTTATTTGTTATCACATAAAAATAAAATTTAAATCCTATAAAAAAAATTTAATGAAAAGATGTTACTCATATTAAAAAGGAATTCCAATAGTGTATATTATTATTTACTAAAGTATCATAAAGTGTTGCTCAACTTTCATACAACCTATGTGGATGAAATTAAACAAAAAAGAATTTGTAAATTTAAAGGTTAAGGAACCATTTTGACATAGAAAATGATAAACAATTTTTTGAAAATAATAAATAAGTAATGTGATATTATGCACTAAGTTGGTGCATATGGTGAAAGTGTTTCATTGTTATGCATATTTATGCGATCGATTTTATTATATTATATATGTTATGATGTGTTAGTTGACATAGCATGTAATATAACTTAAGATGTAATATTTTGCATGTATGCTATATAATTGTTGTCTATTAAGCTATCATCGATTAGCTTAACGATTTCTTAATATTAATAATTATAAATGAAACATGGTACACTTTATGAGACTATAAGTAATTAGAGGATATGTTTATTAACTCACTCAATTTATTTGTTTTTATTTTGAATTAAAAATTATGTATTATGAATATTTTAATATTGTATAATATTATTATGATAGTGTTGACATTTGTTCTATTTTAATATTTTTATTTTATTTCTATTATGATGATTATTATATGAACTTAATTTTAGAAATGAGATATATCATCTTTTTACATGATTTTTATTTGGAATTTCAAGCTGGATCGTGTGATGAATTTTAAAAAATAAATAAAAGGGTTTGACAAATTTGATGATGCTAAGACAGGTAACACATGAAGACATCCAACAAGTCAAGACTAGGTTTTGTAATGTAAACAGATTGACTATAATTTGAATGAAGATGGAATCTTATACTTAAAAAATAGAATATATATTTCATAAGTTGAATGGAAGACAATTTTAGAACAAAGTATATTATACATCGTAATGGGTACAAAGGCTTAGTATAGTCATTATTGTTCGACACAAACAAAGCATGATTTGATCGAGTTATTCCTTTGATGTCTAAGAATTTTTTGAGGGTGGTTGCATGTCTTACTCCTTGTTTTGGTCTTTCTTAATGCTAATACAAAGTTTTATATATTTTTTGAATTAGTTTCCTATACTTTAGTATAAATTATGATCAATTTTTAAAAAAGATTTTATTTTCTAAATAATAACAAAAAATTTAAGAAATTTATTACAACCAACAATTAATGAATAATAATACTCACACAAAAAAGATGAAAAAAAATTCTATCTTGATACAATTATAAAGAGAACATGTCAAACATAGCTAAAAACTATGGAAAAATTTAATATGATGTTTCATTGACATGTGGCATTCATTTATAAGCTCGTTTGGCTAAGATGATTCATTGAGATTGAACATAAACATAAAAGTAAAATTAATAAAAAAACATGAATTAAATAAATAAAGAAAAGTGCGGCTTAAATAAAAAAAACATCCTTTTTAAAATCTATTCTAATAATAATTAAGAAATGAAATTGCTTTCACATCGTGAGTTAAATAAGGAAGCTCGGATGAAGACTTTTTCTGCGAACTTACCCAGTACCCAAGCAGCCCATCGAGGCGGTCAACTCACCGCCCACCGAGGCGCGCTTGGTGGTAGCCATGGGCCGCCCACCCACGGCCCTCTTCACCACCCGCGTGCGCCGCACCGCATCCCATCCCCAGGCGGTCCCCCGACCCACACCTCCCTCGCTCTGTCTACCACACCACGACAAATATTTCGCAGGCCACCACCACCGCCACCGCCTTCAACCAGAATTCCTTCTCTGTTTACCCTTGGACTTACTCTCTCATGGCCTCCCCATCCTCCCCTCCCGCCACCGCCGCCTCTCCAGGGGCCGATTCCCCTCCTGCGCCTCCTATCTCCCGCCGCGGCCTCCCCCCTCCCTGCTGGTCCCACGATGAAACCCTAGCCCTCATCGAATCTTACCGCGACAAGTGGCATGCCCTCCGCCGCGGAAATCTCCGCGCCGCCGACTGGGAAGAGGTGGCCACCATCGTCTCTCGACGCTGCTCCGGCCTGCCCTCTTCCACCCCCAAGACCTCCGTGCAGTGTCGACACAAGATCGAGAAGCTCCGAAAGCGCTTCCGCTCCGAACGCCTCCGATCTCTCAACCTCCGCCCCCAAGCCCCTCCCTCCTCGTCCTGGCCCTTTTTCCCTCTTTTGGACTCCCTTGATCATCCTCCCCGCCCTGCCGATTCCGGATCCGACTCTGACGCGGTTGGCAAAAATCGCCGCGTTTCCAACGGGGCCGTTGGGCTTCGATTTTCGATCCCCAAGGCGGTCCGGTCCAAGATCGCGAATCCTAGTTCAGGCAGCATCCGGGATGGGAAGCCGATGACGGGATTTGGAATTGTTGGGGCAAAGCCGGCGATGGAGGAGATGAGGAGGAGGCTGGAGAGGAAGAGGAAGGAGGAGAGGGAGAGACAGGCGGGGGCTGTGGGGGAGGTCGTATCGGCGCTGAGAATGGTCGGTGATGGGTTTATTAAGATGGAGCGCATGAAAATGGACATGGCAAGGGAGACGGAGAGGATGAAGATGCAGATGGAGCTGAAGCGAACGGAGATGATCCTCGATCTGCAGAGACAGATCGTTGATATGTTTATGGAGGGATTAGTTGTTGGCGAGAGGAAGAAGAAGAGCAAAATTTCTACGGAGACTTAAACTTGATATTATGTTGTGTAGGGTTTAGGCTTCCTTAAGTGTGGGGATGAAGATGAATGGCCCGAATCAGTATAGTCAGCACTTAGATTTTAGCAGTTTTTACCCTTTTTTTACCGAACTAAGTTATATCTGGAGTAATTTTTCTGTGTCATCTTTGTCTTTTACTTCCAACTTTTCAAGCTTTGAAATTTTAATGCCCAGTTATCTGTGTGCTAAGTACTTTGGATCAGTTGTGCTATTATAAATAAAGAGATATTCTTTATTGGAGATGTTTTTCTCTTAAACATTTTCTACTTTGTTGGAACATATCAGATAAAATTTGAAAGAGATTTTATGCTTAATTTTGTTTCCATCATTTCAGATGTTCATCAAGATGTCAGGATTTCACTTGAAAGGTAAATTCTACTCTCCTCTGGCTGCACCAAGCTGATTCTTCAGTTCTTAAGGACATTTCTTTCTTTATGTGCCTATACTTTACTGGTTTGTGGAGTTTTTGCTATGTTATAATGCATGAACTGCATCATCAGGATGAGTTATCTAGTACATGGTTAAAGTTCTTGCAATGTTTATCTCATTTCTGTGCATATTTTCATGTGGAGAGTACTGCTACTGGTTACTGGCATTCTTAGTTTGATTAGCTTCCATTTATGCCTCAATTTAACAGCAATTCATTTGCGTTTTTATTTGATTAAAAATTTGTCAAAGAACTAATTATTTGTTATTCTTATTTCTGATGTGTCTTTGCTTTGATAAAGAGAAGAAGGGGATCTAATTAGCTTGTTGTTTTCTTTTAGTTTGATTGCTTATACTTTCTAATCTAATGACTAGTAATTGTGATATCTAATGAACTTTCTAGTTCATGGATGTCATTTTGATGGAGATGTTGGTTTTAAAATGCGCAGGGGTCTTGTTTCTCAAACATCAGCTTGTGAAACTCATTTACTAGTGTATGAGTTCATTTTGGCATTTGAAAAGGAGTTTTATGTGATGAAATATAGTTGTGAGAAAAAATATTTGTTGAGATTTTAATATTATTTAGTTTGAAAATAAAGAAACTTTTGAAAAGTTAGGTTGAAATGTTGTGCTCAATTGTTGGCTTTAGGTTTGTTGTTATTTATATTGCTTCTCTTAAATTGAAATGAGTGATATAGTGGAACTGTGTTTCTTTATCTCTTTTTATTCATGTGCAAATCAAAGGGAATTTGTTTGATTTTATTTTATAGTTTAATTTTACAATTTATTTCAATGCTAATAGTATTATATGGTTATGGAAGTTCATTTTTAAGGTAGCTGAAATTATTCCTAAATTCTTTGAAAATGTACAATAAAGGTGAAATTGCAATAAAAAATTCAATTCCATTCCTCTTATTTTCACTCAATGCAAAGATGTTCTATAGTATCATTTCTTGGATTACTTAGTATTCAGTCAATAGTTTTTGAGAAAATGTTTTTAAAAATATTTTTGATGGATTTTTAAGATTGTATTTTTTTCATAAAGATAAGAATAATCATTCAGTTATGTCTTGTTTGTTTTTAAGTTTTTGCAATTTTTAATCTAATTTTTTTGGAGTTCAACTGAGTTTGTTTCCTGTTTCGTGCTCATCTTGGATGCTGTCTCTGTGAATATTTGCAAGAACCATGTAGGTTTTGGAAAATATACTTCGTTTTGCCAGCTATTGTTGAAGAAGAAAGGTTTGATGAATACTTACCTCGACATCTACTTTTGAGATGTTTTGATTCCTTGAAAATTTATAGATTTATTTTATTATAAAAATTGTTCTTGTTGAAGCTTTTTGTATAATATATATTATAATGTTCGAGTTATTTGAACAAAGGATGATTATAGTTTTCCTTAGTACAAAATGTGTTAAGGTATTCGTTGGAGTTTTGGTTGAAATTGAGCCAAATATGGAAATGGGTTGGTTTTGTTTGATGAATAAATTCATCCAATTTTATAGTGTTGGTTTAACAAATAAATAAACAAACAGTTTTTTTATTAATATTTTCTAATTTGTTTATTTTATTTTATTTAATATTCAATGCCAGTCATGTTAGACCAACCATTTGTTGTTGTTGATTCATGTCAAATTGATTCCTTTGCCTATTTTGACCATGAAAACTTCTTTGGTTAATACTGATTTTTGAGTTGTATTGCTCTCTTTTGTTAACTTGGATTTCTTGTATTTTAAGTTATATGTCAACAGAAATGACATGTGATTAACAATTGTCTATTTAGTTGTAGGACTTTTTAGTTATCTTTAGGTGGATTTGACCCGTCTCTTTCATTGTGGTTGTTAGATGTCAAATATAATGAATTGGGGTTTTAATTATTTTTATATTATTTAAAATTTTAGAAAATTCTATATTATTAAAAAAAGATATAATATCTAAGATGAGAGGAGTGTTATAAAATAATGTATAAATTATTGGGAATTTTATGAAACTAAATTGGTAGGAATTTGAGTTGTGAAAGTTGTAAAATGAAAAATTAGAGTTATAATTAATGCGATTTGAAAATTATAAAAAATGTTAGAAAAGAATTAAAAATTTATAAAAATCGACAATGATATAGAGTTTATGTAAAGAGATTTAATATATAAAATTGTTTTAGAATAAAGAGGAAGTGTTATGATGACAAAATTAAAAGATGAATGATTTTAAAGAAAAATAATAAAATATAATTTTTAGATTTAAAATGTTGTTTAAAATACTAAATGTTATGAAAAATATAAAAATTTGATGATAGATAGAAATCAAGGAGAGAAATGATATTAAATAGCTAACATTTTAATAGGAAAAAATTAATGATTTTTAATAAAAAAATATTTTATCATATAAATAAAAAACTAATAATTGATATAACATTTTAACCCTTATTAGTAAGATGTTCAAAAGGGAGTTTTTCAACTCTATTATGTTTAATTCGAAAATTCTCGTAATATTTAAACTAAGATTGTTCTTAAAATGTTTCACTATTTTAAGACTTATTGTATTTAGAAGTTTGTTAAAAATTATTTTTTATCTAATGATTTTTCTCTTAAGACATTACTTAGTATTTACTTCTAATCCTTCTTTCAAGTTAAGTGTTAATATAAATTAAAAATAAATTAAAGTATAATTAATGATTATTAATGAATGGTTGAACATAAATTTAGCTTACTATGATTTAAACTATTACATAATAATGCTAAGTTGTTTTACAAATTATCAAAACTCTAAAATACTTAATAAACTTATGAGAACTAAATCTTTATTACGACGGGTTAAGATGAAAATATATTGAATATGAAACTTTTGATAGATTGATATATTCAAGAGTGAAAAGTTTCATCTAATTATGAATACAATTTATGATTTGAAAATATAAATTAGTAAACATGATTAGTAATATTTTGAATCTCTTTAAAATCTAACTAGTTTGTGTTTAAGTAATTAAGAAATGACTTTACACCCCTCTTTAATAAAACTCAAAACACAAAGTATGTTAATAACTTAAATTATAATTTAGTGTACTTTTGATATAGTCTTATGCTTAAAAGTAGAGGATGATAGCTTAAGGCCATTCAAGTAACATTTAGAAGGATGAACTTAAAAAAAAAAAAAAAAAAAGAACAATCTTACATCAACATGCAACAACTTGCTTTTCCAAACACTTGCCCAAACACAATGCAAGCGTTCACTATGCAAGCCAAGTCCCGCTCCAGTGCTACCTTTCTTGCCGTCTCCAACAGCCCTCACTCCGTCGCCGCCTCCGGTGGCCAGTATCCATCATCGGATCCATGAACCTCCCAAATTGATCTCTTCCGGAGCCTCCGTCTCCGTGGCCACCGATTTCCGCCGAGGTTAGCATCAAAACCCTCGTCGCTGTCATCGTCTTCCCCTCCCCCATTTCCGGAAAAGCAGTAGACAAAAACACCCGAGGCTGAGATATCGTCGAGCTCAAGCTGCTCATTTGAGCTCATGTAGTTTGGTGTCAGCTGATCAATCTTATTCTTAAAAATTCCAAATTTCCGGTCGAGTCTCATAAGAATTTGTGCCCTGTTCTTAATTATGGTATCCAATTCAATCTCCTCAGGTGGTGGACATTCAGATTCTCAGTTTCCCTTGAAGTAGCTGGTTTTTTTTCTCGACAAAAGAAAAAATGAGAGTCTTTTACTTACCTTGCGAGTTAGGCCGAAGGTTATCTTATATAGAAGGATCGTCTGCAAGAGTTGCTTGTTTGATCAGTGTAAGGTTATATGCGCACATATATGTTGTTGAATCAAGCATTAACCCAATTCCTATTTGTTTTGTGCGTCTGAAAACGTTACATTCTCGTACAGTTTGGCCACATCAGATCATGGCGGCATATTTGCAATTGGCATCACGAGTTGGTTTCATACCAAAAACTACATCTTAGCTCAACCTCGAACTATCCTTCATGCACCCAATCAGTTCTTGCGGTTGACAGCTCCTCATGCGTAAGTACCCAGAGGAAGCTTGAAAATGCTTTAAAAAATAACCTTATTGATGAAGCTTGGGCTGTTTTTAGTAGTCACAAGAGCTTGCATTGTCTTCCAAATCAGGAGTTGGTGAAAAAAATGGTGAACTTGATGACCAGCACATCAAGCTCACACTTTCTTCTTAGAGCATACAAGCTAGTGCTTCTTTTGTTAGATAAGCGCCAAGATCTTATTGACCATGAATCTTTGATCAGGCTTGCTCTCAGTCTTGCTAGAAATCAAAAGCCTGTTGCTGCCACCACAATACTAAGGACTCTATTAGACAAATCAAAGCTCTTCTCTTTGGACATTCTCAGCACCATTTTTTTCCATCTTGTGAAGTCAGAGGTTGGTTCATGTCTTGCATCCACTATGTTGATAGAGATTTGTGAATTGTCTCTCTTTCAAAAGTCAGTTACAAGAAATTGTAAGCAATTAAAGCTTTTAAACCTAAGTGTTACTATATTTAACCTTGTCTTGGATTCATGTTCAAGATATGGATCTTTTCTGAAAGCTCAAGTAATAATAGATCTGATGTCACAGATAGGGGTAGTTGCTGATGTAAACTCAATCATTATCTTTTCTCGAATATATGAGAAAATTGGACAACGGGATGAACTTGTTCGATTGAAGGTGCTTGTTGATGGTTGTCAGTCTATGAAATTTATGCGCCATTATTGTCAGCTCTTTGACAGTTTGTTGAGTTTGCATTTTAGATACAACGATCTTGATGCTGCTGCGGAGCTTATGCTTGATTTGTGTAGCCGCTCGGAATCTTTTCAATGTGTTGATAAGCTGACTACAAGAAGTGATGGGTTAAGAAAACCATGTTTGTTCTACATTGGTTCGGTGAATTTAAGGAGTGGACATTGTATAATGGTTGAACCAGAGCGGTTAGGGAACGTTCTTACTGTGGATTTACAGGTTCTTTCAGGATTGGTCCACTTTTCCAATGGAAAGCTTGTACCAAGTGTAAAGGCTCTTGCGAAGATTATAAATGGATTTGTTAAAGAAAGAAATTTTGTTAAGCTATCAAACCTTTTATTTAACATTGATAAGAAAATTGGTGTGAAGGAAGGCAGATTGAGCTCAGCTGTGTTTGATTCATGGATTCAGTTGGGTTGGTTGGACACTGCTCATGATGTTTTAGATGTCTTTGCAACAGTTGAAATTCCTGTTGAGGCTGGTCTTTATAAATTACTCTTGAAAGCCTATAGCCAGGGAAATAGACTAGAAGAATCAATAGTACTGCTTAAGCAGATGAGAAAGATGGGGCTATTTGTAAACTTATCTGATGAGGAAGCTATAGTTTCATGTCTCTCTGAAGAATTCACAGTCAAATCTTTTGATATTAAAAGTGATACCTTGGAGGTGCATAACTCATGCTTTGCACAACACATGTACAAAGAGATGAGGGAGGAAGACTCGGCGAGTCCATTGCTGTATGAGTTAAACAGTACAGTTCTATTTTTTTGCAAAGCCAATATGATGGAAGATGCAATGAGAACTGTCAAGAGGATGGAACAAAGAAATGTCCAACCTACAGTTCAGACTTTCAGCTGCTTATTGAGTGGATATTCTTCATTGAAGATGTATCGACAAATCACAATATTGTGGGGAGATGTTAAGAGAAGAATGGAAGATGGTGCTCTGGTCGCAAGCCAGGATTTTCTTGAGCTTTTCATGATGAATTTTATTAGAGGTGGGTATTTTGAGAGGGCAATGGAGCTTGCTAATTACATGACAAGGCATCACATCTATGCTGACAAGTGGAAATATAAGAAAGAGTTCCTCAAGTTCCATAAAGATCTTTATAGGAACTTGAAAGCTGCACAAGCAAGAACAGATGTACAAAGGAAGAGGTTTGAGCATGTTCAAGCTTTCAAAAAATGGGTTAAAATAGCTAGAAGGTAGAAAAGATCTAGTTTTTGACACTACTTATCAGCTGCATGGCCGGGGCATTAGAATTTCTGCAATAACATATGTATATGACTTGTTTAAAGTTGGAGCTTTGGTTGGCTACATCTACTGTGACCTGAAAGTTATAATTTTGAGTCATGAACTAACCTTTGATAGATGATACTTCATGCACCATCTTTGCTTTGGTGAAGATGCAAAAACTAGTTAAGTTAATTACAACTACTAGTCCATAAGACAATCATGTGGCAAACATCTGTGAAGAGGAGCTCAAGGCCAACGTTCGTTGGAGGCCATAGCTCTTAGAGGCATCTCTGTTCAATGCTCGACTTTTGAGTCTATGGGTTTAAACCTAAGTTATTCAGCTCTACATTCTTCTTTAAGTTTCTACAAACTTTTGCTTGTAGACCAGCATTAATGCGACCTTAGATCTCCCTACGATGACAATAACTTCTACACTTGTTGTACAAGAAGAATCAATTGTTATGCAATTAAGCCATTATTAGTATGGAAATGCTCCCACAACCTTAGGAAAGCAAGGACATGTCCAAGAAGTATAAACGACCTTCAACATTTAGTTCAAGCAGGGTTAAAGGTTTGGGAGAAATATCTTAAGTCTTGTTTTACTTTGCATTCATAATTTTTTAATTAAAATTAACAGATTGATTTCACTTTGCTTAAATAAATTGAAAAAAACGATTATTAAAAAAGAAAATAAAAAAAATATCTTTGAAAATATTGAAATAAGCCAACGTTTATTCAAAAAGAAAACAATTTTTTTTTTTAAAAAAATATTGAAATAAGCTAAAATGCAGAACTGAAAGCCCTCTCGTATAAGTTTCAAAGAACGGCGCGACATCAGCAAATGCATCAGCTGAAGCTAAAACGCTGCGTGGGGTTTTACTCAATGTGGATTGCTAACTTCAATGATCTTCCCCACCTTCCGCCGTGCCGCCGGAAACCCATCATCCTCCTCCATTGCCACCGCCGCTGTGTCTGCGGCATTAGGCGATCCCATCTTGGAACAGTTTCTCCCTACCCGCGAACACCCTCCGCCTCAGCTGAAGGCAAAGCTGCGTTTCGAGCTACTCCGCCACCTCGCCGTCGGTCTGAAAACCGATTCTCTATGCTCCTCCTCCGTCACCTCCTTCCTATCCGGATGCCGCGCCGGTCCACTTGCCGACTTCCTTCGCTCTCTCCGCCAACCTATTCCCGGCCTCGCTTTCGTATTCCTCGCCTTCCCCAACTTCTCCCTCGCTGAATTCCAGTGTTTTTGTGATGCAATATTCCTTGTTTACTCCGATGCAAAGCTCAAAACTTTAGCACAAGATCTCCTCGTTGGTGTCCTCCAGAGACTCGACCACGACAGTGGCGCCACCCTCCTCCGCTGGGCCAAACTACATAGTTTGCACTCACGCTACCACGCTCTACACCTCGTTCTCCGTGCCTTTCTTGGCGCTGGTATGGTTCCAGAGGCGCTCGAAGCTTTGTCAGAGATCAGGCGCGATGGCAAGACTCCAAGCCTCTCCGTCCATGCCATCCTCTTCCGGATACTCTTCAGAATGGGGGATTCTAGGAATGCTTGGAAATTGTTTAGAGATATGATTCTTCGAGGTCCTCCTCCAAGCACCAAGATTTTCAATGCCATGATTCTTGGATCATGCCTCAAAGGTCTGGCTGCAGCTGGAGAAGCGCTAATTTGGGTGATGACGAAGTATAACCTTGGACCGGATGCTTGTAGCTTCAATATTGTGATGAAGGCACACTGCTTTATTGGTGGAGCAGACAATGCTTTTAAGCTGTTTGACAAAATGATTGAGACGGGTTATATGCCTAGTATAGTGACTTACAACATTTTGATTAATGCACTCTGCCGGCAAGGGAGGATGGAGGAGGCAAGGGAGTGGTTTGATCATTTAGGTGAAGTTGGAATTGTGGCAAACACGATAACTTATAATGTCCTTTTGGATGGATATGTGAAGGCTGGTCAGATTGATGTTGCTAATTCTACTTATGAAGAGATGATTAAGAAGGGAATGGCACCAGACTCCTACACCTTCAACATACTTGTCTCGGGGCACTGCAAGTTCCGAAGAGATAAGGAACAACTTGTTCAGTGCTTGTTCAGAGATGCATTTAGCGAAGATGCCTGTAATCATATGTTATTGTCAAATTTCTGCTGGAGTGGGCAGTTAGAATTTGCCAGATCGATGCTGATCAATGATGTCGGTTGTAGTTTTGTGCCAACAGTTACTGATTTTAATTCAATTATTGCTTGTTATAGCAAAGAGGGAATGGAGGAAGATGCTATCCATACATATAAGATCATGTTGAGTGAATTTGGCATTGCACCTTCTTCCTTTACTTGGCAATCTTTGCTCTTAGGACTGTGCAGGGGAGGAAGACTAAATGAAGCTGAAGAAATTTTATGTGAGATGATAGAGAAGGGTTTTAATGTTGGTGTATCGGCTCTCACAATCTTTATTGATGGATGTTTTAGATTTGGTGAAGTAACCAAGGCTGTAAGCTGTTGGAATTATATGGAGATGAAGGGAATTTCTCTTGATGTAGTTGGCTTCTCAGCCTACATAAATGGTCTTTGTCGAGCAAACTGTGTGGAGAAGGCGTTTGAGGCTTTTTGGAAGATGCGCAGTGGAGGGTTGGTTCCTAACAATTTTATCTATAACTCTTTAATATCTGGTCTATTTAGAATTGGTGATATAAAAGAAGCATTGAAATTGGAAGCAGAGATGAAGTTTAATGGACTGACTCCGGACATCTTCACAACGAATATAGTAATTAATGGATTTTGCGAAGCTAGATGCTTGGAGGGTGCAGATGAAAAGTTCAAGAAAATGGGTTGGAATGGAATGCAACCTGATATTGTTACTTACAATACATTAATTGCTTTGTGTTACAAAGCTTTTGATATAGAACGTGCTGAAAGGTATTTCAAAATAATGTCTTTTAATTGTAAACCAGATGTTTTCACTTATAATATAAGGATCCATGGACTCTTCAGCAACTACAAGGTTACAGAAGCCATAAAGACACTAGACAAGCTCCTTTCTGAGGACTTCGCCCCTAACTCGGTCACACATAACACTGTGATGAATGCTATATGTGTTGATGATCTTGGCCGAGCCATGATATTGGCTGCAAAGTTGATAAAGATGGCCCTTGTTCCAAATGTTGTTACAGTTAATCTGCTGCTCTCGCATTTCTGTAAACAAGGTTTGGTTGAAAGTGCCTTGATGTGGGGAGAGAAGTTCAAGAAGGTGTACAATTTTGATAATGTAACGCTGCATATTTTGGATAAAGCCAGCGTTTTGAAGCAAACATCATTCAAGTCTTCCTCCAATGTGGAGTCTGGTAAAGATTTGTTTTTAGAGTTCCTCATGCATATTACTTTTGAATTACTATGCAACAGTAGTGACAGTTCAAAGCATAAACCATTGGCAATTAAAGGTTTAGTTGGTAATGGTCTTCAAAAAATTGGACTTGGGATGAAAGGAAGCCATGAAACATGTTTTGTTACCAAGCTTTAGTGAATGAGAGCACAAGTTTTGCTTGGTTATCAGAGATTTCCATATGAAGTTTGCCTGTGTACTTGTTCAAACTTATGACCATTCCTTCAATTTATCTGGCATGTGGTTGAAATATATCAAAGCCGTAGAAACCAAACTCTGGGCAGTTTAAATGTTGAAAATATGCACCTTTCCTGCACATTCAGGTCAGTTACTTGTACCCATTACTCTCCACTATAAGGAATGTTGCCCCATTGATCATTTGTTCTAATAAATTAGATAAATTGTTTTATGGTATAGTTTGTTATATTGTAGAGAAAAAGAAAGCTTGAAAATGCTGTTTTCTAAGTCTAACCTAATAGTGATTGGATTTGGTTATAACATTGAAATTGCATGGCACGCTCTCTTGATAAATATTTATATTTTTGGTTTGATATGTTTTACAAATATATCTTCTAGTAAGACTTTTTTGTCATTTTTTTAGCATATATGTTTCATATGTGAATGTTCAATGAGTATATGTTTCACATGTTTCATTTTTTTTAAGCATGTATGTTTCATGTGTTTCATATATGGATCTTCTTTCATCATTGTTTCACATATATGTTTCATATGTGAATGTTTCAATACTTTTTAGGATCATAAAGAGCTTGTGGATTGATGCATTTGAGTCTCTTTTCTTGACTTCAGCTTAAATTTGTCCTTAAGAATTTCCAATTGGAGTGAAGAGAATGCCAATTGCAATGATTGATTTGGGTCATCACCATCTCAAGAAACCAGCTCCTCAACAGAGATGGAGCTTCCATAAGACACTCTCCTCTGAATGGTCAGCTCAATCTTGTGCTATAGTAAATTTTTTTTTTTTCCATGGCATGACTGCCTCACTAAAGCACTTGAATTCTCCATTTCCAGGAAGCATGCAAGTTCCATTTCCCACTATTGAGTATGAGATCAATGATATGAGAGGTTTGAAGCTGCGCAACAAACCATGTCTCTGGAAGTCTTAATTCAACTTGAAGTTTTGAGGTGTTTCAAAAGCTTTTTTTTTTTTTTCGTTTGGTTAGGGTGAGATGAAAGATAAAAGCAAAATGAAAAAAAAAAAAATGAAATGAAATTGTTTTCTTCTTCTTCAATGTGAATATTACGAAGAGGTTAATTTAATCTCATGATGATTTCATAATTCAATATATCAATGATACTTGTACAAGGATGAGTACATCTTGATTAGGAGTTAATGTACTATTGAAACATATAAAGATGCATTGAGATCTATATTGTTTCATAAGTATGGTAGTCAAGAGGCTTCCCCTCAGTGCATGAATTTTTTCCATAATTCTCATTTTAACTCTTCTATTCACTCCCATAAAATAGCACAATAAAATATTAAAACAAAAATTAGCATTACTGGAATACAATTAGTATGAGTGGTAAATCACCATGCCATATTGAATCATTTGAACCATTACATTATTTGCAAGCAAGTTCAAGACAAATAATTGGCCTTAGAGAAAAATGGCCTACTCCCAGATACCACCTCACCAATGAGATGAGATCCAGATGATGTGAAATATCAAACCAAAAGTAATTCTTACATTAAACTTTACAAGCTTAACTCTGCATACAGGTAATACTTCAATCCCAATCTCCTAAATGCTCATTTGGGGTCTGTCGAAGCTTCTGAAACCCGAGGTGGTTCGCATTCAGATACTCTCATAGGTTTCCAGTCTGAATCCTCTTTGGGCTGTCGAAGAGCGACGAACTGGAGTGCTTCGCTCTGTGCTTGATAGATGAAGCAAGCCCATGGATATGAATCTGGAGCAGCCCACATCATCTGCTCCTCAAATTCTGTGTTCTCTGCTAATTCTGCACTCACGCAGTATGCAGAATCGAGCGGGGGCTCATCAAAAGCAGCAACTGCTACACAACCAAGTGCTGCAAAACCATCTGGTGGTCTTGGAAGCCAAATGGACAAAGGAAAACTGTATTCACTGGCACAGTTCCTCCACACCTGGAAAGCATATTGAAGTCAATACAAGACACTTGGATTTCAGATAAAGCTAAAATGTTATATCTCAGACAATGGTTGTCTTGAGCATGGTTATTGATCTGCAAGATTGGAATAAAGCAGGAAGATGAAACAGTGGGATTTAAAGCAGTGCATCTTTCCCTGCTATATTTAGTAGAAAACTGAAATGCTTCATATTACTACACTGATAAAAAGCATACAAGTGTGCCTGAAATAAAGGATTATGGAAAAGATACCAAGTCATAACCCACTGGGAGTGAGAAGCTTCTCTCAGAATACTTGTAGACTGCAGCAACATGAGGTTGATGAATCCCAATATGAGCCACATCCCCCACAGAAACATACCTAATAAAGTTTTTATACATGATTTAGATGCAGACATCATGATACAGATCAAATCGTAACATTTTCCAAATGAAGCATTTATTACAAATGTTATTGGCCTTTCGCAGCTACATACAACAATGATTACAATTGTTCAAGTTGTGGTGAAATCCTATTGAGTTGAAAGATGAAGGTTAGTTACCCATTTGGACAAAGAGGCCTCCAAATGCTGCAAATTGTGCTATCATCAATAACCTAACATTGATCGGACAATCAAGTATAGTTAATAAGTGGCACCAAAAGCACGATAATTAATTATCCATATCAACCCACCTGTTTTGGGAACAATGTACAATGACTTCTATATTCTTGTTCACTACTCCAGATCTTCTGAAAGTTGACACAATGTTTCTTGAATCTCATCTCCTCTGCATGTGAACTGGCTGATTGAAATCCTCTTGACTTTATGACAGGCTTACGACACTTAAAGGAATCCCTTCCACCTGTTTCATCAGCAAATTGGACGTAGCGCTGGCTTGAAGGAACCTGCTCGATCATGTTTCAACATAAGTACATGAAATATGCCATCAGTTCTAATGGAAGAGCTTAAAAAGAATGCTAACCTTCAAACTTAGGAATTTCATGTCTGCTTGGTGAGCTTTCCACATCCTCCGTACACATGAACAGATCACAACAGCTTGAGATTCTTGTCCTTCCTCCTCATCTACATTACACCTGACTATTCGCACGAAGCTTTCTGACCTTTTAAAATGTTTGAGATGAATGATCAAATGTGATGGTTTAACGTGGCCTGCTTTAGCCAATTCTAATGCCAAAAGTTCATCCCAGGGTACATCCCAGAGGATCTTGGAGGGTTTTTTGGCTAGCTTATCGAGCGATAAAGCCTAAAAAAGGTTATAAGAAATGAAGAGCCAATTATTACATTGCCAGGAGTGAATACAAAGATTAACAAAAATATGTGCAAATTAACCTGAAGTAACATGACACGCTTGTTTGTGATCAGAACGATCCTTTGAAATGGCACTATGAAATGGTCTTCATAGTAGTCAGACCATGCATACTTTGATGGTTCTTTAAATAAGTCAGCACATCTTAGGTGTCTACTAGCCTCAGCCAAGTAAAGAATCATCTGCGAGTTGCGTAAATAATCAGGTTTAATATAACCTTTTAGATTATTCCTATTATGAAAAATGTGAAAATAGTTTCCTAACGTAGCTGTCTCACCACAAAACCCAAACATTTCTAGTTGGCAACATCAATGACATCAACTGGTTCAATAAAGTTGCTAAAACTACTAAAATAGGCTGCTATGGCAGCATAAACTTCATCAAGAAAGAACGGTGGAATGTTGACGAATAGTTACCACCATCTACTTATGAAGTGTTAAGACAAAGAGTTTTAGAGAATTAACAATATAAAGCTTCACTAGAATAAGGTCCTAATTAGTGGTTTGAACGAATAAAGTTGGATTGCAAGTTGCTCATAAAAAGCTCAAATGGATTGTTTGACACTACAGTTGTTAGTTAGTTCACTAATAAAGCAAGGATATGGCTCCACCATTGGTGTTCCTTTTTTTTGTCATCCTTACACTAGTAAACTTCTCCATTCAAGATGTTGGCTAGTTAAATTCCAATCCATTATTGTAACAGCTTTTGCAGTCTCATGATGTCTTGAGTTTCATGAATAATGATTTTGATTGAAAACTACTTAAAAAATTAAAAGATATAAATTTGACAACAGAAAAATCAAGGATTATTTTTTCCATTGACTATTTGTATTAAGTAAAAAAGTTGTTTTGGCGCACAATTTTGATTTTTATTGGAAAAACATGTTCGTGTCAAATACATTCTAGTGAATAATTTATATCTAGCATTTCTACGACCACTGAATAAAACTTAGATATCTGATTACGATTAAGGAATTTGTTGAATTCTTGGTGTCAATGGCCATTTAGATTATTATAAGATTGCAAGCAATTTTGCATCAGCTAGCTTACTAGTGCAAAACTAATGCAAATTATTCAATATAACAACACAAAAATCCTTCACATAAATGGATGCTGAAACCAAAACAAAGAGAATTACTGATAACAGAATAGTGTAGGAAACATGTAAAAGAGCATACCTGCCCAATTGCCTCCCTTTCAGAGTACTTCTCAATAATACCATTTGCACGAATGGCTCGAGGATATCTAATCCTCTGTGCAGTCGCTTTGTTGCTCAAGATGTCCAAGCATTTGGAAAAGCTAGCACCAACACCATCCACTGTTAAGGAAACAAAGTCCAATGCTCCACTCAGTGGCTGTACAACAAATCCAAGAAAAGCACGTCCTAGTCCATGAGCAAGTCCAAGAAAACCATGCTGTCTAGCATTCTCTACAGGCTTTCTCAATACTCCTGTCACTCCAAAAGCTACACCTTGTGCAAAAGCTTCAGTACCTTGGAGAAAGCCGTCACTAAAACCAGTTATTCTCCTTGACCAAACCTACAAAATTTCTGAATCAAAATCACAGAAGAAAGCATATTTGTAGGATAAAAAAGTATCATGTTCCAACCTGCTTTGAGCGCAGCTGAAGAAATTGCCTATCTGTTGAAAGTTCTGCAAATCCTTTACTAAGAGAAGCCAAAGTTGATTTTGTCATGCCCAATACGTCCACAGAAAATATCACATGTAAAGGATTATGGATAAGATCTCTCTTGATACGATTAACAATAGCAGGAAGAATAGAGCTTCTGCGCATGAAGCGATTTTTGTGCATGACTTTCCTCAAGTGCAGCTAATAAAGTAAACAGGATGAAGAACCATATCAGGAGCATGATATGAGTGAGTACGCATCATAAAAAAAAAACATTACATCGGCATGCATACAAGAGTTTTATAGGTCATTACTTTTATAGAACTATGCAGGGAAGAAGAAAGAATAAAACTTGTTACTTCATGAGTTTTAAGCATCAAAAAGGTTTTGGAAATTGTCTGATTATCTAGTGGAGTAAGATATTCCCACGTCAAATATGAATTAAAAGGTCAGGCATCAAGGCTACCCTGTGAACTTGAATTCCACATCCAATATAAATCATTATCATTCCATTTATTCACCTCCATAACAAGAACAGTTCAACTAGATAAGAGCATTCTGAAAAGGTTTAAGAATTAAATTATCTTGAGGTAGGCTCTAGAAGAGTATAAAGAACATACAGAGAGTATTTAGTGGATCTCGAGTAACAAAAAGTTATCAAATAAGCATGAAAGATTGGAAAGAGCAATTCACACAGTAAAATCATGAAGTTAAAAAACAAAGGAAACAAATAGATAGATTCAAACTGCAATTTAAGGTGATCTAATACATGGGAAAAATATTTTGTATTAACTTTGCATGATAATATAATATGGTCACTAATTAATAAAGAACCAATAAATCTTGAAAAAAATTAAAACAAGACTTTTCAGAGAAAATTGAATGAACAAATTCATCTTCTTGATCCTTTACATTGATGCTTTGGTTTTATTAGATTAAAGTTTCATACTTAATCTTTATTCTTCATCATATTGTCAAAAAAAGATGCAAATTTTTTTTCCAATTCTTTCCAAGCATTCTGTATATTTTAGGTCAATTTATCTTTCTAGTTTAGGTAAAACTACAAAAATTAAGCAAACTACAAATTAATCTTTGATGTGCACATGTATATAAATATAGGAAAAAAGCATCATGTTCATTTGTAATGTTGTGCTGTTATTATATTATTATGATTTTGGATATAGAATCATCATCACTCACAAAAGATGGATGTACACCTCAACAAGTGCATTGGATGAAGCCAAACAGTAAATTTACAATATCAGAAATTTTTAAATAGCACTTCACTTAGAAACGAAAATCATGATACACCTGGTTACAACAAATCAAACGAGCACAATTCGAAGGGAGATAATATAAAAAAAATAGTCAACAAAAGATTCGACATCACAAGGAATGTGAAAATAAAAACCCCAGCAAAACAAACAAAAGATCACCTTTTATAGACGTAATGCTCTAATACATAAAAAGTTCAAAAGGCAATGTGATGGAACTAACTTGAAGTTTAAAGGCATTCCCCACAGTTGACAATATTGGGCCCCAAATGCCTAGGGCACCATGAGGTCTTTGATTTGGCGAAGTCTCAAGCGATAGCTTCAACCTTATCTCCGAAACATCTATTAAACTGGAAAAAAAAAAGTTTACACAAGCAATAAGGAACATACACGAGAATAAAAGAGACCCCATCTAATTCTAAACTAAACATGATAAATAATCAGTAATGTTTATTAAGCATAGTTCATAAGGAGAATATAGTAACCACTTACCATGCACGCTAAAGTGATTGTTTTCAAGATCATCGTTGAAAACTCTTCTGACCAGGATATTGGTCACGACGATGTTGCTCTATTGAGTCATACTCCAATTCTAGGGTCTTCGAGATAATTTTTTATTTGTAGTAGAATGATGTGTCATAGTTTGTTATTTTGTGCATAATAGGACTATTTTAACAATAAAGAACCCTTTCATTTGTCACCTTAAAGGACTCTGCTATATCATTTGGTCATCTTGTACATGTGAATTGATACATGCTTATGCGATTGAGCTATATCACCTATTTTATGAACACTATATGAAAACACTGACAGAACTTTTCTGTTTTCAACAACTTTTAAGCATCCTAATTCCATTAATCTTACAATTGATCAAATTTATGCATTGACTTAAGATAATGTATTTTGCAAAATTCATTTTTTAGAAGTTTTTAAGACCATTCCATGATCATCTAAAGATTAGTGTATCTGAAAATTATAACTCAGGTGGTAAAAGAAGAAAATTCTTTTTGGTTAAAGACAAACAATGCCATTATTGATAGGGTATAAACTAGACAAGTTGAGACTCCAAGCATCCCTATGTGACAATTTGAATACAACATGGTAGATTAAGAGATAAATACCACTTGCATTTAAAATCTCAGTTAATTGCCAAGTCATATGCACAACATTCCCAAGATTCAGATGTCAAGCTTCTTTTGCTATAATCTATGACAAGTATAAATCTAAAGCGTAGATGCAAATTAAGAAAAATATAGATATCTATAAAAAATTGGCTAAAAAATGTGGCTAGAGTTTACATAACTAGTTCTAATACTTACATAATTGGTTCTATAGAATAACTAATAAATAATACTAGATATTAATGTTTAGCCTCGAAGACTTTATTCTTCTTTGTACTAGTATTGAGAAACCTAAGGATCATTGACCATGATAATTGGAGTAAGTTCATCATTTGAAATGTTTGACAAGACTAAAACTTCATTATAGTCGATCACGACATAGCTGTGTGATAACAAAGAGAATCCTTTTACAAGAAGTTTATGAGGGAGTTTTTTATAAAAGTTTTTGAATTCTTTGATCTTAGCTTTACAATCAATATTCATATATTTCTTGTAAATATGAAACTTTTGGATGAGATTCAAATAAAGTTCTTTCTCAATAAACTCACTGAATGACAAAGCACCTTTTAGGAGTTCAATTCGAGTAAGAAGTCAAATGTGATTTTGCCTAATATAGATGCCATCAAGGTAAGGGAAATCAACTCTTCAAGAAATATCCGACATAGAGGGAAGAAAGTCAGAGATGAGGAGTTGGGAAAAATAGAAAAGGTTATTAGAGTTAAAGTGCATTGCACACTCCCAATAGGTGTTGCAGAAGGAGTGAAGCCCACCAAAGATAACTAAACAACGTAGATAATAATCTGATTAATAGAGATACTCTCAATATAGGCAAGACTTAGCAATGATATTCTGATCAACAATAATTTGAAGAGTAGCAATTCCAAAAGGGCTCAACTATAAATCTGGTTGCTTTGTGTGTAACTAAGCAGATTCCCTTGGATGTGCTTCAGGTTTTGACAATAATTTGATTCCTTGTGGTTGAGTCAGAAATAATAGAAATTAGGAAGATTTTTGTACTTCATAGTCTACCAAAAACTAATTAGACCATTTTTAATTCATATTTTATTCGAAAACTCATTGAGAAGATTGATTTCAACGCACATCGTCGTGAAACTGGGTTAGACGAGAAATATTTGAGGCATCAATTTTAAGAGGAGTCCCAATAAAACGACCAATAGAGAATAGAGAATCCATGCTGAAGAAGTGCACAATGATTTTGGAAGTTATTCAAACTAATTTCGAAATGTGTTTGGATGTTTTTTGAGTATTTGCATTCAATTTAGTTGTTTTAATAGATTTCCATCACAGCTAAATTGTTGAAGAGTAATTATCGACAATAGATTTTATTTCAAAACATAGTTATTTTTCTTTTCCAAAAAGTCATAGCATTGTATATTTCTTAATTGATGACAAAATTTTTGGTCTAATTTTACCTCCCAACAAACACCAACTTAAACACTAAGTTGAAGATATTTTAAGGTTTCAACACCAAAAGATCATAAAACATATCAATCTACTCAAGATCACAATGGTCACATACTTTGTAATTATTAATTGCAGGCTCAAACATGATCAAATGATTCAAACTGCATCACACAGAAATTGACTCAGAAATTTACTGCTGATTCCTTATATCACACAAAACAAGAAAAAATTTGCATGCCAACTACCATTACACAGCTTATCACATCACCTCTTACTGAGGGAGATCATAAACGAACTCAGATTCTCAAATAGGGTTTTAAAAGAACCCAGTTCATTAACATACTAAAGTTTACATAAATTGAATGACAATGAGTACATGACTTCATATACTCATTAAAAACCTCAAAGTAAGCATTTCGAAGCAAGAAATAAAAGATGACAGAAAACCATTTAAACTGTGTATAACTCCAGAACCATTAGGTATGTCAGCAAGAATGATCAAAAGTATGAAACATTCTGTTGAATAAGGTATGAATCCCCCTATAGTATGGTATGGAGCAGACTTAAGAACTTGGTCTAAAGGCCGTAACTTAGTGAAAGATCAACTAATGCTCGACTATACAACCATATAGTATGCAGCTCAAGAACATAACCACATAGAAACATACGACACAAGCTTCAAAACTCCATCAATTTGGAAATCAACTGAGGAAAAATGGTTGATCTCCCTATTGCTTAATTAATCTTATATAAACCACAAGTAAAGCTAGATTTATGATACAAATACACACAGACACAAAAACATAATACATGAAAACATACAAACTATAAGCAAGCATCTATAGTAATAAAATGGCAAGCACTAGTACATCACAAAGCTTTCATGCACACACTTGAGATGCATAGGCACAGTACATAAGAAAGACATACATACTATGACCAAACACCTATAGTAATCAAAGCTATACGAAATGGCATCCAGTAATACATTACCATGCCTTCACACACACACTTGAGATGCATAGTACATAAGAAAGAAAGCAGGATTACGATAACTATCAATGATTTCTACATTTTTTTTGAGGCAATTCCAAGGGTCATTATATAATGATCACAACAACAGTAAAGGAAACTGCATATCAGCTTAGAGACCATAGATTACATATTACAAGAACAGATATCAGAGAAAATATTATGTAGGGTTTGTGTACAGATAATGTTGATAAGCTAAAAAGATTTTCACACATTAAATGGAAAAGAGAATGGATTCTTACTCGAATCGTATTTCTGGGTCAACCTGGGTGACATCTAAGTTGCTTGGAGTGCTATAAAGTCGAAGGTTAGAGTAGAAATCAACCAAAGCCCATATGATTGGTTCGTGAACATTTATTCGCCAACACTTTTCAGTTACCTGACATAAGAAATATTATTATAAAAAGTGCAATGCATTGATTTGGAATTCCTAACCAAGAACCATTTTGGAACAGATACTAAAAAATATGATTATAGCTTTCCTATAAGTATTGCTTACCCGGACATAAACATATGGAAAGATCTGGGTACCATCAATATTGTCATTACTTAAAGTAACAGTCGCTTTAAAAACTGGATGGTTGAGATCAGGCATGTCTTCCGGTGCTAATAGAACTGGCATAATTGTCAAAGGAAGCTGATTATCAAGCTGTAACTTACCAACAATGAGCTTGAACCTAGGAAGAGTGCAAGTAAACATCAATAAGAGAAAGAAAGGGCATCAACCACAATGGGCAGATATCTATTTAAATAACAAAAAATTTACTCGACAAAATCTTTGGACTCAAGTAAAAGGAGCCATCTCATAAGAAAAGGAAAACTTGCTTTAGCATGAAATGCTATGCATTTAAAGAGTAACATGACGACATACCGATAAAGACATCTTTATGATTACTATTGTAGCATAAGTTGAATAACAGAACGAAATATACAATATACCGTTCTACAACTCGACTAACATTGTTTAATTTCTTCATCTTAAAGGCAAAGAACAATGATCAATTTGATGAATTTTTTATGTTATGAATTCCTAGCTTCATCCACAAACAACACTAAAGGGATAACAAGCTTGGATCTCACTATGAGAGGTTGAGAAGACAAATCCTACATCAAATACTCAAAAAACATGTCAAATTAAGCATTTCAATTATTCACATGGAACAAAAGTAGACCATCCAGCAAAATTGGCTATTGGTTTCTTCTCAAAAAGTTTTAACCTGCTTGTTTTCCCTGCATCGTAGCCAGTTGAGAATGAAGCAAAGACTTTTTCCAAGTAAAGGTACAAGAGCTCTCTTGGTTTATGATCTATCAAGGAAACTCCAACAATTCCCAGTTCAATTATCAGCTCCAGTGGAGAAGTACCAGACTGCATCTCCTGCAATTTTGATGTGCTAGCTTTTTCAAGTGGTTCGATCATTTTCCTTGACTCTAGCTGCAGTCTTCTTTTTTCATCTATGAACCTCACAAATTTAACGTCTCCAGCTTCCTCAACATGAAGATTGATTCCATGTGCCTTCAAATCTCTTGAATCATTTACTTCGTCCAAGCTAATATTTTGCAAATAAACCATACCCTGTATTCTAACATCTATAGATCTCTGACCATAAGGATCATCCCAAGAGAAGTTTGTAGATGATAATGGTTCCAACTTAATCCAATCATCATCTGCTAAACCAGACTGACAAATTTCCAGAGTCCTATCAGCCATCCTGTTCTCAATTCTGTAAAAAAGGAAAGGTAGATTACAAACTGATGCAAACTAGTTTTACAATATTATAGAGATGAACTGCAGAAGCAAACACCTGATTGGACCTCGTGCTGGTTCCATACGGAATACAACCAAAAAACGAGATCCCTCTTCATAACCACGGATCTCGGCCCTCAAATATTTCCTAGCACCATGATGCATCTTCAGTGATATCGTCAAGGTGTCCTCATTAGCAATTTCAAAAGGTAAGCACCAATTAGTATTCCAAAGGCGAACCTTCAAAGTTTAAGAAAAGTTTTATTAGACAAATTTAATAAAAAAGATGCTAACCACATACTTCTAGAAGTTCTCTATGCAATAAGCTTCAGTCAGTAATATAGAAACGGTTACAAACTGCATAATGCCCAACTAATTTGCCTCTACCTAAATTGATGTTGTCCTAATCCTTAAAAATATATTTTGCTAGAAGAAATAGAGGTGAGCAAGCATTTTCTATCATAAGAGATGCCAATAAATGAATATGATACTGTGCACATGCAAGCTCTTGAATAGATAGATAAAGTATCAAACCTCAACCTTTACATATGTAACTTAGGAGATTTTCTCAATTCTTCTGCATTCTTTAATCACTAGATGATCTTCTAGATTTGTGCTCAGTTTTTAAGGTACTTGGAGCCATTCTACCATTCAATGTTGCCTGCTTGTATAGACATGTTAGACAACAGAGAATATTTTCAATCCAAAACAAATAGAAAAAATATTGTTTATTTGGTTCTGTTTTCAGTTGAAGCTAAGTGCCCATTCCTACTCCAATGAATGTATGCCATCGTAAAAGACTAGACAACATGATAACCAAAATGAAGTACATAGTTGAACACTCCACTTCATCTTCGCTTGATGTTGGCATAAATAAGCATCAGTCTTGGAGCACGTTATTATAATAAATAATGGTATCTATAGCTTGTGAGATCTTTTCAACTCTTATCTGCTAGGTGATTCATGTATTCAACTAATGTAATATTGTAAACTTCATTCTCCGACTTGCCCACTATTCGCATTGTCTCAGCTTATAAAGTTTCTCATTCAATGCCAACTTTCTCAAACTCAACATTGACATCATCTTTTGATGCATACAATTCTACCATGTTTTGTGTGTTGGCTGGTTAGTGGCTCGTTGCTATCCCCTTATATGTTGAACAATTGTACATCCTCCACATATAACTTATAGGCAACCGTAATCGAGTATAAACACCTTGAGATATTTCCATTTTCTAAGTACTTGTTGATTTACTTAAATATGAGTGTGCACAATAAAATGAGCTGAGGGTCATAGCTGTTGCAAGGATGGCCAGTGTATCAACTTTATGGTTATGGCTTCAAAGGTTGTGTTCTATTCATAAAATTGTGAATCCAGATATGAATTCTTTTGTCCTAGTGACATAGTGGCCTAACTCCCGTTCCTTCACCAGTACCTGTTTGAAGATCATGAGTAGTGACGATAGGAGGTTGTATTTCAAGTAAAATTCCAAACATTTACCTCCATCTCCCCTCAATCCAATTCCTACTTGTGGTCACTTGTCAATCAACATGGACTTCAATGCACCCAGTTATGGCTTTAGATCATACGTGGAACAAGAACTATTATGGTGATGGTTTTGCTTCAGGAAGAACAACATACCACAGCAACAAGAAACCTCATAAAAAACTAAGACTAGCTCGACGTTCTTAGATTTTATCAACACTTGCACTGGGTTTTAGAATCAAATAGTGCCTGGATCAAACTTAAATTGAGGCAAACCAAAATCTATTGCTTTTTCCAAGATAGCTCACATTTGGATTGAAAGACAAAATATGTTATATGAGATTGTATGCGTACATTAGTGTGTTTGCATATGTATACATTCATAAATGTATAATAATGTATATAGAAGACTGCTAGACATTGCAGCAAATTGTGTTGGATAGATTAAATATTAATGACAGAAAATATGGGCTTAGAAGGATTAGAACTTTTCTTGTGCCTCAAGCACAATGTTAATTAAGTGTAGTACACTCAATAAGGACAATGGTTCTAGTGGGTTCCAAGGCAATGGAGTTTTGCAGGTCAAGCATAGAGGATAAGCTGAATATTTGCTAATAATAGTTCGCTCAGTTTCAAAATTGATTTGCTTGTTTCTTATTATTGTGACTGTCTTTTGCAAGTTCAAATCAATAATCTGCTACTCATCCATTCAACTAATTAAAAAGCAATCAGGAAAATGGATCCAATTAACAGTATCTTGAGATTGGGTTCAAAATTTTATTAAATTAAAGACAATTCATTTACGATCCAACTTCTAGCATTCTAATGCTACACAATATATGAAAAGGCTAAGAGTTTGGCTCAAAGGCAGAAAGCGAGATGCATTAACCAGTAACCAAATTCAATTATTCATGTCATGCAAGACAAAATAAGTTAATATCAAGCCCTTCCCCAAACAAGCTTGGATCATGCCGAGCCAATATAAATCAGCAAGAAAATAGCGGCAATTTGAAAAAAAAAGAAGCTTTAATCATATAATTCTGGTTGATGTCCAAACAGCTGAAATATTCAACAAAAACTATATCTGATCCTGGTTCATATCCTAATTGACTGCTGATGAAGCATCTATTAACTCTTAAGTAAAAAGGAATAGATGGAGCAAAATTGAGGACAAAAAATTTGTGTACATGGAAAAATGAAGGCCCATAAAAACTATGTCTGATCAAGCGAACAAATTAACTAAGCTTATGAAAAGCAATTACATTTTCTAAGTAGCACCATATGGCAAGAATATTTTTTTACTACAGAAAATAACGTGGAAATTACTTGACAGCATATTAAAATCTATATAGTTAATGCCGGAAATGTGCCAGAAACTTTCTGTTAGAAGTAACAAACTCCTTGAGAGAATCAAGCTAAATGATTTCAAAAGAATTGGAAAATAATGCCAAATAAAGGAATTGTACTGGAGAATTAATTAAAAAATATGATTTCTAAGGGAAGACCGTATTTCAAAGTGTTCTAAAGATAGCCATGAACCTGGATTTTTTCTTGCCCCCCAGTTTTACTACATACAAAAGCAACCCTTGCATCGGATGCATGCAGAATCTTTGGCCGATCCTCGCTATTCAAAATAATGAACAAATCTTCACCAAGCCTATTTGTGAATGCCATGAATGGGCGCACTAAAATAACCTGAAAGGCAAAAACTAGTAAGGATATTTCCACAATCATGCCATAATGCTTCATTGCATACCTTTGTAGGAACAGCCTCGTATGGCGATGTTTTTGAGAAGATGAATATTCTCATGGAGTTTCCATCAGCATCATAGGCATAAAGATCAATGGAGCCATCCTAAAATCAAGAAAGGAGACATTAAATAAGACACAGCATATGCACATCATTACTCTGAACGGTTGACACTAAGAAACATTTACCATGTCACCTAGAGGAGACAGCTCTTTAACAGGTCCAAATTTCTCTTTACCAGGATTTGATAAAGACACTGATAACGCCAGATATTTGAAGTTAAGTGCTGAAACTATAGTGTACCCATTGATCATATCCTCATTAGTGATTTGCCAAAGAATTTTCTCTGCTTTCATATTACGCTTGGAGTGTCCGGAGTCACTCCTTTTCTCTTTCCTATCCACAAAATTAAAGGTAAGTGGTGGACATCTTGCACTTTCAATCCAGTAAGGGACATAAATTCGAATAGATCTTGCAATAGAATGATCCTTGTTGAAGGTTTGATCAACGATGACCACGACAAGCCTGCAAGGTTGTAGGGTTTTTTAAATCTAAAACAAAAATTGACAACTCAATTTTTAACTTCACAAAAAATAAACCTATCTAGATGTTCAATATATACCTTCCAGAATAAGAGTTTCTCAGGTTCATTGTCATAGATGATATTTTACTTCCATGAGTTATAGGAATTCGCTCCTTCAGTAAAAGTTGAGAATGAAAAGACTTTAAGCAAAAAAAAAAAAAAAAAAAAAAAAAAAGAACCACGTCAAAATAAAATGAAATTAGGGTGAATATGGCTCATACATGTGTTAGCTCCCATCCCCTTTGAGGGAGAATAGACAGGTACAATGAACCTTGCACATTCGCATTATATATCTTCGCCGATTTTCCAGGAAATAAAACACCTTGTGAGCAGGTAGCACTTTCTCTACCCTCTTTGTCAACAACAGCATATTCAGAAGAAAGGGGAAGATAGTTATTTATTGATAATGCAGAACTAATAACAAGTTTCCAGTCATGTATGGGTTCTGAACGAATATCTTTCCCAATTTGTTCACCTTGTATGGTTAAACAAAACCACAAACCACCCTTATCCGTAGAAAAATCACTTTTTTCTGGGCAATACAAGAGGGTATCAGCCTCAGTAAGTTCAGAGACACATATTTCTGATCCTTCAGTGTGGTTAAAGTTGCCACTCCCACTCAGTTCATGTTTCTTCAGTACAGAACTCCAAGAATATTCCTTTTGCTCACCTACAAGTTTTGGCCTCAACTTTAAAAAATAAGAGAACACAGGATGTACCAACCCACATAGTGGGAGAGGAATTGTATGACCAGGTTCAAGTAATCCCACTGAAATTTCTTTGTTTAAATCATGCACAGTGTATTTTTTATGCCTAATCCATCTTCTTTGTCTTGCAAAATTAATGTGATTTAGGTGATCGTAGGTCTCAGGCCACTTTAGATGTTCAGTATCGGGTGCATACACCCAGCCATCAGATATTTCCACACTAGTATCATCAACATGCCATTCATCAATCCATTCCCACCCATCTGGCAAACTAGTGTTTGGCATTTCCTATCAAAAAAGACAATTAATTAGTATCCAACTTAATCAAGCTTATGCAAACAGAAAACATAATAGTCTGACACGTTAAGCATTATTTTCTCAAAGGGAAATATATTCAACGGTTGCAAAACTCAACCAGTCAATAAAGGTAAATCAATACCTTCTGTTTGTTAAAAATAAGACAAAGCCTTGCGTTTTAGACCACGAATAAGTTAGCATCACCAGTTGAAAATTCACATTTCACTAGACATTCAAAACTTGAATCCAATAATTTGCAACTCTATTAACAGTGCCAATGCATTTATGGAATTGGTTCATGATCTAAATAAACAGGGTAGATCCTAAGAAACATTGCAGAATACACAATCATGAAAAAACTACCAATTTACTCACTTGATGATGTCCATTAACAAAGGATAGAGAACAACTGTGCCAACCATCAGATGGGCTGTATTGCTCTGTCTCAAAGAATTCATCAACATGAATCCTGCTATCATCAGATCCATTATTGCCATCTTCATTTCCTTCAGTAAAATGCATGCTTTTGGGAGAATTTTTTGATTTAAGACAAAGATCAATAACAAAATCAGTATTGTTAGTGACAGAAACCAATGACCTGATGCTCACAAACCGATTACCATCTCTTACAGTAACTTCACTAGCAACAACATCATCGCCCAATCTCCAGCATGCTGCAGGAGAAGCATAATTCAACCTCACGGTTGTCCATGGTCCTTCCCTAGCAGGACTAATTTGTATGACTCCAGCTCTTGCATAATTGTGAACTTTCTCATCTTTCTTAACTGCATCTGGTGTAGAAAGTAGTACAGCACATCTAATTCTTCCATGCATATGCACATCATCAAAAGAAGCCTAATACAGCAAATACTGCTTATGGACCAATTCCTCGTAATAATCATGGTGAATTAATAATACTTGCAAGTTGGATATTTTACCTTTCTTTTAACTGAAGACAGATCTCTCCAAGTTAAATCATAGCATGAGTTGTTGGAGCTGGAAATAGAACAAGCCTCCGAAACTATCTGCTCTAAAGAGGAAGAGTATATACCAATGGGCTCACCTATATAATTACTCGAATAGATGTTAATTTAACTGGGGAAAAACAAGCTGCAGCAAAAGCAGAAGTTTTCATATGCATACTAAGTACCTCTTCTTCCCATGTCAATGATAGTGAATTCCATGATATAATTATCCTGTAAAATTTGGGTACTTTGGATGTTACGATAAATTATGTGAATTAGATGGATCAACAAGAGTCTTAAAATAAAAAATTAAAACACAAGCAAAACATTTCAACCACTCATTCAAGGAATGAAGTTGAAGGAAAATGAATCATGAAAGTGTAGACAGAATGTGCCAAGAAAAATGATAAAATATCACACGACAACTCTAACCACTGACTTTTCATGTTATATCAAAGAAAGAATTCAATGAAGCCATTTAACTGGCAAACGTGCGTAAGAGTTACTTCAAATATTGTTCTATGATTGAAAAGTCTTAGCACAAAGAACTTTCTTCTTTGAAAGTAAAGACACAAATCAGTTGATAATGACAATATTCAGGAATTGAATTACAACTTACTATAATAATGGTATCTATAGATGACTGACACAAGTTTTACATCACAAATTCTAGATGACATCTTACTTTGAATGTTATAAAGATGTTCAGCCTTTTAGTTTATCAGCCCATTAATTGAGCATATAAATGCATACGCACCGAACACTAACATCAAACATATAGAGAGCTGATACTAGTTGGGCATGCTATATATTGCATTTTCTGAATTGTAACATAAAAAGAATGCATGCTCTACACATTTCAGAGAACAAATAGTAAACTTTAACATTTTTTGTGCCTGATTCTGACTACAAAATTTGAGAAACATGTACTCCTAACATTTGGTAAAAACAAAATCAAGATGGCAGACACTGAAAGACTACAATTGAGAATGTTAAGAAAATGTAGTGCCTTGAGTTGAAAGAAATTTATATTTATGATTAATTACCACAAAGTCCACTTTGAAGAAAAAAATTTCGTTCCATTTCACCAAGAACTTCACATCAGCTGAAGTCTCTGGACTGGCACCACATGTTCGAGCACTTTGTTGTTGCACTGATGACTCAGCAGAACACCGTAAAAACAGGCGAACTGCTACAGAGTATTGAGCAGAAGCCATTGCCTCTATTGTAGGAAGCTTGATGTGAAAGGTAGATAAATTAGACAAATGTTGGAAACATAATGATTTAAGAGACAAGTTAGAAAAAAAGTAGCACAAACATAAACATAGGAAGTACCATTGCTCAAAGAAAAGGTAAAAAATTAGTATAAAAACTCCTACAACAAATCATACAGATGGGAAGTCAGATTAGAATTTCCCCAAAAAGGGGATATAATCAGTAATGACTGGCAGGAGTTGTTGGAAATATCGAAATATAAAGGAATAAATAAACAAAATCACGTTTTCCCTCCCTCCACCCCACACATCTCTTCATCTCTGTAAATATACAATGTGTTAACACATGCATGATGTGCATGCGTTTATGTATATGTGATGCAGTATGCACATACACAAGATATATATTTGTCATATACTGATTCCTATCTCTCATCTATATGTAAAACAAGAACAACAATCATATTTTATGAACTTCATTTCAGCAAAATAACATTTAACACCTATTTCTAAACAATGTGCATAATATGAGAAGCAGCTTACCTCAGCTTCGGAAATGACAACTGTAAGCAATGACTGAGAAATTCTGTTGGTTTTTCCATCCATGTGAGAGTTTAACAGATTTTTGGATACAGGAACTTTAATAGGTCTGTTGTCTCCTGATGGCATCTTAATTATGCTAGACAATCTATCATTTTCAGTGGCTCGAATATAGATATCTTGGCCAAGCTGGTTTTGTGGGATAATGAAGTAGTTTTTTTTACGATGAATGTCAATTATAGAAGCTTCATCACACTTTGAAAGGGCTCGTTCTTGATTAACATACTAAAATAAAAAAAAAATGTAATTAATAAAAAATGCTGACATTATATAAACATGGCAACAAAACATCTAGGAAAATGCATACTTTTCTCATTTTTGATGATTCATCAACTAAGATAAGGTTGCACCAGCTAGTATAAGCTTGAAACATCAAGTTCAAATTAGATGCAGACATATTCAAGGTGAGATCTTTTGTAGAGGTTACCCGAATCTGAGTAGCTGCGCCAGGACGATTTAAATCATATTGATACCTGTAAATCCTTGTTGACATTACTAGCAAAATGGAATCATATATTTAATTAAACATCTTTTTTGTTTTTGACCAAGATGATAAATGATGACAAGGAAGATTTTATGCACAGAATAACTGCAGCAATTTTGAGAAGAAAAATAGGTAAATGAAACATATCATAAAAACCACAAAATAAGACATAGGCCCACAAATTACAAAGACTAAACTGTGAAATAAAGGCATTCACGTCACATAGAAAACAAACAACCAATTGGAACATTTCAAATATTGGAGGTTGACAGGAACTAATTTAAGTATAAAAAAAATTAATTTATTACCAACCACATGATAAGCATAAGAATGGAGATAGAAAGGGTCCATTAACTATCTATTCAACTGAGTAGCCTCTGAAATGAAGGTGAAAAATTAAAGTAGTTAGACTTATTGTTGTGTGATGACTAGTTAGACCATACCTTAGAAATCCATCGGTTGGTTCAATAAGAGGTTCCCAATCATCATACTTATCATTATAAGACCTTGAAGCCAAGGAAAAGTTTAGAGTGGAATTCATATAGTCAGACCGTCCATAGAAATTCAACCCAATGCAACCTAATGAAACGTTGAATAGAGGAACCATCTGCGAAAAAAATAGAAAATTATTACAAAATTGACTATGGGATAGAAAGATCATTACGTATCATAATATTCCCAAGCATAAAAAGTAAAATAAACAAAGTAATGATGCACTAAGCAAATGTATGACAAATGGCATGCACAAGCTAATGTGCAATTCTGTAATTGGAGCAAAAAAAAAAAAAAAAACAGCAGTCTAAGAAATCTTACCAGCCCTTCATAATCATCAAAAACAGCCACAGAAAAATTCTTCAGTTCTGCATCAAGTACAATACCATCTGACCCACTGGGCACATTTGGATTGGCTAGTTTCAAAGCAAACCTTTTTGGAGGCTTTTTAAGTCCTTTCCTTACAATAAATGTGCCAACTTCATGACCAACACTCCATAAGCTAAATGAATCAGTTGAAGCTATTCCAACAGATGTATCCCATACACTTTCATCTGGGAACTGATCGCCAGTTACCATATCACTACGTATGCACCTTAAACAGCTTAAATCGTCTCCCTTTGGTGGACCCTTACATGCGACACATCCCATAGCTACATATCCAGGAGGTGCTAGCGGCATCCAGAAATAAATGCCATCATTTCCTTTGTTCTTTTTTATGCGTCCAAGAAGTTGAAAGTCTTGAGGGCATTTAAACAGAGCCTCATCAACAGTGTCATTAAGGACAATAGCCAAGTTTGGAGGTTCATAACTGTTCAAATATAATGTAATACATACATAAAATTAAAAACAAGATTGAAACTTATAAACTGGAAATATTCAGTGGATATAAACATTAAATTAATGGGATGCATACCCTTGTACAGCAATATCGCCAAGAAAAACCATTCCACGTGGAACAACGGGACGCCATATGGACAATCTCTTATGAGGATCTGTCCCTTGATTCCACCAGATTAATCTAAAACTAGCCACAACTTCTAAGAGCCGCCCTGAGGTCAGCACCATCCTTCCTTGTAAAGGAGACTGATTAGAGGTTTCAGAATCATTTTGGACTTTCGTAGTCATTGCAGGCTGCTCAGGTAATCCAAAAATCATATGACGAAACTCATAAGCTCTTCCATCTACACTCATATCAGAACTTGCAGGAAGAAATGAGCCAAAAGAATTGTCCACTCTCCAAAATGCTATATCATTAGCATGCCTGAAAGATTAAAGAAATAAAAAAATATTCGGATACAAATAAAGTCACAAAACAAAAGTAGAAGTTCAAAAGAGAAGAAAAAGAACCCATTCAAATCAGCCATTTGAAATGCAATGCAATCTTTCAGAGTGCATGGCGTAACCAAGGAAGACAATATGCACAAAGCAGAGGACAGCGATGGTGGTCTACTTCCAGGAGAGACCACACAACCAACTGCCACATAACCTTTGGGTGCCACTGGGAACCAAACCGAGCAGCAGTCATTTACTGAATCATCATCTTCACTTGGAAGAATACTGAAAAAGTCCTTTCTAGCAGCATTCTCCAAACCAAAAGAAGAAATCAACCTATACGACGTGGGCCTCTTTACTTTTGCAAAGCTTGTGTTAACAGCAAGAACCCCTTTAGCCGGTGGCTCATTTCTATTAGCCGGAAAAAAAAAAAAAAAGATTTTCAAGTTAAGTAGCAGAGTAGAAAATCTATTAAAAACATAGAAATTTAAAGAAAATAACAAAAATAGAACATACAGTGGAGTTAAACAGTCACCCAGCACAGCAAATCCAGATGGTGCTCGGGGTCTCCAAAAAGTATACTTTTGATCTCTCAGGTTGCCTGATGCAATAAACAATCAAGCAAGAGCTCTTAAAAGCCATAATAGAGAAACACTGGAAAAAAACAAGTGTTAAAATCACCGGATTAATCATACACGATCACATACTCTTTAACAAAAGAAAAAAGTGCATAGAGATGTCCACATCTAAAGCAGAGTTTCAGTTTTCGACTAGGTTCGTTTAGTTTTTGCTGGAACCTATCCAAAACCATTATTGGAAATCAATTTCAGCTAGTCTTACCCAGATTTGGTATGGTTTGATCAATTTCAGTTTAATTCAAAACAATTATGTTTATTATTATTATTAATTTTATATTTTTATAATTAAAATTTCTGTTAAATTATATAAAATAAAAAAAATACTTCAAAACCAATCCAAATCTTAAGTAAATATAATTAAGAATTAACCAAAACCATACACCAAAATTAGCAAAATCGGATTGTCAAACATCTGAAACTAAAAGGGACACCGAAAACAAAAGCTTCTAAACTTGGTTTGGGTGTCACTACTGGCTGAATTTTGTTTGCCTGTTGGTATTTCTAGTATTTGTTTTTACTGCTGTCTTCATGCATAAACTAGCATATGAACACAAATAATAAGAAAATCTAGCTTACTCTGAATTGCTCCAACTTTTTCAAACTGAAAGCAGACAACTGATACTTTTTTGGAAGTTCTCCGTAGAAATGCCAAGATGTCATCCTCTACAGCAAGAAATAGTTTAAGGATGCTAAAGGAGAGATTCAAAAATATATCTGAAACTGTAAGACGAATATTTGATCTCCCAAAGGTATTTGAGAACTTCATTGAGGTGTCAAATGGTTCCAAAATTCTAATTCCATTACTCTCCATTTTCAAACCAAGCACATTTCCATTCATCTCTAAACTTTTGTCTTTTACTACAAGCCTGCAAGCATGCACAAGGCTACTAAAATATGTTTCAAAACATCAAAGTAAATTAATCCTACCAGAAACAAATTATACATGTTTTGAAAGTAACATTAAAAAAAAATTTCGTCCAATTATAAAATGGAAGTGGCACAATTTGAGCCTTCACAATGCCTCAACCTAACCTAGAGCATTACTAGGTTAACAAAATACAAAGAATTAGTTGCAAATAGGGTGTTTTGTTTGTCTAATTATGTAAATCTCTTTAAGTTTCAATAATAATCAAAGTTTCTTCAGTTTTATAAAAGCAGTAACCATGTCCTCATGGTTTTTTTTTTTCTATAATTTATCCTTTCAAAACAACCATATAAATATACATGGTCTGCAAAATTGTGAGTTTCTATAGAAAAGAAAAGTTTAGGAGAAAAAAAAGGGTAAGAACATTAGTAAAAAAATTAAGAAATCATAGGAACTTCTTGGTTTGCTATTGTCAGAGGTACCAACTTGCACATTAGGCATGTGTGAAGAACATAACTGCAACAAACCCAAATATATAAGAAAAGGAATGGTATGCAGGATGTGAACATATCTGTAAGCTCCAAAGAAATAAGATATGGTATGCAGGACATTATTATTCAAGCCCTGTAAGACCCGTTAATTATATAATGGCACAAAAAAATGTCTGCAAAGCTTATACGTCTTCAATTTACAAGCATTTGGTTCAATTTATCCGTATCATGCATCAAACTTCAAGTGCAATAAAATATCCAACAAAAAAAAAAAAAAAAAAATCCAACTTTGTGTATTACCCTCCAAGTTTAAGTTGATCAAGAATATTAGCCAAAAAAATAAGGAATAACAGACAACTAAACTTTAAAGAACAAGGCCAAAATCAGATAAATTTGAATTTGCAGTTGTTATGAAAACTGGGGAGCTGAGAGTGATTGACCTTAACATACATTTTATCTGTTCACCCTTGCTAAGAAATTTTGCTCGCTCTTATCTTGTCTATCTCCATGCTAAAATCAAATGAGATGCACCACCATTCTCTTTTATGAATAGTCTATTCATTTTTCGGCACTAACCTGTCCACTAGTGCAATAAGCACACTATTATGATCTTTCAAAGTTTCATGAGCCAAATTCTGGAACAATTGGAGGTTCCTTGCCATGAACCAACAGACATGGGAGCTTTTATATAGGAGGCAGCCCTTTGTCCTTTTTATTGAATTTTCAAATGCCAGAAGCTTGGATAAAGAGTCACAAGAAGCAATGTAGTTACAAATATATGGTTTTGAATCGAAATATCATTTGAATTTCGCAAAAAGCATACCAGAATATATGTAAGTTCAAGGAAATATGGTTGAGTTTTGGAAATAATCTTGCAGTGGTCACTATCCTCACAACATTTTGCTATGTTACAAGCCACCAATTGGATGAATTACAGCTATTTTATGCAGCACTAACAATGAATAACACAATTTTAAATTATCATATAATAATAAAAAATCTCAGCATAAAGGATTAAGCTGAAGCACAAAAGTTTAGATGAAGTAACATCTTAGCCTGGCCATCCAGTAGCAACCTGTGCCTGGCCCTGCACCTCCTTCCAGCTCCGGTCTGGCCCTGGCCTCTGCTCCCAACCAACAGCGTGTTGTGCCAGTTCCCACCCCTTCCCCATTGCAGCCAGCTACAAGACACCCTGCAGAATGCTCCTGTTGTTTCCATCCAGCAGCAGTCTACACTGGCCCATGCTCTTCCTTCCAGTACTGCTCTCGCCCATGGCTCTGCTACAGGCCTACTGTTAATTGCATCCAGCCCTTTGAAGCAAACTGAGATTGTTTCCATGAAGCAGCAGCCTGCACCTATCCAGGAACTGCAGCAGTGGGCAGTTTATGAGCCATCTTTTAATGTTGGTGTTGACAATGAGCTGCAGCTGCAGTCTCAAGATAAGCTCCATGATAGGTTCACACTACATACAGGAACCATGAAGTCCGTGAGCTCACTGGGGCCATGGAGAATCTCAAGTGCACGAGGTCGGGTAGCACCCTGAGCCTTAGGGAAGGACCTTTCTCCTGGCCTTTGGCCCATCCGTGGCCTATGCTATATGCTAGAATATTCAAGGGGCTCACAAGGGCACCTTAAGGAACAACCATTGTAAGTTGGTCAATCTTCATAATTCATCTATTGTGGCACTAGTTGAAGACTTGACTGGAGTCTTTATCCCACCACAATGCTGATCAGATACTATAACCTTTTTGGGACTTCTTTGTGGAGCCATCAATTGGGCTATCAGATGGCATCATTACCCTTTGTAGGAACATTGTTTAGACTCACTTCATTCATTATTTCAAGAAAGTCATGCCTATTCCTTCTAGCCCTTGGCTTTTCTGCACCATCTATACTTAAAAAGATCATTCATTTTAAGTGATGCGCTGCTTGGGATCTCATTTCTAAGCATTTTGTGTCCAATATGCCCATGTTTGTTGCTAGAGATTTCAATGTTGTTGCATCTCCGAATGAGAAGAAATATGGCAAGCTTTTTTAGTTTGATCAAAAGTAAGAGGAGTTTGTTGACTTTATCAGTGATAATGATATCCATGACCTTGGTTTCTTTGGGCCTCTTCACACTTTGTGCAACAAGTTTGTGTGTGCTTACATTTTTTGAAAGACGAGAAAGATGTTTCTTTAATTCTTTTGGGCTTCAGTTCTTTCTTGGGACATCTATATAGCACCTAACCCATACTGGTTCTGACAATTGTCCCTGCTCACTAACTTTTGCGAGCTTCACTTAGGTCCTTGTGAGAGTAGATGGAACTTTGAGAATGTCTGTTTGTCTTCTAATAGTATGGCTAATATATTTGCTTCTACATGTAGAGGGCTTGTGAGGTGCTCCCCTTCTTGCTTATCTGCTAAGTTTGCTAAGTCCCTTCATGCTCTCCACCACTGAAGGAAGTCCTAATTGGCGATATTGCTTTTCCTCGTCAACAACTTGAGTAGTTTATTGCAAATTTGACGCTTAAGAAATCTTAGCTTAATTCACTTGATCCAGGTGATCACTTCTCTTGTGCCTCCCATTCAAATAATTATTTGTCCCGTGCTGAGGTTTGGAAAGGGAAATATGTCAAAGTTAGGTGGATGCAACTTTGGAATAGGAACAAAACTTTCTTCCACAAGGTGGCTGCTAGTCAAAGGCATGACTAGTTGATCCGTAGCTTGATGAAACCTTATAGTTGCTTTATCTCGTCTCCTAAGGGCATGACTTCTATTATGTTAGACTTCTTTAGATCCAAGTGGAGCCCAAGGATCCCCCCAGCCTCTCCTATTGTCCTTCCGTTCTTGAGGGCTAAATTATTACCTTCCAAGCTAAGCTACTTGCTGCACACGTTATCCATTCTAAGATCTTTCCAGCTGTATTTTCCTTTGGTTCCAACTGGGCCATGTTGCTGATGGTGTCATGAGTTTGTTCCTCAAGAGGTTATTGGGGCATTGCCCAATAGGATATTATTGGGGTTGTGAATCAAGTCTTCTCTTTTGGTCAATTGTCATCCAAGTAGAGGGATACCTTAGCCATTCTTATCCTTAAGACAAAGGAAGCATGAAAGCCCAATCAATTTCAGCCCAATAACCTATGTAATCCAATCCATATGGTAGCCCCAAAATTTTGGGATAACAGCTATAAGACATTCTCCTAAATCTTATATTTACTGAGCAAGGGGTGTTTATTCATTGTTAGTCAATTGTTAACTATTGAGATTATACATCATCTCTCTACCTCTTCTAAGGGCTTGATAGCAATCAAGATATACAGAACAAGATTATCATCAAGTATGTTAGGACTTCATGCCATCTATGCTTTAGCATTTGGTGTCTTTGATATTTGGTGTGCCTGGGTCTAAGCCTATGTCACAGTTCTGATGACATACAGTTTTATTCAATGACAATAAATTACCCTTAATATTTGCTTCTTATGGTTTTGATCGGTATGCCTACTCTCTCCATACATCTTTATTCTCTATTAGGAATAGTAATTCTTGCTCCACTACAAACATATTAGCCAAGGAAGTTCGTTGGGTGTTTAGGTTTTCTCCTCCGATCCACTAGGCTCACACTTGTTTGCTGATAACATTCTTTTCTTTGGGATGGCCACCTACGCAACTATTATGGAGTCCAACATACCTCAATATCTATGCCTTAGCATTTGGCCAAGTGATGAACTCTATCCTTTGTCATTTTAGTAGGGGCATGGCATCTTATTGGCAGAACATGATTGTAAGGAAGCTAAGGATGCAATAAGACAGAGCTAACAAGTACTTGGGTATCTCAATTAGCGCTAACTATGTCATCTTTAAGGGCATCAGCCACCTTATGCAATTTATTTTAGACAGAATCCTGTGCTGCGGTAGCCGATCTCTTTCATGGCAAAGTGGTGCTGGATAACTCTGTCTTGAGCTCTCATTCAACCATACACTTTGTAGCAAGAGAGCATGTGCATAATGGACTTATAATTCATCGATTGAGTGGAAGCAGTTTTAGTGGACGTTTCCATGCTAGTGATGAATTTTTGTGCATGCGGAGCCTCGAACAAATATATGGAGCATTTTTCTACCTTTTAAGATTAGCATGGGGATTCTTCTGCTTAGAACCATTTATCAAATATTGGTGATCTTGTCCTCAACCACACTATTTGTCTTGTGGGCAATGGGGTGGGACACTCTACCTCGAACAACAACTAAATAGGGACATTTCCCATCTTCTTATTGGTTGACCTTCATCAACATGGATGCTCCTTTTCCTGATTTGGTGATGGGGCTCTTGGTGGCTCAATCAGGTTGGGACCATGTTGCTCTATGATTCCATTTTGATGATATCTTGTGCCATCGCACCTTGAGGTCAAGCTATGGCCCCATTGGCTCTCATAACCAGCTTGTTTGGAGATATTTGGCATCCCACTTGGCTTGCAACTCCCCATATCGCATCTTGTTCAAGTTGATGGATGTTTGTGATGCCCGAGTTTGGCAGCTTTGTGCCTCTCCTAGTGTTTAGATCTTTCTTTAGAAGCTTTGTTTTAGGCTACTTCTTAACTCTGGCCTAGCTTAAGATGCATGGGATTGGGAAGTCCTTAGCTTGCCTTTGGGGATGATGCATGTTCAAGTTTGTTGATCACGCTATGCTCCAATTCTTTTGTGTGAGATCTCTCTTTGATTTTGCTCCTTGCCAATAAGTCGGTCTCTATTCTCCAATAAGATCCACCCATGACAGTAAGTCCCCTCTTTTCTCATAATATTGTTTTGTCCTCTTATACTTTTGGATAGACAAGATATACATATTTGTGAACCAAGCTACCAACTTTGTTGCAATTTGGACCAGCCATTTAAATTCCAACTTGTGGGAATGTCCCTAACATATGATTTTTGTGTGATACTCAATGAGCATCCCAACCTTGTCACTTAACGTTTTAAAATATGACACATAAGCTACTATTGGAATTAACAAAAGGTGCTTCATTCTTCCTATACAATTTTTTTCAAGAATATGTTTTCTTTCAATCATTATCAAGTCATTAAACTTTCTTTCAATTGAGAGTAACATATATGCACACACAAAAAACAATACAAAAATCAACTCAATTCTCTAGCTATATCCATAAATGGAAGGAAAAATGAAAGTAATGGAAGGAATGGATCAAGTCTTTGAAATTGAAGCAGTAAATGGCCTACAAAAATAATTAGGTTTTTGTTCCACAAGGGATTGTAAAAGATGAATGCTACAACTTCAAATGTTGTGAGAACACATAGTAAGAATTAAAAATATATTGCATATTTCTTTATGACTTAAAACATTCATATAGTCCTCCGGTCGATAGCCTTTGGGCCTTGGTTAATTTGTTGATTCCAAATTCAGAAGTTCCCATCTGTAATTCCCTTGAAGGGGAATCTAGAATAGAGGGGGCCCTGGCTTAAATAATAAAGTCTTTTAAGTGGAACAATTTGATCTAAATATTTTCTTGATTCTAAAAATCTTAGCAGGGACATTAGGTAAATAACAAAGGATGTTCGAACTAGGTTATTTCAGCATGGGAAACATCTGAAACACCAAGTTAAGAATATCCCAAAATGTATAGCTGTTTGAAGTACCAGCAAAACAATCGGAAGATCATATCAAAAGCAGACTATAGCCATTAATAGAAAAAACATTTTTGAAGACTATAATAGCTAAAAATAAAGACTAATTTACCTATAAATAAGGGAGGATTATAAAAACAAAAGGTCATACAACCATTTTTCATATGTAAATAAAGACAATTAAAACTGCTAATAACGAAACAACATAAGAAAGAATTTCTAAGAAATAAATGATCAACATAACCTGCAAAACGCATCAAGATAGGCATGGATAGCCTTATTGGATGTAGCAAAGGATCTACCAACTTCTTCCGAAGCATTGTAAAATGTTAGTTCAGGGCCAATAGCCTGCAACAAACAAACTATTATGTGAGGACATTAACAACAGATAATGGCAATAAGTCTTAATTCCATATATTGGTGTTCCTAAAAGCACAGGAGTGTCCAATAGAACATGATATCGAAAGAAACCAGACCAAGGAAATTGTTGCTAAGGTTTTAACTTCAACAATGAATAAGGAATAGAACCTCCAGTTAAACCTACAATAATTGAAGTAGATTTCAACTTTCCAAACGTTTGGAGACCATCTTTCCCACGTGCAAGCGATTCTTATATGCTAAAAAATTAAAAAAATACAGCTAAAATAATGTGAAAAGCTTTTGGTGGAATCTATCATTTCAAACCCACTTAGAAATTCTAGAAAATAAGGAAATATAAGATTGCAAGAGAAAAATAGTTCATTGAAAACAAAACAACGAGCAAGCAGTCTTTCCATCATAGCTGTCAAAAGATAACAAATTCTAGCAACACATACAGTTACTAAACAAACAAATATTGCCTCACTGGATTACACTGGATAGAAAATGCAAATGAGATTTATAATCAACAACAATCTATCTACGGGTCTAACACGTTAGCACACTGAAAGATAACTTCTAGATGCCATGAAACTCAGACCAATTTAATTTCTAAACTAACAATGATGTTATACAACAATAGATCACAAATCTTGGTAACAGGCAGGCTACATTTTCTGTGCTGAAAAGTAAGAAATTGGTGGATGAAGTTAAGGATTTCAAAGGATATAAATGGAAACCAAAACGAATGTAAATGTAGTTGCAGACCACGGTAGAAAATCAAGGGGAAAACATGAAAGAACAAAGATTATTAAGCAAGAGCTAAATAAATTACAAATCGTTGATGGTGACAACCATGTTATGTTTTTCTATGCTGAAATGGAAGAAGCTGGATGAATAAATTGAAGGATTTCAAGTATACAATGTAAACCAAACAAATGCCAATGGAGTTGCCAGCATGGCAGAAAAGCCAACGGAAAATACAAAAGAAGAAATAAAATATTTAAACAGGAAATAAAAAAAAACGGGACAGGTTAGCCAAATTGTGTAACATTAAATCTAAAATAATCAAGTGTTAGAATATTTAATATTAATTGCAGAATATATCACACAATGTCTTGCCAGAGGAAGCTATTCCATGAATGATAGCTATTAATCTCAATCATCATCTGGTCTATATAATATTTATTATGGATCTAAATATTTTTTTTAATTTGTAAAACCAATGGATCCATAAATTGCACCACTCTTTCAACAATAAAAAAAATTAAAAAAAAAAGAATTCCTCCAAATTGCTTTATGGTGCCAAAGCCAAATGTCTTCAGCTCCCATTGATCCCACTAATGCAAAGGCTTGAAAATCCCTCTACCACCCTGGCCTTCTCCTTGTTAGAAAAAAAAACACAATCCTGCCTTGTGAGGAGCAGCTGAAAACAATTTTCAGCTCTCATCCCATCCATCTTCTATTCTTTCATCATCTCAAACCGAGCGAAGAAAAGCAATCACGATCCCACCTTGTGAGGAGCAAGGCTTCAACCTTCTACTCCCAGTTTTCTTAACCCAGGGCCTTCACATTCCACTTCTTGTTTCTATGTGAAGGTGAAATCCTTGACAAAGAAGGAGAGATCACCTTCACCTTTGCATCATCTCGAATCATTTTGCCCATTTTTTAGGATATTTGACTGTGAGTACACTGAAGAGGTGTTCAAGCTTAAAATGGGAGATGCTCCCATCAATAGACAAATATGGTTCATCTATCTTAATCTTACAAGTCTTGCAATCCTTTGGAGAATTGATCACAAATCATAACTTAGAAAGCAATGATATCCTTCAATGGCCCCAATGAATCCTCTTGGTTATCAAGGGAAGAGGAAAACTTGGCTACATCAATGGTGAGGCTTGGCAACCAAACATGATTGATGCAACCAATGCCAACAGTGATTCCATTTTAATGGCATGGCAAATCAACTTGATGGAACCACATATTAGATACACCTATCTATTCCTTCGAACTGCCAAAACCATCTGAGATGTCATTAAAGAGAATTATTTTGATTTCGAAAAATATTCCCAAGTCTTTGAAATAAAAAAATGGATGTAACTCAGTATTACAATGCATAGCAAACTCTCTAGCATAAGCTAGACATGCACTATGAAGCTAAATAAGGAAATTTCAAACAAAATGTGAAGTTTTGGATAAAGTTCAAAGCACATATCTTGGTCAAAGATCACTATAAACTATTGGAGAAACCAATGAATGATGAGACATAAAGCTAGCATACATCATGACATGCTCAGTGGAAAAGTGATCTACTTGTAACTACATTGATGAGAGGCCTGCTGAAACCACCATCGTAGCAACAATGAATCTCTGCAACCCATTAACTATTAGAAGACACAACCAACATCAATGGTGAAATCATTGCAAATAATTTGAAAACACCCATGAGAAATGTAGTGACCTTCAAGAAAAACCAATTAAGGTTAAAAGAAACACAAAGTAAACCAAAGCAAAACCATCCAAACATCTACTAAGGAAAAACTGGATAACCGAATAATAGTGAAGTCGCTAAAGCCTTTCTGAACAGAACTTTATTGGAACAGCTGGACCAACTCTAAACTCTTAGAAAAGGACAAACACTAACCTTGCCAAATGCAATTTTGTTCACAAAAAACTACCCTCCATGTTCAAATCAATTCTCTTGGATATTTGATTGTGGTGTATCAAACAATATGACAAGTAGCACATCTCTATTTGCTCTTACAACCCATGTTGTAGGAATCCTTGGTGCTTCATTTCCAACCTAGCATGCAATTTCATTTTAATAAGCAAGTTAACTGATGAGCTTAATTGCACAGTTAATTTCTCTAATAGTTGTGAAATACAACCTAAATTAGGGAGGATGATTGATAATGCCAAAGCAAATGATAGACTTTACTACTTTGAGAACAACAAATGCATGGGAAAGCAAGCCACTACCTCTTAGAGTACGCTTCCTCCTTTTACATCAATGATGGAATATTGTTGTGACATCATAGGCTAGGTCATCCCAATTTTAAATATCTTAAGCATATATTTCTTGATTAAGACATGAATAAAGATCTTAGTCTCAAAGGTTGTAAAATTTATCAACTTGCAAAACAAAACACACACAAACACACACATCACTTTCAACAAAACCATATAAATAATCTAAACCATTTCTCTAATCCATAATGATATTTGGGAACTCTCCTGCACCAAAAATATTGCTAGAACTCCTTGTTTCATTACCACGCCAAAGCTTGTTATGTATTTTTTCTTCTCAAAGAAAAGTTCAAGGTTATAAGAACATTTCAAAACTTCCACTCAATGAAAAAAAAAAATCAATTTCATGCATCTATCCAAAACTATGGAAAGGAATACCTTCATTCAATCTTAAGACCATACATTGAAATTAATAAAATCATCCATCAAAGCTCCACTTTAAATATTTCCCACCAAAATTGGGTTTTTAAATGAAAAAAATCATCATTTATTGGAAGACGCTAGAGCTTTGATGTTCACGAGAATGTTCTAAAATATCTTTAAATGAAGTTATCTTAACATCATGTCACCTCGCAAACAAATACCATAAATAATTCCCAAGTTTGAGTTCTCAACCGCAAAAAACATATTCATCTACCAATCAATTTTATCTCTTCTACCAAAATTTTCGAATGCAATGCCTTTGCCCAAATCATTCAAAATTTGATTCCAAATAAAAAAAATGTAGTCATTCAGTATTTCACCTACTTAGCATGGATACTAATGTAATTTCCTATATCTTTTTCATATGTTATCTACTAATAGAAACTGAACCTTGTTTTCCTAGTTCTTGCCAAAAAGGTGATTCTAGTGGAAAAAATGTCTTGGGATGATCTTGACGATGTTCCTTGGTCTTCTATTGCCCAACATAAATGACCTCAAACTTGTCACACCACTCATTAAACAAACTAGAGACAACTCTAAGACCTAGAGAGAGCAATACAAAATTCCTATTCATTTGCTTGCTACTCCCAAATGAAAGGTCTTAATGCAATGATAAACCTAAACCTTAGAACAACAAAGAATATAATAAGATTCTAAGACTTGATGCTAACTAGATCCTACGCTCAATATCATATCTCCAAATTCGTTTCAATTAAAAGATTGTCTCAAAATTTTGAACTTTTATCTGACCAGCATTGAGATGCCAAGAAATGTATAAAAAGCTCTTGTTAAACCAAAATAAAAGGTGTCAATTTAGGAGATCAATTTTTAAGAGAAAAATGACAAATGGGTTGAAAATTCTGGAACTTCTACATGAAAAAATCGATATGATGCAAGTGGATCACAATCAAATTTAATACTGATGGTAGTATTACAAATTATCAAGACAATTTTGTCATATAATTATCAAGTTTAATACAAATCAAGTTCCATTATCATTAGATGTAAATCTTGATTAGCCCTTACAACAATAGACTTCAAAAACAACTTTCTAAATGGCAATTTGCATTATGAGTTCTCCATGGGCATCCCTAAATATTTTAAAAGGAAAGAAACCTGGTGTGTAAATTAAGAAAATTACTCTTTATCCAAGGGTTTGGTTTTTATAGGCTAAAGCACAACACAAAATCCTTATAGTATAATGGATGATATTATCTTCATCGGAGTTGATAACATTGATTTAACCTCCTTGAAAGAGTATCTAGTTGGAAAATTTTTGTTAAGAGGTTTGAGAAACCTCATATTTTAAGGACGATGGTAGCCAGGGGCAAAGCTAGAATCACTATTTCATAAAGAAAATATGTACTTGATCTTCTTCAAGAAACTAGAATGCTAAGATGTAAATCATTCAAACTCCTATAAAATCTAAAATTAGTTGGAAGTTGAAGGCAGAAATGAAATTGACAAAAGACAATATCAAAACCTTATTGAAAAGCTAAAAAAGCATCTCTATAATTTCTGACTTTCTTTTCATATATATAACCCAAGATCTCTCTTATAATAGCTAATATAAGATTACCCCTCCTAACTTTATCTCTCATCCCTATACCCCTAAAAGCTTTATCCAGGAGCCACTTCCTTGTCCAATAATTCCACTCTCAGAACATTACTTAACATTTACTCCCTGCCCTTTTCGAGTGCGGCCCTTCTTTCTTCCTTTCTTTCAAGTGTTTAACTACACCCTTGAAAGCCTTACACAGTATCAACTTTCTTGTCCAGTGATTCTACTCCCAAGACATCACTCATATCTTTCTTCGAGTTGTTACAACTTTGGTGGTCCCTATTAGTCATGGAACATAATGAATGTATCCTAATTAAATAGTATGCTTCATTTATTGTATAGAGTGATATTAGTTTTATTGAGCTTCTATCAGGCTAAAACATTTTGATAAAAAGTGACTCCAATAGTTATCTCAAGTTGTCAACCAATAAAAATCCATGGAATACAAAAATCAACATGTTAATACTATACGTTTCATCAAAAGTTGATCAATTCCCACGACATAATATATAAAAAGAAATTTTGATTTAAATAAGTATTGGATCATCCTTAATCATTCTTTTTATTGTATCCACAAATAATCCAAGAGAAAAGGCAATTTCCATTCGTCCCTAAGAATGAAAAGTGATCCGCTAGCTTATTTCCTTTTGGGATTTGGCTTTCACTAGTCCACTTTCGAGTTTCACAGCTTCGAGTGAACTCTCATCATCATTGTCGGCTTTGTTGATTGCTTATTATGGAACCTAATTTAGTAGAAGGTATTCTTGTCTCTAGAAACATTTGTCATTTTTGGATCATTGATCATGTAGATATTACTTTCCTCCTTTTTTTTGTTGCTGATTTGTTGCTATCCAACTACAGCTTTCATTGATAAGTCCGTTTCACTATGACTGCATATAGATCAATTAGGCTATCTACCAACTTATTTGATATTTGAATAAGAATTTCTTTTGCTGTATGCATGCATACTTTTTCAGCTATTGACTTTTTTTTAGCTCAGAAAGCCCTTATGGAAACAAACCCCTGACGTCCTCTGTGGAGATCTTATTAGTCAGGTTGATTTCATGAAAGTGATAAAAATTTTTTAAATTTACCAACAAATTTGGGAGCAGCAAAAGCAGCAAGAAAGTTGTGGATCAGGTCATAAGCTGATGGAGGTAGATAACAAATTGGTAAATTCAAAATAAGAAAAAATAAATATGTTACCAAAAAATATTAATATTAATAGGACAGAATGGCCATACCATTCAAAAACTAATGTATATAGCTACAATATTATTTTAAACAATGATAAATGCTATCGTGATAGGAGATATCCACAAATTGTTCAATCACAAGAAAAGCTAGACTACAAAATTCTTAAACCCTAGTTTTAGTTCTTTAATAAAATTGCACTATCTTTAATTTAATCCCATTCCAAGATGAGATTCCAAACTAGGCCCAAAATTTTATGATGCAACAAGAAATCTTAATCCCACTAAGTGGGATTAGTTACATGAATCTTCTAAAATTAGTGTAAATTAACAACTCTTTCTTAATATTAAAGAAAATTATGTCCTTTTTTATAATATATCGAAATCTCAATTTGTCTATCATTTTCTCTATTCTAAAGAGAAAAGTTCCACTCACAACCCTTAACAAGGCATTAAATAACTCCCATTTAATTTGCATACATCAACTATGATTATTGCGTGTATATTCTCAAATGGTGCTACACAAAGTCTCTTGAATGCACCCAAGTTCAATTATAGCCTTTCAAGTATATGCACTAATCTATTTCAACATCCTCCTATTTGCAATAATCAGTTTTGTAGGCTTGGACTTTGCTGATTCATATCATATAACATTACTAGTTGTATCATACACACAAAAGCCTTAAGTTTACTCAAATGTTTTGAACAAACTAACATGCAAGAACTCTTACATTTCAACAAATTTTTTTAGCTTTATTATTAACATTTCTATCAATTCTATCATCATATTTTAGATCATTGATCTAAGTAAAACTCACTTTTTTCAATATTTATGTTCTCAATTGTAATCTCTATCTTAATCGTTTATGAACCTCATATAGATGGCATTACACTAACCAATTTCAAACTCTTCTATATGGATTTCTTATATCCTAAACACTTTGGACATGTTCTAATTTAGGATGGAAGTAGAGGGCACTTCTGCAAGGTAGACATAACAGCATTACATCCAATTCAAACCCAGGTGAACAGGTGAACATGTCTAGAATTTTGGTATTGAATAAAGAAGATTGCACAAAACTAACCAAACTAGCTGAACGAAGGCTAAGAATGACTACAACGATGCAACTTAATCTGCTAAAGCTCAATTGATATGCAATATTTGTATTAGGTAACCTATCGGTTACCTATTATTTGAAGATTTTCCATATCATGTAGATGAGAACAATTCGCCATGCACCAAGTTACAACTTTAGTTTTCCATGAAAAGTTTAAGAAGGACAGCACACAACTAACCAATAAACTAAAGCAATATTTTGTTTTGATAACATTTAATCACTTCATAGGACTAACACTTCCAGGTAAGGGATGGAGAAGATGAAAATTATTACCTTGATTGGATTATGATTCAAAAGAATCTACAATCTACACTAACTACTTAAAACATGATAAATTCTTACGATCAATGTGGAAATTGAAACAAAAACACAAAAAGCTATGACAATTTCTGGGCACCAAAATTGTTTATTTATAAAAACCTTCTTTAACAAGGTGATTACACAAAACAGATTAACTTGCAATATAAATAATAAGCAGAAACTACGATTGTAATTGAATCCTATTCAGACAAGGAAATATGAAAATACTCGAGCAAACCTGCAGTTCAATAACAAGTTCAGTTGACCCATCAGCAACAACAGCAGGGGCAGCAACATCATCCCTCCTATCCTCTGAAGTAACCAAAGGAACATCTTCTTCCATTTCCTCAAAATATACTTTGTCATCTTCTGAAGCAGAATAGCTGCTATTTGACCCCAAAAATACACAGTTATCCAAACAATGTCCATTCTGCAACAGGACAAGCCGTAGACAATCACCACATGAGGATTGGGTCAGTGATATAAATAAATATTATCAAAGATACAATTAGAATGATACCACAATGGTGACATTTTTAAACTGCAACCTCTTTCCATCTCCCACATGTATGATAATCTCTGTGTTAAACATGGAGATATTTCTCCCATCCCTACTTTGTAAAAACAATTTCCCTCCTTTCCCATCATATATGAAATGTTCAAACTTTGCATCATCAACAAGAAGAGGCCTCAGAGGGGACAGAGAGAACACCACACTGGGTTGAAAATAAATTTGCTGATCAATAATGACTGCATTAGATAAAGGCATTGGCAGAATTTCTTCCTCGTCTGACAATACACTTCTCAGTGATGGAACAAAGAACTCTGAAATAGCCAACAGAAAATCAAGAACAACAAGCAACTTAGGTCTCTGAACACACAAGGATATGTTTGTCAAGGAATTCTTAAATGTTGCATCAAGAATGAGCATTGATGGAATCGATTGAGAGCTAAGTTCACAGAGCACATTTTTCTCCCCAGGGCGTGTCAGTCTTAGTGCATCACTGGCATCACTGCTAAATGTGGACTCGGTGCCCCACGATTTTCCTATTGCTAGCCGCAATTCCTCCTTGATTCCTTCTCGGACATCAATGACTGAGAAACCCTTAAGTGTTGCAAACAGAAAGCCAACTCCACGTGAGTTAGATTTGTAAAGAATCCATGCTCCTCTGGCCTGCGATAACAAAATTATATGAAGATTCAAGATTAGATTCTCCTGTAGAAGAAATTCCCATTTAGTCCAACAAATGATAGAATATACACAATACTGCAAAGTTCAAAGACTAGGACATGGACAAATCATGGATGCACAAAAGAAAATTAATACGAATAGATGCATAGAAATCATTTCATCAAAATTAAATGATAAGTGAGCATCATCTTATATCACTATCATGTTAAACAACAGTTATATTTCTTCCCAAAACTACTTCAAAATATTGTTATAGTGCTCACATACCTCAAGTCATCTAAAATTATACATACGATTAACTTTCAAACATCAAAATATCTGTTCAAGATCCTCAAAATTATTAATTTAATATTTAATTCATTAAAAATTGCATAAATTTATATAAACTAATCAACTATTCACATTTATATGCAAAAACAATTATCATTTATGTTCCAACAATTATCATTTATGTTCATATAAAATTCTATATCCAATTTTATTTGTATCATAGATTATCATTATTAAATTTCTAACAACATTTTGCAGTTTAAAATTTGCAAGAATAATAAAAATGGGCCTTAAATTTGATTGATATGAAATCTAATTTTAATAAAAATAATATTTTTTTATGATTTAACTGAACATACAATCATCAAACTTGAATTTGCTATGGGTTTAAGAAATATGGTTTCTTTGTTCTTTGGATAAGCTTCATGACTTTTTTAAATTATGACTTTGAAGTTTCATATCTAACGTTTAACTTAAAAAAATATATTATTTATCATCAAATTTTAGAATTTAATTGCCCCAACAAGTTTTGAAAAATAACCAACCCATATAGCTACTCATGACCAATCAAATGTCAAAAAAGAAAAATTACATAATTATTCTTCTCATATAAAGGTATTTGGCTTTATTATAAAATAATAATAGAATTATTCATCCTAATAAGTGCTTTTATCCTTGTAATTATTTGAACAAAATGGAGCATACGAGCATATTAAACAAGTTATTTGAAGAGAAACAAATACCTTACATATTATCTATTATCCATAATTATTTCAATTATTTTATTTATTTTAAAGACTCTTTCCTAATAATTTTGTTTATTTTATGAACATTTTCCCAAGCATTTTGTTAATTTATAGAGTTGTAAACTTAACATGCATTGCACAAACAATTGCACTAATTATTATACAAAACATTAGACACAAACCATAAATTTTAATTTGAAGTTAACAATACAACACAAACCATTTCAATAGGTTGCTGCTCACAATAAAATGAACAAAATTGTACATCATGTTTAGAAAATAAACTATGTGCAACCAAAGTATAATATAGTTTTATGTATAGTCTTTAAATTAAATAGTACAAAGAAATTAAACAAAAATATCTATGTATAGGTATACAGACAAACATGTACAAACATGCAACTACTAGTTGACTATATATATTAGATATTTCATCCATATGTATATCTATTTATTTTACATATTTAATTATGTATACTAGTTGACTTTTGTAATTATGTACCTACTGTAAACCCTTCTGCAAGCCTTACATAGGATGCCCTTTTTTTAGATGCTTTCCCCTTGGGAATATGTTGCCAATTATATAAAAAACTAATGCAAAGCATTGATCACTTGCATTATTAAAATATAGATTTTGTTGAACACCAACAAAGCAAAAAAGGGGAAGGAAAACGCCCTATGCCCTCTACTACATAAGATAAGCAGAAAGCTCATCGGGGCGGAATCAAACTACTCCCCCATTGAAGGTTAGTTCGATTACTAATTACTCAAGTTTAGGAGGTAGGGCAAAAAGAAGAAAAGTCAAAGCATCCCAAAGGCTATCTATTCACTCAGCTTTTTATACTCTTCATTCAGTAGAAGAAAAAGAGAGGTTTGCCTCTGCTGGAGGTTCTACCACGCAAACGTTTCAATTGGAAAAAAAACCTTTAGCAAGCTCGTCAGCGAGTAGCGAGTCTCCGTTGATTTTCCTTCTCGACGGTTTGATATCTAGTGGTCAGGGGCGCACATCCAGTATAGCTTCCTTATTCATAGACAAAGCTGATTCAGAATTTTCATTCCAAGGCCGAAGCAAAGGGAGTGTTTCACGCGTTAGCTGGGCCCCTAATCCGCGTAGACCAAGGGCGAACACTCATCGTTTATCATGACGTAAATATAAAATATGGTAAAAAGAACCATCAAACTGAGAATAAATAAGTGGAAGTTAAGAATAACTCAACAGACCATATTTAACAAAAAATTGTACAAAGATGCAAGAGAAAATAAAGATGAGATTATAACAAATGAATGGGGCATAAACAGAGTGAAAATGTATCACCAGATTTAAAGAAACAGCATGTCAATAGCTTTGCCTTCCACTTAAAATACAAAGATGCAAATACAAACTTTAAGAAACACAGAATTATCAAAAGAAATACAGTAGTGTTGAATACCTGCAAACTAGCAAGAGGTGAATCTCTTGTTATTCCAGAATGTAGGGAAAGCTCAACATATTCCACAGATACTAAGACTTTAATTGTTATCCATTTTTGCTCCCCCAAATCCTCAGAAGCCATCACAGTCGGGACTGGCGAAACATCTTTTTCAATATTTTCCTTGGGAGTTCCAAATGCATCTCCTAAAGAAGGAACCATGCGTGGGATCTCAGAGATGTTAGATATTGCACATTCTGTAATGATTTCATACTCTTTATTGGATAATGCAGCTTTTATAGCGTTTATCTGCATGCCAAAAATAAAGAAAAGATTCATTATATTAAGAAAAGTAACTAATGATGCTATTCAAAAACTAACTGGTTACATGACAGTATAAAAAATTGTCAATGAGCAGTTCATTAGTAAACAACTTGATTACTTGAATTATTGCTTCTGTTGCTGGAACTTGATGCAGCAAATCACGAAGGGACCTTTGAAGAGTTACAGAGAGCCCACTAACGTCTTGTATGATACTTTCACCAGATATTCTACCAGTTCCGACTGTCAAATTAATATCTTCGACCTGAATGTAACTAAAAAATTGGAGTCATACAGATGGTAATACCAAGTAAAATTAGAAGCAAACGAAAGAGCAATCAGCAGAACCCAGTTTCAAAACCAGACATGCATGGATGCATGCTGTCTTTCATATGAAATTGACAGTTAATGGCAGCATTAATATCAATAGCAAAGGTACCATTTCACATTTTTAACATATTACAAAACTATGTTGAAGGATAAGAAAAAAAAAAACATTACTTGGTGCTACCTACCTTACTAGATAATTATTGTAATAATCTGAAACATAGGTCAACAAGTTAAGATACATAATAACAAAAAAACAAAGCAACTCAGGTAAATACTGAATTAGATAATCAATGAAATCAAGCTAGGATACCACAATACTGCATAAAATAAATAATGTTCTTATGCGGTTCCTTCATGATGCTTTCACTTTTCCAAAGTACAACAAAATGATTTCTAGTTCAGCACAAATGATTTCTGAACGGTTTCTAATCAAATGGTTTTAATTCAACAAACAAAATAAAAGGAAAACAATAGCATAATATGATGACAATTGTGTCAGCAAGATAAAACCTAATTTTTTCTTTATTATAAATTCATTGGGATGACATAGAAATTGAAAGGAAGAACCAAAAAATAATATTTATATTTTGGCATTATATAAGGATAACAAGAGATTACAACTCAAAGAACAAAGAGACACGATAAAATAACTAAATATAACTGAAAAAGGAAGATCAATACACGAACCTTGAAGGCTCCAACATCTCCTGGTTGGAAGCAAAACAAAAATTCTTTCTCTATGACTTTTATAGCAAAATAACTTTTATAGACATTAAAAGCACTTTCACAATAGTTTCCAAACTTTTTCCAATAATTTCTAGACATTCTGCACTTAGTGCACATCCGTAGCTTACATTTTGCAAAGCTCATGCCAGGCAACATCCAGGTGCATAGCAGTGTTCAAGCCTGGAAGATTTGCAACAAAGCTCATGCTTGGGCAAGTCAAAGAGCAGTGTTTGCACGCAATTTGTGTGGCAATGGCTGCACCTTGGCATGCAGCACGACACCATTAGTGCCTGGGTGCACTGAATGACAGTGTCCACACCTAGGGGCACCACGAGGGCATTGCATGGTCCCTGTATGCCTGTGTCATCCAGCCACCACATGCACCATACAACGCCTTGGCATTGTGCAGTGCTTGCATGCACCCATGCTACAGTTGCAACAGTGTGAACCTGTAATCAACTTGTATGATTTTGAAGGGGAGGTTTTTGTACTCATTGATACTGGATACCATGAAACTATTCTACACCAGTAAGAGGGTACTCCTCTGCACCTGGGCGTTGCATGGTTCCCATGCCTGTGGCCATCAAGCCACCACATGCACACTACAACACCTTGGCATTGTGCAGTGTTTGCATTAACTCATGCTACAGTTGCATTAGTGTGAACCTGTAGCAAACTTGTATGATTTTATAGGCGAGGCCTTTGTACTCTTTCAAACTGGATACCATGAAACTATTCTACACCAGTAAGAGGGTACTCCTACTCAACAATAAGCAAAAAATACATGACTCAAAATGAATATTTCAATGCATAAATAATTATAATGATCATACAAAAGAACAAATAATACTCTCTTAAATATCCTAATAAATATAAAATAAGACTATAAAATCATTACTAAAACAATAAAATACTTGAAGAAAATGCACATGAATTGAGAAAACTTTTGAGGTCACATTACATCACTACAAGATCATTTTGAAGGACTCCTCTCTTCTCAGCAATTTGATTTGAAATTTGAATTCATAATCCATTGGCACTAGAAAATGAGAAGGCATATAATCATCTATTCGATTACTTAATCATCTCAAAAGTCATTGTTCAAACATGAAGACTCCTTCCTACAAGCCATTCTTTAAATCTGTCAACCCAACATCAATCCATAATTTAATTGCAATTTAACTATGTATCATATGATGAAGTTTCGCCCATGAATTGTAATCAGCATTTACATATTCAAAGTAAAATATTTAAACTATGCAAAACCATTTAAAAAGCAAAATAATAGCATACACAAATGATTAGTTATAGAAATACAATAACTTATATGTACACAAAAGTACATGTACAACACAACACACATAAACACATACACGTGCATCATATATTAGTATTTATGTGTTTGTGTTGCGATATGCACATAAATGTATGTGCATATGGTTCAATATACAAATATATATATATATATATATATATATATATATATATATATATATATATATGCATACAAGCATATATGATTAAAGAATATGAAGATTAGTAACAAAAGCAAATGATACCAATCAAAGGATACAAGTAATGTTAACAAAATCAATTTATGCTAAAAAATTTAATAATCCATAAATTGGCATGTTTGATATGCACCATACATGTTTATTATCAAGATTTAACATCATACCATGATGGTACAATTGGAGCATACAACAATTCTACATAGAACATGTGTTTCCCTGCATGCATAAAAAGGAGGATGTGTGACACCCACAATGATGACTACTTAACTCAGAGGCAAACTTCTCTCATGGAGAAATGAACTTCTACAAATAAAACCTAGATGAGGAGAGAACGTGAGGACTTCTACTCTTTCAACTGCTTTAATACTTGCATAACCATTGGGGTGTTACATGTTTGCTTACATTCATCTTATAATCTTCTTTGTCAAAATTTTTATTTTATTTTTTATATCCATATTGGAGACCATATAAAATCGGTATTAGTTCTTTTTTTTTGCTCAAAATCATTTCTTTGTCTTACTTTAATTTGGCTTTATGTGCTGTCCAATAACATCACATAGGAGAATATATGTTGAGTATCAACAAGCATACAACTACAAAAATATCTATATATAACACAAAAAAAAGGTTAAAAATAAAAAAAACCAGGAGAACAAGGATATTTAATTTGATGAAAAAATTTCACCCTTCACAGCAAAAAAAAGACAAGATTAAGTTACATAAAATTTGGTTCAAAAAACTTGCAAGTGGTCGAACAAGTTGGCAAAAGGCACTCGTTAACATTATTTATAAGCAAATGGCTTAAAAAGATAGAAAAGCTCTAACTATATTGAGACTACTCTATATAAATTGAAAACCATTAAAAAAATTAAAGAGCAATAAGTAAAAGAAAAGGTAATGTTGCACTGATAACTAGTAGGGTTGTAAAGACACTTATGAAACTAATAAGATACCAAGTTTTGTGAAATGTGAACATTCAAGATACATGACTTATGTGGTGCTTCACATCGCCAAAGCACAAAAGACTTTAGGACCAAAAAATCAAGGAATTTATAGAAAAACTTGGTCATGTCAAAGGTCCTATTGTACAAATCAGTGACCAACAAGACTCCAATATCTATCAGCCAAAAAGTTATGAATCTCAGCCACTCCCTTGGTGAAGGAGGAGCACATGCATTGCAAGGCCATCTCATTTCCTTTGCTTTCTGCCTCACTTCCTCAATGTAAGATTTGAGAGCAACTCTTTCTCAAACATCCATTGTTTCAATGACTACTTTTCAAGGGTCGACCACAATCATAGTTACTTGCCTTGTTCAGCACCGTTCAACGACTCCATGATTACAAAATTACACATGTTTTGAGGGAGGGGAATAAAGTAGTCAATAGAATTCTTAGATTTTATATTAAGTTTGATTACACGTGGGTATGAAGTATGCCCCTGCCTACGAATTTGTCTTCTATCTATGTACCATCTACCTTAATTTAATCATAATGTAGGCAGTGGCATAATTTTGGAAAACATCATGCCTTTTAAATAATCATATTTCACAACACTAAGCACCTTATCAATTCCATAGCCAACAAGAAGTCCATAGTAATTATTGGGGAATCTTGTTCATTGTCTATTACATTGGGGAGGGATTCTTGCTTCTCCATGGTGCTTGATGTTACCAAAAGAATGTGGAATACTAAGGGCTCATTTGATGTGTCTTTCCTCTTATTCAAAAGTTTTGTAAGCTAGCATTTGGACTTTATGTCAGCAATCTTATCTTAAAGAGATGGACCCACGATATTTTGTATGACAAATATAACTTTGATCGTAATTCGCAATAGATAGAATTTCCAAGTCACTCTCTTTATCTCAAGACACCATTATGTCTCAATAAGAATATAAATTTTGTGGGAAAATACATCATGATGGATAAGCCCACACTTAACTCTAGACTCACCTTTGCTTACATGTACATTAAGGCCAACTTAAGTTGCTCTTTCCTTGCTTCCTTCCCCATGGTTAGTAATGATACTTTTTCTATGTGAAAATGGTCTATAGTTAAACCACAAACCCTTGCCATGATTGTGACACCTTTGGGGACTCTCCTTCCTTTCAAGCCAACAAGCTTGATGCCAAACCCATCCAACCCTCCAGCCCCTTGAGATTGGCTACCTCCTTCTAATGGGCATGTTCGTGGTTGCTCCTATAAGGTTTTTTCTCCATCATCAAAGGCGTCTTCCACCACATCTCCCTTTGGGCTTTTAAGCATAAATTTTGACCTTTGTTGGCTCTAAAATAATCTCCAAACCTACACCTAGTTATGGTCCCCACTCTCCGTAGTCATTTTCAGGTTTGTCGTCATTCATCCCTACTTCTGCTCACCCTTTGGAGACCGAAGGAAAACGGTTTTCTCTTAGTTAGCAACCTTCTTGTCACCCTTAGGTTGGCTTGCCCATCAATCTCTCCTTTACTAGTTTTGCCCAACATCGCCAATCTTTTTCAGTTTTGGTTTAGTGGTCCTTGAACTATTTTCTGTAGTTTTTTTTTTTAATTTTAGTTCTATTGACTCATGTTTTATTTTATTTCTTTTCTAATCCAAACTTTCAACCATCATATGTTTTCCTATACATTATCTTGATCCCAGCTTATTTTTAACCCACTGTTATAGTTATAAAATCTAGCTATACTCCACCATCTTCATAAAAAAAGAACAAAAAGCTCCATATCTCAAAATAACACATCCACATGAATTTTTTTTCTATAAAAATAATCCTATTATGGCTCATGTTTTAGAAATTATATGAAGTAATTTTTTTTTGTAATACATAATGACATACAATGCACATAGCATATTAGAAAATGAGTTCAACTTTAGCATATTTGAATTTCTCATTCTCTCAAGAGTGCAGTCTACTGTGAAAGGTAAATCAACACAAATGTAGAACATATGAAAAAGAAGCATTGTAGAGGACGAAAAATAGCTGGAACTTTGACTTGTATTATGCCAGCACATTACATACATGAATACTACTAACATCCATTGTGAGATGCAAACCTTAAGCTTTAGTACAATGCTCTAAAGGATATTGCACAAACGATACTGCTTGTAGCAAACTACCTCAGAGTTCCAAGATAGAAACCATTAGAAAGGTATGAAACATTAACAATCCTACTAAATTTCATAAGCAAATCAACCATAAATATGAAATCAAACAATTCATAGAACCCATTCTTTTTGCTTGAAATATATAACATGCATGCATTACACAAATAAGATGCATTCTCACTTAGCCACCAGAAGGAAAGAAACTATATGGGAGGTGGAGGGGAAGTTATTGGGCTTTTTAACCACCCAATAACCATAAAAGACCCAATGATAGTCCCACAAAAGTATGAATCATATGCAGTTTCAATAGTACATTAAATCAAGTCAAGGCATGTCTTATGGCTACAATCAAGACATCATTAAAGAATAATCAAGCACCTTTAAACCACTCAGTTTGGGCAGGAAAATAGAACTCAGGTCTTCATTGTTCCCAAAAGGTATTCAAATATGGCTCATACATGGTCATTGGCTTAGTTATAAATATAAGGATCAAATTCTTTTAATTTAAATAGAATGTTTAAACTTATTTTAAAAAATAAACACAATAAAAGTGACCCCAAGCAAGACTCGTTTAGCCAAGATGTGAGATGAAAGATCACATAACATGTTATTCACATGGTCCATCCTCCAATACCAGGAGAAGCGGGAATAAAACACCAACTCTCCTTCATGCTTTCATTGCTTCTTTCCTAAAACCTTAGATTTAAACCATCGCCACCCTTATTCCCTCCTTTGCACTAAACAGAACCCTAAGAAATATGCTAAAAGGCACTACCATATGTATTGCCTCTTCACCATCTTTACCCCACCTGGATCTGCTACAATTGGGAGGGACTTCTCATTTCTACATCATCTATGACTAAATTTGTGGTAGTCATCACCACTGTGAGGGAGGATGCTGCTGCCTTTTCCACCTTAAACAAGGTCACATCCCACCCGCCCATTCTCCTCCTCCCCTCGCCACTCTCCCAACAGCTTTCTATCCCCCTACTTTTCTATAAACTTATTTATTATTTATAATGCAAGACAAGATGGATGTGTTAGCAATAGACATGCTGCTTCATATTGTATGCCACTCCACTCCTTGACTCACGACAACAGCATTCCCTTATCGTCATGCAAATCTGTGCTGAACCATGCCTCTTATAGGAATGATCATTTACAAAGAATGAAACAATATCATTGAACTTTTGATCTAACCTGAGGCCAGTTGCCTACTAAGCTAAATCATAACTAATCTGATTTTTGCTGAGCCAAACCACACCTCCCTCCCCACACAACAAAACAACACACACAAATACCAACGTTGGCTTACTCCAACACAAAGTATAATAGTCGTAGTTTTATTCTCAAATTTTTAGAAGTTCATAGCGTCTTAAAACTACTGTAAATTGAGCTCCTAAACAAGAAAATTAGAACAAAATTCAACATACTTCCGTCATCTTCAGGAGGATAATTGAAGCAATACAGCAACAAAGAAATAATTTTAAAAAATTCAAAGATAAAAAAGCCATTAAATAAAAAAAAGGAGAGGTCATTGAAGCCAGTATAGGACTTTTCTCAGCTGGCTGGCTAATCTATGTTGGGTATTATGTGTCACACATACTAATGGCTCAGGTTCATATTCATCCAACCAACTAATCATGCTATCAAACATTCAGAACATCAACAATGCTAATAATGCTTTGATATCTAAGCCCAAAAATAACATCTTGGGATAGCTATCATTACATATCAGAATCATACTACAATCATTTATTATCCAGTGTTAAACATAGATATTTGTCTTGTCATATCTTTATTATGATTAGTAACAATACAATCAATTTAAACGTGGAAGCTTATGCCACTTTTAATATGCAAGATTTTCTTTCAAATAAGCAGCATAAGGTCTTATTAAGTGCTAGTAAGCTAATAAAATGTACCATTAATTGAAACTGAATAGTAAGGTACGCCATTTAACAATATTACTCATGACATAACTTCAAATGAGTAATGAGAAGTCCTGCTAATTGCAAGCAACATTTAGACAAAGATCAACTAGTAAGAATAATATTTCCTAACATATAAGTAAATGATTGCAACAAAAGTTCCATTTTCCAAATGACTTGGTCACAAAACAAATGCTAAACTTGTTCCAAAAAAAATTCAGAAATACTACTTTGGTCAATGAAGAAGATTTGGCAAAGAATAAATTCCCTCAAAAAAGAATACAAAAGTTAAAAATTCAAAAATTATGAACTCAACAGGGATATAATTTCCCTTCTCCAAGTTTTAACAAGTAAATAATATGTGAAGGCAATATTATAATAATGATTTCTAATAAACATTACCTTCACTGTCATTATATCCAGGCGTACAGCACTTATCTCATTCTTGTCACCACCAAGCCACCGGAATGTATTTTGCACTGTAATGTGTTTGGCATCCAATTTTAAATAGCTGCATTTCAGAAGTTACAATTAAGCCAGTACAGAAAAAGCCTCTTAATAATATATGTTTAAAAAGAAAATGCTTCAAGGGGAACAAAACTTAACTCAGCACTCTGCGTTCTCTTAGGCATCAAAATTATAGGCCTACTTAGCAATAGATCAAGCTTTAGGGCAGGTGATCCTTGAATTTCACTAGTTGGGAACTGCTTTTCTGAGTTAGTACCATGATCTTTCAACTTAACAAAAGTTTCTGAATTTCTAGGCACAAGACCCATGAAATAACTTGTGACCTGTATAAACCAAATTTGTTAGCACTCGATAGCCTGCAGAATTGACATCATTATCATGCATCCAAGATGTGTACCTCTTGCACAAAGCGATTTAGATACACTATACGAACTTCTGAAAGCTTCCCAGTAAGGCTATAGTCATAGCCGTTGTAGTCTTCATCATTCTCACTAAAAGAACTGAAATCAAGCTGCATATGGAAATAGTCATCAGCCAAGCAAGGAAGATCCTTATAACTTCAAGAAAGTATAATAAGCTATACATTAATTATTAAAGCAAAAGAAGGAATTGAAGATGTTTCAAATTAAGAATTAATAGATCAGGCCCACCCACAAATGAACAACAAACAAAAGGACCGAGAAGCTTAATAGATAACAAATTTAATGAAGTTCTAATGAAACATGATAAATTTTACAACAATCAAATTAGACCATGTAAAGAAACCCATAACTAAAAGAGCTGAAAGAGAGTTGCATACGCTCCAACTTTACATAGATTATGAAAAAGTTATTGGATGGATCCCACCCACCCGGGGAAGGCATTTCGAACAACCAGAACAAGAAGAAGCACATCTTCTCAAAACTCAAAATAAGCTAACAACAAGGACATTGTTAAAATGTTGCCACTAAAATTGGAATTATACATATGAAGTAGAATTACCAATGAATATTGGTTTAGTCCAATGTTCAATGATATTCGTTGAACTTACATTTGCAAAATCCTATAGGGTAGAGATTGGAAGTAGCAAATTGCTAAAAGGAGCACTTAAATGATTTGGCTTCTTTCAACTTAGACCAATCGTGCATTGTCAAAATTCCTTTTGAGTCTAGTGCTAACAAAAATTTTGAGAACATGGATCAATATCTATTTGAAAATATGAGAAGCGATTCCCAAGAATGGTCAACTTCATCTTGCATGCTAAACAATGCGACAACCAATGGGATTACTAATCTTTGAAAGCTTAAGAAATAACATCAAGGAATCCTTTTCTATCAATAATAGATTGTGTAGACAAATGTTAAATAGAATATTTCCTGTTGAGCAAAAACTCAATAGGTGTGAGATTATGCCGGCTAAAAAGAGGAAGATTTTGAATATTAATAAATGCAGAGGCACAACCTAAGAAAAGATAGCATTTCCATACACATAGATAAAAACCAAGAGCCAGCTTCAATTGTCCTTATTATGGCAATTGTTATGTTGGCTCTTTCCACTTGGGAAGACCACATTTGACTGCCCAAGAATTCTTTTTTTCTTTTTTTGGAAGGAGAGGGGGAAGAGCACAAATTCTTTTAAGATAGATAAAATGCAATGCCATTATAAAAATGCAATACTTTTAACTTATTGGACCTGAGCTACCTACATCAAATTACAAACCAATTATACTAAATTAGAGGAGGGCATTTTGTCCTCCCCACATCCCTTTAAAATAAAGGTTTTATCTTCTAAATCCTTTCAACCAATACCACCAATCTATAGCTGAACAAGTCCACCAATTTCGTCCAACAAGCTTTATAAGTACGCCCATATCTGATGTATATCATATTGCACTTCATCTCTTTCCTTCACTTCTTTTGCTCTTCTCTTCCCTAACATGCTATCCAACTACCTCTTCCTTGACATTCAGCAAACGGATTGCTAACCCTTCTCCCTTTCATCCTCCTCTCCAAAACTCTAGTTTAGGATGTTGCCTATCATCTCCACCATGTCCAAAAAGTTTTTAGTACACTGCCAATGTCAACAATCATGGCTTATTGCTCACACTAGCAAGCAACAACTGACATCAAGCCCTTCATGCTTATTGTAAGTCCCTCTTCTTCCACCATTATCCCCCCAATTAATTCATAATGGGGACATTTCTCAAGAAACACCAAGCCAAACAAAGTTCTGAACTAAAAGTGCTGATCATATTTCATTGTCCATATTTGCACAGGCCTCTAATTATTTAAGTAATCATCAACACTCGCAAACAAAAAAATATATATAACGCAATTGTCAAGAAAACTATTAAGATGTCAAAAAGAAATTGAAAAGGAATTCAGTAGAAAATAATTCATAGTGCAAATTCAGATGAAAAAAATTCAAAATACAAGCCTTGTTATACCTCGACAAACGAACTTCCTTCAGGATTTCTCATATCACATGCCCAATAATATGAATGACTCCTAGGAAGAGTATCGTCACTTATTTTCAGGTTTCCAAGAGCAGCTTTTATACTGAATGAAGATGAAAATACCTTATAACCACCAAAAAAAGTCAATTAAAAACCGAAGCGATGAGAAACAGCAAAGACATTAAATGCTAGTAAATATTTCCTGACCTTTATATCCGCAACCAAATTATTTTGAGACAAGGTAGCAAGAGAGGTCTCATCCTCATTCATTAAAAATATTTGAGCTGTGGCCATATTAAGAGACAAGAAAAATATAATTCTAGTCTTTCCATTACTTAGAAATCCTTTAGCAACTGGCTCGTCAATGATATAACTGGTGGGTCCATCCTCTACTGAATTGAAGTTTGCAGTGCTAATATTGGGCATGGGAGACTTGCTGTCATTTTCGGTGGGGGCATTTTCCATAACATTGATAGCATCAACAAATTCCAATATTGCAAGAATAGTGGGTCGATAACAGTAGAAAGACAATGTAGCCAGGGTGATAACAACCTGATAGGAATATAAGATTATTCCTGAAAGGAAGAACGTGCATCTATTAGATCTAGACAAACAAGTTCGAACATACCCTGTTATCCAAGTTATGGTAATACGGAGAACCATTGCTGTAAATGAGCAACTGGGCTTTCACAAAACTGTCTATGGTATCATTATTTTGTGTATTTGTCATTGCAGTTGTAATATCTGAACTTGGGAGTAATCCAGAAATTCGGCTAAAACTAGGCGGTTTCATGGATGATCTCAAAGATGAAGAAGAGGCCCAAGCAGAGAAAGAACGGTCATTTTGTTTTGTGGGAAATTCAATCACATCATCCAATTCGTCAGATGCTTCAAAAAACTTGTCCTCAGAATCAGATTGGTTTGGTTGACCGTAGCTTCCAGTAGATAACTGATGTGACATGGCTTCATTTGAATTCTGTATGAAAGACCTTGCAAGGTAACGGGGCAGAGCCATTGTAGAAAATTGATACTGATCCACTATCTCAAGGGATTTCAACAAAGTTCCTATATAGATGACATCTTCCCTAATAGAAAGCTCAACCTGTTCACACACAAGCAGAATCATTGAAGAATGAGAAAAGGAAAATCAAGTTGCAACTAAAGCTACATAAGGACAACAAAAAATAATGTAGATTTACATACCTGACCACCAATGGCACGAAACTCAAATAATTGGTTCTCATTACCGAGCAATACCTTCTTAGCAATTTGATTTTTCTGTTCAATGGATGATAAAAATGTTGATCTTCAAACACTTCTATCAATAACGAAAAATACAGGTGTACAGCCTTACCTCATAACAATAGCTAACACAAACTCGTAGTTCATCAAGGACTCCTGTAATAAAAAGTTTCTCTATATATGATTGTATATTTTTATCAGTGGACTTCATGGTTGTAACTTCACCAGGAGAAGAAATCTGGGAAAGTCCTGTGATGGTAGCAGGGCCCTAAAAGCAATGTATAAAAATGCATAATTAATTTCATACATGACACCAAACAAAATATGACAGTTTTACACAGACACATAAGCACACACGGGTGCATGTACATGCACACATAAATATACATAATATATATCGATATATACATATATATGCATATATATGTACATATATGCATATATATGTACATATATATGTACATATATGCATATATATGTACATATATATATATGTATATATATAGATATGTATATATATAGATATGTATATATATATATGTACATATATATAATATATGTACATAAATATATATATATATATATAGAAAGTTTATGCTTATTCTACGAAAATTGACACAAAATTTTATTGATGAATGATATATTGAAAACAAAAGCATGAACATTTTCACAATACCGATGTACGATAGATCGCCGCTTGAATGCGATTATGCCATGCTTTTTGTGCCTCGCTAGAATCACAAAGTAATATCAATGCATTAACATCTTCCACCTTTACGAATAAAAGAGGATGTACCATTATTAGTAACACAATTAAAAGAACACAGAATCTATCAATTAAGAAAATAACTCATTAAATAATTGTGGATGCTATACTAAGATACCTTAAGGTTGGATTGGCGTGCATCATAAACTGCAAGAACATTTTGTGCAACATCAGTGTCTTTGGGAACAGGTTGCACTTGTTTTCCCCGCAAACTGTAATAAGATCAACATATGAAAATACAAAAATAAACATCTAAAAGAGGTTCAAAAAACAATCCATTTTTTACTAGCAAATAATAAACCTTGATACAAACATCATCAGACACTTATTTTTAGAAGCATTCGTATCATTTACATATTGGCACTAATCGAAACTTTTGAACCTTTCAGGGTTTAAGGAGCTAAAGAATAGATGTCTGCGTCCTAAGATGCTACTGCTGTGATCAGGAAAAAGAGACATTTATGGTATAGATATGGAAAATATTGGATGATGAGATAAATGACAACCTTATTAATCATAAAGTTATAGTTCAAGCAATCCTGGAAATAATAAGAGCACAATTGAAATTGTTGTATTTGAACCTATTTATAAAATAGTAGAGAAAACTATTACTTTATTGTCAGCTACAATTTTTTGAGGCAGGAGAATAAGAAACCCTCGCTCTTTTGAAGGCAAGAGGCAATACCAACTAAGAAAATTATCTTTATAAAAAAAAAGATTTGTGGGAATATACAAGATTGTACAGTAATGGTCTGTCTTACAATTGCATAGAAAAATGCATTACATAGCACAATGACAGTAATTACACTTATTTCTATGTCAATCCAAAGTTCTCTAATATTTAAATCATAATGTCCAACTACCTATAATGTACCCACATCCTATGAAGTCAACACCAATTGGCAAGAATACATCCACATGTGATTCACAGGTCAACTAAATGTAGTACCAATTATATCAAGGCCAAAATCTGAAGGAATGATATATGCACTCAATGAATCAATGCAACAGTTCCCTGTTTTGGTTGAAATCTCATATTTTAAACCATTTCAGGCTGGTTTTAGTCTGAATCAGTTTGAAAGTGCACCTAAAAATCAGTTTTGGTTTTAAACAAAACCATAGTTCATTACTTTCATAATAAATGATTCGAACATAATTTTCAATACTGGTGGTGCAGTAGTTGAAAAGCAAATACCACACAAATTGAGTATTAGGTTTGAATTTTGTTGATCTACGTTTCTTCAAATGACAAATTTTAGTTACGAAAACTGATAATTTTATTTTCTTAACAAAATCTGATCAGAAAAAATTAAAAAATTGAAATTATAAATCAATCTCTAATTTCTAAATTATTTGAAAATATTGCATAAAATCAAATCCGATTTTAAATAATATAATATTTATTCAAAATCTAATTTTTGTAAAATTTATAAATTTATAAAATTAGGTTTTATTTGATATAATCTTTTCAATTAATTTAAATTATGAATTCATTTATAATTTATATATATATATATATATATATATATATATATAATATTTTTATGTATTTACTTATTTTTTAAATAATTTAAAAGCAATTAAAACTTCATTAAAAATATGAAAAATTATTGGAAACTAAAACCATTATCAAAACTAGTCCTCAAATAAGGGAAGATTGGCAATGAAACTCATAACCTTCAATTACAGCTTAGTATATGATTATTTTTAGATAGCATCTTGCATAGAATGTACCTAATGATCTTCACCTCACATTGAAATACAAAAGAGAGAATTGTTAATTGGACTATCAATTTCTCATAGATATCTAAGTTTCTAGATTCAAAATCAAAACAAAAAGCTAAGAAATCATACAAATTTTTACTTTGAAGAATGACTATTGAAAGCTTAAAGCAAGAACACCGAGTGCTCGATTTAGCGTTATATTATTGTCATCAAAATGTTGATGTTATTTTTATATGATTGAGCAAGGCTATTTGTTTGGCTTAAGTGGTTCAAGCAAAATATTTAGTGTTAGAAGAGAAAATATAAATAGTTTGACATCTAAATATTGACTGATCATGTCTTTCTTTGTGGTTTTTCATTTCTTAAGATGTCATTTATCAAAAAATAACAATCAATGAGTTAATTACCTTTCAATAATATCAATGACATGGCACATTTCACGAACCAAAAAATTAATGAAATTTAAAGTACCAAGAGAAATCATGCTAATTATAATCCTATTCAAATCCTAAAATTAGTACTCAAACTTGATATCTCAACAATAGTATATCGGCCTTCCTAATAGATAATGACAAATGACCATCAATGGCGGCATCAAATATTTAATGTGACTTCGTTTTTTTAAACATACAATACAGATTTTTATTCTTTTTAATGCTCCACTTTAAGCCTTTATAATTATGCTTTAATAATATAGATGTTCTAACAATATAAATTCAAGAAGAAATATAATGATTCAAATTTATTTTGATAAAATTGTGCATGCTATTAAACTAAGGATGCCAAGGGAAAGCTAGAACTATAATAAGTAAATACAAAATTTAAGAGATTTCCTATCAAATCTAAAATTGAATATATGAAATGTTTAATCAAAATAAGAGTACACAAGATGTAATGATGTTTCCTAATTAATCATAAAAGATTGACGAATAACAAGTATTGCTTTCTCAAGTTTATTAACTTAAAATGATGAAAATATTAAAGAAAACGTTGTTAATATGATTTTAGTAAATTAGATAAAATAGATCAATACTTTTGATGTGTTAGATGATTGAGACACTTTGTAAAGATCAAAGATAATTTTCATAAGACTATAGTAAGATCAGCAATTGAAGCACAAAAATATAAATATTATGATTATTGCTAAGTTGAGGACATTGAATGTATTAGTGCTTGTGCTAAAAAGAATATGATTAAAAATAAATCTACTTACAAACCTATTTGAAAACTTAGAATGTCAAAGGAGTCTCTCAACAACGCTCCAAATAGTAAACAAAGTGTCTCTTGAAATCATATTTGAGGACAACAATGACCCGTGTGCGCTACTTGTCGTGATTATACCCGAGAAAGAGGATGCACATCAATTATCACATTTAAAAAGATTTATCATCACGAATAGATACCATCTTCCAAGAATTGACAACTACTCCAATAAAATACAACATGCACAATTGTTTACTTAACTTGATTAGTTGTTTCGTTATTATTAAGTCCATATATACGAGCAAGATACATAGAAGATGTCCCTCAAGAACCGATAATAGTTATATAAACAACTAATGATATCATTCAAACTATGTGCAATTACCATTTATGTAATTGCAAAATAATTTCATGAGACCATACATCAATAAATTCGTAATTTTATATCTAGATGATAAATAATAGTCGAAGTGTTGAAGAGCATCAATGGAATATGTAGATTTTCAAACTCATCCAACTCCACTAACTGAAACTCAATTTGAGGGAAAATGAATTTGAGGATAAAGCATTAACATTGCCTATTCATATTCCAGCACCCAACAAGGACAATAATGACCAGTCAAAAGCATGGCTAAGGTGAACCAGCCCTTGAGAATAGGTCGCAAGGCATGGCTAAGGACCCCTCCCCTCCTCCTAAGGAAATTTGTAGCTCGAAAGATCAATAATGCACCCAAGTGATTGCATTGGATCTTATGGACCTACCATATAAGACGAAGCCTCACTATGGCCAAGAAACGGAACTCATTTCCTCAAGGAAGAAAAGAATAAGGCTTGCGAAGTGAAACAATCCAAAAAGGTAGAAGGTAAGTAGGATAAAGAATATGTGATTGTGACCCTTGACAACGTTGTTGAGATGACACCAAAAAATCTTGAGCGAAGAAAAAACATGCAAAGAGAATGTAGCGTCACGTGAGTTGTCCATCAATCTTGAGAATGAACCAACAACATTTTAGAATAAACCAAGACAATAGCTCAAGAACAACCACAAAAGTGATTTCAAAAACCCTAAAAGTTTACGACACAGCAATATAAGTCGTAGGTCATAGTCATCTATGCAAAGACTTTTAGTAAGGGTCATAATCGTGAGTGCAACGGTTTCAAGTCATTCATAATCGCCAACCGAATATTACAATTTTGGGTATGCCCACTAATGAAATCCTTAACAATGTTATCACACGTATGCACCAAAATGAATCCATCGAACATAAATCCTAAGATGAGATTGTAAATAGCCTTAGGCTTATGTAATAAAGGCCATGGAAGAAACTTAAGCTTAAGCATGAAGAAAATTAATGCAAATCAATGTAGGAAACTTGCCCTTTCCCTAACAATATTTCTAGAACAAGACCTAAGCATTGCTCCTCCCTTCCCTAATGAAAAACTTCTATTAAAACCCACAAAACCTCCAAAACTTTCTTAGCCTCCACAACATGAACCAAGATGTTGTTCTACTGTCATTCATCAAAGAAGTCCACAAGACCTTTGGTCCCTCTCCTCAGCTAATAGAAAATAAGTACCAATGTATCAAACAAAAAACAAATTAGAATGTATAAGTGATAAGGTTGTTGATGCAAAACATAAATTATTTAAATATTTCATTCTAATAAAGAGAGGTCAATCCTTGACTTTCTCACTGTCATAAGAGTAGAGTAAGATTAAAATATATACAAAATATTATTGACAATATTTCTTGTACGAGATGAATAACATAGCCAAGATCACTCAGTCAAACTAAGGCCTCTCCTTGTTATTTTAGTAATCTTATTAATTTTTTTTTTTTTTTTGAAAGGAGTAATTGAATAAGGTAATATTGCCTAAAGAGATGCAAAAATGATTTAGCAAGTGTATTGCCTTGATAAAGTGCATGACATCAAACTTTCCTATAATAGATAAAAGTCGAGACAATATTTGTAACAAAAATGTTTCAAAAAAATGTGGCTTAAATCTTTAGCTATTTCAAGGTCATCACAAGACAGCTATTGCTCTAAACTTGGTGAAATTTAATCAATTATCACAAATCATGGATTCAACCAATAGTGCATCTCTTAACAACATCATATTCAACCCTTGGCCATCGGTTGTTCAGCTAAAACAATTTACACTGCAACCCTTTCCAATCCTTTATGATAAATTTCAGCAATTTAACAACTTAATATTTGAGTTATCAATCAAAAGCTAAAAAAACAGAAAACTCATTTGCAGAAAATAACTTCTTAGCCTTCTTTTTGGTTGAAGGTTCCAGTTCCCATTTCCCATGTAATATCCATGAATGAAGCTAAACAAATTCACGATAAATAATTCCTTCGGAGTGATAATGTACTAGTAGTTTAAGCACAAAAGTTCAATAGTTGGGCATTTGAACTATATTTCACAAAATTCAAAAAGAGAAAGCAAAAAATAAAAATAAAGAAAAGAAAACTCAGAACATTCAGTAATAGATAAGTAAAGATATGAGAGAAAAGAACCTGATATACTGTTTATAGTATTTTGATTCCGGATTTTCCAATATATAAAGAAACGGACCTACAAGGCATATGTATCTGCGCTGCCATACAGCTTCCCTGTTGCCCACGCCCTAACAAGATTAATTGAACAATTTTAGAAACAGAAGTACTGCAAATACGATCCAAGACCAATAAACAGTACAGAATGGATCAATTTCTGCCTCTGAAAGCAGATTATATGGACCAAAAAGACTTGTATTCATTTATCTTGGAGTTGACGTGATATCTTCAAGCAACCAGAGTTGAAAAAATTATGATAGATGAAAGAATTATGCTGTACACAAAGTTCTATGATAATATTTACGATTGAAATGTCCACTATCAAAGAATAACCAAGCTACAGCACAAGAGGTGAAAGGTTATGAAGCACAAAAATTTCAACTAGATCATGCATAACAAGTAAGATGGCACACACATTATAGCAACAATAAACTGAAGCCGAACCTATAAAAATCAACTAAACCAAACAACCTAACTAGTTCAAATGGAAGAAGTTGGATCTGGTCCAAGTTTAGCAAAATAAAAACCACAAAATATAAAAATGGGCCAAAAACAAGAGTACACAATTGAAGCCTTTCAACCAAATGTAATAAAAAATGAAGCATCATATCAACAAGGCTCTCCCAAATGAGCACAACCCACAAGTCCTCTCTCCTAGCTTTCCTTCTCATTTTCTTTCCCTCATCTTCTTCTACTGGCCTCTGGAAGCATGGTTACTTGCAGGAAATCATTGCTTAATTACTGTACACCATTACAAGTTTCCGCACCATTTTGATAAGCCCAAGTCCTCTCACATAACCCAAATCAGAAGCATAATGAAACTATTAACCAAGAGTGTTAGTTTTGATTTTGATTTAGCTTCTTATTTTCTATGCTTAGTTATGACTTCGATTTCAATTACATTTTTCTAGTTCAATTTAAAGCTAAAAAAAAAATCTAAGAAAGTATAGAAAGACTATAAATACCTTTAAACATTTTTATTACATGAATTATAAGTAATATTTGATTAATTTTATTTGCAACATTTACTCAAAGATATTGTAATTCAAATAAGAACAAATTAACTATTATAACAAACACATCATCGATAATAAACTTGACCATGAAACATAAAACTTGATGACCTGGTTGATAGAATTATTTTTCCAAAAACAATAATGAACTAAAACAAATAAAATAAAATGGGTAGCTGGTCCATTTCAAAATTGACCACCCAGTTATATGCTATGGTAGATAAATTTCAACAAACAAATTGAAGATTGATCGATTTCAAAATTGATCGGTCATCGTAAATCAACAATATCTTTCATTTTAGAAGATCTTGGATAGAAACATTTGAGTTTCAATTGAAACCATCAAAACCAAGCCAAAGGTTATTGAAGGGTTCCTTATACCCACAAAAACACCTCCAACTTCAATAAAAATTACAAAAAAATAAAATTTAATTGAAAATCAAGTTGATTTTTGCTAAAATCAATAACAAAAGCTTGGATAAGTTCGAGATGAACACATCTATGTCTAACCAATGGCTTAGGTTAAGAGAATAAGAAAACCTCCATGAATTCATCCAATCTCTTGTATCTCTCCAATTCTATATAGATCATCAAATGTGTTATTTAACCAACAATATCATAACAAAGAACTAAAACCAATTAGAAAAAGATAAATTTCCCAATTGAAAATTTACAAATCATTTCAAAAACATTTGCCACGATTATCATGACAAGCTAACGATTGTTCTGAACAGGGTTCTTAATTACCTAATTTCAAGTCGATCAAACCCTGACTCAATTTTGATTCCTACACCCGAGTGAAGCAACCTTGGTATTAGAGGCAATCCACTTGGGGGGAGTACGATAGCCACTCAGCAGGAAGAACACGACTATCAAAGTGATTAGATAAGTACTAACCAACCTTACATCAAGATGCTATGGAATATACTCAAAAATTCCACAAATGTCAGATTCATGCAAGCTCACTAAGGCAACCTGCAAAGATGCTCCTATCCAAGCAATATGTAAGAGATGTTTGTTCAACTATAAAACCGATCCAAGCTTTAGGTGAGTTGTTCGATCCAATCTCAGCTCAACTAGCTTGGTGGCTATCAATTCAAGCTAAAATCAATAAAACAATAAAACCTTCGATTAAGTTTTTATTTGCGTAAATATTCTATTAAATACCTTAATTTATACCTTCACCAACCAAAGATATACGTAAATATTCATACATCCTTGCATTTATTCATGTTCCATATACATCATTATGCTAAATTATAAGTTCTCCCAATTAAGGTAAGAATCAATATAGATTTAAAGGCGCCACCTCCCAAGTAGTTGCCATAAAAAATGTAGTCAATAGATTGATGAGATTTCTTAGTTCTTTTAATAGTCCTATCTTGCCCCTTTTTTCTATTTTCTCTGAAATTGAGATAAGAAAGAGATCATTCCTTTCATTGCCCAAAAAATGTTATCAAATAAGAAGATGAAATAAGTGAAAAACAATTCTAAATGCAACCAGAAAGTTGAACTGGTAGCTGCTTTATCCCATATAAAAAAGACATAAGAATCAATAAAACCATCCTCCATTACAAACGTACAAGCCCCTCTTGAGGAACCTAATTGTCGGAAGGAGAATGCAACTTTAATAATTGATGAAGACAACTTTATGCCTAACTTGTTAATCCCACCAACAATAGATTTAGTTGAACCTCCTATTATCATCTCAGATGATTTAAATAACACACTCATACAAAACACTGAGGAATTCTTGGGTTGTCTCAAGGCTTGAAGATTGTTAGTATTGGATGGTTGGCATCCCACGAGTTTCTCGATAGAACAATGACAGAAATTAAGAAAGACTTGTGGGACCAATATGATAATAATTCATCTTTAAGGCCTCCAAAGAAAGCTTAAAAGAAGAAATTGTTTCCTATTGAGAGAGGACTGCTACTGAGGGAGTAATCAAGCACCATTACCTCTACTTGGCTGGAAGAAATCAAAAGAGGAAGGACTGCTCCAAACTCAAAAAGGATTGCAATGGTAAGCAAACACATTCTCTAAAATAACTTTTGGAGATTAGTTGTATACCAATGAGACTTTGAAAAAGAAATCTAGTACATACTTGAAAATTATCATACATCTCAAGATTACTTGAATTCTCCACAAGGATGCTTCTAGGGTAGTTCATCTTAAAGAATGTAAAAAAATAAAACCCATAATTTTCAAACATCCTAGAGGGGTTTTTAAAATTTTTCCTTTTTAGATTTCCATTGCGCTTTTTATATCCTTTTCTTTATGACAATTTCTTTCCTCTCTCCTCAATTTGAAACATCTTTTATGCTAAATAAAAAATGTAGAGCTATCAAGGCAGGCTATTTAAACCCTTAAGTCAAAGTGAATAAAGGCATTTGATCCCCAAGTGTGAATGTCATAATCAAGGAAGAAAAGTTAAGCAAAACCAAGTCAACAACCAAGGAAGAAATGACCAAGTTAGAAAAATGACCATGTCGAAAACATTTTGACTTGAATGAAGTTAAGTGATCTTTGATCCTTCAGTATATAAGACAAGGTCAAGAGGAGCAGAAAAATTGGTTAAGTCAGAAAAATTTAAGCTGAAGTAAGATTGATCAATTCCTAATTCTTGGTTGTAGAAGAATTTTCACTATAAAGGGAAATTAAGACCAAGCCTCTCAACACATTCATACGATGGATTGTGATAAAGTTAAGGAGAAAAAGACAATGTCTCTCAAGACTTCGATGTAATAAGGAAACGATGAAGGTGAGAAAAAGAAGCACAAACTACCTCTAAATAACTTCACCAGATAGAACGGCAATAAAAGTGAGGATAAAAAAATAAAGACAGTCTCAAGAACTTCATGCAAGCAGTGACAAAAATGACGAGAAGTCAAGACTATATATCTCAAGACCTTTCATGCAATAAAGCAACAATGAAGGTGAGATGAAGAGGAAATCAAGACCATGCTTCTCGAGACTTACAAACAATAAAATATCAATGGAAGTGAGAAAAGAGGAAGTAAAGATAATGTCTCTCAAGACTTTAATACAATATGGAAACAATGAAGGTAATAAAAAGAGAAAGTAGAGACTGTCTGTCGATAACTTTATAAGATAGAATGACAATAAAGGTGAGCATAAGAAATAAAGACTAAGAGTCTCAAGAACTTCATGCGAGCAATGATGAAGATGAGGAGAGAAAGTCAAGACTATACCTATCGAGACCTTTCATGCGATAAAGTAGTAATGAAGATGAGATAAAGAGAACGTATAAACCATGCCTCTCAAGACCTTCATACAATAAAGTAATAATAAAAGTAAAAAAAGAAGTAAAGATAATGCTTCTTGAGATCCTCCTACAATAGAATAGTGACAAAAGTGAAAAGAAGAGAAAGTATGAACTAAGCTTCTTGAGACATTCATATAGTGGAACAATAATCAAAGCTTTAACTAAAAAGATACAATAAATTGGTCTAGTTTAATATAATTGATTAAGTTAATTAAAAAGTATATAGAAGAAAATAATTCAAATGATGAACAGGTATTTGCATTCCAAATTCTCAACCCATGCTCAATAGACTTTGACATGGTCAAGACTCATTCACGTCAAAAACTACTTTTTAACACATCATTAAGGGCCATTGGCATATAAAATATACCTCAATAGATACTTCACAGGCAATTATCAGTCTAATAGCATAGGACTTTGCCCTATCAATTTCCACTTACCTTCACATGTCTGGAATTATGGTGACCAACTCGAGTAGCAACTAAAACAAGTTTGGGTTTAAAATCTATGCAGGATTGGGTCTTCACTGACTTATTATTGGTCTAATAGCATAGGACTTTGCCCTATGAATTTCCACTTAACTTCACATGTCTGGAATTATGGTGACCAACTCGAGTAGCAACTAAAACAAGTTTGGGTTTAAAATCAACGCAAGATTGGGTCTTTACATGACTTATTATCCGATCAAGATAATTAACTTCGCAAGTTTTAGTTCACTTGCATAAATTTAACTCGTGTTTTCTTGAAAGAATTTTACATCTCAATTGATGACCCATACTCTACAAGGCTAGGTTGAAAATCTTAATAACAAATAAACTTTTCTTAATATAACCTTATCTCAAGAGAATCGAAACAAGTGATCTAATTTTTAAGGAATGCTGACCAAGGATGGATTGAAAAAATTGATATATTGAGGTCAATCAAAAAAGAAGCCTCATCGATTTTGCTCAAAGAGATATAGCATCTGGAGTAGTTTTGAACAAATTCAGACTAGAGACAATTCAAGTTTAGAAAAAAGAAACTATTTATGTTGTAGATCTCGAGTATTTATGTTACTTGTTAAAACATAACTTCTTGAGATTGCCTATGTGCTACAATAGAACTAAGAAAGGTAGTCCTGTCAACAAACCTTTGGTAATGCAAGTGAACTAAAGTATTAAAAACTTCAAGCCAAGTGAAGTCGTAACTCAATAGATGAAATAAAAGAAGAAAGTGTACTCATCTTGAGTGAAACATTTTCAAAACGTCTCCACTCCATCAGAGGTAACTCAACTCAATCCTTTTTCTAAAGTTAGTAGGCATTCGATCCAACAAAAGAAATTATTATAAATGACCCTTCCAAATTTTGACCAAATTTGTTGAGACCTTCCTAGCAACGAGACATCACATTTTTTTAGAACCAAATATCGAACCTTGAAAGGGCACTTTCTAAGGTGCTTCTTAAAATAATTCTCCATACTTTTCTTTCCGTGGAGTTGATTTATGTGAGCTTCAAGACGATTCTCTTCAAGAAAATCCAACTCGAGCTTTTAGATTTCCTCATTAAACTGACAAGCTCTCATTATATCTTCGTAACTTCTAAGTCTCTAAACCAAAAGAGTAGAATGAATTGTTTCCAGTAAAAGCATAACATAAGAGCCATAGACAAAAGAACAATGAGTCGTCCATAGCTACAAAAGGTGTAGTTTCACTGGGGGGAGTAGATTTTCACAAGGGTCTCCACTTTGGTCAATATATCTTCTTAACTATATTCTTGAGGGATTTGAAGATCTACTTTGTCGAACTTTTGAAGATATGGAACCAATGCTTTGTAGGCTTTGATCGTTGGATCATCTGTCTTAGATAAGCCATTAACTTGACCAAGAACTGGTTGGGAGTCACTGAAGTCTTTAAGATGCTTGATTTGTAACCTTAGAGGAAATTTCAAACTGGCAATCATGGCTTCATACTCAGCTAGGTTGTCAATGATATGAAAATTGATTCTGATACCATCCTTTAATTTAACCTACCCTAACTTAATAGAACAACGCCAATATCACAAGACACCTCCCCTGAAGCATAGTCCACACAGAACTGCTAGAAACTTGATGTCTTTAGCTATGATTAAAAGAAGCTTTCTTTTATTAAAAGTCAGCAAGAGCCTGAGACAAGAAAAGGAAACAAAGATCAACTCAAATTCACTCTGCTCAATTACCCACTTTTGCAATCTTCCTTAGACTTCTACAGATTGAAAATTGCACTTTAGAAGTTTATAAATGACGACATTAAGGGTGTGAGCTTGAAAATGCCAATGTACTTGACAAGCCAACCGAAGTAAAGCTGGTACAAACTTCTTGAGACGGCAACTAAAGTTTTGGAGAATGAGAAGTAAAGAGAATTTCTTTAGAGTAAATTTCTTCTACAACACATGGGAAATACCCATGAGCTCAAAGGAGGTGAGATTCCTCATCAAAATGATATGAGAACACCAAAAGGGTGGTGGAGGGTAGAGCTAGTGAAGCCTCGAATCCAAGTTGAGAGCGCAATGAGGTGATGATTGGATTAGAGCTAGAGAGCCCCACAACTTTTGGCAATGATAAAGTGTCAACAAGATGAAGCTAAGGGTGGATTTGTACTAGAGGATTTTAAGTGGAGTGTATATGCTCGAGGGCCTCTTCAATGGAAGGGGAAGGAATCATCTTTGGCACTTTTGGTGGGGTGGCTAACTCAATTCTAAGTCATTCTGCTATCTATCAAGGTATGAAGAGCAGATAAGGATTTTATACAAAGATTTATCTATTGTTGAAAAGAATAGAGGGGAATGTTAGAAAAAAGAAAGATAACACTAGAAAGTCGTCGATGGCTAATGCAAAGATATAAGAGTCTTTATTGTTTCTTGATAATACAAAAACCAAGTTCTACCTCCTTTCATTCCTATTTCAACTTGTCTGTTGATGTAAAATCTAAATTCAAAAGAATTGCCAAAAGCTTACTTAATTAAAAATCTATAGAGTATGATTACATAGTAAGAGAGAGAGAGAGAAAGAGCAAGGATCCTCACAGTCCGAGGATTGCTAAGAAAGAAGAACGTTAAGAAGAGAGTTAAAAAGAGAAAGTTAGAAAGCACGCACACAAAGCTAAACCTTTGGGGGCTTAAAGTCAATGGAGCGAACAGCGTGTCTTGTCATCATTTAAGACATGGGAGTGGTTTACTTGTTATCATTATAATAACCTCTTTTTATATTTGTATGTGAAAAACAAAGATTTTTCTTCACACCTAAGATGAGTGCACATGTGAGAGAGTTACTACACTTACATTGACAATGACCTCACAGCCTAAGATAAATGTGCACAATGAGTTACAACTAGAGAAATCAACAATGACCTCGATAATGATTTATCTACCTAAGGTGAGTTTGTGTACCTTCGCTAATGTCACAAAGTCAATATAACCAATAGGCTGAAGTTTGTACTGAAAGGTTCAGCTTCAAGATGAAGTCTTGTAGATTTTGACCCCAAGCAACTTGGACTCAAGGGTCTTCACTTGAGCAAAGAGTCTAGCAGAGTGATTGGGTGTAGAGTGTTTAGTATTGGCCAACAACTTCACAATCGTTTGCCAAAGATTGTTTTACAAAAAAAATTAATAGCAACAAGGCATTTTTATCACATGTAAGTAAACTTGGTTAGACTAGTCATTTGAGCTAATTAGATCGTTATATAAGTATCAAACTAATCATCGCAAGCATCAAACCATCCAATTTTATCTCTAGTAATAAGACCGTCTAACAATAAAAAACTTGTATGCACCAAATCTTTCGGCCATTTCATTAGACCATCCAATCTTCGTACTTAGTCCATAATTTTTAAACATTATAAATAACTTATGTAGTGCTAGTTTGAATGTAAAAAATCTGAAATTATAAAATTAGTAATTAGCCAAATTTTGCAAACTGATAGTCAAAGGATTCAAAGGGAGTTAGATTTCTCCTGAATGGAAGTTAAGCCACAATGCATCTAACATGATATTTATCCTTGAACAAACATTAAATTTGCAAATAAAACTCATATGCTAGACTAGTGCATTATTAATACAATGAAGAGCCCAAAGCAACTTTGTAAGGAATATAATATGAGAATCAACTCCTAAAGACTTTTCCTGAATTGACATCTTACACTCAAGCCAGATTTCTTAAATTCATACCTAAGTTAGTAACAAGGATAGAAAAAATTTGAAAGGTACTAAAGAATCATTCACGCTCATGAAGGGATGGAATTAATTAGAATGCTTCTAACTTACATGTGCTATAAAAATATAAAATCATTTCTAATACATATCAAAGAAACAAAATGATATTTATAAACCAATGTAAAATCTTCACAATGAAACAAAGTGATATTAATAAAAATCTCTCACATCTCAAGAACTACCAATCTCTCATGGGTTAAAAGAATCATAGGAGTTGAAAGTTTCGCTTTCATCAGACAATCCGAACCCATGTAATTGGGCTAAATTTGGAAATCATAATCAATCCATTGTATTGAACCAATTGGACCATCCATTTCATCTATCAAACCATACGATAAGTTCATCTAGACTATTTAAGACCACTGCCTCACACGCAATCAGACTGTTTGAAACCCAAATAACGATGAGCTTCTCCCTCCTTAAAAATGTCTAGCGATTTTAGGACAAATCCTTGATCTATCTCTTGCATTTGTTTTTTCAATCTATATTTCTTGGTTTCGACCAATCTATTTTCAACAAATCAATTTCTTTCTATTTCAAATCCTTCCAACCTAAGATTCCCCTTGAAATCTCTTGTGAAACCAAAAATGCCTCCAAGATCTAAACCAAAGATTACAAAAACAAATTGCGAGTTCATCTTCACCTTCTCTCTCCCACGAAAACTTAGCTAAAAACTCTATCGTAGCACCCTCTTCACCTCTATTGTCTAACAGCGAATCGCCAAGTTCAAAATACTTTGTTAACACAACATTTTCCCAACCTAAAGAACCAACAAGCCTTCTCATTCTTCAAGAATGACAAAATTCACTACCCTAAATTTCTTGATTCTACCAAAACTTACCCTCATAATGTTCATCATTTATTTGACAACATTCTATGCAATCCCTAGTTCACACCATGCACAATATTTCTAATGATGTTGTATGTCAGTTCTACTCTAATATGGATTCGTACTCCATATAGCTAACTCATACTTCCAATATGAGTATTTTGATATCACCTTAAATGATTTTGAGATCTTGTTAGAAGCCCTTATACAAGACCAAACCTTCAAAGGTAAGTGAACCTGATTTTGATTGCACCATAGCCAATCCCACTATAGGATCTTCCACATCGAACATTCATGTGTAGGATATGTGAAACCTGAACAAAAATGCTTACATGATTCAACATGTATTTTGCTCAATTTTAATTTTCAAAATAACAGATAAAAATGGCATCATTGCATCCCTTAATCTTGCAACAATTTTTGTTTTAACAAAGCAATCCTACAATGTTGGGTAATGCATCCTTTGGAACATGGTTCAACTACTTTATAGAAGAAATTAAAACTTCATCAAATATATTAGTTTGAGATCTCCTCAACTTGTAAACTTCATCCTCAAACTAACAAACATTGCATTCAATAAAGATCTATATCATATAATGTCACCATTTAGCATCTCTGATTTGTGAAGCTTGGCAGTCCAACCAAATCACAGCAAGCTCCTGCTGTACATAGAGAGAAGTAGCCCATGGAGACTTATCCTCATTAGTAACCCCTGCAATAAACCTATGATGTAGGTCCTTCAAAATCTGGAGCAGGAGGATATTCCACCTATTCTCTGAAAGTGTTTCACAACTATGTGCCTACTTGCATTCAAAACTACATTGATAACAAATTTGGTGAACTCTAATCTTACTTGGACACCAAACTTGATAATATGATGACAGAACAATGACCACGAGGATGAATAGCTAGGATTGCTTTTTGTTAGCGTTGCTTCTTGTTCATAGTTTTATACTGTAAAGATCTTATATGTTCTATGCTATTGGAACCTCTTTTGTTATGTAACGTTTTGGTACTTCAAATGCAATAATATGTTTCTTTATATTCGTGGTTCTCTAAAAAAATATTTCTTGTATGATTCAATGCAGTCTGTCCCCATTCTATACACTGTCTGGTACTCGCATTCAACGGGAGTTCATGTTCAGTGGGACCATCAATTCCCTAAATTGTTTTAATTGTTCACATAGTTAATGAAACAAGCTTGAAAGGAAAATTCCAGGCCTAGTCAACTCCTTAGCCTTGAGAATTTGAGTAGATAAGCTATCTATTTTGATGGATGCCAAGAAAGAAGACAAAAAATTAGAAATAATAAAATAAAATATGATGGCTTTATAATCATGCATCCTTAGAAATGTCTTGCATTCATATCAAAACAATTTGTCCTCAAAGTTTTAACTTTCATTTCAAATACAATTTAGGTTTTGTCATCATCAAAAAAAGAGCTTTTTTACTCCATATACTCATTGTGGGTTGTTTGATGACTATAAAATCATAAACTCTTGTTATCTAATAGATACTTTTGATTTGTTCTATACAACTGAACTCAAACTTCAATTGAAAACATTCCACAATGACGTAATGGTCAAGCCAACATGAAGAATTGGAGCACAGTTCTTGACTCAAGCAAATTTTACAAGTCATTCAGAAGTGACGTAGTTCACCACATCCACAAATTTGAGTCTTCCATTCTTTATGGTATACCATGTGGAAACCTAACTTAATCTTAAAGTACTAAGATCTAAAAAGGTAAGATCACAAGTATATAAGATTACAACAATTTAATCAAAGAAATATTTCATAAAAATAAGTTTTAACAAATGTTTTCTACAAAGTGGCAAACATAAGTTGTATACCTTCACATAATCTGTGAGAAATGTATCAAATGATTTGAGAAATCGTATAATAAAAAAGAGGTTTTTGAACTTGCAAAAGAGACCTTTATCAAAACAGCCATTAGACCATTCAATGGCCCTATCTGACTTATCCGATTCCCATTGATCGGAATCATTCGATTAATCAGACTTATCAAATCTATCGAAATCATCAGATCTAACTTATCCGATTCCGGTTGATAGGAATCATTCGATTGATAGGACTTATTAGATCTATCGGAATCATTCGATCTATCTAACTTATCCGATTTCAATTGATCGGACTTATCCGATTCCAATTAATCAGAATCAAAATAATAATTCAAATCATTCAATAAATCGAAATAATTTGATTGGTCGGAATAAGAATTTGATTGATCGTAATAAGAAAACAATGGATTGGAATCATTTGATTCTGATTGATTGGAATCAGAATAATAATTCACATCATTCGATGAATCGAAATAATTTGATTGATTGGAATAAATTCGATGGATCGGCCTATCCCACGTGTGTCTAACAAAGGTTTCAATCTATTACATAATTCGAACCATGAATTCAGTTCACTATCGAAAGCACATCAAACCATTCAACCAACATCCGAACTGATCCAACGATGATCAAACCATTCATTGATTGTTCGATGAACTATCTAATGCTTTGTTGGGTAATCTGCTTAATATGAACATATAAAAAGAGTTCCTATTCTTAAAAAAAAGAGTTCTGTCGAACGACGAATGACACATCTCATGAACTACCCAATAACCATCAAATAGTCTCTTGATCCATCCGACAAACCATTCCATGTTATGCACAATTCAAGCTTGACCTGATTGAACAATATGATCAAACTATTTGATATTCTTGCAAAAATTCAAGATTTGTCACAAAACTGTCTGAGCTTTAATATTATATTTCTCAAATAATCATATGCTATTAATAAAGCTCCAATCAAAACCTTAATAATAAATAGAAGCAAAAAAAAAGAACAATTTATGGATGATAGAGTGGATTAAGAGCTTTTACTTAAGAAATCATCCCAAACTCCATTTCCAAATTGTCATATTTTTCTAAATAGATAAGAAAGCTGAAGGCTGCCCAAAGTTAACCAATTCACATTGATAACATTGTTTTAACAAATATACAAATTAATGTGCTTCTTGAATTAAATATTTGGTTATAGGTATTTATATTTGAGCTTATTTATGTATTTGTTTTCCTAATTTCTTGATTTGATCCAACTCTTATAGGCTTTTTTTCACCAGATATTTTGACCCACAAGATTGCTTGTCATTTGGGTCAGCATTTCGATTTGTGGTAATCGAATTGTGTAGATTCCTTAAAGCCGATGCTCATCGTTGCTAATTGTTTGTCAAGGTTTCATCTATCCACCATGATGAAAGACGCGACTATTTTTGAATAGATGAATTCTTTCATGAATGGGGGTAGGCGAAGGCTTGTCATTTGGAACTGAATTATGTAAAAATATTTACATCTTTACTTAATTGCATACCTCACGCAAATAGTTTCAAACTTATCAAAAAGCATTCTAACCTAAACAAGAGTTATTCAAAAGAATTATATCTAAATTTGTGTTAAGCTTTTAGCAACTAATCAAAATTATCAGTCATAATTCACACCTTCTTGTGTACATAGCCACTGTCTAATATACCAGCATTAGCAAGCCAATCGACGCATAAGACTAGGCAAATAAATTTGCCTCTAAGAACTTGGAGATTTCTTCGTTGATCACAATTTGCATCTCAATACAAAATACTTGATTTTGCAATACCATGGTTGAAAACTATGGATTTATATTAAGAAAGCGTTGCAAAGTAGAACAATCGATCTAAGCCACGTCAAAAGGCATTCAAGCAACGAAGTTGAGACACTCGGCCAAAAGACTAAGGGTGGCCACCCTTTCGTTTTCCTTGTGATCTAAAGAAATGTTTACGATATTGGTCAGTTCAGACGGATCAAGAAGAAAGTGAATACAAAGAGAGGCAAAGCAAACCATAAATGGAAGTTCAACAGTCAAGGTTTCAAGCTCAAGAGTGCTCATTATAGTGTTCAGTAGCATTGCCCCAACCCCAAAAGATCTATTGTACCAAAAACACTATCAAAGAGTTCAACTTGACATACAAGTGAGGTGTCAAGACAGCCATCACGAGACTAAGCTTCCTTATTCATAGGTCATGTAGATTATAGCAAAAACAAGAACGACCACATCAAACAATACCCATTTAAGCTTTATGATCATAGTTGTGATTTGCATAATGAAAGCATGTAATTAAGTTTCGAACTTAAAATTATTTGTGGATTAAATGGAATCACTATATTCCAATGGTCTTATATTTAAATCACATGAGCTCATATAATATAACATTATACTAATGAAACAATGCTAAATGACATTGACACTAATAGTAAAGCTTTTATACAATTCAACAACAATAGAATGACAGGCTGCCATAAACTAACTGGCAATGGATTATTGCAAAGGAGGGATGCAAAAGATTACCCACAAGTTTATGGAAATTTCACTTCACAAGATGCTAAAATGAAGAGGGGAAAGGAGTGACACGATTCTTCCAAGTTAATCATGAGTATTAGATTCTGGCTACAAGTAGGCTTATGCTTCCAAATTTGGAGGTTGAGTAGATTATTGCATAAACAAGGAAGACGTCAAAAATATTCATGTAAACTTTGCATCAATGGCTGAGATTTGCACAAAGAAAGTGCACAATTATGTTTCATATTAAAAATTATTTGTGGAATCTTATTTTTGGATTACATGAAGCTCTATACTGTATAACATTATACAAATGAACTTAAAGCTTCTTATAAAAATTCTGAACAGCTAATTTGTCCCTGAATGTTGATATAAATGATAAGCTGTTCAGACAAAAAATGTTAAAACTTCTATACCAGTAAAAAACTATTGCTTATTTAAAAAAAATGATCTAAATTACTTATTGACAATTACACTGATTTTTTCTGGTTAACACAAAATAAAATTTTGATTTTCTGATTGGTATCAAAACTTTCATGCTAATTTTACTCGACAATTGATAAGAAAAGAACCTCAGATTATATTTATTCAAATAATAGGCATGTCATAACTCTTAACTATAACTTCCATCAGCCATAAGGAAATGTATTTTAAAACATCCATTACATGTTTATATTTAAAAAAACACCTGATTAAATTTTTACGATACATGGATCTAATTATTTTTATTCTGGATAAAAGAAAAACGATTTTTAAGCATTACTTCTTAAAAGAAAGTTATTACGAACAATATCACCAAATAATCAAGACTTCCTATAATGGCCATTTTTGAGAACTTCAATCTACAGGTTTTATTGAAAAAAAGCTTTTTACCACTTGAACTTCCAAGAAACTTTCAACGTCTTTGTTTGTAGGTGGATCAAGGTATTCAAAGAACGATATTGCATAAACAACCTACCTATAGGATCATGATCACACAAGTACGATTTTGTAAGGCAATATACAAAACTTGTAGTAGCAATGGCCCTACCAAACAAAAACACACGATAACTTAATTATGATCACTGCTTAATTGATGACTTTCGAGATTCAACTCATAATCATTTGTTACATTAGTTTTCCTAAATTACATAAAATAGATAATGCTTGCATATTTTGCCATTGCACATCTTTTCATTTCTATGTTTCCAAATTCTATGAGCTAATAATTGCATGTTGACTTTCGACTACTGATTTAAGCGAGAATCAAACTTGTAATTTTGCAGTCACTCTTAACCTACGAAAATTTAGTAACAGATAAATGTCATTTAATAAGAGTTCAATCAGCGATTGGCTAGCATAGCCTAAAATCAAACAAAAAAAAAGCATAGAATCAGAGAATTGAAAAAATGATATATAGAGCTACCTTCCAAGTAAGCATCGACAACCATCCCTCAAAATCAGATTGATTCCATGGCTGAAGTTCATCTGAAGATGAAACTTCACCCTGAAAGACTTTGGCTACTTGCATCAATCTATGGTATCGGGCAGGAGAGAAATGAAAGGCCAATGATGGCAACCGTACAGCAAGCCTCATTGATGGATAAAAAAAATTTTCTGATTGAATCTGAAGGAAAGTGAACTAAGAAAAAAGCATGAGATTCGAATGCTTAGGGAAAAATCAGACAACAGCATTAGATTCAAATGCTTAAGGAAAAATCAGAAATGATGATGAAGAGATGGCAACCTGCTGAAGTTTTGCAGCAATTCCACACCTCTCAATAACTGGAAAAAGGCTAGAAAATTTAGCCTTACTAGTGGAAACGTCTATAGGTGCTTCTCTCCAGTTATAATCACCATCCACTAAGAATGCAGATACATCACTCAGTATCAAACTAAACTGAAGGTACATGTCATCTGCCTCAGAGGAATCACTACCCCAGTAGTCCTGCAATGAAAGAACTGAATCCGTAAAAAATACTATCTGAAATACCGCTGCAATAAAAATAAAAGATACACTAGTTCAAAGATCACCTGTGTGCAGACCACAAGATTTCCCAAATCAAGAAGAAGCTTCGTGGCATTATGATCATCAGGGCAAAAGTTGGTGGGGATGGTTATCTTAGGAGCTGAAATATCCAAATCAAGAAAAAACCTACAAGAATTTTGCATCTTACCATGACCTCATTAGTTAAAGCAAATCATCAAGAAATAACCAAAACAACTAACTCAAGCATTCCAGGAAACATAATCACAAGGGATACAAGATGGGTTATTGAGGTGCAAATGCAGCGCATCAGTAATAAACTTATAACAATGCTCGAGGAAAACCTAGGACGAAGTTTAACACGCTTCAAGCAAGGATCTTGGTAACATATGCATTATAAAAGTACGTTTGACAATGGAAAGCACAAATTATGTAACTGAAAACACAGAAGCATGTTCAACAACCAAGATCTATCATTCATCCTCAAGTTGCAACAAAAAAAAATATTTGCAAATCATCAAGAGTCAAAAACAAACCCTAGCACAAGCATAAAAACCAAGTTACAACAAATTTTAATATAATACTGTATACAAATTGTTATGACTATCAGAAACAAGGGGAGACCAATAAAGCAACATGAGGATGAATGCAAGATGGAAAAATAGTAGTTGATGTGTTGTATCCATGATAGGTCTAGCCATCACAAAGAAAGATGACTCCATGGAAAGCACTCCAGTAGGAAGTAAAGGAATTGCGCTGGAATACAACCCATCCCCAAAGAAAAATAATCAAATTTTGAGGTGTGCCTAACAAGATGTACCATGATTCCTATCACCAGCACTGAAAAAGAGCTTGAGGTGGATGTCAAATTGTGAAGAAAAGAGGAAAGTAAATGTAGCAACAAACTCTGGAAACTAGAACTTTACAAAAAGATCTTGGTTTACAGGATTGAGATCTTCAAACTTCTGGTAAGATCCCAAGGAAGCAAAGTATTGGTACTCAAATCTTCTTCAACCCAACAAGTTTCTTCTTCCTAGCTACTACTAATAGATCCACTCAAGGACCCACACAATAAAGAATTCTTTTGACAAAAAGGATGGAGCATTATGTATGAAACATGTCATGCCAAACCAATATTTTAAGATAATACAATAGAAAACCCTCCATAAATCAAATCAATCTCTCATATCTCTTTAAAAGATAATTCCGATAAAATTGTTCACAAATATCAAATACAGTACAGCACTAAAAAGTTTGATAAACATCGAAAATTATAACTTGAATCTGTCATTTCCATAGGAGGCTTCATCTTTGATATGAGAATCAAATCCTCTAATTTTAGGTTTTGCATAAGTCCAATCATCTTGAATAAATCAATCAAATTGTCCAAGTAGGCTACTTGAGACCCAAATGCAGAAACACCACTTCATTGCAACTTCTTGATCTAGAAATCGAACAATTCAATCAAGGATCAGTCCATTTCTTGCAGCCAACACAAGTGCAATCATTCCTCTATCACTACTATTCATCTAATCTATAGCAACCTCCATAAATTCCTTGGAGTCTTCATCGTTCATACTCCTAATCAAGCATAACTAATCCCTTGATCATACAACGTGTGGTCTAATGTAGTGTACATCATAATTCATTCTACAACTTAAATCTTTGTGATGCCAAAGTATGGCATAAACACATCATCAAAAAATGAATATTAGGTTATTGCAATCAATAATTGCAATTGATTAAACCATGTATTAAAGTTACATGTTTGATGAAATACTACAATAATGTAATCTTTTTTTTGGTGTCATGAGAATCAAAGTTATGGGATTTAAAATTAACAAGGGTAAATTGTCCACCAAGAAATCAATCAAGAGCCACTTAATTAGGTTATCCAAAACATCAAATTGAACGATAAAGAAAATGAGTAGAACGATAGACTTCACCAATCGATTTTAAATTAACTAGGAGAATCAGCATGACCACTCAACATTGTTTCCATTAGTCTAGTCAAATCATCCAATCTTGACACCTTTTCAAAGACAAAAAGTGGAGTTTTAAGGTTTTCTTAAGGGATTTCTTTTTGCTTTAGGGTAATCCTATATAAATGACAATCTTATGTCTTTACAATTCATTCATGATTGATAAAACAACAATATTTTTCTTATGCAATTTTTCAAGCTACCACTTGAAGGACTTCGAGCTCATGAGCTCATAAGCTCAAAGTTGTCATAGACCCAACAATTTCTATCATTGCCATGTTGATCGCCACCATATCAATGCCATATTAGCTTAGGCACCACCTATAATTTGAGGTTCCTCATTAATCTCAACCACAAACCTCACCAAAAAAAAATCACTCAAATCGTCACACATGATAAATTTGTGGGTTGAGCATCCTAAAAACTGAACTATTTAAAACTCATAGAATAGTCAACATAGTTAAAAAAGGTACTACAAAGTGATGAGTCGTATGGTACGGTCTACTGCAAACTAGCTAGTGTAGTTTAGTACCATCTGACGATGGTCAAAGGGAAGAACATAAGATTAATACAACACAGATGAATATAAAGAAAAAAAATAAGATTTTAGTGAGAAAATACTACTACACTAATGTTTGAGGGATAACAGACAAAGATCACTTTTATAGACTTCAATACCCGCTCTCATAAGCAACATCAGAGTTCAATCAGAATCTTAGACAAGTAACAAGGAAGACATCATTTAAGCCAAAATTCTCCAATTAAAATACTTAAAATAACATATCATCAATTCTTAAAGCTAATTCCTAAACCACTCTATATATAGAGCCTTTATACAAATCAAGAAATTCTCTATATAATTCAAGACTAAAATATAAAAGAAATGCAAAAATGTCATAAAAACTTCTATATGATGACCTCCTACAAGTTGAGAGCTACACCAACAAAAGTGAGACTAAAACTAACAAAAATTAAAAAAAAATCCAATAAAATGTCAAAAAAACTGAGAAAGAGCTAACTTGACATCTCACAGGAATAGTAACCGCATTGTGTGGTCAACAAGAAATCACACCATGTGGCTAGTAAGGGATCAACCAAAGTAGATAAAGTTCTATACAAGGAAATTAAACTCAAAATAACCCAAGATGACACCTAATAACCTACTGTCACAAGGGATTATAAAACAAATGCAGGGATATGCTGTAATTGACACAGAAATACTGTACCACTGAAAAATGTTGTAGTTGACTAGCAAACCAAAAGAACACTGCATGGGGACCCAAAAAGTTTAGTGTTGAACATGCATTCTAAAATAATCCAAAAAAGAAAAATCAGACCAATGAAGTCCAAATGGAAATGACCAAAAATCTAGAATGGGCTATGCAAAAGAAATGATTGCAAGACGAATATAGTGATTCACCACCAATCCCGCTTCCAAGGTGCGAGGCAACAGTAGCACTCCAAAAACACAATATCAAGGTACTGCAACTTCCTCAAAAAAGCCAAAAATCCTTAGAGTTGAGCGATCTTGCTCAAATATGAAATACCTCCAGTAAACTCAATTCTAAATTATTGTCATTAGATCCTCTTGTACCCACACAATCTACTCTCTTTGCACATAATAAGACTGCTAGAATCATAGGGATTGGATCACTCATCAAGGATGGAGAAAAGACTCAAAACCCACTTATGGATCAATAATGGCTCCATGTGATGGATAAAATAAGCAATGTCATGTAGCAATAATGCCAAAACACCCATTAAACTTCAAGTCATACACTTTTAGCCCCAACTTTTTTAATTTTTAAATGAGCCAACTATCATAGCATACAATTTCCCAAAGTCTTCCAATGGGAATCTTTCAAACCTAACGAGTCCAGCAATGGTTTCTTCTTTGGAAACTCCCATTAGTGTCTGGGAACAATGATTTGTCATTTGCATGATCAACTTTCATTTTATTTTCTATATGAAATGAATCAAGAATTATTATGCCAAAAATTTGATTCGAACATAAAACAAGACTATTGATGAATTCTCACTAGTTATGAGAGGGCAAAAAATCCAACATTCAACGACAAACATCACTGTCATATTGGAAGAAAAACAAAAGTAATAAAAATTTGGTAGTCAATGATAAGTATCTTGGTTTTACTGCAAACAAAAAAAAAATAAAGAATTAAACAAAAACAATGCAAATTACCAAGCCAACATAATCATATTTTCATTCTTCAACAATGGAGTTCAAAAAGATAGTTGTTTACAAGGTTCTAGGTTAACCAACATACTAGAACACCTGTTTCCACCTACTAACTAAAGGATTCCCTAATGACCAAATGTCAAGAATGCAAAAAGATGTATAACTAAGTCGGGCAGATGATATGCCTTAAGTATAATGGCATTAGGTAAGAATGGAATAAAAACACAAAAAGGTGTATAAAAACTATGAATGGTTTACAAAATCAAATATAACGTTCACTATGTATGGGATAGAACTGAATTCAAGAGATTGTACAAGGAATACAAAGGGTACTAAAAAGCATGATCTATAAAGTTTCTTCAATGTTAGTATTTGTAAACCCTTTCGATGGGATGGGTGAAACTAAAACAAACTCAAAAAATTCACTCAAAAAAACACATCAAGAGTAGAAAATTTGAAAGACCCGAATAAGCAAGGTAACAAATCATGAGCTAATTCTGATAGAATCAATAAGGTCTAGCACATCAAAAACTTAAAAATAAGAGGCAAAGAGATGGAGACAAGCATTATTAACAATGTTAGAGTGATGTACAAACAATGTTTGTAGAATGGGAGGACTCCAAAAAAATATAACACTCTAATGATATAAGCATGAGAATCTGGAGATTTGGATCCACAGGAAATGGCCTGGCATGCAAAATGGAATCCTCAATATTAGTAAGTGGAAGGGTTTCATGGAAAACTATAACTACTTGTTCTACCTCTTAGCCAACTTCTTTCTCAATATTCTCTATGTTGGTCTCAACAATTGTGTCTTGTATAATACCTGGTGGCTTCACGCAATCACAACTTAGAGTAATCAACAAATAGATCCCAATTAGCTAAGGTACGAGTAGCATTTGCATTAAGTGAGGATGTTATCATTGGAATAGAAAGCTGAAAATCACTTTGGAAAGGTGCTAACAAGGAGTGTGGAATGGCTTCAAAAAGAGGAGAATTGAATTCACTTTTCAAAGTTGTAGCATAATGAAAATTGTTACAACCGAGACTTTAAGAAAATAGGATATGATTGTTAAGTGATGCCTCAGAGATGAAATCACCGAACAATGAATAGCTCCTGATACATTTTTTGATGGAGGGATATAAGAATAAATAGTCAATCATCAAAATTGAGAGAGATTATAAACTATATTATATATATATATATATATATATATATAATATCATGATCTTAAAAAGTCAAAAAACTCTACTTCAGTTAATATAAGATAGCTAAAGAAAGATAATATATCAACATGATAAAGTCGAGTCTTAACATTATAACATCAAGCAATATCTCTTATAATACAATGTCGTTCAAGAAAGAACCAGTGAAAGCTAGCAAGCTTCTCACATCTTAGACAAAAAAAAGCAATGAGCAATCATAAGGTGATGTCCAATAAGTAAAATCACCAGACAATGAACAATTCTTAGTAAGCTTTTAGGAAGAGTGATACAAAGATAAATAACCTCACATCACAAATGAATTTCTAGGTCATATACATGATATTATGGTATTAAAATGTCAATATGTTTTTCGGGACAAAATCTACTTTAAACAACACAAAATGACTAGAAGGGGACTACTTCAACGTAGTAAGTAACATCGTGATAGGACAACCTACCTTATTACCTAATAAGCCACATTTAAGTAGACGATATTTCGATAATATATCTCAGTTTGGCTGCCATTACATAAGTCAAAATGAAATTTTGCAAAGAGAACTTGCAAGCATATAGGTTACAATCAATAAGGTACTCTTCAAATCTAGTGACAACCATTATATGGTCACCCTATGTTATCCCTTGCCACCATTTTAAATGTTATACCACATAAGTGAGGGGTATATATCTCTCTTGAAGCACAAGCTTAAGTCCATCTCATGAGTGGATAGGCAGTAAGCCTTTTGTCGGTTGCTCCAGCTCATGAACATCGTTTTTGACCAAAACTTAATATTTGATGTGGCAAAAAAATATTGTTACAAGCTAGTCATAAGGTACAACTCGAAGTAGTAGTCCATTTGCTTCTTCCCATCAATGTCTACTACAAGTTCTAAATTTCCATCAAAAGCAAGAACTACTAATATGGCTTATTAAAACGATCATAATGGTATGTAAAAAGTCAAGCACATGCTCAAGAATGCAAGGAACGTCCTCAGGGAAAATTTTCAATGTAAGAGGAAGACTTGCGTTTTTTTCCAATGCCCTTTATTTTCTTTATGATTTCTTCTCTCAACATGCATTAACTTGATATTTATTGCAATACCAAATGTCTAATCTCTTGAAGCTTATGAAACTTGCACAAGATTTAGAAAGATAATGTCCATTTGGTAGTGTGAACTTGATGGTTTATAAGGTGCACCTAATTTTTTCCAAACAACAATAAGTCTTCTAGCAACTCAAGCTATTAGCATGGTTAAAATGGCAACAAAACCCTTCCCAATAAGACCATGCATTTACCAACACTATTTCACAAGAAACGATGCAAAATAATAATGAGTTTCAAATAAATTATGTTGAGCAATCTAACTACCAAATGTGTGAAACCAAAGCCATAAAGAGAGTTTATTAATATATTATTCCAACAAGATACCTTAGAAAAAAACTTTTACTTATTTTTTATCGCAACCACAATAATTCTACTTATTTTAAATTTTGTTCATAAAATTATAACTTTTATGAAAAATTTTGAATATTTATAAAATTGTTTTGAACATGACATGCAAAAATTCTTAAAATTAAACAAGAACTATGCTTCCACTTTTATTTTTGTTATTATATTAATATTATAATGAGCTACACACAAAACATCCCTTATTTTAATCAAAAATAAGAGCAATTTTGGAAACTAACTTTTGTTATCTTGAGTTTAATGACACAAAATTTTGTAATCTCTGTCATGCTGAAAGAAAAACTCAAAAATGGTTTTAAAAGAAAATTTTAAACATCAATGATTTTGTAATCTGAAATTATCAAAAATTTCTTTTATCTTGATTATAAAATCAAATATCACTTTGAAACATCAAAATTAGATATATTTAATTTTTTAACAAAATTTCATCATTTCCTTCTTATTTTATTCAACAAGAAACAAGATTAAGAAATTAATAAATGTAAAATATCCAACAAAAACAATTTAAACAAAATAAAAATTGCATGAAATGAAATAAGAATATAAAAGAGCAATTATGAAAATTTAAAGAATGAAAGAGAAATATGTAAAATGTGAAACTAAAGAACCTACAAAAAGTAAATGGATTGAAATATTACAAAAATTAAAATTAATATAACTAAATTGTTAAAAATTAAATTGCAAAATTAAATTTATAATAATTAAAGTTTTGCAAATTCAAGGAACAACCTGGTCTATGAAGTATCAATCTATATTCCTTGAAACTATAATTTATTGTCGAAGCAATGGTCATAAAAATTCATAATGTCTTATCTAGTTCACTTTAAACCTAATTTGGGTTAGATTTAAAATTCAAGCAAAGAGAAAAAAAAAAAAGCTCTATAATTAGTAACAAAACCCATCCTAGTCCAATCATAACGACATGCAAATGAAGTGCCCAATGCATGGTCCCAAGTATTATGCCTTGACACAAAAACTAATCCTACACTGCATCATAAGTGAATGTAAATTGGATGCTTTGTAGTTTTAAGTTTCATTCACATGAAACAAAGCAAGCATGTAAGCTAAACAGCTTAACACATGTCAAAAGGATTGCCAACATAATTAACATATTAGTAACTCATAAAATGTGCCAAAACATAACAAAAATGACCCGACCATACACGGATGGCAGCAATCACAAATCACTATGGACACAAAACAAGCAAAATACATTGAATAAAACAATCAATGCACACACAAAGCAAATGACCACGGATTCCATACATTGAAAAGAGGATCTTCATCACCAAGAATAGAGTTCACTAAGAAGAACTATTTCTCGAGTTGGAAGAGGGAGAATAATCAAAAAGTGTGGTTTGGAGAATCAAACTAGATGGTCTGTAAGGGATCACCCAGGCAAGTTGCAGACCACATGATACGATCTGTCAGGAATCAACAGTGTTGTTTTAAGCAATCTTAAGACAACCAAACGAAAGAACCAAAGACTAATGCAATAAAACTCATTCTTGAGAGCCAAAATTTCTAGCAAGAGAATTTTATTGAGTAATTATAGAAGATGGAAGGAATTGGACTTCAATACCTTACCTCTTACTCAATTAGCAACCATAGGAGTCCATCTATATTCTCACTCAATTAGCAAGAAAGGCCTCATCAAGTGAAATACCAAAAAATAATATACCAACAAGTCAACAAGATCTATATTAAGTGAACTTATATGTAAAGCCTTCATACAGGTCATACTATTTTCAATATAATGTGAAACTAAACTATGAAAACGATATAGACAATATCAAATAAGCACCTCCATAGAGTGGTCTCCCACAAGGCAAGATCTACACTAGCTCATGTAAGGCTAAAGATAACTAAAACAATACAAAAATCTAAAAATATAAGAAGTCCAAATAGGTGTTAATTGAAACACTCCGTAAGGAATAACAACTAGATCGTGCAGTCATCAAAGGCTGCCTAATGCAAATGAACCTTCGTCCATGGATGCTAAACCCTACACAACCATAAATGATGCAAAATACCCTATTATCACATACGAATCTTGTAAAAAACGTGGGATTTGCTGTTGTCAACGTAAGAATAATGTACCATTGGAAAAATGTTTTAGTCAATCAACAAAACAAATGAAAACAACAAGCGAACCAAAAAGAAAAGTCAATAAGGAATGTTAAAGTCAACTACATCCTAAAATGATTCGGAGAAGAAAAACCAACTAGGTGAAGTCAAAATGAAAAAGATTACAAATTTAGCCAAAAATGTCAAAAAAGTGATCTCTAGAAGTAAGTTGCGTCTTTACACCAATTACTACCTTGCAAGTTAAAAGCATGAACTGCCCCAAGAAATCAATGGTAACCAAACCCAATAGATCAAGCAAACTACACAAAAGAAGTTGTTCTAATTACAACCAAATTTTGGATTGCTTGTTGCACACTCCAATAACACTCTTCTCTATGAAAGCCCTTGGAAAAATTCCATTCTATGAGAAGTTGAGTGACCTCCACCTCGATTCACACCAACAATGATGAATTTTGGTGTTAGGCTAATGCATTCAAAATGAAAAGAAGCGTGAATCATCAAGTCAGGGATCCAAAGGATGATTTTTGGCATGACTAATGCATCCTTGTTGTTCAAGTAGGTTCCCAAGTTTTTATTAGTAAGTTGCAAATTTGCATTGAAGATTTCTTCACTATTTGTTTATTCTATGCTTGGATGATTATTTGATAAAACAAATATGTTCCAAGATCAATAACACTCTCAAGGATTTATCTTCAAGTTGTTAGCAACAAGTTCTATCTACGTTTCAGTGATTTGGTTTGAAAGGACACTTTTCATAGTTTAAGCAAAATCTATTACACAAAAAACAGAATTGTAAACCTCTATTAAAAAAGTTCCAAATATTATAAAATTTTGCATCATAAAAAATTATGAAATTATCAATAAATTTTATATTATAAGTTTCTATGCATAATAAATATAAGACAAGTTTTAATTGCTTAATGCAAAAGAGGACTATTATCCAAAGAACAGCACAAACACCTATTTTCAAGTCATTTCAACAAGGCATCATTAGCTTGAAGTTATGACGAATTGCATATTCCAAACTTCTACTTAAATGCATGCTTGTCCTAATCATGGAATTTAATAAATCACAATTAGTTTAATCCTTAAAAAGCCTTTTTATGTCAAAAAAGTTTTAAGGAATTCTTTATAGGTTTAATTTGTTTCAACAATTTTTAAGATTCAATTTCAGCATTTACATTATTTCAACTTTTCCCAATCCCAACATGTAAGGTTTGTCTTTAGTTTCAATTGCAAAATTTCTTCCTTTCCTATACTTAATGGAAAGAAAAACAAAAATATTTGTCATTTGCGATCTTCTTTTCAGCTTCTTTACCACCTCCTTGTTTGCTTAAAATTGGCTTGCTTCATAATGGCTTTGGAACGCATCACTATACTATCACCATCTAATCATTTTGGTATCAAAGCCAGTTGATGTGTTAATATTTAGTAGCTCGTGATCCTTGTTATTTTACCTTCATTCCTTAGCACACTAACTATGAGAACTATAGGACTTTCTCACTCAAGTAGACTCCACTAAGTTACCATACTTATCATACTTTCACAAATACTTCAAATCAAATAGTAAAACTAAGTTACCATTACTGCGAGTTTGCTATATTAGCCATTGACACGAGGTCAAGTGTGAAAAACATATCTTCCACTATGTTAACCTATATGACCTATCTACGAGAAGTCTTGCTCCAAGCTCTCGACAACAGAACTTGTTTAAAAGTTGCAACAGCAAGAAAAAAAAAAAGCAAAGTGGCGAAGCAAGTGAGAAGAATGAAGAGTGTTTTTTTTTTCCAAATGTTGAAAATTTAAACTCAAGTAAGATGTTCACTCCATAAGATGTTTAATTGAATATTTATAATAGTATAATGAAGGTTTTGTTGATAAATACACATGTATTTATTTAATTTTTCTCATGTTTTGTTCAAATAATATAAAAATATTATATTTCACACAGTTTCTCCATGTGCAAATATTTCACAGATGGATAGATATTACTACACCTACCACATGCATGAATACATGTTGGCAGTAAGTGGCACGAAGGTGTGCACATGCATGTGCTAACCGAATGATGCCAACAATCGAATGCCCACAATGCAGAGAGTCTGCAACGTGCCCACTACCGAGCAATCATCTACCCCGCTCCCATTTACAGCATGCTAGTCAGCCACACCGCATGCATCCGTTTATCGTGGACCTTCCTAATGCACATGTCACTCGAACAAAAGCACTAATCTACCCAATGCTGGTTTGCAGCATGCGAATATGTCAGAAGCACCAATGTACTACACGTGCAATTCTGTCGTGTGCTTTGGTTTGTTGCGCATGCACAAGGTCTACTGTGTGGTTGCATTCAACCACGCCCATGAACAGTGTTGCACATGGGATCTATCGCACATGCTATGAGCATCCCGCATGCCCCTTATGCTGCTTTTCGACGTGTACAATGGTTCATTTTATTAATTTCTTTTATGGAAATGTCATTGTCTTCTTTGAGACCTCCTCGATGTTAAATAGCTCAATTTTTTATTGTACCATTAACAAATCCTCTAATCATTGCCTCACTTTTGACTCCTCTAAAGTTTATATTTTATATAAGACAGACTAAGGGTAAGGCATAAAAATTTCATAACTAAAAATATCAAGTTATCACTGATCATCTATTCATAGTCATATGTTAATAATAGAAAACAAAACTTTCTTAGACAAAATCCAATCCAAACAATATACATTTATGGATCAGACAAACTCATCAAACCAATTCTACCATCAAATCTAAAATTACACCCAAAAATTAGAATTTTATCATCATGATTTTATCGCAATGTTGGATGGTCCAATCAATTCAAAACTTGATCCATATCCTTGGTTCATTTACTAAGGATACAATTAGGTGATTTTTCAAATCTTTGGTATGACTAAATTCCTCGATCCCTTGTATTCCCTAGTATTTAAAATCCTAGCCCATGACTAAACCCCTTTGAGAAAAAGGAGACTCCCACAAGCCAATCATATATTCAACCCTTGCACCATCAAACTCCATAATTGGCTTTGTATTTTTCTTGGTGACCCATTTGTGTTTTTCATAGCAAATTCTTGAACAGATATTATGGATCCAACCCATGGTCTCCTCAAGTTCAAGAAGAAAAATAAAGTCTTATAACATTGATATTTTGAAATAAAAATTCCTCTCTTTAATGGTTACTTATATCAATTCCCCCCACCAAAAAGCATTTATTCTCTTTCCCTTACTAGATATCAATTGGGGCTAAACTAACCTACCAATTGCATGATCAAGTTCTTTTATAGTTGAATATTTACATAAGTATTGCACAATATGACAATAGCAATTTGTAGCTTTCAACATCCACCCCCACCCATAGATCTTAACAACTATTCCACCCCCTATTTCCCTCTCATCTCATTTCTCATTAGCTTGCAACTCACATCGATATCCATACAGATCAATACTTCAAACTAGTTAACCACAAGCTCATGGTGCAATGTCTCTTTTACTTTGCCAATTGTAACTATGGTGCCTTTTATGCATCAAACCCCATAACTCAATGGAAAAACAATTGCATGAATTTTTCACTTGCACTCTATGTTGACATAGGCTACTATATGCATGAACATATCACTCTTAGCTTTATTCAAGCTAACAACCTATAAATTGAATAATTGCACATGACCTTTCATTGGTTCTATTTAACAATGAATTTCAATTGCAATACTTGTAAACCACAAATATAGTGAATCATAAAATAATACATACATGGTTTGACTGTTTTAATTGCTCAGATCAACAAAGGAGTTTATATCATGCTATAAAAATAACTCATCTAAGAGGATAACAAGAACAATGATACATTTGTTCTTATGTATATCAAAAGTAGAGTTGAGAAGAGGATTTAATGAAATTTTATTATTGTATTGCATTTTTCAGCTTTAATGAAATTCTATCATTGTATTGCATTTCTCAGCTGAATTATCATTGTATCTTCGGTTAAATAATGCCTTGAAGAACCCAAGCTCAAGATAATATTAGCGATGTAGTCAAGGAAGCAGATAATAGCTTTAGTGATGATAATGAAGATGCTTGTATAAGTTCAACTTGAGCACTTCAATTGAAGTGTTGTTGAAAGCATAATGCATTAAATTTTATCAAGCTAACACATTGGTTATTGTATCCACCACCTCAACAAACCCATACTATAAATGGCATCAATCCCGCCCCTCTTCATTTAATTTGTATGAACCTTTTAAATAACCACATGAGCTTCGTTTTGATAATTTTGAGGAATTAATCATCTAAAACAATGTTTTGATGGAAGATCGAAGCCTTTTTACTCCCAATTACTAACACACTTGTTTTTTGTATGTACCATTTTACAAATGTCATTCTTAATTTACATCAATTGCAAGAACCATTCCATAATTTTAGACTAACAAGTTATATCTATTTAAAAGCATTTGGTATCATCCATTGCTACTTACCATCCACTACTACTAGCATATCCTGCAACACATGCACCCACCACAAGCTATATTTCCGATACTACGATGGCAACCTTTTGCCTAACCAGTTTTAGCAAACTTGATCCTTAAATTAGTTATCTAGGTTGGGAACATAAAACGTCCATGCTTTCTTCATATAATGATGACATCTATACTTAAAAGCTAACGTCTACAAAATCTAAAACCCCTCTAATGTAACCATCACCAAATTAGCATCAAACCTTCTTTTGCACATACAACATCACAAATGTCACCTTGGGATTATCAAATTCCTTCATTTCTTAGATTGCACAAGTCTTTGAATTCCTTTCTCATAACCAAATTCTCTAACAACATGTTTTGCCAATCATGAGTTCAGTTCACAATACTATTGTTACCTCAGTTTCTATTCCAGCTCACAATACTAGTTATGACTTAGGTTGTTTGCCTTATAATTACTCCGTTATTGTTGATTTCTTGTTTTTGCACATTTGAGTTCAAAACGTTGATAACATAGAGCAACAAGAACTCTTTGTAAAACAACTATGAGTTTAATAATCGACTTGCTATTTAAACATGGCATTTAAGTTAACTTTCCACATCCATACTAATTTCAAAGCCCTAAGGAGCTTTAATTTCAGGGTGATTAGCTGGACAGTGCTTCAGTAATGTCAAGTGTATCAAATTGCATACACCTATAAGCCAAAAATCCATTATAGAGTAGTTATGTCCTCACCCTGGCAATAATAATGATAATTAAAGATCTAACAGGGTCAATAATATACATCCATAGATCATAATTCATTCCAAAAGTTACCATATACAACCTCCAACCACCGTCATGACAAATAACTATGTTTAGAACTATGCACCAAAGAATGGTAAATCAAAATGCAACCACCAATTTGATACCTGCCAAGTAATGAACTTCAAACTGGAAAAAGAGGAAAAACATTATTTTCAATTGAAACAATCACCAATGAAACGATTCTAGCATGAACCCACTTCAAAAAAGTTTTCATTATGTTACAATAATACATAGAGAACTAAGGTGAGACTATCGATGAATCTAAAGTTATACAAGTAATTAATCGTACAATTGATGAAGTAATACCATATGCAGAATAAATTAATTTGACCAATCAGGATTCAGATCTTGACATATACAACATCTAGATTCATAACATATTGAGAAAAACGTCACATATTCTCAGGAAAGTTCTTGACAGTAGTTAGAAAAACAAACCTGGATCTGTTCCTTAGTGCTTGAGTGACTTGCTGCTGGGCAGTGCGTTTGACACCATCAATTGTCATCTAAACATTAAAAATGAAAGTATAAACTGTATAGGATTGAAGTAGAACTCATTCACCAAAAAAGAGCTAAAAGTTTCGTTAACTACCTGAACAGCAGCTGCAGTTTCCAAAGCTAAATTCTGAGTAATGACGGTATTGTCCTTAAAGAAAGAGATTATTTGATCTATGGAATCGTTCAGATACTGTAACACAAAAAGAACTTGTATGAAATGAAAGCAACTTGGTGCTAAAAGCTAGTATACATAGTCATAAACAGTAGAAGTACCGTCATGTAACAAGGAGAAGCTTTAGCAACAAAACTCCAGTCTACTTCAGCATCAAAAGGCTTGTAGATAAATGCACCGACCAAGGAATCAGAAGCATTTGCACTCTGGCAGGGGTTGAAATTACATATTTCAATTGAAGGGATGAATAAGCTTTAATAGAAATATATCTGGACTACTTCAGCAAAATTGCTTGGCTGTAATAGGAAAAAATCTAGACAATTTTTTGCAGAATTGCATAAATGAGAATGAGACTCAAACCTCAGCAAGAAGACCATTTGGAGATAAGAGCTTGTATGATTCCAGCTTAAAATTGAATATTTTTGACTCTGAATAAGTTTTCATGGAACAGGCCAAACCCTCACAAGATAAGTCCGCAAGGCATTCTTGACCAATAGAAATAAGCTTTGATGCATTGTGCCTCATGTGGACCTCCAGAAACAAATGAGGTAAATTTTTCTCCAGACTAGTTACCAAATTCTCGTCAGAGTCCTCCTTGTAACCAATTATTCTATTTAGCCTTTCCCAGTCTTCTTCAGTGAAACCTTTGGAATCATTATTATCTTTTCCAGAGGCAGTCCTAATTACAGATAAGAGAAGATTATCTTCAAGTAATTATCATAACAACAATACAAACATATGGAAATATAAATCTATATATATATATATATATATGCTAGTCTACATTTCAATATAATATCTTCAAATTTAACAATGCTGACCATCCAAATGACAACCATGACTGCTTCTGTTTCTTTCTACTCCGATAAATATCAGATTCTGCGGACTGTTCTACAAACTTGTGCGCCAGCATCCTACATGAACAAATGAATGGAAAAAGAATTATTTTTCAATTAGAAACAAGTTATCATAAATAAAAAATTCTTTGCAGTACGAAAACTACTTATCTAAATAATTATCAAATCTCCTTGCCAAGAATCACATTGCAAGACAAAAGGTCCTAACTGCATCAATTTTTAAGTTGTAATTATAGAATGTAAGATAATAGATGTAAACTTAATAAAATATAAATACTTCTTTAAATCTTAAGCCTCTATATTGGATACGCATCCAATATGAGACTCCTCAATTCTTCCCTTATACACTAAGATAACATACAGCATATCGTATTTAAGAAAAGTTCAGACAGACATACTCAAAAATACTTGGATAATCTTCATTAGATATTGCTAGATCATTCCTTTAAATTGTGTATGATATGTGTTATAGTGTGAGTAAAAAGTATAAGCATAAAAGAAAATAAAATAAAAATCAAGTTTCTTCAACAATGTTTATAAAATTTTTATTCAATGAAAGATTAGAAGTGACAATTTTTTGTATTGCCTGGCATATAATTCATGAATGAAAATGATTAATTAAATTATCATATTTCATATTATAATAATCACATTAGAAAGACTTAAACCTTTGAAATTTAAACATGTGATAATGATGACTTGATAATATAAATTTTAATTATTTTATTCATAAACGTTTTAAGTATATTTTTATATGAAATGCAAAAATCAAAATCTCATGCCACTTGCGTACAAAAGATGAGACAATTATTTCATATAAGATAATATGATAAATGAATTTTAATTATGTTCGAATTTGATTATCTTTATTACAATTAATTGTCATATCATAATGCATTCATATCTTACTTTTAATATTTATTTTATCATTATACCCGCATCATACCATATATGTATCTAAGTATCGTGTCCATCTTTAGCAAATAAACATCATTTCGAGGTAAACAATCTCTTTTAAAGCAAGAACATCTTCAAACTTGTATATAAAAAAAGAATCAAACTATATAATCCATTATCTACTCAAACTACAACATGTTACAAGCATTTATCATTTATTCTAACATAGCACCCTTAAACAAAGTTTAAATCCTTGGCTTACTACCCTTCTATTGATCAAGGTCAAAACTCCATGGGCAGTTTATGAAAGATGCATGTTGCACCCAATTAATTTAGGCTTGTGCTATTGAGAAAACCCATCATGCCCTAACTTCTAACAAATCATATCGACAATTCATCAATACATGGACACAAGTAACAGAATAAAATAACAAGAAATCGAGCTCAAACCAAGAAAATTGATTCAACATATCCACCAATTCTAACAAATCAATATGGTTATAACATAGCATCTATACCTATATTCATGCTCTATAGTTTTCAATTAATTTTGCATTTTTACAATTGTATTACCAATGCTTGTACCTCTATAATATCTTAAGAAATGTTCAAATGAAGCATGGGTCACACTGGGACATTTTGGGTCACTTTGCATCTTTAGAGCTTTTGGAGAATCATCCCAAGTAACCAACAGATTGTCATGGACGACCACTTAACGAAGGCATGGCTTTCTATGTTCGATTCAATGCATATGTCATTGAATCATCAACTAAGATCCTTATGCTTGTCCCAAGATAATAATGATCATCCTTAATGATCATTACATATTGGTCTAAAAAGACCAACAATCATCTTGAGATGATCAATCTTGCTTTTTATTGTTGGGTGTTTCTTGCTACTAAAGTTTTGCAAGCTTATGAATAGGGCTACCACATAGATGAAATCTAGAGGATTGATTTTGAATAGACAAATCAGAAGTTCTACCCTAGTTGTAAGTTGAATGTTCTATGTAATGCTTACTTTAACTCCACCCACAGGATGCTCCATCGTTGATGTTCAAAGCACCAATTTGTTGGAGGATCTAATGAAAATGTTCTATGCAACCCTTTAATGAAATTCAAGTTAGCTTGATGTCCTTGTTTTTTTTTTTTCATTCTATGCATATGCTAGCTATTTGAGTTCAATGGTTGTAGTGAGAAGGTTGCACTTTTCAATACTTCATAATATCATTCCTTTTGCTATTATGCTTAGTTAAACATGCGGGAGCGTAGTACTAAACTTTCTTTGTACTTCAATAACTTTAGCTGAGTTTTCACAAGAAACTCTAGTCGTTCTTGAGAGGCTTTTGAAATGAGCATCTTAGTTCTAGAATCATATTAAAGACCTAAAATTTGTCTGTCCTAAAAAAGTGAGTTTGGAGTATTTTAGTATTTAGTATTATTCATCAATTATGAGTCCTGCTCAAACCAAAATCTTTCACGAGCTTTAAAGTACTTCATATCTACATTCTAAAACAACTTTTATTTTATTTAAACTCCACCAGGAAAAATGCGTACCACTTTTTGAAAATGATTACCAAGTTCACAAAATCTATCAAATAAAAAATTTTCAAGTCCATAAATGAATAAAGTAGATTGCATTTTGTTCCATTGTTTTATTTATTTCAGAAATAGTTTTAAAACTAAATATTGCAAAGAAACTTCAAAGAACATTTACTATGTTTACAATATCCTAATTTTACCCAAGTAAAAACTTGCAAAACTTCAAAGTAGGTAACATATTACAAAATTCCCATGCACAAAGCATTTCTAAATTTTCCCCCAACAATGATGTCATATAATCATCAACCCTGTGCCACATTAAGTTAGTAACGAAGCTCTTGCTTGAGTGTTTATAAAACCTCATGCTAAAATTTCTATATAGACCCTACTGAACAAGTTAATTAAAATCCAAAAAAAAATTAAGCAATATGTCACCAATGACATTAAGTCATTACCCAACTTGGCTCATGTGGATCTCACTTGGACTTCCATTGCAAGGGGGGCATAAAAGAGAGAGAGAGAGAGAGAGAGAGAGAGTCACATCTCAAAGATGAGACCAATGAAGACTATTTGAGTACTGGAGAGATTTGAAGCGCAAATGCCAATGCAAAAAATGCAAACCTTGCCAACAAAAAGGAAAATATCTATATTAACCTAGATAAAAAATGGTGAGGCAAGATAGAACACACATGGAGCTCATAAAGATGACTGAAATTTCCAAGAGTTAAGATTCAAGCCCCAACATTTAATGGGCAAGGTAATGCACACACCATGGATTGCTTGGTCAAAATGGAACACAATTTTGACTAGTAGGATATACGAAAGCATCATAGGATGAGATTTATGAAAATAAAAATAGTGGGCCAATCTAAAATATAACAAACAAGGTTGGAAAGAAATGGGATTGCATTGATCATGAAACATTAAAACTTGGAAAGAAATGCAAAGATTTAAAAAAACACACCGAGTTCAATCACACTAAAGCTAACCAAAAAAAAAAATGCTGAAGTGTGAAACAAGCACTCTAAAATTAGGTTTTAATGAAAGGACTTCACAATGAAAGATAACAAATGTTCATCAGGTCACAAGGCAATTTTGCTAAGTTACATCATTGTAAGAAGCAATCCCACAAATATTCAATGGAGGTAGAAATCCTAGAAAATATTATAAAAGCCTAAACCAAAACAACCATACAAGAGTATTTATAGTCATGCTAAAAAAAATCCCCACAACTCCAAGATTCGACTCAAATAAAAACAATAAATCTGGAATAAATCAATCCCATTGGATCAAACGTTCAATCAGACAATACAAAATAGCCTGAAATTGGCTCTCTATCACAGTTGTCTAATTGGCCAAAGAAAAAGTCCAATTAGTCTAAAAGCCATAATCAAGCTCTTTTTATCCATCATCAGATCAAACAAACATCTAAGTCAAGGGTCAATCATGCAATCTATGTGATAGCAGATTGCAAATTCCATAATCTCGTCCACAAACCATAAATTGGCCCTCCAACAATGCACATGACAACAACAAATACTGAGCACTTGGACTAGACAGTGTAACAACAACAACAACTATGCACATGACAAAATCATTAAGACATGCCACAATAATCGGAATGAGAACCTCAATGCAAATCACACCTCCTTGAACTCCAAAACTCAAGATCTAGATCCCAATCAATGAAATATTGAGCATGCAAATTTCCATCAATACTCCCTTGCCCAAAATCATTCATTTCCAATGTGTGGTCAACACAAATCCGATATATCACAATCCAAACTCTTCATGTCCTCAATCAAAATCCACATCACCTCAAATACCTCCCTCTCTCTCCCTCCTGCCATCCATCCAACTAGATATCTCTAAAAACCTTGAATCATCCAATATTATCTCTAGTACAAAAACCCCTAGTAGTAACATGACAATTGGACTAGATAGTTAACAAGTAACATCACATGAAGTAATAGTAGTAAAACAACACCCATGACCATTCAAAAAAATTGGAAAATCGATGAATGAGGTGAAGGAAATAAAATCCTAGATCTATCACTCACCAACTCAGTAGAAGAGTAAAGTCAAAAAACACCTATAGAGATTCTTTGTCAATAATCAAATAAAAAACATTAAAGACAAGATGTACTTCTCAATCAACTCTAATTTATTTGCATTCTTATTCTCTCACCAACTCAGTAGAAGAGTAAAGTCAAAAATGTCCTATAGAGATTCTTTGTTAATAGTCAAATCAAAAACATTAAAGACAAGATGTACTTCTCAATCAACCCTCTAATTGATTTGCATTCTTCCCAATTCTCTACAAAACCTTGAAATAACCCGTTCACCTATCTATTAATTTCTTGAAAGCTCTCGAAGCTAACCATTCTAGTATCAACCTCATAATACTAGATCACTTTCCCTAAATATCAGCTTTCTTTATATTCATTGGATTTAATTTCATATTTTTCATAAACAATACCTAATTTGATTTAAATCTATTTATACACATCATGAAAATTATGTTCACCTATCCCTTATTTTCTTGAACGTTCTCAAAACTAACCATTCTAGTATCAACGTCATCATAACTAGCTCACTTTCCTTAAATGTCAACTTTCATATATTTTCATTAGATTTAATTTCATATTTTTAATAAACAACTAATTTAATTTGGATCTATTTATGCAAATTATGTTCACCCATTTATTAATTTAATTTCTTGAAAGTTCATGAAACTAACCATTCCAGTATCAAGTTCAACATAACTAAATCACTTAAATGTCAACTTACTCCTGTATCCATTGGATTTAATTTCATATTTTTCATAAATAATATCTAATTTGATTTGGATCTATTTATACAAATCATGCAAATTATATGCAAAAAAGATATATATGCAAGTGATAATAGAGCCCAAGTCAATAATACATGATTTGTAACCATAAACAACTTATTTGGAGACAAATGGATAAATCCATTTTTTTGAAATTATTATAAGTTAATTGGGCTTGAATAAAAATCAAAACCTAATTATCCACATGTTCTCCTACAAATCATCTAAGCAAAACCCCTCCTATCTATCTATCCACGTATGGAAAATAAACAATAGAAAAGCTAGTACAAGTTGATACAAATACAACAAGAATAAGAGCAAAGATATGGTCCTAAAATCACAATGAAACTTTTATATCACAACCTCATTGCAATAAGCCAATCATATAGTATAAAAGTTCTCTTATGAATCTTATATCCTTATTCTTCACATTAAATAAGGTGGTGTATGTGTAGCAATTATAATTACTATGAAAACATAAACTTTGATATCCACAATTCATTAATTCCTAGTGATTGCACATAAATTTGCTAAACGTTCTCATACGAAATCGCTCTAACAAAGCAACTAAATCTTTCTGCAATGAGAAAATAAGCACTAAAATGAGACGAGTGAAATACAAAGCTAATAAAGCTAAACTAATTGAAGTGAAAAAGGATCCGAATAGGCCAAGGATCTTCCATAAGTTAGAGTAACACAAAAGGAAATCTACATCAAATAATTGAAGTAAGCAGTATAGAGCAACAAGCAATGCAAACACTTACAACATAAAAAAATTGTATCACACAGAAAAGAAATTAGTACAACTTTTTGACCAATTGAACACAAAGATATGCATATGAAAGCACAAATACTGATGCTTCTGCAAACCTCACTTATTTAATAAGAGATAACTAAATGAAGTTCAAATGGAGAAGTTATGCCACTTAACCTTCGTAACAAAACATGTAGAACTAGCAAAAGACAATGCTGAAAAGATTAACTTCAAACAAACCAAGTTCTCTAACAAGTAGGCATATGATAACACATACCTCCATTGAAGAATGACATCAATGTCAAGTTCACGGTCTAGTTTATTGATTTCTTCATTATTATCCACTACCATGCGGGTTAAATCTGACTTTAAGAGAGAGGCATACAAAGACAAATATCTCTTGCGAATCCTTGCATATCGAAGAACCTGCTCCCATGACAATTTCCCACTGCACATATTAATAGTTACAAGAAAGATGAAAAACAAATAAAAAGAATCAATTTTTTTTTATCGTATGTTAGACTAGATAGCAATACTTACACTTTTGAGTTGATAATGCAAGAATATATTAGAGACATAAATAATCCAATATAAATTTTCATTTCTTGATTGGCAAACATATTTTTTATCCTTAATTCCATACTAATATGAACAAAAAACTTTATAAAATAGAAGAGAAATGATAAAAAAACAAGAAAATTCTACAAATAAAGATAAGAAAGAGCACTACATTGACAATCCACCTAGTTATGTAGGAAAAAGCATACATTAAATTTAAGATGCATAAAATTATGACATACACCTCCCAAATAAAAAATTGTCATCAACACAAAGCAATGTTGCTTTCAACCTTCAAACAAACAGAATTCTCCAAGTAGTTTGCTATTAAATAATCATAAAAGGAGTGTAGACATGGCTTCTATGTAGCACTTGTTTTGCAATAATTATCAGCAACCTTGCTTTTATAATGTGTTGGCTACATTTTTTTTCACTTGAATGAACAATTAGAACAAGATTCATGAAAAATGAAAGAAATCAAAGGCAAAAATATTTTCTTATAATTTTCAACAAAAAAAATTGATTTCATGTTTCTTGATAATACTAGATAAATTAAAAATGAAAAGTCTCCAAATGCATTAACATAAATTCTATATTCAACTTTTTGTGTGATTGGGTGACAATTATAATTCTGCTACAAAATGCTCATTCTAATAGTAATTGTAAAGGCACCACACATAAGCCAAGCTAATATTATTTGATAACAGATTACCTTGAGAAGTCCAAACAGTTCATCATGCTTAATAGCATGTCCTATCTATTACATTAAGTAAAACAATAAAATCTTGAAGCCTAGTTTGGTAAATATCTTAAGTTATACAACCCAAAACAATTTCATGCCCACATCATATCCATTTCAAAAAAGAATAAACTATAGAAAAAATATGATGTGAACAGTCAGTAGGTGTTGTTCCATACATAAGTTAAACAACAACGCCTAGAAGCCAAGTTCAATAACTCACTAGAGTTGCCATATCTCATACAAATTCAAGCCTATATAAAATGAACAGTCAGGACCATGGAAGAACATGACAAAAGAAGAGAGTACGTTAGAAGAGAATACATTATGCTTCAATATGCAAGTGAAAAAATAATGACCTAAAGCCCGCTTTTGTGATATCATGGAGTTCTACTACCCAAAAAAAAATAAAACTTCTTCATTCAAAAGTTTGACAAACAAAAATGCACTCCCCATTACTGTGAAGCCATGCAAAAGGTACAAATGTAATATCCCAAATTTTTACTGCTCTTTCAAACATAGACAAAATTTTATAATTTTTAGCATTCATAGGAAGCAAGGCTCAACAAAACAGCAAAAAAACTAATTGATTGTTTTAAAATACATTGATGGAATTTCAAGCAGGCTCACGAAGGTCATACACACAAGACACTGATGATGTCATTGTGCCAATGAAAAAGAGCTAGGAGAGCAATACATAGTACCAAAAAGTAGCAGTTGATGAAGGGAAGAATAAAGAATATACCAAACATTCAATTAACACATGAAATTCAGGAAAAAGCAACTTCATAAAATATAAATTCATCATTGACGCACATTATCATTCATTTGAGGTATGCAAGCAACCTTCACAATATTAAATTAACCCATTTTATATTAGAACAACTGAGAAATTAAATTAAGTTGCTCTGTATCAAATTTGATGCAGAATATTGAAATTGCAATTAAGAAAAAAAATATAGAATTGAAGCCAACTTCACCCAAGCATAACTTGATTTTATGTAACAAAATAAAGCAATATGAATAATGTAGAAAGTAAAAAAAAACAGAAGAACAAGACACCTACCTGGCCTTCTTCATTTCATCAGTTAGCACCTGGTATGCATACTTCCACCAAGCTCTAGGGTCAGACTTAACAGAAACTTGGGGACGATAATGAGCATATTTCAACCGTTGGTTAAAAGCTGCGAAGTTATCAGCCATCTTTAGGATGTCCCTATATCCATCCTACACAAGTCGCAAGCAGGCATGATAAGAACACCACCATAAAATGGCCATCATAAACTTTGTTATTAGAAAATTACCTTTGACAAACATAATGTAACATCATCCAAATTAACAAATGCCTGTTGTAATGCTTGGCCTGTACTACTGGATTCATCTAATCTCAATTTTGTGTACTTTGCATTTCCTGTCACTGGTTGTAGAATGTACACATGCTCTTTTAGAGGAACATTAGTAGATTGGTCACAGTTAACTCCTAACTCAAATATCTGTGAATTAGATTTACATTATTAGCCAAAAATTAGATTTACAATTGCTATAACCAAATAGAGAAATACCTGATTCCACTCCTGAGGAAGCAAATCTGCCCATAACTTCTCAACATGCCAAGGTGATACATTTGAGTCAAAATAAAAAGCAAGCCGTTCAAGCTGGACAGACTGCAAAACAACAAAAGCTAAATGTCACAATCGAAAAAAGTCAATTTAGTAGCCATAATAATAATGCTACCAATGTTTTGGAGTTTGATTATGATGAAAAATGTTTATAATGTTAAAATCATGGCAAAACATAAAGAACAAAACCGATAGAGATAACAGACAAAATGAAGCAATGAAAGGATGCTACATTCTTATAAAGATAGGCACAATATACCTTCTGAATGCGCTCCAGAGCCCCACCGGTAGCAAAAGTTTCTCTACCATAATTATCAATTGTAACCGCTGAAAGACTAGACAGTATCAAGCCAGCAGCAAATGGGTGACCAGGGTTACTGCGAAATAATTCCAAAACCTCATGAGGACCCAAAGCAAGAAATACGATCAAAAAAATCATAAATATTAGAAAATAACTACCTTTCTGAGTCCTCATATCTAACATGAACATTTGTGATGGAGAGCTTCAGGTTTCCAATTATAGTAGTGATTAGCGAACCCAGCCACGACGTATTCTTTGACATTCAAACATACAGTTTAAGTAAGCAAAAGTGTAATGATCAGACAAAATTAATAATATCCTAAGAATAGCCTACAAGATATTCAAATAACTTCTGAAACAATAAGGTTCTACTACTCTACTAATTGCTCTAATGCATTCTGCTTATAACATGTACAGGACATAACCAAGTTCTCATAGGTCAATACAAGGAAGCTAAAGTCATAGACAAATTTCAAGGTCAAACAAAATGGAGGCTAAACAAACAAGGTATTTAAATTTCTGAAATTAACACCCTTATGGTCATTTCATAAAATGGTCAGTGCAAAAATTAATAATTAAATATTGCTCATTTTATTTTAAATGGATAAAATAAGATTTCACTTGCTTAGAAAAACATATGCTACATTTTAAATGCTTGATGTTGAGCATCATATTGAAACAACATGCTGCTCAGTCTTACTCTAAGATTACGTCTAGTGGAATGAATTTACACTCTTTCATCATTTCCTATGTCGATAGAGATGCCACCTCCCAAACACAAGGTGTGATGCAAGGAATCTTTCTAGTATGCTTGATAACCTTGTCTTCATGTTTTAGTAACTTCAGCATTATTAGTAATGCATAACAAAATACTACTTTCAAACAAAATACCATTTTTTAGAAGTGCAAATGTTCTTGCATCTTGGAGTATATGCATTCACATAAATTTAATAATCAAATGAAATCTAGTCATAATTTCCCAAGTTAAGTTGTTACAATAAAATTACTAGCAATGGTACTCATCCAGCTTTAATAACACAAGCCTTGTGAAAATGATCTCCCTGACTGAGCAAATGAATAGCAAATAACAAACAAAGCAATCGATGTGAATGTGTTGAACAAGAACAAAAAACTATAGGGATCTCCTCTAATCACGACAAAAACAAAGAAATCACCAGTGGAGAAAACAGCAATAACAGTATTACATATGATGTTGGAAAAACAAAAAAAGCAAAATGCACAAAAGATCACTATTACTAGAGTAGATTGATAAGAACCAATTACAAATCTTTGAAACAATCAGAAGAGTACTAGTTAGGCATCACCATTTCTGACTTCAACTGTTGTTGCTGCTCCAATAGCTTCACCTCTAATTCCTATAATTACTAATAATTAATTTTAAAAAATAGGCACTAAAATCTTCAAAGAAATTTCAAAGTGTAGATAAGTAAATTCCTCACCCTTATTCGATTTTTCTTAGCTTCTTGTATTGCATCTTCTGAACAACCCTCAATTTGAGTTGATGGTTCGGCCAAAAGGAAAATACGGTCAAGATAAACCAAAACTGGTTCCTGACCAAGCTTGCTCCATGGAACCTGAAACCAAAGCATTCACAACTACTAAATCAAAAAAGCTTGCAAGCAAGAATAGAAGGAGATCCAATAAGCTTAATTTGAAAAGAAACAAACTAACTAATCCTAAGCTATTCATGTTACAAAAAAAAAACCATGTTATGAGAACTAAATCAAAGGGTTAAGGATATTCAAACCTAAAATCAATCTTCAAAAACATATATATTCAACCTATAATATCAAAAACAACAAATCCTAATATATCAAAGGCAAAAGTTAATTCCTAAGCTACAAGAACTCATGAATTCCAATTACATGTATATAATGGGTCTAATAGCCTTGTTTTCCTAATAAGATTTCATAAAACCCAAGTTGTGTACACACACCATATACTAACCCTTCTTACCACCTACATATATTATCTTGAACTTTTAAAAACAAACTATTTATATGCCCACCACATAAACAGCTTAACCTTGCAGTTTGGTTTTTTGTCAACTAACAACCTCCTATGAAATTCAATTTTAACAGACATGGATATCCTTATTCTTGCAGAGCTTGAACCTATAACATTACCAAGAGATTAATTAGCTAGAATCCAAAACAATCTAATAAAATAAAGCTTAAAATAAGAAATAGCCCTTAAAACCCCAAAAAAATCAAAAAGACTTGTCAAATTTAGTGGTATGTCTCCCTCCTTTATATATATATATATACACACACACATATATGTATGCATATATATATATATCTATGTGTGTATACGGATACATACGTGTGTGTGTGTGTGTGTGTGTGTGTGTGTGCATGTATCTGTATATATATACATATATGTATAAGTATGTATCTATATACATATATGTATATATATGCATATGTGTATACATATACATGTACGTACACATATATATGCATATATAGATTCATATATATATACATACATACATACACACATACATATAAACAAATATACATAAATATCTATGTATGTATGTATACATGCATCCACATGTATGTATGTATGTATATATATATATATATATATATATATGTACATATGTATGTATGAATATAAATATGTATATACGTATGTATGAATATATAAATGTATGTGTGTGTATATATATATACACATAAATATTTATATGCAATACAATGGAGTAAAAACATCAAAATAATTTCAACCTAAATTTAAAATTGGAACAAATTTTGACCAAACTTTATTCACAAACCTTAATCCTCACAGATCCAAGAAAACCTGCCTTCACTTTCACCGGTAATTTTAACATATTAAGCGCCTCGGGTTTGAGCTGCATATTAGTTAGCTCCACATCACCTACAAAAGAATGTTAATAACATTTCAGTTTTATGCCAGTTTTTAAGAAAATCAATAATTAAAGGAAAAGGAAAATGCAATGCTAAGCAACGATTACTTGTCCATGTCTACTTTAGGTCTTAAGGAAATAGAAAAAGAAGAAAAACATATTCAACTCAACACACTTTTTGGTTTTAAAAATTGTTACTCGTAAATAGCACACTCAAGTTGAAAATGTAGACAAGTTTTCTAACTCTACTGTATAGAAAATAGCTACTTTGTTTTTTCCATGATGCTATGAGAGATGTCACTAGAAGCCATGGAATTTTGCACAAAGAAATTGCAAACCGTGGATTATTATGATCACCACCAAGCAGGTAGCCAAAGATTTTTCTTCAAATCTCATTCTTACAAAGTAGGCATCAAGGCTTTATATTTTCTATCTATAAACTCTAAAAGCATCATAAGAACAAGAAAAATTCTAACTTTTCTTTTTTGCTTTTGCCATCATGGTCAGATTTTTCCTATAGTTCTTGCCATTATCATCATATAAGTACACAAAAATTCAAGGTTCCAATGTAAACACTGATTGCAATAAGATGCATTATAGATCCTTCAATTAATGAATAAGAGCACTTTGAGGGGAGTTGATAAAGCATCCATCCCAAATCATCAAATAAAACTGTCTAGTAAGATGATTTTGAATGAAGAATTGAATCAATATATTAAAAAAAAGATACCATTATGTGATGAAAAATACAAGATAAATGATTGAAAAAGACCATTATCAAAGATGTTTAAATATGCTATGGAAACAAGATTTAAATGCCTAAACCTTAAAAATACGACTCTCATCACCAACCAAACTACAGTAATCCAATCTAAATAACTAGGCCAACAAGACCACCAAAAGCTTCTATGACACTAGTGACAATAATATATAATAAATATTAACAAATACCTCTTTAACATATATACATACACTCACACACATAATATTTAGAATTTTATTTATACATACAAAATAATATATTAATCAACCTTATTCTATTTTTGTAATTATATCTTATTATTTCAGGCATTTGTAATTATATCTTAATTTTAATATTTAGGAAGGTATCAAATAGATGTTCATCTATTGTTTACAAATGCAACTCCGAAACAAGCTTCCTATATGCTATTAGACTAAAATCCATCAAATGACACTAAAAATGGGATGATTAGGCCTGAAACACTCGATCATAAAACTATAATACAATAGGTGAGTTATTTGAACATGGAATGAAAAAAGATCTTGGTTACTTATTGCTGTTTCCAAGCTCAAACACTAAAACCTACTTCATTCTCTGTACCACTTTGTCCTTTTGCCTCGCTTGTGCGTTCTCTCTGGTTCTATAACCTCTAAATGTCAAACCCCATCCCTTTGTCATATTTGGCACCAAACTTGATGCATTTTCAGCAAGAACTTCTAACTCCCTCGACAGCTTTTAAAAACGTGTTATTTCTTAGTTTTTTTTTTCTTATTTTACATGCAGAATTCTACTTTTTAGCATGTTTCATCTGATTGGTATTAACTGTTTCCTTTATTTTGGCTTTCTTTCTTCTAAATGCATGCTATAATTATTAAGATCAGCAACTTTTATATGTCGTAATCCATGCTGTGAAATTTGGTTGTTTAAACTCATTGCCATAAATGATATTCAAATGAAAATTTGAGACATTTCCAATTACTTTAATACATAGTGTTTTATTTGGATTCCCAAAGTAAATAGTGCAACAAACAAGTAATTCTAAAGACTGCAACTCTTATTGTATCTTTTTCTTAAGATAATTCTGTGCAGGAATTTTTGGAACACTTATGTTGAATCTATGTTGATTATTTTTTTATACTCAATTGTTACACTAAAAAATCAGGAACTAATTGTTATAAAATGGCTGAGCATATTAACTGCTTATTCACGAGACTCTCTAAAGCCGATATCACACTTGATTATCTAATTAGTTGGTTATATATCACAATCACTAGAAAATTCAAAATCCAAGTTCCTACTATTTTTTCATGGTCATGCAAATTTAGTGCCTGGTTATTGCTGAGTTTCTATAATACTCATACTAAACTGGATCATTTTGTCAATTACTTGGATAGAATGGTCACTGTTATACTCAGCTGCCTATGCTCGAGCTGATGTTGCATGGCTTCACATTATAAGGGGCTTTGCTATTCGTTACTTCAAAATACTATAATCGACATGAAATGCGTGCCTCATGCACCACAATTAATCTTTATGTTTTAGAATTGTTTGTTTCAGATGATGTTTATATACTTAACTTTAAGGGTTGAACAAAAGATCAGAGTGATGCATCTCCTTTTCAAAACACAGTTGCTTCCAAGAGCAAAAAGTCATGTTAAAGAAGCATCAACCAATCATTGCAGCTCAAGCTACTGCTAAATGAATGAGACCAATGCATCTGTTGGCGCTTTTGAACAGTTCATTAAGATCCTTGAGAAACCTAGCAATGTTAAACCCATGACCATGAACATAAGAAAGCTCATGCCTTGGATATGCCACTTTTAGACCAATAGAGTCCTTAGATGAGCACAAATAGTTCACCCATCTCCAACCTGCCAATACTTGATTGATGCCGACTAACAAAAGAGAAAAGGAACCAAAGGGTTTCATTAACTTTTTTACTAGTTTACCCAAAATAGAACGGTGGCACCACTCATACAGTGGACATTATAGGAGCATTGTGAGTTTGGTGCGCATTGAAAAGAAATTTTCCCTTTAGGCAACAACGATAATCAGCTTTTCCTAGGAAAAGAACAAAAGCAAGGAAAGGGAAGCTCTCTGGTCGGCAGAGATTCTTTCACCTTTTGTGGCAATGTCAACCTTACTACATTATCTCAAGCATATTTATAATGCTCCTAAGGGCTGTGACTCCAATAGACTCTGTTTAGTTCATAAACAAAACACCACTACTTGGACTCTATCAACAAGAATACCCACAATCACAACCAACTCTACTCTATTAGATCCATGATAATGAACACAACTCTAAGTCACTACATACACAATGAGACCCAAGACTATACATCATATCATAACCTCTTATGTCTTCTCAAGATTGCCCTTTTAGTTGCTCTACAACCACTATTCCACCTACCCCTTGGTGTCGTGACTTCCATCTCAAGGCCTCCGATGGTATCATAGCTTTATCTCTAACATTAGTCTCCCTCTTGAACTCATCAAAGCAAAGTTGACAATGCAATCAAGAAACCACTTGGATTCAAGCCTCTCAAATCATATCAATTCAACATGATCTCTAATTGACAGTTGATACAAAAAGATGCCACGGTAATACCCTCATCCTAAGGGTCATCATGCTCCAAAATTATGTGAAAAGGTCTTGGTCTTTCCCTATTCTTTACTAATTCATTCGAGTCTGGCCTCTATGATTTCCTTCTTCAAGATATGTTTTCTTAAAGTGGCTTCACTCGTTCAAACAAATGATCAACCATTGGAGTAACACCTCGTATAGTTTCTTATCCAAAATAAGCGACTTGAATGACTTCAAGTTTTCAATGTTCACCACCCACTAGATTTCATTTATGATTATAGGTCCAAAAAATAGAAATTATCACTGATTTTGTTAAGGAATTAAAAAAAGTCATACATCATCAATTTGAACTCCAATCACCTTCCAAGCATTCCTTGCTGGTATGGAGTCATATGATATACCTTACAACAACAAGGCAATCCGCCAAATGCCTTTTAGTGACATTCCTTAAACCAGTATGGCTATGTTCAATGAGAGTTTATCAAAGCAACGTTTTTCTTTTCAACCTCAAAAGCACCAAATGTTTATCGAAAAAGTTTCATTTCTTTTTTTCTCACACAAAAAAAATTCTAAAACACCTTATTAACATACCTTTTTAATAGCAAAAAATATCATTAAATAAAATGTGTCTTCTCCAACTACTTCTCAACTTCAAAGTGTAATTCCTGGGTGTTATTGAGGAACTTTTGCACACTATGTTGCACTGATCCATCAACAACATTTGATTAGGTAGATTGTAACTCTAAGTCAAATAGGCTCAATCCAAAATAAACCACGAATAAACATCAAGTAACAAAACCATAGATAAAACTACTATAAACAATCGATATATAGAACACTTTCATCCTATACCCCAAGGTCGCGAGTTCTGCCTCCATAGGAGCAGTATGAAAACCCTATTTAATATCTCCACTAGGTCATTTGTTTATTGGAAGAATGTCACACTCCTTATTTGTGTCATATCCATCATTGAATAAAGAGCATGACAAAACCTACTCGAGAATCTCTTACTTTTATTGAGTGATACACAAGTCAACATCCAAAATGGTCCCACATATGCTAGAAAAATAATCTTGTAGCCTCCTTTCTCTTATGACCATGTCAATATAATGTAAGCATAGTCATCTTAAAAAAAATCTATCCAAATCAACAAACAAGATTTTCACTTCACCTAGTTGTTGATAAAGCATTAAAGAGATCCCTTAAGATACTCTTTCAACAAAGGGCTTCATATGAATGATGTCATATATCACCTTTGCCTCCTATTGCCACTTTGTGGTATTGCAGAGAATGCAAATCCTTGAAACCCATTGCCTTGGTAAATTCTTAATAATTTAAGCCACTCAAAAATGGTTGATCACCTTTGACATATGAACATCTCAAACCCATCTCAAGTATGCAAAGTTGTCTTCCTTGATAGGGTAGCTCTTTATCATAAGTGAAACTCTAACAACTTAATTGCCATCACATTCATTATATTCCCTTAGATCCTCAAAACACTTGTGCTCCTTTAGTTGAACTCCTATCATGATTAAATATAAGTTACAACACCCATCATGGAAGAAAAGGCAAAAAGAAACCTAAGCTAGGTCCAATCTACAAGAACTTAATGAGGAAGACAAAGACAATGAAAGCCTTGTTCCTCATTTTGAAAGTAAACAACGACCATTAAAGTCAAAGGAAAGCTTGATTTGTCCACTTATGATGAGAAGGTCAACATCAAGAAGTTAAATGTGTGGACAATCCAACTTGAGACATTTTTCTCCCTTTATGGGTACTCATCCACCAATAATGCATCTTTTGCCACTAGAACCTTACGAGTCATTTGCTAACATGGTGGAATGCACATAAGCATATGAGACCAACATAAGAGGTGTCATGAAGAAACTTTAAAAAGATGATTCTATAAGAGTTGAATTTTATGGCAATATCACTAGCAAAGGTTGCAAAGGTGAAAATTGATGAGCTCCACATATTTTAAGCAAGAATATACAAACAAATTTTAACAAAAGGCCATGCTACTCAAGATCCCAAGAGATGAGGTTTTGGTATTGATGAAGCATATTTCAAAATTATATCAACCCATAGCCATCAAGCTTTGAATTGTTTCCTTCACAACTCTTTATTAAGTTAGCACAATCATGATAATAATTAAGAAAAGAATAAGGTTTGAATCCATCTTCAACATTGATGGCATACTCCAAATATTGTGGCTATAACATCATCAACACTAGCATAATTGGATGATTGCTAAAAATTGCATCTAAAATTATTCATAGGAAGTTCAAGAAGAAGCAGAGACAAATTGAGGATTGTGATTATCTTGGAGCATAAGCCAATCCTCAAAACCATACTACAAGTCGACCTAAGTCTCTTTTTGATAGACCGATGGGCAAATCCAAGAAGAGTTGGTCACCCTTCAATTATGATGCAAGAGATAGCATGGGCTATTATTGACACAAGAAGCTAAAAGAACTTGGCATAAGTAATTATTGTGCAAAAACGTGCCCTCTCAACAACCTCACATCAACATCATTGTCTCCAAGTGGATCTAGAATGATGACGATCCTCGAATAACGAGACAAAGCATCCAAAAGTTGCAATGACAAAGGAGTAAATCAACAAGATGCTATGTTCCCTCAACATCTTCCAAGTGTTGCTTGAAGCCCTTTGTGAGACAATGATGATGCACTTTAAGACATATAACCAAGAGATAACAACTAACAAAGGATAAGAAGAAGATTCAAATGAACGACAATTGAGGGCTAGAAACTATAGATGTGACAGCCATCAACCAATTAACGTAGGTAGTCAATGCCTATCAAGGCTATGCACTTCTATTCATGAGACTTGTGAAGTTGAACAATAGGGTAATACATAATAGAGTGAAGATGAGGATAGAGTTGGAAAGACTTAACAAGGCATTCTCGACTTTTTTCAAAGAGCCAAGAGGCTTCCCATCAAAAAGGAATATAGAACAAAAGAATAATCTCAAATGCTCTTTGTTGAACATTAAGATAGATAGAAGTTGGATTGTGAAGAATGAAAAGATAAATAAGAAGAAGAAAAGCTACTCGATAATGGACCATTTAAGCCAACTAAGTCATTAAATAACCAACCATCATGAGGTTGGCTAAGACAAACAATGAAGAGTATGTGTTGCTTTACATTCACTTAATGAGATCACTAACTAGAAGTGATACTCTCAACCAAGGATTGAGAACTTCTAAAAACTCAATTTGTTATCGAGTTATCAAGTCCGTGTACATAAGAAAGATATGTGAAAAAGGGCCCTCCATGACCCAACAAGGGGGTTATGTGAGTGGTTAATGAAGTCATTTGAATTATACAATGTGTCAACAAATTTCATGTGTCTAAATTACAATGATCGGAAGTAGTATATGGATGACTTATTCTAGAATACCTAAATGATATCCTAATATATAGTCAAAGCGTCATTAAGCATGTAAAGCATGTATGAAAGGTTTTCAAACTCCTCCAATGGTGCTAATACTCAACATAAAATGCGAATTTGGGTATATGAACTTCATATATCTTAGATTCCCAGTTGTTGGGGTGTAAGTTTGATGGGGAAAAATGCCAAAACATTTCCCCCAAATAAAAAAGATATGCAAGGCACTTGAATTGGCGTTTACTAACTAATGACTTCCATTTGAGTTTGAATTGGGCATGTCGAGCTTATGTTATCAAAACAATGTTAATTAAAACAAATGATTCATATATTTATTATTTTGAACTTCAAGTATTACAAAACCATGAACTTGGGCAGTTATATTTGTTATGGATACACTCTGAACAATAATTACTCTTATGATTGAAATTAACGAAATTATTATAAGCTAGACATATAAGGTGAATGATCTACCAACAGTAATTCAATATTGTCATCAAGTACAAGGAAAAAGCCCAAAACAAGCTAGACAACATAGTCTAGAGACCCAAATGACATTGCTCAACTTCAATACATTCTACATATGGGCCAACACTTGTTACATACGTTAAGTGATTTAATACTCTAATGTGCATATAGTTCTGCATTTGCACATGGTAATTTCATTTTCACTTCTTCTCAGATATCTCTAATTATTAGAATATTAAGTTATCACTCATGATTCTTCTAATCTCCACCATAAACGATTGAAAAACGCACAAAACATTATTTATACGTACTCCGTCAAGGTTGCACAAAATATGATTGATGTCAGCTAACCAAAGAGAAGAGAAACAAAAGGATTTTTTTGAGGTGGTTCGCCTAAACTCAAATGATGGATGCCACTCATATAGTAGAGGCTACAATAACAATGCAAGTTGATGGGCTTGGAGAAGTGTACCCCTTAAGAACAGGGAGGGTGTTAACTCTTTTAGATAAGAGACAAGTACATGCAAAGGAAGTTCTCTTTTATTGTTGAGATTTCTTGAGATTTGCATCAATGCTTCCATGACTAACCATACTTTACAAGTATTTAAGGCAACTCCCCATGTTTTAAAACCAATAAATTCAATCAAGTGCACTAATGATGCACCACAACTATGAACTCAATCACTTGGAATGCTAGTGAACGCAAACATCTTCGCACCATCAAGTCAACAACAATGAACTTGACTCAAAGTGATTTTACAAAAATATAATAACTCATGACCTCTTAAGATCACCTAAATGGCTACCCTTGAGGCATTATCTCAACTTATCCCTAGGTATCATGGCTTTCATCTTGAGAACTCTAGTAATGGCATTGTTTTCGATCAACACAAGTCTTCTCATCGAGCTCATTAATATCATGTCAACAATCTTATCAAGAAACTTTCCTTAAGAGTTTAATGGTCTTAAATGGATTTATTAAAAGAAAGTATTAACCTTGCACCAAGTAAACCCACTTAACACATTATAACATTCATGTTTGATCTACTAATAGATCAAGTGCTAATATAAAGTCATGACTATAAGGCAATTCCACTACTTTAAATGTGTTATGAGATGTCAAAAATTCAATTAAACATGATATTCGAAGGTCTATGAAGTAAAGATAAGTTGCCAAGAGCATTAGCAAAGTTGGTATTAATTCCTTGCCTTCTCTAACCATTGAACTTCAAATCAAAACCAGAATTAAATTTGCTTCAAAATGCACTACATTACTTGAAACTATTAAAAAAAATCAATAATTTTACCAAATAGGGGACCTAATGACAAAAATAGAGAAGATGCAATTTTTATTAATTGCTTGATTGCTATGACATTACCTTAGATAAAACCAAAAACAATATCAAAGGTCCTGCATGGAGCTAATCTAAGTCAAGGGAAAGACTTCACTTAAGAGTATTGTCCTTCCATATGAAACATTATGCCCATATTCTTAATATCATGGTTTAACATGGCTTTAGAAAATACACTACAAGCATCAATAAAATACCTTGAGAAGTCTCTATTTAGTTTAGAAGACTTGTTGAGGTTGAAAGCAAATTGGTGCTCTATCTAGTTTACTTAATTTGCTGAGATTATGAATCAAATAGGTGATGTAATAGCAAATGGGTTTTGTTGATGTTCCAACAAGGTGAAACACCAAATTTCTAGTACTTGATGAAGCATTTTACTCTGAAAACTTATCTGTTTACTATGCTACAAAAAAATGCCAATTATGAGTAACTCTGAGGCTGATTGGAATAGACATAAGAACATCATAAGGTTGTTGACGTTGAAAAACGTTATTAAAATCATTCATGTGTTACAAATCTTGAAACCAATCAGCAATTTCTTGAATTTATGCACATCAAAAAGGTTTTGATAAATTACTCTTAGATGAGAGTTGCATGAGAGGAATGGCCCTTGCAATAAGCCTAAATCTTTTATAAAAAATTTAGCAGTGCAACTTACTTATGTTATTACAATAATTTTAGTTTTTCAAAAACAATTACAAATTTAAGCCCATGATACAAATTGAAGGCCATCACCTCAACTTTTTTCCCTAAGATTTATGTTCCAATTGAGGTTGATACTTATGTACAAAATATTCATGATAAATCATAGTAATTGTGTGGAAATTGTGAAGTTTTTCACCTCAACAGAGCAAAGAGATGTGCAAAATCATAGTAATTGTGTAGCAATTATGAAGTTTTTCACCTCAATAGAGCAAAGAGATGTGCAATTACTGCATTCGAACTTATATATCTGTTTCCTTTAGACCTCCATGATTTCATAAATTACTTTGATTTGCTAATTATGTTGTTTATTTGGGTTTGCTCAATCCTATAAATGTGATTCACATGTCTAATTAAGAGAAGACCCACCTATTTGCAACATTATCTTTTAATTTCATGAATGGTAAAAGGTGAATATATTAAATATACCATACTATCTTGGCTAATAATTCTATCAATTCATGCTCGTGACTTTTGAATCTGTATTTAGGTCAAATGTTTGATGACTAGACAAGCTCACTTGGCCAAAATAGTTAATGCAATTTTTTGTGTAGCAAGTTGGATAAAGGAAGATTGTACAGGTTTCAAAGCATTCTCAGTAAATTATTAATGTGCCATTAATTATTAATTCCCTTGTTATTACTAGTTGTTTGGGGTAATTGCACTAACATTAGAATTTTTTTTTTTGGGAAAAAGAATTCTTTGTGAAGGAAACCCTGTTATCTATCTTCCCAAGACTTAGTTGTGGTTTTGGGAAATTTTGGGATTTTTGCTTACACTACCTGAAAGCTAGTTAGGTACAAAATACTTGTATCATTGTAATTAAGATTATGCAGCTGTGCATCTTAACTTCAAAAATCTAGAATAGGCCCATTACTTTTTGTGAAATGAAAATATAACACATAAATTTGTAACAATAGATGACTATTTTTAGTATTTTACATATACACATGATTATTTAAGCTATACTTTAGTATTTGGGTAGTTCACAACACTACTTCATACACACCATAATGCCTTAACAATTCAGCAACCAATTAAACTTAGTTAAAAAGCTCCAGAAACCTGGTTGTCCATATTGTATGCTATGTAAGTTGTATGTTCCATTCATCCTGATGTTGACTCTCTCAGTTGATCAATGATGTACAAAACATATGCTAAATAATTAGTTAATGAATATAGATACGCCTTCCAAAGATCAATTTTTATTTGTGTTCCATTTCCTAGTAGTTTTCTTCTTGTCCCATATAGGGGCGTTATAAAACTATTGCCAAATTGTGATCCTTGTGGAAAGATACTAGCATATTTCCTTTTGTTTCATACTAGACAATTGGACATTCCATTGTGGTTTGTGGATATGAACTAGTAATTGAGAGCAATTTCATATTTAAAATGTGTAATTTTGTAATAGTTCAATTTTCCCTTTATATTTATAATTCAAATAATTATTTTTATCTACCATGTTATTCAATTGTAATATGAAATAATTTAGGCAATCAAAAGTCCACCAAAAGTTCACATTATAAAATTTCAAATATCACAAAAGATGATCATAATCTATTATGTATTAAATACATACACACTACCAATACTCTATAATATTTGCCAAACTTATATCATAAATTATATATGCATTAAATTAAAAAAATTTAAATAGAATGATACTTCCTAATGCTTATCAAAAACTAATAGATTATGCCTTCATTTTCTGTATGATATGTGCAATAGCATTATTGAAAAGATAATGACAAATCATTTATAAAAATAAAGGAAAAGAAGCAAATAAAAAATCAATTTTTTTCAAAATTGTGTTCAAGAATTTTATTTAATATAAGACTAAAAATGATAAACCTCTTTATTGATTAACACATTTATTGAATATAAGATGATTAAAAAAATGATTATGCTTTATTTATAACATGTTAAAATAAAACATGAAGATGTCATGACATCTGTCTTGACGTTAAAGGTTTTTATTACTATCTACTTGTCTGTCCATATTTGTGTGCATATGTGTGTGTAATTAAAATATAATCTTAACCAAAATATAATAACATAAACCTCATGTCACTTGTTTACAAAAAACAAAACATTTCTTTTGATTCCATTCTAGTTACATTATGTTTAACTATTATTATCATATTTAAACTATATATCCTAACATATCCTTAATCTACATTTTTTATATATAACATATCACCTTATCTAGATATCATAACCACACTTCATGGTGTAAAAACTTCAAATCCCTCAATAACTAGTACATGATATTGTTTTCCCTTAATCAATGATCTTTTAATCTTGTCAATTGTTGCACAAAAGTAGTGCAAAATTCATGTAGTCTAACCTTGAAAGTAGACCATAGTCTTCCACAAGATTCAACATTGATGATCCTAGCCCTAACAACGTGCTCTTAGACAGGAAATCGTCACTCCAAGATTGCACTACCAATGGATTTCAACCTTACTTTTATTCCTCCATGAAATTCGGATGAACATTTTCAAGCATAAAACAATAAATAATTGACCTTTGGTCTAGGCAGCAAGCATCACCCAACAGGGGCTCGCCAAGTGAGTATCAATCCAAGGTAGACGTAGTTGTGACAGCAATACGTAATAAAAGTAAACCATGGATGTTGTGGGTAATAGTGTGGCGACCTGAAAAAATAATTGCCCTCGACAGATAAAGGAAGAACCTAGATACAATCTTAAGGGAAAAAAAGCAAGTCATTAAGTCTTCCAAAGAGCCACCAAGCTGGCTCCCCTTGTCTGGAGTGAGAAGTTAAAGGATGGGTGGGCAGATAAACTGGATAGCGGAAATACCATAGAAACCAAAAATAGCACTACCATTAAACGAGAAAGACACGCCTATTAAGCTGCAAAACAAACCCGAACGGACAAACCATTCGACAGAAAGTTAATCACAGCAAGAAAGCTAAAGAAGCTTATATCCCAATATCTAACATATTCGGAGTTCATACGTCAAGAGAAATATCTCATCAACCCCGTGAAGAACAGACCAATTTGTTCTCATAGGAGACAAAAGGAAAATAAGCAGAGAAGAGAACCGTACCCCTCCACACGCTTATTTTTAGAGCTTCTTTATTAAGTCCTCGGACGTAGTTTCCGAGGTACTTCTGCAGGAGAAACGCCACCTGATCCTCCAACATCTTCGTGCCAACTTAGGATTCCGACCGTCGGCGGCCTCCCACAATGCGGATGGATAAATTCAAGAACAGAATCGGAGAAACCAAGGCCCAAATGGCGAGTTTAGCAGAGATAGAGAAGCGAGAGAAGTCGGTTATGTAGATGAAGACGATCGAAAGAAGTCTGTATCACTGGACGAAGGATGGAACCGTGGAAAGACGAGGGCGGTCGATGATCCAAATTTTGCCCTTTGAAATATTCCTTCTCAGCTTTCTTGAAATCGCATTTTTTCTCCATCTAAATTTTACTTATTCGCAGGGGCAGAAGAAGAAATGTATATAAATGATAATATAAAAAAAATAAATGATAATATAAAAATATTTTTTTATTACATATTTATCGGGAATTGAAACTATTGTGCTGCATTGCCTTGTCTTCTCGCGACAAATGCGACTGATGTCCCACTAAATCAATTCATTCTGCTTTTGAGTTCGATGTAGAATTTATATTTTTTATAAACATAATATTGCATATCAAATCATATATTTTCTTCTTTGTGTTTCTTATTTAGTTTTTGAAATGAATTATGATAAAGTTAATTTTTGTAATTGTTTATGATAATATATTGTATTTTTTTGTAGTAATCTTGTTTTGTTTAAAAAACTTTACAAACATATCCAACTAATATGATCTTTTTTGACATAAAGGAAATTATTTCAATGATATATTTTCATTAATTATGACTAATGGGAGTCAATTTTGTCATTTTTAAAGATCATTTTATCATTGGTGGCATCAAGATGAAATTTATATTTAAGATTTTAGCCATTATTTTGGAAGTAAATGTCGATAATGTTCATGTAAAAGTCATTGCAAATAAATGTAAAAAAAATTTATATAACCCATTTAAAATATAAAGATCTTAGATTTTTATTATAAATTATGATGGGCAACTCTTATTTATATTTATGAGATTTATCTAATTTTAATTTTACAGAGGATTATATTTTTTTGTGTTACACTAATCAAATTTATTAGTCAAATATAATACTAAGAAAAGAAATCATAGAGATACAATTAGACATCACACAAGAGAATTATCAAATTATAACAAGTGACTGTAATGTACAATGTATTGTATAAGTATAAATATATAATCATATAATTACAATCAATAAAACTGTTAAGCAATAAATGTGAATCTGTCACATCGTACAGTATAATATAAGCATAGTACTAGTATGATTCAAAAATGCAAAATAAATCGAGTTTTTTATTTGAACTATTTATCCAGAAATAATTGAAAATTAATCTTTCATAGATCTAAGGGTTAGAAACAACTTAGATAGGTTTGATTAAGAGAAAAGAAACTAAATATTTAGTTAAATCTTATAATGCATCAATCTTTGGATAAGAAAGCAAAGAGAGAAATCATTACTAACCTAACAAACATCCCAAGATTAAATGATTAATGAATGACTATATAAGGTTTTAGCTTGTAATTAGGGTTAAAATTTTAGCATAACCTAGTTGTGAATAGTTTTAAAAAGACTTATCTTATAGTAGCTAAGGAAAGATAATCTATAGGCAAGAATAAAAAGAAAATTACAAGCTCAATCCTTAAAGAGGAATGATTTTTAATTGGTATCCTGTACTTAATTATAGAAGCATATTGGGTATTTAAAATTAACTATTTTGTTAAATAATACATGTTGGTTGAATATGTGATAGATTCTTTGTTTTGACACCTTGGCATATTGTGATTTCTTAGTTTGGTATAAATATTATGTGTATGCTTTCTAATTAATGAAATTAGTATTCTATAATTCTTTGGTTAGTGAGAATATGATGTCTTTTTAATTAAAGAAATCAACATGATACAACTCCATTGGTGAAAGTACACGAGTAAATGTACATTCTTATGACATGTTGTTAACAATTCGGTAAGAACATGAAGTAGACTTTTTATTTATGAAATTAACATGCTTCAGGTTTTCAATTAACAAAAATTTTTGATTTAATATGCAATAGCTCTCAATTTAGTGAAAATATATTATATGTGCTTCCCAAATAATGACATTAGCATTCAATAGCTTTTAATTATGCTATAAAAATAGAGATATAACTCTTGGTTTGATGAAAATGTAATAGGGTTGATTTTTAATTAATAAGATCAACTTGTCACAACTCTTAGTTATGTGCCAAAATATGCAATGTCTATTGGTTTAGTAAAAAAATCATGTGTATGTTTCCTAATTATTGATATTAACAAAAAAACTCTTATGCATCTTGTGAAAAGAGTTTAAGAATCTTAATTGAGTCCTAAGAGAAAACTAAGGTTATATAATGATCTCTATGAATAGGAGGAAGATTTTACCTTAAATAAGCTTTGTGACAAATGCTTTTAGGCTTGTTATTAAATCCTACCTAGAACATGTGAAACTTTCAATATGAAAGACCAAAGCTTAATTATATTTGTGTTACTAAAAGAGGCTAGAAGCCTTGGGTTAATCCAAGGGTTTAAGTATAAGACTTAACCATTACTTTGAATTATAGAGAGAGACATAAGAAAAGTTCTTAGATATCTTCTAAGGTAAGTGAGCTCTCAAGTTTTGAGAACCCTTGTGAGCCTTGTGTTAGCATTGGAAAAAGGCTAAATAAGGTTTATGTCTCAATTAAGTGTATTAAACTAAGAAATGACTTAAACCAACTAATAGGATCGATTGGCTTAGACTTGACTTATGAAATTATTAGATTGAATAAGACAATAAGGGTTTGAAATAAGAACTAAAATAATAAGTTATGATATGAAAAGACCATAGATGAGATCATGGATAATTTAGGAATTTGACATATGTAATTTCTAAGGATTATAATTTTTGTATGAAGAAAAACTTAAAAGATAAAAATTAGGGTTGGATTGAGATTATCAAGCACTTTGTGAGACAATGAGCATAATTAAAAAGATGTTATGATGTGAAGAGGCTCTCAATTAAACACCCTGAATGAGTGTTGATAGAGATAGTGAGCTTGGTTTTAGTCTTACAAATGGATATAAGCTTAGTCAGTCGACTAATGATCACTTAGATTGCTGGCTAAATCCTAATCTAGTTTGGTTTGATCAATATGATCAAGAGTAGTCCTAAATTAGTCTCTTATATCATGGATTAACATCCAAGATGATGATATGGGAAATGTATGTAGCTTAAGAGAGTCATTTGGAAAGGATGGTATGAATTAAGGTAGTGAGACAAAAAAGAGTCACTAATGAAATTTATATGAACTCAGGTTAAATATTAAAGACATAGCTTAAATACTTTAAGCCATGGATTTATAACATGAGCAACTCAAGTGGTAGCCTTCTTATGCCATTAAACTTAGACTTTTAGTTTAAGAAAAATGTGAAGAAATAGATAAGTACATGGAAAAAAAATAAAAGAGGATTATCCCAAATAAGCAAATAGGGTTTAAAAAAAATCTTAGATAAACTTTAATAACAAAGTAAGATTTGAGGACATATAAATGGTTTAGTTAATAAAAAAAAATTTGAAAAAATCATAAGATTCATCAAATGATAGATCAAGGTTAAGTAACCCCTAAATATTTGTGACCATACATATGATTACAAAAAATTCTGATTGATGATAATATATATTAGGGTACAATTGATCTTAATTGATGGACCTCTTAGCCAAAGTAATATGGGTCAAATATATTAGATGATAAGACTCTCACTAAGTATGGAGGTTATGTCTCATTATAATGACATAATGGAAGGATTGCGTGTGTACTTGAGCTTATGGCGGTAAAGAACCACGCATTGTAAGAACTCTTATGACCCTACGTGTTGGTTAATGTGATTAGTGGGCTGAGGTTATAGACTATAGGATCATGCAATGAAATAGAAGCACCATACTTGCATCGAGTAGCTCAAGGGCTTTGAATGAGTACTTAATTATTGGTGGATCACCATGCATCTTATAGATTAATCTCGATTATGTTTCCATTAAGGTGTGTTAGACCCAAATAAATATGTGAGGGTTGATAGTTATGGTTTTATATACTAACTCAACTTGGCAGGGTGTGACATTTATCTACTTTTTCTAACATATTGATGATTATACTTAGGTATCATACTGTTACATATATGTTTTATTAATAAGACATTAATGTTTCTATTTAGCCTAACTCAAAGCCTACTATATTATTTATAGATGCAGGGAGATAGTTGCTCGTATGACAGTGAAACTCAGGGTCAATATCTTAGTGGATCCTATATCAATTAATATCTTAGCATGTCTTAATCATATTTTTATTCATTTTTAGCATTGAGATATACTTATTAGACTTGAAATGTATGCATTATATATATTAAACATGAATTGTACTTAACATTCATTTCAATAAGGTTTATGTGATTATTTATGATTATTATATTATGTGGATATGATTATATATAATTATAGATTATTTTTGCATCATATACATACCAGTGTACTTGGTATATTGTTTAACTTACGATAGGCCAATTCTTTGACCAATTAAGGCTCAATTGGAGTAAAAATATGGTTTGTATTAGGTGAAAAATCATTAATTTGATAATTAGATTGAAAGATTGTAACTCCTAATTTAAATGTCAAACATAGAAACTGAAAGTTGACTAATCAAATAAATTAACTTGTGCATAAGCCTCATTGCATTCTAAAGAAAAAAAAGTGTTGAAAAAGTGATGTGTAGAGAAGAATAATAAACAAAGAAGTAAGAAAAAAAGGGTAGGAAAGATAATTTCCACTTCTTTTGCTAACACGCATAAATCATTAAATCATAACTTAGGGTCAAGGTATGCAAGCATTTACCTCCCTTACCAATGCATGTATGGACAATAAGAAACTCTTATAATCTTATATTTAAAAAACTCATCACATCTTGATTTTTATTTTGTGAAAACATATCAATAAAGATTATGATAAGAATTTTTAGACAAAAAATTGAAAAAAATATTTTTATATAGAAAATAAATGCAAAATAACAAAATGCAAAAAAAGAAAAAAATACCATACATCCTTTATGCTTGACTTGTTATAATCCAATTAAAACAAAAATATTAATAAACAAAAAAACCCTTATATAAGATCACTTTCTAAATTCTTTGTGTCATCATTGCATGCAACAATGGAGGTCCATGAGTGCATGCTACTTAGAGTTTTCACAAGAGGTTAGCTAAAAGTGCGTGTAACGAAAGGCTTATTATGATAGAACGAGCATCGACTGCTAGTGACAGAAATTGAGGTCAACTTGAAGGCAACATAATTGATGATAGATGCAAGCAACCTTAAAAAGATGAGAAAATAAATGGAAGCTATTTGGTTGTTAGCTCAAATAAAAAAATTATAGAGAATGGGCATGAGGGAAATTGTGTAACTAAATCTCAACTAAACTCTAATGTCAAAATGACAAAAGATATGGTATGATGAAATCATACGATGGGAGATAAGATAGTAAATAATGGCGATAGAGATAAAGGCATCAATGGAGGTAAAAAAATTGCAACTCAGATCTCTTTAGATCGTAACCCTAATGATACTATAGCACAACTTAAGAATGTGCATATATGCATGAGGATAAATCATAATTTATGGAAAGCACAAAACCAAGTCAAAATAGTCTCTTTTTCATTTGATAAAAAGATATTTTAGAAATAAAAAACAAGACTACATTTAAGAAAAAAATGATGAAAACATAATTCAAAATAAAAAATTATAAAACTACTAAAATCTATAAAACAAAAAAATAAAAATATTATGTGTCTTATATATATGACATATTATAATTTATAATGAATTAAAAATATAATAAACTAAAAAAAAACTAACTAAGATTTCTTCTATTAATACAATAATTATCTAGATGAAGCATTCTTATACTATTTTTTTATTAAGGACTCAAAGCCTTTAAGTTATTCTGTCTTAGTTAGCTTTAATGATGGTATGTTTCCATATCATGGCACGATCACTTGAAAGGAGATTCAAACTAGAGTGGACTGTTGTGGTCTCACTAGTTATCCTCTAATATTATCTCATAGGTCCCATTTTCCATTCCCACCCACTTTAATTTGTAAGCTTTCTCTTTTGTTTGCCAAAAATCCGAACTATGTCATTATTAATCAATTTTTAGAATAAATAAAAAATACAACAAGTGAATATTATCAAATAGGATTCTTTTTTCTTTGAATTTTGACCACTTTAATAAAAACAAATTATTGTATTTTGTAATGATTTGGATAAAAATCTCACTCCCAAAGTTAATTATATAAAAATTAACAAATCTCTATTTTTATATATTTTAAATATTTATCCATCTAAATATCTCTTTTGAAATTTACAAAACTTCTTAATAAGATAACTGGTGGTCTCTTTTAGAACTTAATTTTTCATTTTTTATTTTGAGTTATTTGAAAAGATTTCTTATTATACAAATCAATTGATATTAAAATTAAGATATTTTTTATATAATTTTATTTTCTATGATAGAGTCTATATCAATGCCCATTTAATTAAGATAACGTTTTGAAAATAATTTGAGCTCATATAAAGCTCAAAAATTTACTTTATATATATTTCTAAATTCAACCGATATAGTTGAGATCTTTATTATTGAAGATATGTCTTAGATTAGTTTATTAATAAAAAAAATTATTTCTTTGTACTTTTTTATTATTTTCATCGTTGTAACTTTTTGCAATAATCACTCACATCATTTTAGCTATATCTCATGAAATAGAGATGTCGAGTGCTAAGATCATGATCATGAATTAAACTACATATATTATGATGTAATAATATTGTTCACTATATTTCAAAGATTTATTAACAAAATGACATAAAAAATAATGATCTCTAACACAATAATAATTGAATAAGTAAGAAAATAAAAAGATAATGACATATATAATAAATATAACATCCCAATAGAAAGTGAATTATAGAACTCCTTGGATGACAAATTGAAAAATCAAATAAACAATGACAAAAAATACCTCTCTCAAAAACAAATAGTTGTGATAAAAAAATGACTAAATTAAAAATATACACGTGACAATAACTTGACAATAAGTAGTATAAATGATAGACAAAGATTGATAAATATTTCAATTTAAAAATAATTATGTAATTTATAATATTTATAATCAAAACTTGGTAAATATAATTGTTTATTTAAAAAAGTTATGTATTTTGTTTTTGCATGATCCCAACATGTTTTATGAAAAAGAAATTATTTACGTTAAAATTCATTACTAAACAAATATTTATTTATTTATATATAATTTTTATTGTTGTGTAAGACACGGTTAGTATTTGGTGATATTTTCCAATTGCATTAATTATCAGGAAAGAAATATAATTTTATATTTCCTCCATACTGAAATGAGTTGGTGAAAACTGGGACCTGCCTTTTAATAACATGTGGCAGAACGAGATAAATCCCAAAATTAAAATATATAAATTATGGACTTTTAGTGAGCGATTAATTATTATTTTTGTCTATATTTTTTTATTTCAAAATATATAAAATTAATATATTTTCATAAAAAAAAAACTCTTTGGTCCACTGTGCCACTTGCAGGATATTAAAATAAATTTTTATAATGTTTTTTGAAACTAATCATTCTCAAAATTACGAAAATCGAATTTAATCTAACGTTGGTTTCATACACATTTAAAATTTTTTTATTAACAAATAGAAAATGATATGCGAAGGTTAATAACGTCCAGATGTTATATATGAAACATTTTTAAGATTTTTGAGTTGGAGTCACTTTTATATTATTGATATTTTTATTATGTTAAAATACTTTATTATTGTTGTTTTTATGCAAATTAATTTGAATCACATGAATCATTTGTAGCCAACTCATTATTAATTTTTATCAAATATGTTGATGAGGTTCTAGTAGAGAATAATGCTACATACAATAGAACTATAGGATTTTAATCCATTGTTTTTTATTTTTATCAGTGTATTAATAATCACAAAAACATAATGTAATATTATATATATGGTTGCCTATTCTGCATATCTTAGGTGTTTGTTTTTTGCATCATTAAAAAAAACTAGTTTATTTTATAATTTAATAATATTTATAAGATTTTATTACTCATCATCCTAACATATCTACTTTTAGACATTTTTTTCTAATTCTAAACCCCTAATTTTATTTTGCAAATAAGAAAGATAGTTTACAAAAATATATTATCACTCTTCTTTTATTCTTTTACAATATTCATTAATATTTTTAATGTTTATTAATGTCTTTATCATCTTGACCTAAAAAATGTTAATAATAGAAATATGAGTCTACTATTTACTTTGTAAGTATCTATGTCAATAATAATAATACTAAGCAACAAAATTATATCATCTATATTTTATTTCATTCTCACTTAGCATAAGTTATACCAATATAAGTTTTCATATAATTTAGGTCAATATAATTCACAAAAAAATTATATCATAAACTTACTATAAGCTAAAGTACAAAAACATCTTAGTAGTAAAAATAAATAAATAAATATGTGTGTGTGTGTGTTATGTGATGTCATAATTAATGTTAATCCTTTTTTTATGTTTCTTTTAGTATCTTTCTAATTTATTTGTACATGATAATGAGATATCATTCAATCTTAGTCATCCTATTATAACTAAAAATAACTATTATTATCATTTATTAGAATATATCTTGATACCTTCAAAGTTAAGGAACTACATTAGAATCCTTCTCTCATTTTTTTATGTGAAATAAATTATTTTGTATCTTTTTACCTAGAAGCCTTTATACAAGAGCTATACCTAGTTTGATTCCTTTACCACTACCCATGAGCAATCACATATTGATCAGTCATCACCCTCGTAGGTCCAAGTTTTATAAGCCTACCATCTTTTTGCTTGGTTAGTTATTACACTACATCATATTCTTGAAAATCTAATTATGTGTTACAATTTAAAATATATCTATCATATCATTTTATTTACACATCATTTATCTTTTATTTGTTTTCTCATTTCTTGTATAAAATAATTTTATCTCAATATTATATATCATATTATTGTTTCACCTACAGCTTATAATCAATAAAGACCACCACCTGTTAGTAGAAATCAACTCACTTGTCCATGCAAGGATCAACACTTGATCAATATTAAATATTTCTATCATTGTATATGTAACAAATAAAAAACTCATATCTTTATTGTATCAAATATGTTTTTCTCATTTGGCCACAATGTAAATTTATTTCATTTTATTGACTAAAATTTACTCTTTGCACATTAATAACTTTTAAATATTCGAAATATTGATCTCCTGATATAAATTAATAAAATAATAAAATAATAAACAAAATATGCTTAATAAAAAAATATTTCTTATACAAAACAAAGTTAATATGTAAATAGACATAATAATTATTTCATAGAGATTAGCATATAACACGTCCAAACGTATCATTACTTCAATAAACAACTCTCAAGAACATCAAATATTTAAAGTAGATGTCTTTATTTGATTAAATTTTATAAAAAATATTTATTATACTTAATATCTTATCATATTAAGTACTTTTCTCTTTTTAAAGATATTGATTATCTTATTTTTTTCTATCAAAATCTTCTTTGTTTGGCTATACAAAAGAGAAGGTTCAAATAGAGATGTTGGTTGTTAGGTTCTTTTTCTCTAAATTTTTAGTAAAAAAGTAAAATTCAAGCTAAGAAATATAAGAAGTGAGAGACAGAGAGAGGGAGAGAGAAAAAAAATCATGGTAAGATTAGAATGTCCCATTGCCCTTCTTTGTCTCCTTTATTTTTAAGTACCAAAATAATTTTTTGATCACATTTCATTAATGCATACATAAAAAATTAAAAAATTAGACATTATACACAATTGACTTCTTGAAAAGGCCAAAAAGTTACTGCATTTGGATTCCCCTAGCTACACATAGGCAGTTGCCAATGCACTTAGTTGCTTATGTGTGCACACCTATCGTGCAATTGCATATGCTACTAGGTGCTTGTGGACATCAACGCATGCTCTCACACCTCAATGCATGCCAATGCTCATTTGAGTGAACATGCTTGCATTTGCGAGTGTTGTTTGAGCACCTACTACACAACTTGTTGCCTGCACAATGTCCAGACCACCGCTTTAGCAAAAAATGAAAAATAAATAAGTTTGATTTAGCTTAGCCTTTTTACTTATTATGCAAGTTTTATTTATAAAAATTTAAAATATTATGTACTTTAATATAGTTACCTTGACATCATAATTAAATTGATGTTTTGGTAGTTTCAAAAAAAAAATACAAACAAATATTTTTATTTTATTAAAAAAATCCTCCAAAATTAAATATTAGATTTTGGGCAATACTATAACAAGAATCCATTAGTTTGTGCTCACTAGTTTATTGATTGGCATTTCTCTTTTAGAGTGCCTCATTTGAGTGGCTTCATCATTTAGGTCAATTCTCTATATTGATTGTCTAGGATGAGCCCACTCCACTTTCTTGAGTTCTTTACCATGATGCCTAATAGAAGTAAAATAAATTTTAAAATAACCTTTGAAATCATATAAATGTTATATTTTTTTAAAAAAAAATCCAAGTTTCATGCAACATAGTGGATAATACTTTAATGCATGTTCAATAAATACAATGTACCATAAGAGCTCTTACATTAGCTTAGATAATATATAATAAAAGAAAAATAATATCTAAGCTAAAGATCATGAAGCTATCTCTCACTACATTATAATAGTTTCATGCTAAGGCTTATATTGTCCCTAAAATGTTAGGCTAAAAATAAGCTAACCTAACTAACATTGGCTCAAAGATGTAATACTTTGTGTGTATGCTATATCATTTTTTTCTTATTTAACTAGTGTCAATTGGGTTAGTCTTTAGCATTAATAATTATAAGTAAAAACTTATACATATCACGAGACCCTAAGAGAATAGTGATAATATATATATATTAGCTAACCAGTTTGTTTACTTTTAAATTGGCTTAAAAATCCTATGTTATGGATGCTTTAATATTGTAAAATATTGTTGTGATAATAAGAACAAAAATCTTATATTAGATCTTCCATTTTATATGTGACTACAATAGTGTTGTACGAACAAGGCTTTGATAAGAAATTGTGGTAGATTTCACTAACCATTATTAGTGAAAGAGACAAAATTCACATAATATTATTAGAATATTTAAGTTTTGACATCATTAAAATTTTCACAAAAATTAACAATTAGGAGAGTTAACAAATTTTGTTAATATGTCTAAATTTTTCAAGTGATTGAACCCATTGTTGAAGAATGCCACTAAGAAACCCCCATTGCAAAAGAACTTGGGATTTAAAGAAGCAGAAAATAAAAAAAAAAGAGAAAACCCCATGATACCTACTAGGCAAACTATTGACCATTTGTTGAATCATTTAGAAATAATGTCACCCCTTGGGATTTATTTGGATCATCTCTCTAGCTTTCCCAAGCTTTTACTTTGCTCCATTCCAAACCCTTTTTCTTTTTTCTTGTGGCTCTTAGCTCTTTCTTCTTTCGCCCCTTAAGGTCCTTCTTTCTTTGTCCCAATCCCAACTTCGAGTCCCCTATAAACCCTAACTCAAATGTGTTATCGAAACACGCATGCTACCTGACTCGTCTTAATTTGTCCTTAATCGGGTCAAAGTTGCTTTAGGAAAAAATCATGCCAAACTCACTCCAAACCTATGACAACACATGTTGACAATGTCAACTTGGTAGACCCATGTCAATATGCATTGATAGCATTGACCCACACCAACATACTTGACAATGTTAGCCCATGCCTACTAGAGTTGATCCACGTTGGCCTAATCCATCCACACTGGCTTGCGCTAACCCAAGTTGACCCACACTGGCTTGTGTCGACTCAAGCTCACCTGAGACTGTGGTGTGCCTACATGTGCATTCATGAGCACCTAGTCGAGTCATCACTATACTCGACCACACCATCTCCTTGTTGTCCACATTGCATTCTCTTCAACATCATTAGGACATCCTTTAATAGCACTGTATACCCACAACTACTTGAATTAAACCCTCTCAAGCAAAATCTTGTAGCAATGTGCTAATCCACCCTCAAGTGTGCTACATTATTCTCTTAAAACAAATTTAAAAATTTCATCTCCCCGAGCATCCTTGCCTTTGTCATAAGTTTTTATTTAAATTTCTTAAATCCTCTTTTTTATATCAACGTTTTCTAGTGTTATCTGTAGAAACAAATAAGAAATATGAAATTAAAATGTAAGAGGAAGCTACATTTATTCCTAGAAAAAAAGCATCTAATAGCTATAATTAAGAAGCGATGCAGATCCCTACACCTCTATCTCAAATTTCAAAAACTTCAAAATCTCTTCAACTACATGTTGGTAATCTTTTTTGTTTATTTTAACAACAAATTGAATACTTTATAAGATTCCTCTCAACCAATCCTATACTTAGAGGAGAGCAAATTAGAGCACGTTTTTTGCCTTACTGAGGGAAAGCTTACCAAACATGTCAAATATCTCTCCTTCCAATAAAGAGACAATTGATGCCTACCCACAACATCTGAATCTCATTACATTGCACCCACTTAAAAAAATCTCCCAATGCATATTTCTTCACAACAAAATCTTATCATTATATCCGTACCTTTAGACGTAGGACCCTTATGCTCACATTAAATTGAATCCCTATTTTATCCTTGACCCGATCTTGTAAATCCACTAGCTCTTACTTTTGATCAAAAATATCCAAGTCCCTGTAATGATGACTCTCACCTATTTTTGTGACATGAGTACAACCCAAATGTCATTGAAGAAGTTTCTCCTTTCATTGGAGAAATCTTTTCAACACCTCTGCCTCTTGAACTTCAATTACATAACTTCACCTTTCACTATGACAATTTAAATCTTTATATTTTCTTAAAAAAATTTTAGATAATTATTTTTTACATATCATGATTAGGCCAATATGATGTAAAATATTCTCTACTTATCATGAAAATGCGACCTCAAAGTGGTTTTAAAAGTTGTCTCCTACATCAATTTTTTCATTTAACCAACTCAAAAAACTATTCATATCATCCATTGCTAGTTGTGTCAGGTCTAACAAGGTCTCTAAGTCTCTTTTCAATTTAAAACAACATAAATCAAAATCATTTTAAGCTTAGTTCTAACACTTTAGAGAGGATCTTAAAGAGATTGGTTAAGAGAACTATCCACATACTCAAGCATCTCTCATCAGATCTCTTCAATTAAGAGATTTCCAAAAATACTTGGCTAGATGTCCACCAAAATCCTTATAAAAATTTTTAATAGTCATTTGTTTCATCAATAAAGAGTTTTCTTTAACTCTATGTGGCAGATCAAAAGAGAAGCTATCATTATCTCCAAGGCCTCTCCATCGAGGACAAAAAAAGGTCGTAAGATGACAAAGATTATCCTTAAAGGGTCACACAGAACTGATAAGGATACCAAGCTAAATATTTTAACACTCCCTTAAGTGCACCCCCAAAAGAAATTTTGGCAACTATTAAAGAGATAGATTATATCAAAATTTGAGACCACCCTTTGGAAATAATCGATACACAATAAAAATTCTATAAATATCAAGAGGGCAACGGACACAGCTTCTAAATGCAAGGCCCTCAAAGCCTTAATCAAGTGTTGAAGGAAAGAAGTCTTTAAAAGTATTAAATAAAAGTCTCTAAACTAAATTCTACTTCTAATAAACTTGCAGGACCAAGTACTGTAAAAAAAAAAAAACTAAGAAAGAGAATCAGACACTTTAGTTGGTATTGAAAAACAAAGGTAAGAATCAACTTGACTAAGAATCACTTACAAAATCTATTCTCGTTTCAACACTACACCTATATATATATATATATATTCTCTTAATCAACATGATTATGAATTACTTACAAAATCTAATAAATATTCTAACATCATTTAAAACTTGACTAGTTCACTCTTGACATTGTTTATTGCCATCAAACATCGAAAAGTACCAATAGAGACAGCCTCTACCCTTTGTTTTTCTCATAACTCTTGTATGAACGACATGAGAGATAAGATTTGAACTTTTTCTCATCCTTCATTCTTCCATCATATGAAAGTATAGGAAAGAATGCTCTTGTCTTCTCTCTTTTCTCTCGTCATAACTATGTTACACAATAGATTCAAGAAGTGTAGCTTAGAACTCATCTTTATATCTTGACAATTATTGATAGCATAAAAATCTTAAGAAGAGCTGGTTTTACATATTGTCCCTTCATCACAACAACAAAAAGCTTGATCGTTGCCTTCCCATCTCTAGAAATAATATTATAGCTTCAAATGCTTCCTGAATTATAGTATTATTAATAAATGTTTTCAATAAATCAAAATAAAATATCGCTTTGAAAAGTTTACAAGAAAACTCGATAAGTAAATTCTCTTTTTGGAGAGATTATAAGTAACTCTTCATTGTGACATAAATGATATTATGAAGAGTTTGATGACCAAACTAAGAAGCTAATTATAAAAAAGAGAAAATTTAACGATACCAATAGGGCACACCGTTAATCACCCATCGGATCACTCAGGAATAATGTCACATGGGAGGAGCCCAGTTGATTGGCAGCATTCGCTAAACGTGACTATAAAACCTATATCATTGACTCGAGAAAAGGAGAGCTCTCAGAGAATCTCACGCCTTCGTCGTTTAGAATCCCGCAATCTCGAGATTGCTCGATTCATCGTAGCCCACCCTTTAGGATTTCTTTGTATCTTTTCTCTAGGTTTCTCAAGCTTTAGTTTTGCTCCCTTCTGAACCCTCTTTCCTTTTTCCCATGTCTTCGAGCTACTTTTTCCTATATCCTGAGCTCGACTAAGATTCCTCCTATAAACCTTAACCATGCATATTATTGAAATACACATGCTGTCTAACTCGCCTTAGTCCATACTGAATTAAGTCAAAGCTCTTTCAGCACTAAACTAAACTAGACCTACTTCAACCCATGTCAACAATACCAACTTGGTTGACTCATGTTGACAAACATCGACCTGCATTGTCATGTTACACCAACATCGAAAGACACAGACACACACCACACACATCAACTAGCGTCAACATGCTCCTAATCGAGTCGACCCATGCCAACCCGATCCATCCTGCGTCGACCCATGCTAACCCGAGCAGACCCATGCTAGCCTGCTCCCGTTCAAACAGACCCGCGTCGGTTTGCGCCGGCACATGCTCACCCGTTCGCACTACCTGGTTAGATCCGGCGGAGTCACTGCCGCTCTTGACCGAGTTGTCACCACTCTTAATAAGATGAGTCCCTGTCACTCTAGGCCGAGTTGTCGCCGCTCGCGGCCAAGTCGCCACCTTATCCGACTGCACCATTTTCACGTTGATTGCATCGTAGTCTCTTTAACATCATCGGGATATCCTCCAACAACACCATATACCAGTAGCCTATCAACTAATATTTTGTTGCATTGTGCTAATCCATCATAAAGTGTGTTCTAATCTTCTCCTTAACAAATTTGGTAAGTTCATCTGTTCAAACCTCCTTCTCATTGTCATAAATAACTTTTCATTTAAATTTTCTAAATCTATTTTTTGCATCAACAGAATCTATTGGTTAGAAATTCCTCAAAGTTTGTTAGACGAGGGAGAAACTTTGCCAGAAGATGAACACAGTTGGTCTGATCAGGGTATGTGGCTTCCTACTAACGCATGTCACTCATCAGGTTTCTTTAGGCGAACAAATGGCTGTGTTGTGGTGGATCAAAATCATTGTTTTTATGCTTTGTATCCTTCCATTGAAAGTGTTTGAGCTAATCAATGGTGATCGATTTGTATAGTTTCTTTGTGCGTGGCTTGTGGAATGTTCTGAGGTTTTCAGAATCCATATCACATGGTGTGTTATAAATTAAGCCATTTGCAGCATCAACAGCACACATCAACAGTTATGGTAAATGGATTGTCATATCGTATGATTCTCTTATATATACTGTTTTTAATTTTGTTTTTCAATTGAATAGTTTAGGGATTTCCTTATTGAATAAAGTCATCTTATGAGCATATGACTTGGGAACGACCTATTGAAAGCCACTTGCTTGTATATTTTCTCTTCCTTTTGAGTATTTGATGCACTTTTGCTCTTGATTTATTGACACGAAACACTTGTCTGTTCCATCATTCATGACTGTAGACCTTACTTTTGTTAACCAAAATGATATATATTCTTTCTTATAGTTGATTATTTGCCATCTAAGATATCTTTACTGTTTACTTTTGCCACTTTGTTTGAACTTGTAAGCTGCAAATCTGACATCCCAGCACTGCAAGTTCTCATAACAGATCCCTTGCCACAATGCTATTCCCTCCTTTATAAGCTTCAAATCACTGCAGCAACCATGCTTTAGCAGCGGTCGAAACGATCGACATCGGGGATCTGCATTCTTAGACTAACGTAAAAATCACAACTGAGGAAAAACAATAAGAGAAAAAGAGAAAGAAAGATGAGAAAATTCTAAATTGAGAGAAAAGCACAAAGACGACAATGACAACAAACTACATTATAAGCTAAAAAATGTACAATATGATATTTCTCTTGTACCAATTATCATATGGAAGAAAAAATAAATAAAAATTAGGTGGATAAAAATAGTAGTCATAGTAGACTTTTCTAGGTCGAATAAAGAGAGGAAAGGTTGGCTCTTTTGTGATTGCCAAACTTCTCCTTTTAAAATGAGTGGTTGTCACCTAGCTTTTTCTTCTTCTCCAAGCATGCTAGGATAAGGTAGTTGATTTTATCTATACGAGTCCTTGGGATATTAATTGATTGCTGAACTCACCTTTTTTGTAGTCATCAATGATACATGCATCTATAAAAAACGGTTTTCCTTGGAGTCACTCGAGAATAAGATAATAACAGATGACAAATGTCATGTGAATCAATTCTGGATTTAACACTCTTCCATGACTCATAGTTGTTTGACATTTCATACCCTCTTGAAGATTCAAAATGATAAATTCTAACATGACAAATAAAATTCGAACATAACATGTCCTAGAGACTCAAGATAACTAATGAACTTAAATGTTATTATTGCAAATGATACATCTTGATATTTAACTCACCAGGAGTTTGACAAATCTTTAGATATTTGGGCTTGAGGGTTTTAATTACAGTCATTAAACTTATGTCATAGGAGCGTTTGATGAACCACTCAAATTTGTTTAAACCATGTTTAAGAAAGTTATATATTTTAAGAGGTTGAAGAATTATGTCATTTATTTAATGAATTTTTTTTTAAGTATTTATTTAAACTCACTTAAAGATATCAATACCAAAAAACTTAAAATCATTTCACAATTATTGATGACTTTTTTACATGCTAATTAGAATCTTATGAGAATTTATATCTATTTAAGCTCATATACATTTGACTTCATTGAAGATAAACTTTAGTCATATAAGTTCATAAGATTAGTTAAAAACCCAGTTGATTTAACACCTCTACTTATGCTTGTTTATTTTTAAGAGAGACAAAGAGAGCGATAGAAAGAGGGAGTTTGATCATCTTTTACCAAGGCTGCATGTTGCTTACCAAATGAGCCAATATTGCTTCTGAAGCACGATGTGTCATTTTCACAATAGCCATTTGCTTCTTTTCTTCTATATAGAATGCTGTGATGCTAACAAATCTTTTGTTTGAAATTAAAACACCTCTTTCCATAAAATACTTTCCTCTTCAAAGTTAGCACGATTCATTTTTTGAAATCCTGTAACGAAATAACATTATTTATATGTTATACTTGTCTTTATCTTCTTTTTGTCAAACTTTGGTCAGTCTTTGAATGGCAACCATGGTGTTAATTAAATCAAGTTGCTACAGGAGTCGAATGGTTGAAATAAGATACGTTTGAACACATTATTAGATCTCAAAGGATACTGGTCCATTGGTTTAACTGGTTTAACTTTCATGGGTTAATGTTGTCCCTACACAGTTGTTTCTGGGCACAAGTGTTGTTGAAACATTGATATTGTGTTTTTCGCATAGTATAGCAAATATATTTTTCACAATTTCAATGAATTCATTGCTTCAGACATGTACCTGCATCTCATGTGCATATAACAAATGGTCATTTAATAGGATAATGCATGTTTAAAAGAACAGTTAGACATCTCACTTAGAATGTTCAATGACATTTATGTAGATTATGCAAGTATAAATCATTTTATACATGTGTAGACTATTTTGCTGATGATTTATATATGCATATAGTATAAGACTTATATGTTGATTGAATTTGTATGCATACAATAACAATTATACTTGAATGGCTCAAGCGTATGGATTTTATGGCAATTAACATGAGTTTGAGTGTCTACATCAAGGTTAAGAAAAATGAGAGTATAAATATAAATATATGCATATAGTTGAGGGTTTAATTATGTGCACTAATTGTGTTATTTGTGTATAAGAGAATCAAACAATTCAATTTCATTATGGATTGTTTGATCATTAAATGAATAGATGATAATTATAGATTCATATTTTCTTTTTTCTTTGTACATTATGATGTGACATAGTTGTCTACTAAGCATTTTTTTTATTATTTGAAAGTATATATATTAGAAAGTATTTGACTAGTTATTATCAAAATTGGGCACCATATTATTGAGAAAAATTAGTTGCTTGGATAATATCATTAGGCTATATTATATGTATGGCAATCATGCATTGTATATTGTACACAAATTCAAGTGATATTAGATGATTGAGATATGAATTCTTTATTATATAATTCAATATTATTGAAATATTTTGATTTAATAAAATTAAATTAAATTGGTATCACTCTTCATAGATAATATTAATTTTAAATAATTAATATTATCATCAATATAATATTGACCATTCCTTCCTCTTGACCAGCTTGTATTAAATTATCTGGAAGAAGCAAATTAGGATAGCGTACGTATGGTTACCCATTTCTCAAAAAAACAAAAATAAATAAAATAACATTAATATATACATATATATATATACACATTTTTTGTTATTTTTTTAAGTTTTTGTTGACCACTAAGTAAATGCTTAGTATTCTAATATTTGTTGAATAGCATTTTTTTGATGCTTAGGAACCTAATATTTGAGGAGCAACCCATTTGTTAAATATTGTTTGCATTTAAAATAATTATGTAATTATATTAAATTAATGAAATGATCACTAAAATATTTACTTTAGAATGGGGAGTACAAATTTGAGCATGCATAGTAGGTTTCTAACTGCACTTGTTCCACTTGGAGGTATTATGTAGACACTCACAACACACATATATACACTATATTTTTCTTGATTGTATTATATAATTATCATACTCAATCAAACAACTTACACAACTAAATTATTGCACTTATATAATATACCAAAACGTATAATACTACCACTACTTCCTTTCCAATGCTACTCAAGGCATCATATAATATGATCCTGACTATCATACCGTGCGATCAACTAAGGATTCAACCAACAAACTCATATGATCCTTCAACTAACCGATTCAACAATCATTGTAACTTACAATCAACATAATCATAAATATATAGTCCATTTCTAAGCTCTAATACGATTTCATATTAGACGGATCCGACTTATACGAATCAATTAGCTACTCAATCTTACTATCGTTTACATTTATCATATCGTACAAATCTAAGTCATTGTATGGTACGATTATTTCACAAATGATTGTATAAACCATTAATTAGACTAGGCCGATGTCCTTGTCTCAACTATTTAACAATGATCATACATGTATGATTTGCACCATCATTATTGTACAATCATGAATCGACGGCTTTTTATTCATTTTTGACAGTTCAATTTTGATCCAAACATTTTCGTAATCACTTTAAATTCACTACAAACTATTCCAATACCACATCTAACTCGATCACAACCTAACTCTACCTTTATTTATATAAAACCAAAATGAATTTCATAATATATATCAACTTAAATTCTTGCTTCTTTTTAGATAGTCCCCCCACCTTATTTCCTTTGTTGATCTTTGTTGCAACCACTCTTCACGCCTTCCTCTTGTTTTTTAACTTTCTTTTGAGGTATAGCAACACGTTCCAACTTTCCTTTCGCTGATTCTTCTGCTCATTTCTTGCAATTTCCCATCTACTTAAGCATTTCTCTTTAAAGCTATTTTCACCTTTTCTTCTCTTATTTATTTCTTCGTTGCTACCCTTCAGTTAACATAGCTACATGCCTATTCTACCTCATCCCATGTGAGTGGTAGATCTGTGGGTTAGAAATGACTACTATGCCCTTACATAATTTAAAAAATTATGCTTTTGCCATTTCCTTATCAAAATTCATAATTAATTATGTTTTAAAAAAAACATAAACTCGAAGTCAATGAATTCCTTTTAGGAAGCTCAATTTATTTGGTATAAAATCTGTGCGTATGTTGCACTTTCGAGCTTGGTTTTGAGTGGTAGACTATTAAAAATGTGCCAAATTGAAAGATTTGTTCAAATGACACATGTGCCTTTGTTAATTAAAATATTATATTTTTTGTATTAAAATATTATCTTTAAAATTTATATTAAGAGATAAAAATGATGATTGAAATAAATAAAAATCTTTAGAGTATTCAATCTTATTGTGACAAAAGCTCTATTCTCCTCTCCATTTTGATGCTTTAATTTCCATTGTTGAGATTTTGAAAAGAATTTTTGTTATTGAGAGTTTAGGGCAAGAAGACATTGTAGATTAGTCCCTATTGTAGCAATAGGAGTATGATGTTGATAAGAGCAGGTGAATCATACAAATACATAAATAATTTGATTTCATTAGCTTAAATGTTTTCTTAAATTAAATTAATTGACATAATAAAAAAGTTTTTCTTGCTCAAACTAAATTCAACTAACTTAAATTATTTTTGCTGAGAAGACCTTTTATTCTTTTACTAGATATGATAAATATGTTTTAAGAATTGTTGTTTGGTTTTGTAAATCTTTTATATTATTACATGATATATAACACTAATCACAAATAAATAAAAACACATGAGAGATATACAAGAAGAGTTTTAGGTAGTTTAATTTCAACCTAGATCTATATCCAACCTTGGCTAAAACCACTTCTATTTTTGCATGTGTTTTGTTGTAACTTGGCACTACAAATCTAATAAAACCACTTCCATTTTTTCCTTGATCAATTAAGGGCCAGCCTAAAACATATCTACTTCCTTTTTTTTCATAGCCAAACAAGGGTTAGCAATACTGAAAAAAATATATAATAACTTATAAAAATGTTACATCACTTAGTAAATTGATACATACAAATATTTTACTTTAGTCACTTGAAAGAAATATATGATACAATGTACAACTTTGATGTAGAAAGAACTCACCAATCAAGATGCACAACTTTGATGTAATAAATGTAAGAGCAATGTAGATAAGACTTGGGATACATCAATAATAGTAGTAAAATGATATTTTTTTCCTTATTATGCACAACTAGTACCTTGTGAACTCTTTCACTTTTAAAAATGATCTTTTAATTGAGTCATTAGCTTTTTCTATCTTAGATCCACACCTTTATATATTAATTAATAGGCTATATCAAAATAAAGAAAGTCTAATAGTTAAAATCCCATTTCCAAAATAATCTAACTTTCATGCTATCGAGGATTGTATAATATGATATATGGATCGTATAAAGACATATGCATTAATCTTAGATAACATGAAGTGCCTGATCGATCAATACATTTTCACATCTTTCAAATTATCATACTTATATGATCAGTACATCATATAATACAACAAGAACAGATACTAAGTCTTACTTTTGAGCTCTTAGAAAAATGATGTACAATATAAGATCATACAAAGTTAATATCTTATATGAGAAGTATATAGTATCGATCAATAGTGATTGTCTTGGGACAGTAAGTGGATTGTACTCATCGACACTAATATACTTGTTAAATGATTAAGTCCTTCAACCCTATCGTGCAAATATGTATTATATGAGTTATGAAAATGGTATAGTATTGGAAGGCTAGTGTGGCAACTGCTCATTGGTCATTCTCAGATTTTAATACTATGATATTTATTTTTTTCTCTTTTATATTAATATTTTTAAAATATATAAAATTATTCTTTACTTTTTATAAAAATCATAATAGAGACAAATTATTATATTTTTTAAATCACATAGCAAAAGTATATTTTACAATCACATAGAAACATAAAGTTTTTATATTTCTTTTAAATGTATATATACGTACAATATCAGTATGAATAATTTTTTACATATCATTTTTGTACCAAAATAAAATAAATATAGAAATCATACGTATGATAATAATTATAATATCTTTTAAACTATCATGTGCTAACTTTTACTTTATGACAATGTGGTGTTTTTTTTATTTAAAAATTTTAAACCAATATATATATGAATTAATTGACATTAGTTCAATAGTAAATAATTATACACATATGCAAAGCATCAAAATATTTGGGTAACCACATATAAGAATTATTTGTAGTAATGTAATATAAATAAAATATAAGAGCATGTCAAGAAAAATAAAATAATAATAACTTTTATAGATTTGAATCTTTATATATTTTAATATTGTTTAAACTCTTTTTATATTCTTGTCTCTTTAGGGATTTGGCTAAGAAAAATGACCATTTTATTCAACAAATTGAGTATGTTAAAGAACACTTTATTCCACATTTAAATAACTCAAATAAAGGCTCTTTTGGCTCATATTTAGAATACATTATTTAGGTATAATATTTTGCCACTTTGGACAACATCACATTCTTTTATTTTAAACATTTACCTTCTCTTCATCAAGCCTTATTTTCCTTTTCTTATATTTTATTTCATTGCTTTTCTTATATTTGTGATTATTACCATAAGTCAACTTATATTATATGTTTATTATCATACAATAATATCAATAAGTGATTTATAATTAAACTAACACATTATTCATGCTTATGCCTCATTTATATCTATAAGTTATGATATAAAAAATATTTACTTTTTATTATCATTCATAAGTTTTACTTTTTAATTATCTTTTAAATATATAAATTTCAAAGTACTATTTTTTAACAATGATCAAATCTTAATTTCTTCAACTAATGTAGTACTTAAGATTATGTTCTTCTTAATTTTGTCTGTCACTTGCATGACTCTTCTCCAAATCTCTTGGAAATAGTTTACATGGTCTCCTCTTTCCTCTAATAATTATGATCGAGTACTACAACTCTCAAAATCTTCAAAAGAACTCTCAAAGTTAGGAGAAACCCTTATTTATATTTGTTCTCTTGACTTTTCATTTGCCTTATCATTCAAATGTCTCTAAAAGTTGTGTCCCTTCATTTGGGTGTCTTTTCAACTTCACTTTAATGTATCTTTCCTTAAACGCTTTCACACCATGCCTACATTTTTTTCATCACATAATTTTACAAAATGTACTTTTGTTATATTGTATGCTAAGACACATTTACTAATTTCTCATTATATATTATTGTACTGATATATTTGTCTTATCAAACTTATACTACCAAGCATTGGACTCTACACTCTATCATACTTGCACGTTCATATCTTTGTATCATATGATGTTGTATTATTTATTAATTGTTTATTCTTATGCATTAAAGGTCTAATATGACACCATAACTATCTTATATAATCATCAACCCACTATTGTGCAAGTTCACAATTATCCTCCATGATACAATTATCAACCCACTATCTTACACGATTATACCATTCGATACTTCATGATCATACTATATACTAAATCTCTTCGTTACTTAACTCGACAAATTACTTTGATCCATAACTAACTACTCTATTATACTCATATATTGATTTAATCATACTAGTATGACATTATCCTATATAATGGATATGTTCACACATTAATGAAGTGAGGTTCAATAAGAGGGGGGGGGGGGGGGGTGAATTGCTAAGAATTAAATTTTTGTTTATAACAAAATATTTTAAAACATATTAAGTTTTATAAAAATCGTGTAGTTGAAAAACCAACAATAATTAAAAATATACACAATCAATTTTTAGGTAGTTTGGCTTATAAAGCAAGCCTACATCTGTCCCCAGTAAAAACCAGACAAACACAAACACAATTTAAGTCTTTTCTCAAATAAATGAGGCAAGATACTATGGCCTTACAATGAAATAAATGAGACAAGATACTACAACCTTATAATGAAATAAAATGATAATAGAAGAAAAACATTCGACGAAAATCCTATGCTTGATAAAATTATTAAGGAGGCACAAGTATCTTAATTAAATGAATTAAGAATCAAAAAATTAATAACTTAGCTGATTTGAGAATGAAAAAAATTTCAGAAGTTTGTCGAGTGAATAGTGTAGTAGTGTAAGGAAGAGATGATGGGAACGAGCTACTAAGGGCTTGAATATTTTTGCTTAAATAAAAAAAATCTTCTTTAAAGTAATTTGTAATTACTAAAAGCACTTACCAAACACCCATTTTAGTTGTTACAATTTTCACAACTTTAGTGATATTTTAATTAGAAAATAAATAAAAAAAATCTCCAACTACTCAAAATAACTGCTAAAATAGTTGTTGAGTAGGAGCTGTTCGATTGGAATGCTCCAGGATTGTTCGATTGCAAAAAATGAGCAATCAAATGGATGCAATCGAATTCGTGCCTTTAGAAATATAAAATTAATGTGGATCATTAGATTTGAATAACAATCTGACAGTAAGATTTAACTTTTTGATCAGATTAAATTTGGATCATACTATCACAAAATTTTGTAATTGGATGGCCAATAGATTTATTGTATTTGAAAAATATGATACGATGGTGATCATTCGATTGCAAAATGCACGATCAAATGGTTCACATTACTTCTGTAATTCGAGAGTTCACTGTACAAAAAAAAGTTTGCATTTTTAGTCCCATATTACACATTTTCTCTGTTGTTTTCTTATTTTAAGAATTTTAATAGCTATTGTAAACAATAGAGTAATTAGGTTAATTGCCTCTTGCTAAGTTTGGGAAGTAATCACAGGAGCTAAACATTTGCTTTATTTGATTTATAGAGATAAGATTGGTGATGTGATCCAAAATGTAATGTTTGGGAATAATTGTGTACCAAACTACGTTCAGAAGTAGTTACCATTGAACCATAGTAGTTCATTGTAGCGACCTAGTTGGTTCAGGCAGTAATTGTCGAGTAATTGGGTTGGCTACCCCTTGTTAAGTTTGGGAATTAGTCACCCGAGCTAAATATTTGCTTTATTTGATTTACAGAGGCAGGATTGGTGACCCGATCCAAAATACAATGTTTGAGAACGATTATGTGTCGAACCATGTATAAAAGTAGTTACCATTGAATCGTAGCAGTTCACTATAGCAATCTGATTGGTTCAGGTGATAATTGTTGTACAAACGGGTTGTATTTTGTTATTAAATTTTTCACTAATTAATTAATATTATTAACACATTCTTTTACAATAGATTAATTAAGGATTTCAAAATATTATTAAGATAAAATAATGATCAATATAATAAAAAAAGATGGATAAAAATATTAAAAACCTAAATATTCTAAAATTAATTTGAATTTAATTTATGTATCTTATAATAAATATTTTAATCAAACTTAATATTCTAATCAAAATAAAATTAAAATACCTAAAACAAAATTCAGAATGTATCTCTTATTGGTTTACCACTCCAACCAAGATGATCTTTGTAGGATTTAACATTTGCACATCTTCTTCTTTTAGTTCTCCCACAAATACGAGTATTGGTTACTAAAAATTTGAACATTCACTTAAACGAGTTTATTAGAAATATTTATGATTTATTATCATCATACAAAGCACTATAGCTAAGGGTTAAGAATACTACAATATCCTCTTTTTGATGATAACAAAACCTATAATGAAATTAATAAAAACATAAACTATTTATAAAAAAATACGCAAAATAATTATATATAAACTTTTCTTCTATGTATGTTTTTATTAGATTAATGCTCCCTCTTAATTTATGTTTATTCTTTTAATTTCTATTATCTCTCTCTTTTTATTATCACTCAAAGGGATATAAGCTAAATTTTATAAATTATTTATAACCATAAAAGTTTATTAAATTATCAACCAATAGATCATCTAATAAATTTTTAACAAATATTTAATTATAATTTTATCTAATCGTCTAGGGGTCAACTTATTCAATCTCTTTCAAATTGATTTAATTAATTTTTTATAACTATTATCCAAAATATCCTATATTAATATAAATTTAAAATTTGCTACAAAAGTTTAATTATTATAAAATCAATTTTAAACTCAATCAAAATTTCACATATAATTTTTTCACTACGATGATCCTAAATTAGTATTAAAATTTTAGAATTTTCTTCAACTATGTCTTTTTCTTATTTAAATCTTTTAAACTTTATTTCTTAAATATCATTTGTTTTTCATCTATGTTTATACTAATTTTTAGTTGAATTTAATTATCAAAATTTGCATATGTAATACTTAATTTTAATTATTAGATTTGAGAAACAAGCTATTTTGGGTTCAACACATTTATGTGTAAGGAATTATTTTCTTTCACTATCCATGTAAAAGTGCAAAATTTAGGATGAATATTAGCACTAATCCTACATACATGTGAAGTCTGATGGGGTTGCATACAATAGTGGCATGTAAGCTTATAATTAAAATCATGTAAAATATCAACAAACCTATGCATATAAGATTTTCTAGCATTTCTAATAAAAACATGTCTATTAATTGATTTTATATTTAAAATTGAGCAAGAAGAGTGAAAAGATTTAAAATCACTAAATTCCTTAACTAATGATGCATGCTCAATCAAGTTTTGTTTTAAATCACCATTAGATTTTTTTCATATTATTTGAATAAATATCAGTTTTTTCTCAAATTTATTCATAATGACCAAGATATTCACTATGTTTTTTAAATATCTTATATTTTTTATTCAAATTTTCAATTTTTGCAAACATAAAGTAATTTTTTAGCCAATTTTTTTGAAGTAATTTACCTCTTCTTTACTTGAAAATGTAATCTATTCTTTTTCATCTTCTCTAGCCATTATACAAAATAATCTTTCATTATTTTCTTTCTTTATTTGTACTGGTTTCTTTTGAATAATTTCAAACTACTTTCAATGCTTTATTCTTCTTATTTTTATTTTTTTTAGAATTTTTATACTTTTTTATAACATTAAGAATTTTAGATAATCCTTTAGAAATTAAAGCAATACCATCATCATCAGTTGATATCTCTTCTAAAATGTCTTCTTGCATCTTCAATATTGTTGCTTGTTCCTTCTTTTTTATGTTGTTCTTCTCAATTAATTCTTTTTCTTCTTTTTTCCTCTTTATTTATAGCTCATTTATCATAAGCTCACCTATCAAGTCATCTAATATCATTGTAGAAATATTTTTGGTTGTCTTGATGGAAGTGATCAATGGATCATACTTGGATAAAATTCTTAGAATTTTCTTCTCCTATTCATTCATAGAGATTGGTCTTCCCAAACTTGCAAGTGCATTAGTAATATAAAAAAAAAATCTAGTAAACATGGTTTTAATGGATTCATTTTCAAGCATCTTAAATAACTCAAAATCATGCATCATCATATTTCTTTTATTTTCCTTAATTAATGGGGTTCCTTCTATTGTTACCTTTAATTTATGCCAAATTTTAGAAGTCGTTTCTAAATTCATATTTTAGTCATTCCAATTTTTATGACTTTTATAATATTTTAATTAGGAAATAAATAAAAAATCTCCAACGACTTGAAATAATATCTAAAATTGCCGTTGCATAGGAGCCATTCGATCAAAATGCTCTGGGACTATTCGATTGCAAAAATTGAGCTATGAGGCTGATGCAATCGAATCTGTGCCTTTAGAAATGTAAGATTGATATGGGCCGTTAGATTTGAATTGTGATATGATGGTAGGATTTAACTTTTCGAGTAGATGAAATTTGGATCATGCGATCAAGAAATTTTGTAATCACACTGCTAATAAAATTACTGTATTTGAAAAATATGTTAGGACAGTGATCATTCGATTGTGAATAAGCGATTGGATGGTTCATATTTCTCCCACAATTTGGGCGTTCACTGTGCAAAAAAGGTTTGCATTTTTAGTCCGACATTGCATATTTTCTCTACTATTTTCTCCTTATAAGCATCTCCATAGCTACTATAAATAGTCGAGTAATTGGGTTGGCTGCCCTTTACTAAGTTTGAGAATTAATCACCTGAGCTAAACATTTGCTTTATTTTATTTATAGAGGTGCAATTGGTGACCCAATCCAAAATGCCATGATGGGAATGATTATGTATTGCACTATGTTCAGAAATAGTTACCACTGAACCATAGCAATCCATTGTAGAGACCTGGCTGGTTCAGCCGATAATTGCTTGTACGAACATGCTATTTTTTGTTATTAAATTTTCTACTAATTAATTAATATTATTAACACATTTTCTTACAATAGATTAATTAAAGATTTTAAAAATATTATTAAGATAAAATAATGGTCAAGATAATCAAAGAAGATCGATAAAAAATATTGGAAACCTAAATGCTCTAAAATTAATTTGTATTTAATTTATGTGTTTTATAATAAATATTTCAATCAAGCTTAATATTTTAATCATTTAGTAAAATTAAAATATCTAAAATTAAATTTAGAATGCATATCTTGGTGATTTGCTACTCCAACCAAGATGATTTTCATGGGATTTAACATTTGCGAGTCTTCTTCTTTTAGTTTTTTCACGAATAAGAGTATCGACTACCTAAAATCTGAAAAAATTCACTTAAAAAATTCTTTAAAAATATTTAAGATTTTTTATAACCAAGCAAAGTACCATAGCTAGGGGTTAATAATATAATAATTAAGTCTCTTTCTTGATCGTACCATATGATACTATGTTATCATATTATTTGATTCTTAAAAAATATTTAGATGTTCTTACAAAGTTATTGATTTTACTATAATTACACTAGATTGATCATATTATTTGAAAGACATAACATATTACTATGACAATGAACATTTGAGCACAAATCTAATTAACTAACTTGTTTTTATTGATATGACTATTAGATTGTATAGGTATGACTCATTTATATTTTAATTCCTAAACTCATAGTACCAATCATACTAATTGTACAATAAAAAATGTTTATTATCCTTATGCAATGCTATAAACTTCAATGCATATACTTAATATCTCTAAGTTTAATTCTCCTAATAAATGAAAGATATAAGTATTAAAAATAACATTCTACTATATGATTATTTAAACCACAATACATCTCACAAAACAATCATGAATATACGTGAATGATGATGATATTGTACTATACAAATAAAACAAATCTCACTATTAAAACTAGGATAGTTCTAATCAATACATATTTGATGCCATGAAATACAAATCATATTATATAATAATAGTATCATATAAATATGAATAGTGTGAAGAATGCATTACTTCAAGGATTTTGTAATCTAAAGATGTTGATAATCTCATGCAAATCTAAACCTCCATTCATAATGGTCATAAGAATAAGCATGTATAAAGTACAAGCCTTAAGAAATATGTATGAATAATATGAATACAATTCTATGTGTCATATAAGAAATAAGTGATACATTTAATAATTTTTAACCCAAAATAGATTGTAAAAGATAAGCTTTGGATGAATAACCACTCCATAAGAGTAGGAATCAATAGTTTTATGATTATCAAGTTGAGTTAAGCTTAAGTAAGACCACCAACACTCTATGATATGTCATGAACACTTGATCAAACTTTTTAATTAATTAATTTTAATTAGATCTTGAAATACATGATCTAAAAATTACTTATAAAAAATATTTATGATAATAATATAATGATTTTATTATCATCAAATAATTGATATAAGTGGGTATAACAGTCTTATATCAATTGAAGTGGGTTTTATCTTCAAAAGCAACATCAATATCTTAAGATTATGATATTTTATATAAATATTATGATCAATTTTTTAATAATAAATATAAGATAATTCATTTCTATATCCCTTCACTTAAAAGCATATCAGGAGATACTCCTTGTCTAGTGATTTCTTTATTAGGACATCACCTATCGATCACATTTTTACCTTCTTTAGTCTTGAGTGTTATAAACCTATCAACTTTTGCTTACATTGACTTTGAAACATATTAGACTATTAGAGGGTACTATTTTGATACAAAATATGATATTATAATCTCATTATATTAAAAACTTTATAATTAAGTATTTGGGACTAAAGTAGTTTTGGGTTTCTTTTAAAAGATGTATTATTGTTTTAAGACTTATGATTTTACTTATAAAGCTCAAAATTTATCTTTATATAATTAATATGAGACTTAATTCATCTCTATATCATTAGAAGTCTTTTACAAAAGCCACACTTTTCATAATGCGGTGTGTTGCACTTTCACCTTTGCAAATTAACTCCTTTCAATTGTTGAATGTTTTCTAGATCTATTAGCTTCAACTTGGTTTATTATCAAACCATATTAAACTAGAAGAGATACCACTCTAACATCATGTTATAATATTTCAGTCTTTCTGATGAGATATAATTTTGATCCAATCAAGTTTTGTTTTTATCAAGAATATTTCTTCTCACTTTGTCACATATCCCAAAATGTCTCAAACCTTATCATTTTTAACGATTAAGGTTTCCATGGGATCCAACCTTGAGTTGCTCTTAAAAGGTGCATCATTATTTTAAGACTTATGACTTCATTTATAGAGCTCAAGATCTATTTTCTTGTAGTTGATGTGAAACCTATTTATTCTTATAACCCTAGAAGCCTTGTACATGAGCTTTATTTTTCATAATACAATTTGTTATACTTTCACCAATATGTATTTGCTTCGTTATGCGTTACATAGATGAAGAGAGAGATTATTCGTAGAGATAAAAGATATAGAAGACAGATAAACCATGAGGAGAGGAAATGAGAAGATGGAGATGAATAGAAATTTCTCAATGGTGTCTGCTTCTTCAAGAAGTGCTCTTACACATACATAAGGTCATATTTACCAAAAAAATATGAAAAAGATAAATACTAATTTCTATGCTATCAAAAGAAAATAAAAATGTTTTAAATATTAACAATTTTCATATAGAAAAATGCTAATTTAACCCTTATAATTCAAATTAAAATTTGTTTAAAACACAAAACTAAATAATAGATCCCATAAAATAGTAATCCATCGACTTTAGTTATGATGGTGCATAGATGACTCTTGTAAGCTTCTAGAACAAATAATAACTCTCATAAATGATTTGTTATAATTCAAATTAATTCTTTAAATCAAAAGAAACATTTTGGCTTTGTTTTAGCTCATTTGGAAGAGTCCTTCGTCACAGATGCATATGCTATGGATGTAAGGGCAACATGATTGCCCAAACTCTTGTCGACAATATTAAACCTCCAAATAACCATTTTGAATAAATCTTTGGGTAGTAATCATAGGTTTAACACATCACGTGGACAATAATACCCTCAATGTTTTATAAATTATTTTATCACTCTAAAGAAAGGGTCATTGAAATGAAGTTTGAAAAAAGAGCTTTGTTTTGCAGTGTGATTAAACAAATCTTAGGAGTAACTTTAAATTATATATAAATATATATATATCTAAGTTAATTGTTATTTATTTTTTTGAATATTGATTATTTTTAAAAACCTTTTGTTATAAAAATTCTCACGAAAACATTTTTTAAAACCACGTGAGTCGCACCAAACTTGCCCTAAGCTAAAACCAGTTTGAAACGATAGCAACTGATCAGTTGGGGAGTTACTTGCCCAACGCGGCACACGCCTGCGGTCAATTGTCCAATACCAAACATCCCCGTGGTGGTGAGCCCGTGCTTAACCCAACCGGCGGTGAACAGATTGCTGCAAGAAATTAAAGCGAAAAATAAAGTAGTGTTGTAAAAGTAAAAAAAAAAAAACTGCTTCTTTCTGAAAATAATTAAATAAATATGATAACACGATGGAAAAACGATGTACGAACCGAACGGTTATTTACCAGCACAAAGTGAACGCATAACCCAAATAAAAGAATTCTGTGTATTTAGCTATTTATACATGTAACTGAATTTTTTGCATTAAAAAAAAAAAAAAAAAAAAAAAAAAAGAGAGAGAAGAGAGCCCACGCATAATGTTTCCGACTTTGGTTTGTATTTTTTTTTTTGAAATTTTTCATTATAATTTTTTAGGAGAGAAAGACATGGAGGCTTCCAGAGCGGGCAAAGCCGCATACGGGGCACCCATCCCCGGCGCTGGCGGTGTCGCATGCGGTGCAGAGGCAGAGATGTCTGCAGGGGATCAATACTACCGTCGCCGGATGGCGGTGGCAGGATCTACAGGCCCTCTCAGATGGCGGTGTGCGTTCTGGATCGACGTAGGCCGACTCTGCATCCTCTGCCGGAGACTCTCCGCATCGATCCTCGGAGGATGGGACAGCCGCGGCCGCTGCGGTGACCTGCTGGAGTTTGGCGTGAAGCTTGGCTGCCGTGGACTGCTCGGCTATGGCCTTCACCTGCAATGCCATGCTCTCCTTGCGGAGGCAATCGAGACGCTCCTCGAGCTCAGCGCTCCGGCGGGCGGCGAGCTGGATCTCTTCCTCCTTCTGGCGCAGTTTCTTGCTGGTGTATTCCTCTGCGGCGATGACTAATGTGCGGAAATGCCGTAGCCGCCACTCCACCAATGATCGCCGGAGATGCTCTCCCTGAGGAGATTAGAATAGCGCAAATCTCCATCTCAGAAGAAGGCAGAGATGGGGGGTCGAAGGGGGAAGTTATTGGCATACCTGAACGAGGAGGAACTGCTCGATTTCGTCATTTTGTTGGTTAATCTGAGCTCCGAGGCTTTCCGAGAAAAACGTAGATAGAGAGCCGGGTTGCTGCGACTCGTTTTTCTCATCTAACGCAAGGCAGAGTCCTGTGGAAACGACGGGAGGTGTCTGAGATGAGAACTGAACGACACCCGTCATCAATGGAGGTTGCATCGCCTGCGATTGCAGAGAGAAAATACCCATCTGTTGCTGTTGCCTGGGTGGCCGCGGTGGCAGCGGGGCCACCGCCATCGGCAACCCCATCGCCGGGGAAACTGCATCCCTTCCTCTCTTCCTCGGGTTCACATTGCCTGCAAAGTATTCCCCTCGCTCCACTCAGCAAAGACAAGACAAACGAAGAAAACAGAGAAAAAGGAATTGAACTCCATTTCCAACTAATACCTGCAGTAGCAGGGAAGAAAAGAGGGGATTGCTCGAGAAGGAAAGCAGGAGGGAAGTCCGCGTCCTTGCCGTTCCTCTCCGGTTCGGCTCTGCTCGGAACCATCTCAGAATACTAAAATGAGAAGACGAACAAGAAGAAGAGTAATTGAGCGAGCAATTTCAAGAACCCAACACGGGTACAGTACCTATTAAGGAGAAAAACGTTAGCAGGGTACTGTGCTTGCACGGCCATTTCCTGTATTCCTTATATAAACACAAAGAGATAGAGAGAGAGAGAGAAAGAGAGAGAGAGATGAAGGGAGAGAGATTGGGAAACGAGAGAGGAGAAGCAAGGAACAGAAAGAGGAGAAGAAATAAGGCAAGAAGGCAGAGAAGAGAATGGCGTGGGGAAAGGAAAGGTTCTTCTCTTCCTCGCTTCGTGCTCTGATCAGTCGCACGTTCATAGATGGACAGAGTCTTAGTGCTGATGCATCAGCTCCGAGAGAGAGAGAGAGAGACGCGCTCGAAACGAACGAATCAGTCCAAGGCCCGGCCTTCTTATTCTCTCCGTTTCCCACACAAATATCAGAGGAGAGAGATAGGGAGAGAGGGAGAGAGAGAGAGAGAGATCAAATCTTAAGTATTGATTAATTAAGGCGTTGCCGTTAATAGGTGAATTAGGTGTAATTAAGGGTATGGTTAGGAGAGTGGTTTGCAAAGGATGGCAACTGATGTTCAAAGTTGTTGCTTTTTGGCCAGCAATATTTAATATTTTATTATTTTTTAATATTTGGGTTTGCTAATTTGAGTGATTTCTCACTCTATTAAATAAAGAAAATGTTAGATGAAAACCATTTTGACGATATTTAAAAAAATTTTATGAACTTATTAATGTTTTTTAGGAAGTATAATTTAATTAAAAAAATAAAACTCAGGGAGTAACCTTTTAATGGGCATTAAATAAAGAATAGAATCTATCGAGCAAGTTGAGAGGTGGGTTTCGTATTCAAGGTCTACATCCTTTTTCAAGTGTTGATATTTTTTTAAATACAAAAAGTTAGTCTAATAATAATAAAAAAAAATAAGAAACAAGATTTAGTTATATAAATATAATTCATTGAAACTAGTAGATTTTTACATGCATATTGTCACATGTCATGTTTTCTTGTGATTAATATATTTAGTAAACAATTGTGATTGTACAAATAGCTAAATCAATTATTAAAAGATTATCTTTTTGTCTTTAATCTTTTAAAAATTTTATAGCCTAAAACATAATATAAGATAAAAAATCTTGATAGTTTTACATTATAAGACACAAGTTACCTAATAATTATTAAGAAAATTAACAAGAAAAAACTATGATTTTTATTGTCTTCAAAATGTTGTCTTATTATATGCATAATGAAGGATTTGTTTCAACACAAAATATTATTATTTATTAAAAAATTTATCAAATTGATAATTATCTCAAAATTTGAAAGTAGAAATATGTTTGAAGAATACTCCTAAAAAGTGAATATAAAAGTAATAGTTAGTTTCATTGAAATTAAAAATTTTATTTGATTATTTATAAACTTTTAAAAATAAAAAAAAATTAAATATATTATTATTTTGTCACGTCTCCTTAAAAGAGCATAGGGTAATAAGAATGGACGTCAAGTAAGAGAGGGCGGTGCTTGAATGGTGTTGAAACTAAAAAAGCTAGTGGGAGAAAGAGAGCGAGAAAAAAAGAGGGGAGGGGGAGAGAGAGAGAGAGGGATTAAAAGAAGCGGTTTAGCTAAAGAAAGATTGCTATTGAAGCATGTTTAAGGAGAAAGGAGTTGAGCAACCATGAGGAAATCAATGAAGAAGTATTTTAGTTGGAATTTTTTTAAAAAACTATAGGCATTAGAAACATTTATGAGTTTTAAATTGGCATATAACAATTTAAGATATCATTTGAATTATTTTTATAATTTTTTAATTAAAATTATGCCTTGAAGTGATCATATGGGGCTTGGCCTCTATTAGTGATAGTATTCTAAGTTTTTTTGTAGCTTGATTTGGATGATTTAATCTAAAAATTAAATGGTATGATCAATTCAATAATTAGGGAAAGAAAAAAATAATTGACTAAATGTTTTGATTAATTAGTGGCAAGATGCTTAATGTATTCATTAAAAAATTGAATCCTAGAAAAATTGAACACTAGGATTCAATAATTTGATCAATGTAAAGTTTGGAATATTTAATTTGTTTTGGATTGAAAGTTTAACTAACTTGGATTGGATGTTTGACTAGTTCATCAAACAATTTGAGCAAAAAATTAAATAGTCTAGTCATAAGAGATAAAAATGTAGAACTAAAATTTCATGAAAATTAAAATAAAGTTTAGTTTAAATTGAATTTTTAGAATTGTACAAAATTTGATAAATATCAATGAGTATTTTCATGTAAATAACATAAATGAGGCATTATATATAATAAATGAGATTGGTGAAATTAAATTTAACATGATATTATTTCTGTTTCTTTAACACGTAAAATAATGATATAATTATTTTATTCTTGTTCAACATGATAATGTGACCATTCGTTAGTTGTTTTTATGATATCATTGTATATGTTTTTGTTGATAATGTGACACTACTATGTTATTTTGGCATGATAAATACAAAGTTATATTTGATCATGTTAAGACTTATTTGTACATATAATGAGACAATAATACTTTGTAAATATGAAAGACAAGAGAGTTTCTTTGATCCACTCGTGCATCCTTCAAGCAATTGATGTATTTTTTTATTGAAAAGATAGAAGCCATAATATAGTATCCACATTTGATGTATAATGGACAAAGTGAAGTAGAGGATTACCTTCATATCAATATTCCATATAATTTATGAAAGGATATATCAATGGGATGATATGACCCCAATGGAGATTTGGAATGGTTAATGACAAGTAAAAAAGACATTGTTTGCTTTAGTGTTATGTTTACTTTTATTTACTTATTAAAGTAATATTAACTTATATAATTTTATTTAATGCTTTTTAATATCACCTATATATTATGGGGATAGAGATCATGTTTAATAGGATGAGACAAGCTAAAGAAATGATTATATCTTGTCTACATCTATAGTTATAGTGTTTTATTTGTCACATTTTTTTGTTTTCACAGATCATATGTAATTTAAAAATTAGTTAAAAAATTTGAATACAATATTTGCTACGATATATTGCCTTAAGGGGAGGAATATTCAATTTGTGGGTTGCTTTGCTTATTTGGCTTATGATGGATTAAATTTGCTATGAATTGTTTAAAGAGAAGTTGAGTGACAAGCTTGGCAAGTTGGTATAGTGAGGCATGTTTATAGTTGAGTATGAGAAAAAATTTTCTTTTTTTGATAATATATGTCTTAGAATTAGTAAGTCTAAAATCAAGGAATTGATATCAATTTAAGAGATTATTGAGAGAAAACTAGATCAATGATGTCTCATATGTAGTATGATTCTTATGAGAGGTGGTGGAAGCTACTAAAAGAGTGGAGTTTATTCAAATGTCCATGGAAGCAATGAAAGAGTTAGAAAAAGAAAGTGTCTTGTTCCTAATCCTAGCAATGGCTTTATTTAGTAGTTTTTCTTTTGTAATAAGAGCAATGTTTTATGAGTTTTGAAATTAGATCAAGTGAGATGTAAGTTATGGGTTTAAATTTTATAGGAGGCCTCAAATAATTATTGTGGTAGAGGAATTACGGTGTTTGTCATATGAATATGACATCTTATTATTTTGTCTTTATTTTTTTCTAGTGTTAGGATCTAGTTGTACTATTTAGCGGAGCACAATAGGATTGTCATCTTCTATGTCTATTAGGTAGTTGGAGAGTAGATGGCTTATGGTATCTCTCTTTAGGAAAAAAAACAACCATCTTGATTTCGCATAAGAGGAGATTAATTAAGAATCATGTTATCACTTGATAGGAGACTTTGAGCTCACTAAATATTATTGTTGGTATTATTTTAATTTCAATAGTAACTATCATCAATTGCATTTGACATTGGAGCATTACATTGATTTATATTTATTGCTATAATTGAGAAATAATCAATTAAAATGAATGATCTTATGCAACTTGTATTATGAAGTTTCCTAAGGTAACTATTTAAGCTACCATTTTTACATAAGAGAATATTGAGATAAATTGTCTTTCATAATTCAATATTAAAATTCCACTCTTTAAAATTAATGTAATTATGGGAATTAATTCCATCAATAATCATTGAGGAATGATTGCAAAGCTTTTCTAGTTATTTTTGTGTGTGAATACAAGAAATATGAGAATTTACATGATGCTTCCATTATTGCTAAATGTGTAGATATATTTTCAAAGAAAAAGTTTGATCTTCTTTATTGGAGAAAAATGAACATCCAATACGTCAAGTAGATAATCTGAATTTTAGATTGGATTGATAGTCTAAAAGATTAAGTTTGTCATTAGATCGGATGCTCGAGTTTCTTAAATTGGTCATCCAAATAATTAATTAGATGTTATGATCCAAAACACAAATGATCCAATTAAAAGAAGTGGTAATTTAGAATTAGAATTTTGGGAAAATTAAAATAAAGTTTACTTTAAAAGAAGGATTTTTCTTTTGTTCTAAAATCTATAATTAATCACAAAGTTGTGTAATAATACAAAATAGATATTTTAAAAAAAAAATTTGGCATAAGAGAGAAGTTGTCTATAAAACATGAGATACTCAAATTAAAATTTATATATATTGTTGTAATGTTTAAAGTTTTGATATGATATTTTAATTCTAATGTAACATTATAATGTCATTATTCTATGATTGATAATATGATATAATTGTTTATTTTATGTTTATAGCATTATACTTATATCATTTTGGGATAATAAATATGATGTTATAATTTATCATGATGAAACAAGTGTATACATGTAAATAAATATTTATATGCAGTAAGTGTAAAATAAATGATTGTTTTCTTATTTTATTTATTCCCATCAACTAGGGCAATGTGATGGATTGTCTGACATGATAAAATGAAAATGACAATAAAGTGCTCCTAATTGATATTAAATGTAGATAGTGATGAAAATTGAATCTTATGATAAATATTATTTGTTCATGATAAAAGAAAATAAAGGAAATTTGTACTCATTAGATATTACAAAATAATTTATAGAAATATTATTTTTATTTATATCATATGTTTCTCTATTTATTGCATGTATTGTTTATTTCAAAATTAATTGATTTTTATGTAGATATTGATAATGTTAGCTCACATGTTTAGCACTTTTTTAGAATCATTTGCAAAACATGGGGATAACGATATTGTTGAGTTGATACATTATTGCATCTCGTTTACCTTTTCATTTTTTATATGTTTAGCAAAGATCATTTTTATTACAACGTTGGATTATACTTAAGATGTTATTATAGTTTTAGTATTATTTTATTAATGAGTTCAAAATCTAATATTTTAAAGAAATATTTAAAACTTATTGTAGAATATTATTTGTCAATCATGGTCTAATATAGTTACTGATTTGAATCCCTTTTATCAAGTTAAGGTGCGAGATAGTGCAGTGGTGCAAAATTTAATTTCACATAATTATGGATTTTAAATTAATACATACATAACATTCATATCTTTGATAGTAACAACAAACAGATACATATTATGATTTTGCATATTCTCAATACTATATGCTAATTAAGGGTCTTATGACCTTGCAAGTTCTTAAATAGTGTGAGTTTGTTATGGTACAAAACAATATAAATTCACAACATGAACTACTAATTGCTCCTACTATTGTTTTTCATACGATAATCTTTTGCATCATAGAAGAATGAATTGTATATTTCATATTTTAATACATAAGCTCTTCACATTTATATGATCTATTTTAAGTGTATTTTACATACTTAGTTTCTTAATACTTGTATTCATTTATAAAGGGGATGACTCTTGAATGACAAATGTGATTTTTTTTGTATTAGTAAAACTTATTATAAATAATATTTTAAAAGGTATTTTGAAATTTACTTATAAAAATGATTGTTAAAAATATAATTTTTTAAATTGAGTTTTGAAAAAAATCATTCATCTCAAGTCTTATGATTAAGTTTGCACAATATTTTTTAAGATTTAAAGAATATTATAATTAAATTATTAAGTTTTATTTATTTAATAATATATCATCAAAACACTTCAAATAAAAGTTTTTAATTAACTAAAGCATTCTTAAGGTTTTCATTAATAATAAAAATATATTTTATTTTATTATAAGTTAAAAATTTATGTTTGTGAAAGTAATTAAGCCGGTTTGTATACCAATATGTTAATCACTAGAATCAAATCAAATAAAATGTCAATCATTAGTACTGCTTTTGGATTATCTAACAAAAGCCCTTGAAGACATATAACAACAATTTTGATCTTTGATAATTAGTTGTCCAATTAATAGCATTAATCAAATCCAATAAATCCTACCCACTATCATGATAGCATATTACCATATGTCTAATAAGAACATTATTTAATAGTTGGACTAATTAAGTTTTGTAAGAAATTGCTTTATTTTTGTTTTTGAAATATGAGTTGAGACAAACATAATGCTACTGAAAAGACCATTAAGAATTAATAGATGCCCAAATGATACTTAAAAAATCCTATTCTAAGTATTTGCTCTTTTTTAATTGTGATATATGTCCTCCATATATTCCTCTTTCTAATATCGCCATTGACAAAGGTCTTTCTTAAACATTTTTCTTAGTGCTTTTGTTTCAATAACTCCTTGATAGTCTTACAATAAATTGAGCATTGCTTAGTGAATCAAGTGTCCTTTTGTCTTGGTTCTCCAATCTATATTACGTCTCATGCTTAAACACTAGCTTTGGCCACATTTAGGTAAATTTTGTCGTGTCTATCCCCACTCTAATCAAAGCCCTACTCTAGTTTGAGCACTTTGTTTAGTTCTTATTTTTCGTAATTACATATCCATTATCTCAATGTTTTCTTAGGACATAAGACCTTAAATACTCTTTTAATGCTTTATATATTTATTACTAATTAGATGATAATTTCATACCTATTTCACATGCATTATATATTTATTGGTTTATATAAGATTTACATATTTTACATGCTTATTGCATTACTATTAGTGATCTTTTGATAGAAAAAACTTATGTTATGGTTTCATGGTAGAAGACTATGTATATCATATTTATGTGCATGTTGATCTTGCTTAAGAATGATTAACTTTACGTGCTTATGTTAGGAAAATATATATATTTAATATTACATAAGAATCATTTCGTACTAATATCATAGAAGTTTACTTTATGTGATATAAATATAAATATAAATACTTAGATGAAATAAAGTTCAACATTATAAAATTTGTGTGACATTAGATTAAAATATTAATATTTTATCATATCTTAAAAAGTATATTTTTATAAAATAGTATCAAAATTTTAAATTAAGTATATCATTAAAAATAACTATTTAAGAGAAATTCAATAACATTTAATATGCAATTTTTTTATTGTAATAGTTTTATTATGAAATTGTGAAATAAATGATACAAGTTATTTTGTAAAAGATAAAATTACAATTTACATACTACTGCCTTAATAAGAAAAATGATAAATTAAATAAGTGGGAAGGAACTCGTTTGGTTGAGTTGAGGAAGAAATAAAGTAAGAAGAAGAAAATAAATAGGGAAGAAAGAAATAAAAGAAAAAGAAAGAGAGGAATAACAGAAAGAAAAAGAGCAATTTTTAGTTGAAGTAAAAAGCACAAGAATTTAGAAGGAGGTTGGTTTGTGGGAAGTAAAGCAAAGCAAAGAAGGATTAAGAGCTATAATTATAGTAGAAAAAGTTAAAGAGGAATAAGGAAGTAATGAAAGCTTTTACTAAATAGTACATTCAGGAAAAGAGGTAAACAAAAGAATTGAGATTCTTTTGTTAATTTATTTGTTTAGAGATGCAAATTGAGAGGGTTTTAGTTTATTATAAGCATTAGAATTGAGGTTTTATATTGAGAAATTTTTCAAATGAAAATTCAATGAAAGTCTAGTGCTTTTGTGGTTTCACACCCATCTAGTAAGTGAATATGTTGTATGTTAGCTACCGTGTAATGTATGTGAAGTTTAAGGTAGTGTAGGAAATAGGTTTGCATATGATCCTTTGAGATTAGTGGACAATGTTTTGAATTAGTTATATCATATATTAGCTCCAATGTATATTACATGAAATGTATGACAGATGGTAAGAAACATTATGTACAATCTATTAAAGAGACATACAAGATACTAAACCATATGTACTGTATGTTGAACTCAATGTATGGGACATTAGGTTGAGAGATAATGAAGATTAAAGAGAGAATATATTATGTTAGGGGTTTATAGGGTGTGTAAAGCTAAATGTATCTTATGTTCATCATAATATGTAGTATGTGATCAAGAGAAGTTTTAGACATACAATTTACAATGTATGATACATTAATATTATAATATAGAAGAAAATTTAATTTATTATTTTTAAGTCAAATAATCATAAGTTAGTAGGAATATAGCAAAATAAGGAATTAACAATGAATGTGTATCTAATGATATTTGTAGAAAATCAAAATGAAAGGGAATTAGAAAATGTACTTTTACATGTGAATTAAATAAGCATTGTAATAATGATATAAATATAATATTAAATTATCTTTCAAAATATTTTATAATTGAGACATCATCATATGTTCTTTATTCAACTTTTTATTCTATTTATCTTATATCAAAAACTTTGTGGTATAATTGTTCATTGGCATAGCTTCTTAATGAATTTGTAATATAAGAAAGGGTATTGAATAAAATGAATGAAGGAAATAATTAAGGAATTTAGTATTACTTTGGTTTTGGGGGCATGATACATGAAACAAATGTATATTTTAGAAAATAACATAAAATTAAGTTTCTCTAAAATATTATTGTCTAACTCACAAGGTATTATTTGAGGTTTCATTACTAATATTTTATATAGGATGACAAACATCAGTTTATAGCATACTTTAAGTTAATAATATGCCAATTATGATATGATCTCATTGGGATTTGCCCTGAATACTTTTTGCAAGGTAGAGAGGTATAAGTTTAATATTATGCTTTTATTTATTAACTTTTGACACTAACACTTTGTTTAGTGATTCCTCTTTGAGACTTCACATGATGTTCACTCTTGTCTCCTTTTGTCCCTAAAGTTATTGGCTGAATAGATTCTATTTGTTCATCTTTTAGACTAGTTGATAGTTTTGCTTTGATAGCAAATTTTGCATCTTAGTTTCATTATATAGAGATTTCGTTCGCTTAGCTCACTTTATCTTGACTTAATTAAATTTTTGCCTCAAAAGGTCTTTAATCTAAAGTATATCACCTCTCATATAAACAATAAAATTGATATCATTATAAAAAATATGAGACAATTCATTCATGTAACCCCTCAACCTAAAAGTTTATTAGAATCTATTCCTTATATAGTGATTCATCTCTTGGAACATCATCTTATATTCACTCTCTGCTCTCTTTAATCTTAAGGATTACACACACCCATTAGGTTGTTTTAGAAGATAAAATCTTATAGGATGGTTATCTATAAGTTTTTTATGCAGTATTATGATGTTTATTTGTGACATAATTATATTAGGAGTTTATATTTGTAGCTTTTAGTTTGGCATGAATTTGTGTATGTTATAGATTACTATATCTAGGTATTTATCTTTTATTTATACAAACATTATCTAAATCTATTTGTTTAAAAATATGTTATGTTCTATGAGATTATTGGTTTGTAGAAATAAATAAATTAAGTTTATGTCTTAGTATTAGTATTCACTTAGGGAGTATTTGTACCCTTAGTTTTGAAATAAAAACTAGTGAGAATCCCACAAGATGAAGATAAATTATAAATTTTTAAATAATTTTTTCTTAATAACAAATATATTTATTTTTCAAATATTTTTTATAAAAATAATTTTGTATTAGCTGAAAACTTTGATTTATAAATATGTTAATTTATAATTTTTATGATTAAAAAAATAAAAAATAAAAGTTGAAACGATTCACCCAAATTTTTAGGTGATTTAATTCAAACTAGAACATACGTCCACCCCCAAACAAGGTCGGGAAAAACTCTACTAGTAAAATAATTATAATTTGAGATTTTTCTTTATGATTCACCTCCAATCTATTTGAGATTTTTCCCTATAATTCACTTCCAACATACTAGTTTTTATGAGTTCAACTATAACCCACGATATTGTGAGCTCAATCCCAACTTGATTTTTTATGAGATCAAATCAAACTTAGGTTTTTGGGAATGCTAGGATGCCCAACCCAAAAGAAAAACCAAAATATAATAAGAAATAAATTTTTGATAAAATTATACAAATTTTTTTATGCCTGTTAATAAATATTAAAAGGCACAAAGAGTTTAAAATTATGAAGAGAATTGAAAAAATAAAATCTTGAAAGAATTAGGCTTAGTTAAAAGAATTTAGAATTTCCAATTATCGTAAGTCGTAGGTTTTGCTAGGAGAAATTTGTGCTAGTAGAATATAATACAATCCTTTGAGATGTAAAATTCTTGTTCTTGTTTATTAATTATTTTATCAATAATGGTTGGGTTTATATAAAAAAAGTTTGATCATAGTCATTGAAAAGTAAGTGAAAAATTATTTCAAAAATCTACTTCCAACAGCTTAAAAAAATCTTAAAATATTCTTCCAAAACTACTAAGTGTAATAATTAGTTAATTAGCCTAAAGGTATAATTGATTAGAGCCATTGGATGTGATTAGTGAGGTTCTGAACTATTGAATCACAAAATATAAAAGTGAAAGAGTTTTGGATAGTAGAATAAAAAAGATTATATTTGGGCCATTCTATCAAGTTGTATTAGATCTAGGTCGTTCGATTTATCAATCATAAACAAATGGGTAAATCTGGATCGAAAGATTCAAACTAGAGAGATTTATACTATTGGATCAAGGATAGAGTATTTCAAATGATGAAAATAAAAATAACTATCCAATGAAGTCGGACGAGATTACGATCTTGAGGATATCGAGTATGGATCAATTAGTTATAACGAATGAAGCAGTAACCATCTTATTGGCTCATCAAAAGAATGATTGGACACACTGTTTAAAGGCGAAAGCAATCTCTGTTATGGATCACAAAAATACGCAAGCGAACGACATTGAGTGCTCCTAGTTTTGGATGTAATCAAGCATAAGGGATTTAGTCCCATATTGTTGGGAAAGGTAAGTATTTGGACTTTATAACCATTCACACAATGCTAATGTGTAGGGCCTAATTGGGGATTGCTCCCTCCTATTTACTAGGGGAATTCATGCCCTGGACGTACTAGTAAACATACAGGTTTAGTTATAGTGCAACCTGGTTCAATTCAATGCCTTACCCCTTCCAGTTTAGGAACCCATTCGTTAACCAAAATGGGTTGACTCGGTTTCGTTTCGACTATTTCTTAACCCATGGCTTGCGAGTGCCCGCTCAGGCTTGCCCAAACCTAAGAATTTTGCACTTTGGCACAAGTTGGGATGTGACAAAAATATTCTTAATTTTTTTAAAATTTTAATTTTGAATACTTTAACAGAAGTATGTTTTTTTAAAAATTAATCAAGGTTTAATAAACAAACTAATATGGAATTTCACAAAGATATGATTTAACTAAGAAAGAGATTGTAAAATTTAAAAATAGAATTCTATTCATTTGCTAAAAGGAGATGACTTAATAATTTGAATGTCTGAATATGATTTGAGATTGATACGAAAGGAGAATGTCTTAAATTCAACAAGCTAGCATTCCATTTCATAATAAAAAAATATTATTAAAGCTCATGTGCATGTGTTCAATTCTTAAAGCTTGCTGAACACTCTAAGGTATTCTGAAGACCACTAGTTCATCATCTTTAAAAAAACATGACTTGTTCTTTATATATAAACTTGTTTCACATTAAACAAATCTATTAAAATAAAATTCTAAATATGTAAGGTTTAACTTATCAAACACAAGGATGACTCAACAAGTTTTCATAATTTATATCTATGATCTTAATTTGAATTAGTATGTCATTAGGTTTATGTAGGGCTTTGACACTACACACACATATAGAGATCAGAATGACATATGAGCTGAGTTTTATTCTTTTAAGAGATATGAGTAATCATCCTTCTTACTACATGAGCAATCATCCTTTGAGATCACCTTTTACATAAATTATCTATTCCCTTAACAACCATCCTCATGTGTCCAAATCAATTTTAGGTATCCATTTTGAAACAACGAAACAACTTAAGCCAGTACCTTTTTACACAATCTTGCTGAAATGCTTTTGCTTCGAGGGTGTCTTACATAATATTTTTTATAGTTAAGTCAATTTCCCTCTTATGACTACTTAATAGGTGTTTAAAAACTACCTTGATACACGTCCTTAAGACCCTAATGTTTATTAAGAATGACTTTATGAAGATATTTCATAACTTAATGGCAATTCATGATGTAGCTTCTCTCATGATCATGCTTGAACTCAAAACTCCAATAAATCAATCTTCCTAAATTAGATCTCATGAATACTCTTTTGAACCTCTAATTTTGATTTATTTCATTATCACCCTCAAAGAATATCATCATGATTCCATTGATAGGATCTATGTTCCTAATTTTCCCTCAAAATATTCTAATGACTTTCTAATTCTAAGTTGACCTTGATGGCATCATCCTTATCTTAATTGATTCTTGATCTTAACCCTCATATTGATCTTCCCCTCCTCCCAAATATTGTGTAACAATTCTTTTAACAATAAAGACTTTGTTGAGTTCATTAAAGCTTTTGCTAAGACAAATATGACATTTTCTCTCATTCATCTAACCATCCCAATAATCTACCTTTGTATTAGGCTTTTTTCATTATCCTTCACAACCTTTATTCCACATTGATTTCTTAGAGTGATCTTTCAATGCCATGGAAAAGTGTTCATTATCAATAACACTAAATCTCTCTTCCTATAGTGATCTCCCTTTTAAGAAAGTTCTTATAACCTATAGCTTGTCTTTGTCAAATCCTAAATAGTAACTTAAAGGCACTCTGATGGTTGCTAACTTCGTCGCAAAAGTTTTTTTTTTGTGATTACAATTGGCAAGGGCAATGATTCGCCATGTGATAACATATTGACTACTCTTACTAAGGCAATATTAAACATTCATAATTGTTCATAATATTGCTTTAGCATCGATGTTAGTTATTTAGAGTAGAACAAATTAAGCATCCAAGATTCCACCATCAATAGCTATTGTTTCTTAGTTATAAATTTTAAGAGGTGATTAAAACCTTCTCGTTGCTAATATTAGAAGCTAATCATGATGAAAGTTTCCAAATGAAAAATAATAAGAGTCAATGTATGAAAAATTAGTTTCAAAGGAAAAATTGACTATAACTTTCTCTTTGATTACTTCATACTATACCCCAATTATTACATTATTTAATTAACGATCTAACTTCGTTGTTTGACAAATCTACAATCTTCACAAATTTGGGCATTTTTTTCTCTTTTTTGTTATGAAATTATCTTTTATTATTAAAAAAAGAAAAAAAAGAAATTAAATATATTAATTTATATACAAAGTACTAATATTATGACATAGACAATCACTTTAATGCACATATAGAGGTTTCTCCACTTATTAGTATAAAATTTAGTAGTGTCAACTTGTCTTGAGAAAGAGGTAGAAAGTTTTGATGAACTATTAAATATATTTGTTGGCTAATATTTTTTGTCTTCCATTTTTATTTCCTCACATAATGCCTAATTGGTCTAGCCCTTCTTATCCACTACAAGTGATTGCATTCCATGCATCAACTAATTAAAGAAGATGCTTATCTTAGATTAGCTATCAAAAACTAATTAATAAACCCTTGAAATATGATTCAAGCTTTACACATGAATGTTTACAAGTCAAAAGGGTTGTTTTCATACCACACAAATAAGAAAGAATCGTTTGCTTTGATGAGTGGCCACATTTGGTAGCATTAGCCTTTAAAACTAAAGGATATGTTTTGTCTAACTCCATAGTGCACTAAAAAAATGGCTCCCTTATGTGTATATAAACATATAAATATATATGTCTGTGTACACATATTTGTACATATGCATATATATATATATATATATATATATATATATATATATATATATATATATATATATATATATATATATATATATATATATATATATTTACAAGTTATGATAATTATAAAAAAAATGTGTAAATATTGTGATACTAAATATAATTTATTTTGATATTAAGATATTCAAATTTATTCTAAATTTATCTATGAACACCAAAAAATATTTTAATACCTTATTTATGTTAGTCATATTCATGTTGTACATCTTTTATGAAATTTGTACCTCTCATTGTGTAAAATATATCTAAACAACAAACTTATTAATTTATAATATTTTGTAGATTTATATTAACCAAATTTGAACCTTTTTTAATTAAATTTTGTCAATATGTCTCTTTGGTTTTCTCCATTGTCACATCTTTTGGGACAAACATTATATGAAAAAAGCTGTCTTCAAGAACTTTCATCTTATAAAACAACTCAGCCCACTAATAATTTTTTTATTTTTATTTAAATAATTTAAAAATAATTGTTACCAAGAAAACATTATTTAAAAATAATTGTTGCCAATAAGAAAATAATTTACTCATTCCTTTTGGATTATTAGACCTTGATTTGGTCTTTTTTTTTTGTTTTTTTTTCATAAATTGAAGTTAGATTGCTCTACTTTAATCCCATGTATCGTTTTGTCTTTTGTATTTTCAAAAAATAATTAAATAGGTTTCACTAATTTATAATTCTCTATGCCTAACATAATAGAGACTCTTTTCATTTTTATAAATATTAATTTTCAAAAAAAAAAAAACAAAAATACAAAACCTTATCATTACATAAATGATGTTATCAAGATTTGTTTAGATATTTTGAAAATATGAGAACTTATTTGATATAGACATCATAAAATAATAAGATTTGTCATTTATTCATTTTTTTAACATTTTATTACATTATAAAATGTCTCCATTTGTGGGTTTTCTTTTAAGTCTAAATAATACAACAATATTTTTTTAGAAGTTGAATTTATTTATTTTTAATAAAAACAATAAGATATCATTGTATATTTTGTTTTTTAAGTTTTTACTTTTTATTTTTTGAGGATGGAAGGATTTACAACCTTCAAACTTTGTGGGGCTAAATTGTTGGGAATCAAGTCCACATTAGAAAGAAATGTTGTGGTAGAGGACCAAACATATGGACACCAAAGTGGATGGGGCATCTGGGTCAAGTCTATGATTTATGCTCATATGTCAAATAAAAATCATTTGCTTGCATGGCTATGAATGGTTTGATGGACCAATACACAACTTTTTTTTTTGTTGTTCATCATTATTTAGAGACAAGTGCAAATTATGGGTTAACACTCAAGCCATGATGCCTTTCTTCTCAACTCAACTCTCCTCTAAATAAAATAAAGAAAGCTCACCCATACACATAGTATTCCCTTCATTCAAAATAAATTATTTTCGATTTTTATAAAATTATTTTTCTTAACAAATTTTAGATTATATTGACATTTACATATTATTAAAATTTAGATATTAATGTTATTAAAAAAATGCTCAATCAATTGTCTCAAAGTATTAATTATACATTTTTCTCATCTAATATTGTTGATGTTTCAAAGTTAAGTCAATATACCACAAATAATGTTGAATTTTTTTTTTTTTTGTGGTGCTTAATACAAAATATAACGTAAGATATGCAGCAGAATATCATTTGAGCTATCATTTGGTGACCATGTTAGGTCTAATAACAGGCAAATTATTACACACAAATAGTCTCCATTAAATCAATTTTTCAAGATTACAACCTTCCCAATTCATGTTTAATAAAGAGAGGCACTCTCCTTCTATATTTAAAAGTTTATTTTGGATATTAATGACATCAACAACTTTATTTTCTTTTCTTTTTTTTTTTTTTTAATTTTTGATCTCCTCCACTTCCTTCCACATTCTTACCCACTAAGCTTGGCTGTGACCTAGCTGGTTCCCCTCTCACATTCAAACCACATCAAACCAACCATTATATCAATATAAAAGGGCATCGTCCTTCTTGCCACAAATTATTAAAACCCTCTTTATCTTTTGATAAATGAGTTGAATCACATGACACCACACGTCTCTTTCATAAAGGAAGATGGGTTCTCTTCTCCCTTCCCCACAGATAAGAGCATCATGATTTTTGGAACGTTATGAACTCTTCCTCATAACTCCAACAGGCCTGTGATAGCAATGGAATTTATTGACTTAAATGCAGATGGGTGGCCAAAACGAGAGAGATGACTCATTAGTACTCATCTCTCTCGCATGAAAAATGAATAATCTTCAAACAAGACAAGTTTATGCTTCCCATAAGATGAAAAAATGTTATTCTAAAGCACTACCAAAGCACTATCTTCAACTTGCATATGCATCTCATCTGGCCCCAAAGGGCCACTCGTTTGAAACAAGACAAGTTTATACCAGTTTTTTCAATGCAGCTGTGCGTGATGACAGGTCATAGAAAGAGACCACCAGTTCTAATTTTTGAGAGCAGAACAGATGAGACGAGTCTAAAGAACACATGACAATGGTACAGTTTTGTTTTATCTTTACCTTGTAATCAGCTGTTAACAAATTAGGTTATGCTATGGGAAAGTCTAACAAATTATCATTAAAAAAATAATATTTTTTATTTATAACAAAAAAAACTTTCAATTAAGTCCAAAATAGTATAGGTGGCACAGCTATGATTTCATGATTGAAAAATGAATCGTAACATTCCATCAATACCTGGAACTGGTTCAGACAACATTAGGTCTATTTTCCATATGAAGATTAAACCATTTTTTAACCTATGAACTTAGTGGAATTCTGGAATAAATCCAAAAAAGATATATTTCAATCCGGCTCATAGAAAATTAGATTAAATGTGAGCATCAATTATTAAACCTGTAGATGAGTTTTTTTTTCCAACAAAAACTAAATAATGGTGAGGAAGATTTATGAAATGTGGACCCGGATATGTTTGCAGGAGTTAATTCCAATGGATGATTACACTTTGTTTTTATGAAAAATTCTTTAAATAAAGAAAAACCATTGCCTCTTTGGCAGAGAAAAAAACTTGCTAACATTTGTTAAGGTTTGGATTTGATACGTTTAGTAAATGTTCATATGAAACAAAATTGAAAATTTGTACCATGCATAGGTAAGTTATAAATGTTTTATATAATATTATGAGTTTGCTTATTGAAGAAGAGTATTTAATGCATAAGCAAAAGATAATGGGCAGGGAATCAAAACTTTTTGAGAATTCACCCTTCTCTTCATGGTGCTATCCTTGCATATGTGTTGAGTAGGGCATCGACACCCATTAGAACAATTTCTAGCTTTAGTAAGAAATGGTTCCTCAATTGGATCTAAATATTATGCCATTGTCTATTATTAGTTGCCAATAAATTAGTCATTAAAAATTTATAAAATCCTTGGTAATAAGAATATATTGTGGTAGATTATAAATTCATCATACTTGCACTAATTCAAGTATAGACACAATGAACAGATGCTAGTATGATAGTTTAGTCATAAAATCAATATCAACTTGTTTGATTTTTTCATTGATATTGCCATGAATGGTCATTGTTTAACACAATGATCAATCTCACAAGCATTTAATTGCTAATTGATTATCATTTGGTCACTTTCTAAAATGTCAAACATTTATTTTGTTTTACCTCACTTAATGACAAGAATGTTGGTCGCAATTGATATTGTAACTCAGTCATTACATTGAAAGGCAATCACAATTGGTTTAGTGGATTTGTCACAATTGTTTCACAAATCAAATGTCGATCCAATGCATTTCATTCTAGTTTCATAACAGCAAATATATTTTCCCTTATATAAATTTCATTAATGATTAATTGAGAGATAACGTGTTCCACTTTTTATAAAGCCACAAAGGACTAATCATTCATGTCAAATATGTGATGCCTATGACAAAAAAGATAAGGAGTCATCATCATATGATGTATTAATGAGAAGAATCATTAAATAATGAATGACTCTTGAAAAGCTTATACATGTATGATAGAGAGATGAATAATCTTATATTAAAAAAGAGGTAAATATTCTAAGTTTTATATGCAAAATAATGGTATTAAAGTGTCGAGAAACTTTTAAAACAAAACTATATTTGATTAACATGAGATGACCAAAAAGAACTAATACATTGGCATAATAAGCTATGGTTGTAACGTTATGATATTAAAGCAATACTTCTCATAGTATGATGTGGTTTAATGATGAACCAAATAAAAAAAAATATAGCTTTATAATACCTGAATTCAAAGAAAACGAGGTGTGATCATCAAGTGATGACTTGAGAATAGGAATCATACGACAAATAATAACTCATAATAGGTTTTTAGGTGAAGAGGTACAATGATAAATAGTTTTATATTAAAAAAGAGGATAAAAATGTGTGTGTACGTGTATTTAAGATCATAATTTTAAGATGCCAATAAATTTTGATAAAATTCACTTTTGTTATATGGAATTATCAAAAGAACACAATACCATTAGATAGTAAGGTTGGTTTATCACAAAACACATCTATTACAACACGAATAATTAAAATAAATAGAGCAGTCATAGTATAATTTGAAAATGATACTAAAAACAAGAATAAGCCAAAAAAGTTCTTATCTCAAAAAAATGAACAAATAATTTTTTTTATAAAAACTATATTAATCACTCTCACTCTCACCATTCTTGGAAGAATCTTAGGATGGGTCCACAAGGTGTTGACAAAAGTTTTGTAGAACATGTATACATGTTATATTCAAGTCATTGTCTATGCTATTGTTGGGTTCTAATTGGTTCAAATGAATACCATCGTTAGATACTCTATTTAGCTTTATTAAGATTTTAAGCTTAAAACAATATGAACACAAAGTGGACAACTCATCAAACTTGCTTTAAACTCGAATAATTTGAACACAAACTTTGTTGGGATTCTTTCCATGCAAGAAATGATCCATCCATCTATATTATGTTATTCCATCAAACATGCTTTAAACTCAACATCAATAAGCAAATACTCTTTGAAATATGTTTTGAAGATAATATTAATAAAAGATAAGAAAAGAAATAATAATTATGTATAGTTATGTGATTTTTATGATATATGACAAGAATGATTTGTGATTCTTTCGTTTATATTATCTCATGGTTATCACTTTTTGAGTGATCATGCGACCTTATAGAGGTAATAAGATACGATTATGCTTGCTAAGTGATTAAGCTGATCCTAAGGAGAAAATACAATTGGGTTGTTACTAAGTGATCGAGTTGACCAATTTATGAGAATATGATTTCGTAGTTACTTACTAAGTAATTAGCCAATGAATTAATGAGATAATATGATTTGATCATTACCTTCTGAGTGATCATGTCGAGCAATTGATGAGATAATAAGATAAAGTCTTTCAATGCTAAGTGGTCGAGTCAACCAATTGATAAAATAATAATCATTTAAAAAACATAATATTTAATTTGAAAAAATGAGAATGATATGAGAATAAAATAAAAATGATTAAAGAATAATAAATAATAGATTACCACAACATGCAAAATATAGTATGACCATACAAACATATGCTTAAGAATGAGTGTATCCATTATCCTTAAGTTATGTGCCTTAAATTGGTTACTTTATAGATGCTATGCCTTTGCTATAAATCTATTATCATTGTATTCTTTGTTACAATACTTATTGATTATTTATAATTATCAATTTATCTACTAAGTAATGAAACTCACTCTTTACTTATATTATATGTCATCCCACAAAGAAGCATAAAGGTAAAAAAATCTAGTAGTGATTAATATAGATTCTTGATAGAGTGCTATGAAGTGAGTTGGGGTTATTAACTTCATTTTTTGTGTTATTTGAGACTATACTTAAACTTTGACCATTGTAGTTGTTTTTTTCCTTTTTGTTTTTGGACAATACGATTTAATAAAATGCTATGCTTTATCGTCATCCTTGTTTAAGGAATTGTTGTGTCCTCAATTTTATTATTTACTCAACTGCTTTCTTGATATTTTTTTTCATATTGTATGTATTGTTAGGAAAGTTAGGTGCACCATTTGTCATAACTCCTTTATTAGACATAAAATCACATTCTTCTTTATAAACTATTTATTAGCTTTTTTACCTAATCATTTTCTTAGAGGATCTTTAAGGTTTATCTTAATCTTATAAAATTCAGGGGAAACAACACATTATTAAGAATTGTATAATAATATTTTCACTTGGATGAATATGTCGGCTATTTTCATATATAATTTACTATTTGTCATAATGATTATTGCTAAAAAATAGCAATAATTGTTATTAATCATTATGAATTTTGTCTCATTTGTTATCACTTCTCTTCAAAAATACATATTCATAAACTAATAACTTCATTATATTAAATCTTTTTTCTAATAAAAATAAATAAAAATTGTAGTTAAAATTGATAGTAGCTCAAATTGTTTTTTACATCAAGAATAATTTCAAACTCAATTGCAAAATCATGAGCATCTATTTAATGTTAAAAAATAGTTTTAACTTTTTTTGTATTTTATTAATAATATTAAAATATAAAATATTATTTTTTTATAATAAGCAATTTATATACATTAGAAACCTTAACACATATAATGAATAAATAATCTTTAAATTAATTTTTTTCCTTAATTTTGTTAGAAAAACCTTGACAAGACATCCTACTTTCATGTACTTCAAATCTTGATAAATAACATTTCTTATATATTTTACGTAATCCACAACTTGTGACACTTTCATGAATTACATAAGTTTTTCAATTAAAACAAGAGATATGAATGACTCAAGGTAGCATAATTCTTTTAGTGTTGAATTCAATAACTAGAAAATACTATTAATGAAATTTGAACCAAATATTTTTGTTGACAAATATTTCAAAATTATAAAGATTTACTATTAAGTGTTGATTTGCACATGCTTTCTTTATAAAATATTCCTTAATGAATACATTTAAATTTCCTGTATGGTTAATTTTTTAGTAGAAAATAAATAAGTCCTCTATTATATATATTTAAAATGATATTTTTATTGATTTTATCAAAATAATTTCATTATTCATCTTAGGCTCACAATTTTTAAATGCTTTGATAGACATGAATTTGGTAAAAAGAAAATAAACATATGAATGTCCATCATCCTTTGCATTGTGTCAGTCATACATACGATACATTAGGTCTGACACATTGTGTATCACATTTTTAAAATATCATTTAAAATCTTCATGAAGGAGTGTGTTTTCATCATACATTTTCACGTATTGTCAATTCAACCTTTGTGTACGATATGATTATCTTCATGTGCAATATGTGAATCACAAACAAAATATTAGAACGGTCCCAAGTCTACACTAAAACATTTCCAAATCAAAAATCAACTTCAAGCTCATAATATGAACAACTTAATTTCATTAGTTATTTCAACATGATAATTTTTTGAATGCTTTGTTAGACATGAATTTTGTAGAAGCAATATGATTTAGTTTATCTATCACTTAAAATTATTACCAATGAAGAATTTTATTTTTGTAGCATCACTCACAAATTGAGTAAAAACAAATATTATAACATGCAAATGGTCCATGACTATTGGAATCCAAGGATTATAAGAATTTTTAGTTGAATTTTAATAAATGAAAGAAGTACTTGAAGAAAACTATTATTTGTGGATTTGGGTTTTCTCTTATCTCTTATATGAAGATTCCTTCTTAGCTAAACACTAAAAAATCTTTGTATACGCTATATTATTGCTTGATGTGTTTGGTTTTTATTTTTTTATGTTTATATTCTGTTCTTTATGCAAAATAATGCCCTTGTTTCAAATGGTAGGCCATTCAAATGTCTACCAAAATACCAACTGGGACCATTCTTGTTAGGACCGAGGACATTTATTGAAGAAAACAGCCTTTCAATTGTTTGGATCAACACATAACTTGCAAGGGAACCTCACTGCAACAAGACAGCCTTTTGGTGAAGCAACCTAAAGTCATTTTTTTGCAGCAAATTCATGTCGACATAAGTAAGCTCTGTTCGATAGATGCCACTAAAGTCCAAAGAAGCTTTTCAAAAAGTATTTTACATGTAAATAAAAAGTTTATAAAAATGTTTTGACAAAGCTCAATGCTTGCAATAATGGCAGAACTTGGGTGTCATTTATAAAGTGGTACATGTTGTACAATCGCTCATGCCTTGTCTCACGGGAAGCAGATTTGATCATTGCTTCAGCACCTGAATCTGCTTTACTTGGATCAAATCAAAGTACAGAGACACAAATCCTTTCACCACTTGGACAAGGGGTAAATGCTAGAATCCAAGGATTAAAAGAGTTAATTTAGCATAATTTGATAGTTAATCTCTGCAAGTGTTAAATGAGATACTTTGTTTAGCATTTTATCTAATGTTGCAAGATGAAAAGATTTTGAAGCTGTATTATACAATTAGTGTGACCTTGATTAGTAGGCTTAAGTTTCTAATTATTGAATGTTTGTCTAAATGTACATTGAATCCAAAAAAGTTGATACAACTCACCTACTAATCCTCTATCAAGCAAGATGATTTGCTTATTGATGATTTTTTATTTTTACAACCAAGATAGTCTTAATAATAAAAGAATTATTCTTCCTTTTTTTTTATTTTTGAAAACAACTCCTTATCAAAAATTTTTTTGAACCACACGAAACATACACTCCTCCCTGTCAACAATCCAACCACCAAATAGATGGGAATGGCCCCAGAATATCTTAAGGTCATGTGCACCATATTAAATACCATGATGCCGCCAAAAAAGGGAAGAAAATGAAGAGAAGCAAGAAAACAAGAAACCTAAGCCTACCTTCCATTTGGCCACTTTCTCCCACAGACACACTTCAGTAGCTTGGTGACCTTGCTAAGGATTGATTTGACATAATTATAATACACAAAAATTTCTTAAGAAATATTTATTGAAAATATTATTAATTATATATAGGAAAAGGATAAATACCTTTTTTATTGAAATTTAAAAAAAACCCAGAAAAATTTTTAACCCTTTCTCAATTCTTAAGGCTTTTCCTCCCATATTCTCCTCTCACTCAGCTACCACCATTCAAGAAGCTTTCTTAAAGTCTATACCTCTCATCCACAAAGCAAGATGTCAGGATGCCTTTTCCCTTTGCCACCACTCAATGGGTGACCACTCTCTCTTTGATGCTTTCATTCCCTTCTTACCCACTTTGCACATACCGGATTAGCTCAAGCTTTATCATTTCATGAGATTTAGGTTAAGTGTTCCATGAGAGGTTTGTTTAAGCTCCTACTCTTCAATGGTGGTGGTTGGCAAAAGAACTATTAAAAACATGACATTTAAGGTTGTTTTTATGATTGTTGAATCGTTTTCAGTACTTGTGCTGGAAATTACAATCTAGAAAATGTAATTTTTTTTTTTTTTTGGGTATGAAGAACATTTAAAATCTAAAAGGCAAGGTGAAGAGGACCATCTGGTGTTAGGTCAATGAAGCTTTCATTTATGATTCGTGGCGTGAAGCTTTTGATTGCCTCTCTGCCAAAAAAGAACAGTTCTCTCTTTCCTTTTATTACGGGGGTTGTTTAACAACTGACCTTAAGAGCAAATAATATACTTCAAAGCAGTAGAAATGTCAAATACAGTTAGGAAATGGGATTGCTCATTAAGTTGACCTGCAAACTTCTACGCCAATTTAGATTGCAAGATTTTACAAACATTTTGATGGTATTTATGCCGAGTTAAAGTGTTAAATGGAGCAAATACATGCCATTTTTGTAATATTTTTTTCCTAGATTAAGCCATAGGGCATGATTATTATTGCCTTTCACATGTATATGTTTTACATAATTCATCAAAAATTTCGGTTCAATTTATGCCAAAAAGAACTGGAGGATGAACTATGTATCCATGACAATTGTTTCTGAAAACGTAGAAGTATAAACAAGGTCTGGTTTTTCCAATTCAAAGCTAATCAAAGACAACCTTTTAAATAAAAACTCTGCAGTTTGTCATCATTATTGGAATAGTTATGTCAAGAAGGAGTCTTAAGCTTATAATATTCTCCTTAAACGATTATTATTTCTTCTAATTGTCATCAATCTGACATCATAACAGTTCTCCACAGGACTCAGCTAAAGTTATTGCTTCAAGTGCACATGTTGAGATCATTGTGACATCTGATCAACTACCCACCATCACAAGCTTCCATTTATTTCGATTTTTTGGCTACTAAAATTTTCAGCTAGTTAATTTGACCTAATCAAATGTAAGGTTACATCGAAAAAGATTGGCCAAAAATCATAATCCATTAACTACAATTACCACATTAGTAATGATACCTGCTAGCTTTAAATCTTTGACAATATTTGCCTTCAAAAGATAGCTCGATCAACGAAACTCCAACTTACACCTGCCGAACACAAAGTAGGTATTTCAAGTAGTTTTATCTTACATTTTGAAAGATATTATTTCCACAGCTCGATCCTGTGGTCTTCAAGTCTCAAGGAAATAGCTTTGCCAATAAACATAAGTGTACATTTTTCTTGCTACAATTGGATGGTTTATTTGAAGGTCCCACATACACAAATTCGAGAAACATTGAGCTCAAAACAAGTATGTTAACAGATATTTTGTTGAGGATAAAAGATAGGATTTTACGTGATTTGGTCTTAGCTAACCTCTCACCTTCTAACTCTCAAAAGTGATCATATATTTCATTCATACAAGAAATGTGATCTAATTTCGTTTCTCTCAAACCTATTAAGGTTTCCACACGAGACAATGTATGTAGAGATCCCAAATAAATTCTAGTTACATAATTATAATTAGTAAAACTATACATTATAAACAAATCCATCTAAGCTAAATACCACTTGAACCTATTTATAATTATGTGAATCTCAAAATATAAGACCTAACACTTAACATAGCCTTACTTTATATTTTGAAATTTGTTTCCATGTTTGAGCATACAATTTTCTAATTCTTGCATGGCAACAACTTTTATGTTTAAATTGACCTCCTCAACAAAACCTCCTTTAAAGATAATAAAATACATTGAAATTTAGAAATGATAAAGAAATTCAATTTTTTGCTTTTGAATACCTTTACTCTTTTCAAAAACATTTATCTCTCATTTTCTTTATTCAAAAGAAATGATTGTCATTCTTAAGTAAATACTCTTCTATGATTCTAAGAATTATTGCAATTAGTGAAAGTTTCATTATGAGGGGATAAGTTAAGCTCAACATATACTTAGATAGATAACAATAATAAAAAGGATTAAGCATATGGTAAGTGTAACATCAATTAGATACTAAGGCTTTAATATTATTATTTTTAATTTTCAATGTGAGACTAAATGAATTTCACTTGCATTGAACAAATCTTCCTTTCAAATTAGAATTTCATTTAGATTACCTACTATTTTGTCTATTTTCTCAAACAATTATATTAATTTTTCTACCCTGTAAGCTTTGTTAGAACCTCATCATTGGTTTAGCTATTCTTGATGGATTTATTGCTCAAATTAACAAAGTTGGAACTATAACTATTGGCTTTACTTCTCTTATCAGTTCTATCACCCTTAATGGCTATAACACACTATATTTGTTTTGTCACCCTTATCACCTTTGTTTGAGATATCATTATTGGCTTTAATCTTAATCAATTGTATTAGAAACCTCACTATTGGCTTTGTTGTTTTTGTTGGTTGTCATCAATGACAACTCTACCATAACATATTGATTACTGCATTGTTAGCTTCGTCGGAACCACTATCACCTTTAGTTTTGTAACACTTGTTGCTTTGTCAACTTTATTAGCTCAAACATGTCACATTGAATTTATTACCCATCAGTTTTCCAAAACAACCATTATTGTCTCTGTTGGTCTTGTTGTCTTTATTAGTTCTCTTGAACAATCAAGTTCAATTATGTTACCCAAAATTGTCTTGTTAGACCATTGCCATTAACTCTACCACTTGATCAACTCTATTACACTACATCAGATTCAACATATTATATTGACTATATCACCATTGTTAGCCACTACAATTCTTACCATTAATTTTGTTCCTTTGTTGGCTCTATCACTCGTATCAGCTTTGCTACCCTTATCAATTTTGTCATATTATATCAATTATGCCGTCACGTGTGCTTTGTTAGAGCCATCACTACTGGCCATACTACTCTTACTAATTTTAACAGTAATAATGTGAGGAATGCAATAAGTAAAGTTACAAAGATCTTTAAGTAATTTGACCCTAAATAACGAGTTTATGGTCACCCTAACCACAAAATATTAGATTTAAATAATTATAAATGTCTTTTGCAAAGTTGGGTAGGAAATACCCTTGCAAAGATTAAGAGGGATTATACCTATTGTGATGAACTAGTCTCATTTTATGGAGGTGTTGTCTTGTTGGGTCACCCCATCCCAACTTAAGCGAGTTTTGACTCAAAAATCATCTCAATATCTTAAAGACTACAGCATCACATATGAAACCTTAAATCTTCCCTTTATGGTCAATGTAGAGTTATTCATTCATTTACACCACCTAGAAACCTACTACAAGCCGCACCTTGTTTGATGATTGTTTTTCTTGAGACATTATCTGGCTATCCCTCCCCTCTCCACTCTCTTTGGTCTTGAGTGTTATAAGCCTACTAACTTTATCTTAGTTTATCCATAAGTCACATAAGACAAAAGGAGGTACTTATGTAGTATCAAATTTGTGATGACCCACACTTTTTATGTCAATGTATTTTTCCTTTATGTTGTCTTATGTTAATTAATTTTTTCTTCCAAAAGTTGCATCAACATCTTAGGACATAGTATTACAGATAATGTGCAAAATCTTCTCTTCATAGCATAGTGAAATTATTCATCCTTATACCTCTGCATTTAAAATCTTGTTATTAGTTACTCTGTCTAATAATTCTTGTTCTTAGGATATCACTCAATAATTACTCTCCATCCTTTCTAGTGTAGGGTGTTAGATTAGACTAAAAGAGGTTATAATCACTGAGTCAAAAGAGCTTATAATAACATTAGCCCAAAGGAGTCTACAATAATATGGTATCAAAGTAATAACAAATCAAATTCGATGCGATTCAAAGATAAACCAAGCAGAAGCTAGTGGATCTGTAATACTTAGGACTGAAAATGACATAGAATGATTACAGGTGATGTTCTAAAGAGGAATCATTAGACAAATAGCAGTCTTTAGTGGACTTCTAGGTAGACGTCATAAAGATAAATAATTCCACATTAACCATAAAAGAGAAGATCTTAATATTTAAAAGTAAAGTATTAAGCTTTAAAATGGTGAAACACCTTTTGAGAGAAACTCAGACTTGGATCCATTGAGGACTTCATAATTAAGCGTATTGGGGTTGGAGTATTAGGATGGATGACCAAGAGAGAAGACCCATTAAATATTAATAAAAGTCAATTAGATTAGGTCAATACCTCACCTTGAAGGTTTAGATGTTACAAATATTTTGAGTGAAAATTACATTGTTATCATGAAATTAAGAATTGTATTGCTCAATACCTGTCCAACTAAATCGGATGCAAATTGGATGGTTCAATGGCCATCCAACAATACTTTAGTTTGGTGGCTTAGTTTTATAGAAATTATTGGATCCTTTGTCAAAAGGTCATATAAACATTGGACAAAGCATCATTTGATATGATTCCCATTTTATAGAGACTCCAATTAAGACTTATATATTTATCTCAATTGAGTAGATCATTTGTCGAATAGTTCAACACTTAGTGGATAGCTATTTGATGGATTGCTGAATGGTTCAATGACCGTCTGATAAAGATTAATTTCTATTTTAAGTTTTTTTATCATTGTCCTATGATGTTTGCAGCAATATAAAAACTTTAAAACAAAACTTGTTTTGAAAAAATCATATAAAACATTTTGCAATTTATAAATTTATTATATTGTAGAAAAGTTACGTTTTTGTAATTTGTTGAAACTTTATAGAAATATTTTGATTGAGTAAATATATAAGTAATATTGTGTAAGCACAGACTTTTAAACTCATTGTTTAACAAGCCCTAGTGCATCTTAAGATTAATGTATAATTTTAATTAGTATCAAATAAAAATGATTCTAAAACCTGAGAGTAGAATCACAAGACAATGAGTAACTCTTAGTAGATTTTTAAGTGAAGGGATACATGGATTAATTTCTCATATTGAATAATAAGAAATCAACTTTGGTGTTTATGAGAGATGCTATTGTCTTAAGATGTCAAGACATCATTTATGACCAAAATCCGCTTAGATTAAGATGAGGTGCTCTAAGAGGATAATACCTAAATATAGTAAGATCAAGATACCATTTTTGGTATCAAAGCAAAATCCTTTACTAGCTTAATGTGGTTCAAAGATGAACCAAATGAAAATTGGTTAGCCTATAGCACTTCGAAACTAAGAAGGTGAGAGTATAAAGATAAATTATTCTATATCGATTATTAAGATATCAATTTTAGTGTTTATATGAGATATTATGGTCTTAAGTCTTTGAAGATCTATTTGAGAGGAAAATCCACTTTGGTCTAAATATGGGAACACTATCTGGTCATAATGAGACTAGGATATCACAAACATCACTTCTGGGCCACTTGCTAATTAGCACAATAAGTTGATCAAATTTTATTGATTTTATACTCCAAATAAGTATAAAGTCAAGATATGAAAGTCACTCCATGAAAGGATATAAAATTATATGAAGTATGATCTTGTTATTATCAAATAATTCACACAGATCCATAAGATCAAATGTCTAACTATCTTGACTCTGTTGCTTAAATAGCTCTATTAAAATAATCACCACTAGCTATTCTACTTTTTTCAACTCTGTTGGCTCTTGTCTTGTTATATCAATTCTCAAATTTTTTAATTATATCAAAATTATCACTATTGTCTCTATTTCACTTTTTAGCTTTATCACCCTTATGAGCTCTCGTGGACGATTATTGCCGACTATATCACCCATTATCGTCTTTGTCGAGTCATTGCCATTGACTATACTGCACTACATTAGCTTCATTGCATTATTGAACCTACCACGTTACATTGGCTCAGCCACCTTGTTGGAATTGCCACACCAATTTGGCTCCATCAACTCTATTGGCCCCATTACACCATACCAACTCCGTCGACCTTATGAACCTATTGTACAAAATTGGCTCTATCACACCACTTTAACCCAAAAGAACTATGTATTGGCTCTAATATCATTTGCTAAATAGAGTTTAAGCATAAAGCTCCATGTTGGACCTAAACATACATTAAGATGGACACCCAATATCTCTAGACCTTAAACTTCTAGATAAAAGTCACATTGATTGTATATTAATGCTCAAACAATATTCCAATCTTATAATGTGAAACTAATAAGCCCATTCCCTCTTGCACCCAATAATTTTCTACAATCAAATGGATAGCAAATAAATCCTTTTCTCGAGGTCTTTTTTAGTCCAACAAATTCGTCACCATTGATGTCCTCAAACAGACTATTTGGCGTTTATTGAAGATGTTGAGTTTTGATAAGGAACTTTGAACTAACCACGATTAAGATAAGGTCGATCCAGCTGATTCATTCTTCTGGCTTATCCTTTCATATTCCATGGAGTTAGAATTCTTTAACATATAATGTATTTTTCATGAGCTAGCAAACAATCTGACAGATTTAATTCACATGTTTCATTTATTTTTTCAGACCTACGATTGTTGAACTGGTGATAGAAAACAAGCAATTCCTAACCCCTCTTTTTCTGTTTTGGCTGCATTCAGATTACATTCCAAGGGATTGTTGCACCATGGCTTTTATCTCTTACAGCTGCAAAAGGCTGAGTCAAAGCATGCGCAACTTAGTGTGTGTAATGGTTTAAATACTAGTCAATAGTTTCTTCAATTAAGATCTCATGAAGATTGAAGTTTCTATTCATTCACGAAATTCTTTCAATCTTCCAAGGCTACTCCCTTCAACAAAGTTCCTGGAGGAACTTTGTTGTTTCGATGTTTGTCGCACAGTTTGTCACCTCTAACAAAGCATTCAATTGAATGAAGCTCACTTGTTTCCTAGAATTCAAAAACATTAAGAATACAAAGAACGACTCTTTCAAAAAACACCATTTCGACTCAATTATAACCCATTTTTCAAAAGATCATTTTCAAAACCTTCTTCCCCCAAAAAGAATTTTTGTACACAAAAAGGTGTTGCTTTGTCAACATTGTGGTGCTCATTCATGAAAGATTTGTCATACATGGTGATTGATTTGCCATCCATCTGTAATTGAGGTTTTATATCATACAGGGATAAGCTAATTTAATGGATCCATATCGATTGCTATGGAGTAGATTTACACAACAAGAGTTACGTTGTAATCAATCATTATCTTGGTCAAGTGATTCATAAGGTACTGCAAAACAAAGCAAGCTGGAGATCTTGCCGTGTTTCAAAGCACTACCATGATTCTTTCTTCACTGGAAAATTAACCCATTCACCAGATTGCTTTGCCACCACAGACAGATGATAATCCAAAGTTGCATAGTTGTCACATGCTGAAGCAATGGACAATGGATGTGCATAAAGATGAGAAGGCTTCTTCAATGGAATATGCCTCACTTGTACTCAAATTTCAACTGAGCTCATCAGAAAGTGAGAAGGATGCATACAAAATTGCTGATTTGTCAATTGTGATAGAAACTAATAATTTAAATCACATTGTATTTTTAAAAAATAAAACCATTATGAGGTTGTCATCCAAAATATCTATATCTAAAAATTTCTTTAGTGTCATAGCATGGGATGATCAACTCTTAATATGTCTCTTGCTCAAGTAAAATCATATATGTGAAATTTGTATCACACAAAATGAACTTCTAAACAAATGTTAAAATGAAATATTTCTAGTTATATACATGACCTCTCACTAAAAAGGTCTTTTGTGACCTCTTGAGCCAATATGGGGTGACAAAAAATCTCAAGATTGGCCGACTAGTGCAATAAAGAATAATTTGTTGCAAATTATGAGAGTGCAATGTCCATAAGAGAGGGTGAATTGCATAATTTATAAATTTAAAAAAATTTCAAACAAACTCAAATTATTTGATAATGTATAGCAATAGAATATTTTTTTTCTCAAGTCTTAATTGCTCTTATAACACTTATTTTAAGAAATATTATTAAGTTTGTAAAACTAGTTATGTTGCAAGACAAGTGCAACAAAATTTTTAAGTAATTTAATCTAAATTCAGATCTATATCTACCCTCAACCAAAAGGCTAGGATATCCACTAAATATTGGCTTAATAACGGCCTACAACATTAGCTTAATAAAAGCCTACAACACTGGCTTAATAAAAGCTAATATATTGTCTTAATAAAAGCCTATAATCAACTTAATAAAAACCAATAAAAGAACATATAAGATGTTCTAACAATAGGATAAGAAAACCAAGAGCATGTTATTTGAATCAATGCAAGGTATGCAATGATGCTCAATGTTCATGAAAAAGAGAATGTAATAAATATGACTTAAAATAATAATGCGTAAGTTAGCTTAATGATGAAAATGAGGGCTAAAATGAGTGTTTCAAGCTAAATGCAACAATCTTGCTATTTTTTCTTCCTAAAAATGATGAATATAATCTAGCTTTTTCACAAAGGATTTTCTAATCAAGCATTAATCTTTTCTATTTTATTTGGATGTCTTATATACTCCTAAAAATGTTCTCAAATGACTCCAAAACTTTTGCAAATAGCAATGTTAAAAACCAGTTAAACTAGTTGTTATTTATATCCTGAATTGATTGTACTACATAATCTAAGTAATTGTACAAGTATGATACCCTACTGACAACATTATTCAATTGCTAAAGGAGAACTAGTTGATTCTTATTGTACAAAATTGATTATAAAAATATGATATGATTAGAACAAAACTATGTAAATCTAAATTCCAAGTTTTTGAAAAAATGTTTTTACAACAAGCTTATTTTTATTAATCATAGGTATTGTATTTATAAGACAAGTGGATGTACTACTATGATGAAAATTTGTCTCATATTTGGCTAAGTTTCAACACTAACCTCTTTGGTGAAATTGTATTGTATAAGTATGAAAATGGTATTATACAAGTACAATGAAAATCTATACACCCACAGCATAAGCTCTAAACCCTTATTAAATAAATAAATGGATCATATGACTATGCAAAATATAATCGTACTATATGAAATCCATCAGGTCAAGATAGATAATAGTTGACGTACTTGTACAATATGATGATCTTACATGTACGACAATATAATAAATTTCAAATTCTCATAGAGTTGTGCTTGATCATTTAATGATTCTCTAATAAATATATTGTACTAGTACGAAAAGTAATTGTACTTTACAAAAATAAAAAATACTAAATCTCAAATCAAATCTCGTGAATAAATGATTATAGTATGCTACAATAAGGGGTATCATATTAATACGAAAAGTTCAAAATAACAATACTACTCAAAAGCGTCCTTGGTTGACACTCTGAATATTTTAATGATTAGTTCAAATATTAACTAATCGTATTATATGATGGGTTCATCGCACAAGGATGATTAACTTAGCAAATGTAAACCTCATTCAATTTAGTCTCTTTTCAAATCTAATTTGTTTTAGGACATGATGCAATTAACATGAATGCAATGTTCTAAGGAAGATAATATATGTAAAATAAGATAAAATGCATGCCTTCAAAAAATTATAAATATCTAAGTAATTGTTATAACTTTTAATATTCTAATTACCAAAATAAAGAGACTAAATAAAAAACTTTTCCTCGTGTTGCTTAAGTTTGTGTTTCTTCTAGTACCAATTATGGTTATCACCTAAACGCCTTTGTTAAGCCCTTTGCTTCAATTGATTAAGCTCTCTACATTAATAACCTATATGCTCTTGAGATGCATGATATGGAATCAATACTTAAGAAAAATATTAATATACATAATGTAATGATTTTGTTATCATAAAACAAGTGATACAATGATTAAAAGGTACAAGATAATTTATATGCAAAAAACAAAAGAATTTATTTTCTTTGAAGTATGATTTGTTTGAATTTAAGCTAAAGCCAATTTTTATCATGAGTCAATCTTATCTCAAGATAGGGATCAATTCCACTATATTTAGAGATCAATTCGTTGAACTCTATCACATGATTTTCTTTACCAATCTTTAACTTATGCCACCACTCCTTGATTATGAATGATCCAAAAATCCACACCTAAATTTGTCACTTATATAATTGAGGTTAAGGCCAACTATCCTTACAAAGTCCCAAGTGATGCTACCAGTCAATGCCTTCGAATAAGCCAAGCAAAGATTATCTCTGAAACTTGATTAGCAAATGTTGTTATAGAAGCGATGCATGTTGTAGTCCTCTTAGAGATACCAAGTGTATTTCTATTACATTAAACAAATTTATACATAACAAGGCATTGGAATCATCATATCTTAATTAAATATGTTAGTACAATTAACATGTACAACATTCCTATAATTATAACTTAAATAACTTAAAGAATACTTATACACTATTACCCATGAAACGTTGGAGAGAAAATGTCACTATGATGGGTTGAAAGAACAAGCATCCCTCAATTGGATCCCTTACATTGAGGGCTCATTGCAACATCTTTTGTTTATACACAAGGTTAGAGGTGCAATGTGAGACCTTTAAAGACTCACCTCTTTTATGCCATAACATGCTAGTTCCCCAAGTCATCACCAATTTATCAAAATACAAATTTTGAGTAATATGTGCAACAAGCATGTAGAAGGGTGAATTAGGTAACAAAAACTATAATTTAGATAACATAAAAAATGATTATGACACTTCAATAATATTTTAAATTATTTCATTATAGTTCTATATTCTTTCCATGCTAGGAACTACATAGTTCAAAGTTAAGAATTCTTGAAATATGACGACTTTTCGGTAATGAAAGTCTAGATGAAAATTCAAAGGCCTATCTTATCTACAACTATTATATTTTATCATAAAAAAGAAAAGAAAATTCTTTTTTAAAAATTATCCTTCACAAATTCAAACCTTTTCTCAAAGCAAGAGTAGTTTAGGAAGTTTTGCACAAATCTTTTTACAATGGATTTTGTTTTGCATTGAAGAGAGCTTTGGTAATGTGGCTTTCTTTACCAATCACATTTAAAATTGGCCTTGAAAAGAATCTCCTTCTTGAAATTCTAACAAACACTTTTTTATCAAAACCCCATCTCCACTCTTATGAAACCCCTCTTTACTTCGTTTTATATATTTATTAATTTATTGGAAATGTTTTTTAAGTAGGGGATTGCAATTGAACTTTGGCATAAATACTCAACTTGATTAGTCGGAAAATTCTAGAGCTATAGAGGTAGTAATAGTCCATGTGGACAAATTTCATATTTGAGGAGAAGTTTTTTAGTTAAGTCATATTAAGATTAGTCTCATGTTAAAAGTTAAGCACAATATTTGAACATTAATATATAATTAATGTGGTCCCATGTCTATAAGACTTAGCTTTTGTGTTAACAACTATCTAGTTAGAACCAACTTGTTCCAATAAGTAGCCCTTTTGTGTGGAAGAATCAATAAGATGTAATGACTAACATTGTGATAACTTGGAAAGATCAAGTATTCTAAAGAAAAACACAATGCTTTATGTTGATTGACCATAAATTAGACCTATGCCAATAGGTGAGCTAGATAAAGAATTAACAAATAACTTGCAATAGTGTCGTGTAAAGTTGAGGACAAAAATGTTCTTTCTTAAATCCTAAAGTATACTCAAATTCTCACTACATAAGAAACTACCAAATTTTTCTCTAACCAAGAAGGTTATACAAAGAGACACATTAAAATGTGTAGTATTCCAATGATGTTGATTTTCAAATTAATAAGTCCAACTACTTGAAATATCAACATTACTCAGATGAATTCCCAAGTACATGTCAATTGAGTTCAAATCATCTCAAAAATTAAAAAGAGAGATATTCACCAAATGGATCTTAAGCCCCCCATAAAGAGACATACCTAATACTCTAAGGACCTCAACATATGCATAAGAACTATATTATCTCAATTTGGAGCACTTAAAGGCATAAAAAATCTTCACAAATTTTGTACATACCTAACATTATGTTAATGTTCTGATCATACTATCATGAGTCTTCATCTTACTGTAACAATACCAACTATCTTATACTTTTGCATTATTTTACATGTAAATTTGATCATCTTCATATAACTCATAAGTGAAAAACAAATCCAAATGGGAAGCCATGTGATATTGACAAACTAAATCTATAATATATTGATTGTTATAAATGTGATAGCCTATTTAATTAAACTCACATATCCTCTTAAAGTATGTTTAATGTATCAAATACAAGTTCTACAAATCTAGAATTTGAAAATAAAGTGAGTTATAAGCACCCCAAAAATTTTTTCAAAATGCTAGTGGCTAGATTTTATATTTGAGTATAGAATTATGAAGGTCTCATCATGAGAAATCTATTGGTATATGGTATGTAATTTTAAAAAATGAATTAAATTTTTTGAAAATTTGTAAAGAAAACATTAACAAAAAATAATTATTTTAATCCACTTATTTAATAAGAGTATAAGCTCCTTCCTTTCCTGAGAATTAGTGATCATGTTTGGGAAGCTTCGAGAGAGGGAGAGAAGGAAAAGGAAAAAGGAAAGAAGTTGTTGTTGACCTTTGAGAAAAACAAAGACATCGAAAAAGGAGGAAGGAAACTGTCAAGTCCCCACCTAAACCAGCACCATTAGATCAATAAATTAACATCAGAGTCGCTAGATACAGCATCTAAGTGAGGACCCAGAACAAAACCCAAGATGGGGACCCGACGGTCAGAAAAACACTAACTCCAAAATCCAAAGTATATAAACAAGAACATGCTTTTGTAAAAGTTTAATCACACAACAACCTCCCCTTTCTCACACATCTCGAGAAAATGACTCTTCTGTAGCAGCACCATTCCCAATTCTTGGTGCAGTGGTTGCATGACCTGTGATGTAAGTACTAATGAGATTTACAAATCTCAGTAGATAAATCCACATAGTTAACCCAATGAAAATACATACAATGAATAGTACAGATGAATCATATGCATAAAGCTCAAACCATACCAATGTCATATATTATACCAGATGAAAAACACAAAGAAATGCCAGTTCCTTATAGATGTGTTATTACTGGGCCCGATTCCCTTTGATGCATTATCCTCTAGATCTAATCATCATCATAAATGACCTCCAGCAGGCATCCAACCAAACACGTAACACTAGATAGATGTCTGATCCGAATATCGATGCCCTGCAACACATGCTGAGCCTAGTGCCACCAGGCAGGTATGATACCATACCCTGCAACACATGATGAGCCTAGTGTAAATCATCATGGAGTCATAGCATATAACATATAACACTAGGAAGATATCTGATCCAAAGATCAATACCCTGCAACACATGTTGAGCCTAGTGGTGAGGATAATGTACTCTGGGAATCCCATTTTTATATTTGTTATTTCCAAACATCAATCCAGTTAATTATACCATATCAAAAGACCTTTCTTCCATATTGCTTCTTCCATTTTTATTTTAACATATTGTATCATATTGTTTATTCCTTTTTATTTCATTATCATACCACGTTATTTCTTCCTTTTTAGTTTTCATGCAAATGCATAAGTAACAACCAAAGCACCATGTGATAGTATAAAATCATGTAAAAACATATAATATTGTGTTACATCATAGGGTTAGGAATTTATCTACCTAAATTTGTTGTATAATTTGTTTTGCCCATTTCTTATTCTTTTTGATGTCCTACAAGCCCCTAATGCAAACATAATTAAGTTAAACTATACCTCTTAGCCAAAAGTTGTTTTCTAAAAATTGTTCCCAAACAGTTAAAAATTCTGCTTTCTAAAAGCTTTCCCAAACTACTCTCCAAAACGCGTTTTCTAAAATTCCCAAAATTCCTTAATTCAGCTGTTGGGTTCCGTCGGCGCTGGACCGCCCGCACCTTGCGTGCCCAATTCAGCCGCACGACCCTGTCCAAAAGCCTCGACCGGTTTCTGCTATATTTATTTATTTCTCTCTCTCTCTCCTATACGTCCGGCGAAGCCGAAATATTTCGCCAGCAAACTCGAGATCTCTTGCATCTCTCGCTGGCCAAATCGACCCCTCTCGGTCTCCGCAGCTCACCAGAAAACTTACACAACCCTGACGACAAAGCAAACAAATTCTTACCGTACGGTAATCTTCGCCGGTTCACCATCGCATGTCGGAATCTCACGGAATCCTCGCCGGCCATCACTGTCACGTGCCAAAACTCACGGAATCCTCGTCAGCTATTACCGTCGCGTGCCAGAACTATGTGAAGCAAGGTAGCAGCTTTCGAAAATCTCGCCCTCTCAACTCCGGCAACCTTCCCGAAATCGGTATTCACAGAAGTGCTTTTTCAAAAGCACCCTGCTTCTGCTTTTATAATCGCGGTCGAAACCGATATGCCCTCAGTTCGTGAACCACATTTTATATATCACTCCTTCCAAATTTTTTATTTGCACATATATCCTCCACCCGAAGAAATAAACATGTGCCGAAATTCCTAAAATTGCATATATACCCATCGCAGCCAACAACTTTAAAATTACAAATTTACCTTCCACCAGAATGAATTGAACTATGCCGACATTTACAAAATTACAAATATATCCTCAATATTACAAATCTATCCAATTCTTTAAAAATTCATAATTTATTCCTTATAACTTTAAAAATTACAAACTAAACACCGTTAGACTCATCTCAAAGAGCTCTTTCAAGAAAAATAAAATAAAGAAAAAGTAAGGTTGTTACAAAAACCTACAAGAAAGAAAATAATTTTTGGTTGAAAGAAAAGAGGTTAATATAGCCTAATAAAAGAGCATGATCTTAAATGACAGCAACCCAATAGATGTGATATTAGTGATATATGTTATTATTAATGTTGTGATACTTAGAGTTGGGGCTATGATATAGGCCTTGTCTTAGTGTTGATAAGATACTTCATTCATAGGTTTTGTAGGTATCTAAAGATAAGACTCCAACATATCAGTGGTCTTGTTTTCTTGTCAGCATCAGGCGTTTGCTATAAGGGGTGATAACTACATAATGAAGTCATGTATACTCAATGATGAGGCTTTGATAATTCTATGTGTCTCATTCTCTTAAAGGCGAGACTAATGATGTTGAGAAAAGATACTTTACTTCTTAGCATCATGGTAATCTAAGATGAGATTATAATATGTCAAAGACTGAGACATGTGATGATGAGATGTGATATAAGATCCCCAGGTTGTAGGACAAAGGCCATGAAAGAGTTTGGGCCCAGATGAAGAATGAATATGTGAAAAGCAAAGTAATAGAAAAGAAAAATAAATTTGAATACAAAAAAGAAATGAATACAGAAAAAAAAAGAAGATAAAGTACTATACACTTATAATGAGTAAAATATATGTATATGGTTATCTGAGCATTGTTACAATATTTTCTTTACAGATTGTCATATATTCTTTTATTTATTAGTTAATTTTATTATTCAACTATTTTATTTGGTTTTTGTACAACTTTATTATATGTAACTAGAGATTTATTTTTAAGCATATTAAACTCGTTTCCCATTTACATTACAAGGCAAGATGCTAACACTCATAGAGTCGAGTGTTATTAGATGATAATACAAAACCTTGGATGAAAGCTTATCATATTTTGTGAGTGTGAGTGTTATTGTATATATGTGAAGATATTTACTTCTTACTTCTAGAGTTCTGTATAAGCACTAGTTTTTTTATTTTCATACTATATCAAACCATATCAACTTCACTGTGTCTCACTAGCTGCATTGATCTTGTCTGATCCAATACTCTTGTTGGCCCCACTATAACCACTTGATGCCAAATGACCATACTAGATAGCTTTGGTACAAGTAGAGATCATCATGTGGCCTCATGTTTGGCCTAATATATAATTAAGTAGACATTAGTAACTCAAAAATTTAAATTTATAAGTGTGGAACACTTTAATAACATATTAAGAATCTAATATTATTCTAAGTTTACAATATAAAACTAAGCCTATCATCTCACTTTTGATTACTGACATACTTGATATTCCATAATGCTTTCACAACTACCTGTTGAAAAAAAAATCTTATCAACCCCTTTCTCAACAGCTTAAAATTTTTTGAGCCATCAAAATTTGTACTCATACTTCGTCATCATCATCATCTTACCAAATATTAGATACAAAGTTTTGGCAACTGGATGATAAATTTGTGGGAGAGAGTTGATAAGGTACTACTTTGTCACCTGTCATATCCAATCTTATTGGCCCTTCATGATAGACCATTCTTTAAACTTATTTTCTGAAGAATTAACTAAAAGGAACCCCCCCACAATCGCTCCATTGCCTAACTTTGCCGAAGTCTTCCATGAATTGCTGTGAACATGCTTGCAGGACAAATCACTGAAGGCACTCAAACATTCTTTAGCAGAAAAGCCATGCTTAACTTGCACTATTATTGTGTCATTGTGCCCCTTTAAAAGCAGAGACCACCCAAGAAAGGACTGTGTGAGAATAAAGCAAGAAAAGAGGGCAGGCAGGAGTTGAAGAAACCCACCACTCAGCTTCAATGATCTTAAACTAAAGATTAAATTGAAGTGGTGAGAAAGCAAGAATTCTCTTCTCCATAACAATATACCCCTTTGAAATCCACCAGGGATTCCTTGTTTAGTGCATCACCAACATCTAAGAGTTGGTGCACCTCTTTAGCTTCAAGTTAGCTTTAATGTGCAAATAACCACCAAGAAAAGACATCAAAGAAAAAAAATAAAAATAAAGAAGGGCATCATTGAGGGGCAAAAACCCATGGGAAGAATAAAGCCAAGGAGTTGCTTAAGCAAAATGAAAACAGGTTTGCTGCAAAAGTTGAACAGCACAATTGAGAAAGCAGGTGTGGACACAGTGATGTAGATCCCTTTGGTTGGCTGTCCTTAGCTTGAAAGCTTCACACTCCTGTGGCCTTTGGACCACCATGAGTTGAATTCAAGTTTAGAAACAGTTGGTAGTTTACATATCATGGCTCAATTGACCAAACAGCAAGCTTTTTTCGACTAAATTACACACCAACAGTTAAGAGCTGATAGGTATTTATACTTTATATAAGCATAGTTTTCCTTCATATATATTTATATATGATTCCTTAACCAAATGGATAGAACTTGGCAACAAGCAAAAGCGTATTTATTCACCCATATCAAAAGGAATGATTCCCAACTCTTCCCATGAAATCTAGCAAACAAATTAGGTTTTCCTTTTCAAAAGTTTGTTTTATTTTTACTTTTTTGGATTATTGTTAACAAAAAATAATCAAAATCTCCTTTTCAAACTTGGTTTTTAAAATCACAAATCGTTATCAAAGAGAACCCGAGTTTATCCATTGCAATGGGCATGCAATTATGTCAAAAGTACTGTGATTTGTAAGGTTTTAATGATTAACAAGTCATTAAGAAAGGTCATCAAAGGTGGTTGGTTTGTTTTCTCTAACTTTAATTAGGCGGTTCTGACGTGGATATTGCTGTGTTTATCCGCAATCTTTAGAGATTTAAAGCTCTATGAATTAAAAAATGTAAAGGAATTGTAGAAAAATAGAGCATTACCCAAAACCAAAAGCCAAAGGAAGCACACAATGGATGAAGGAACAAAGGTGTCTATGGGCCCTAATATGACTACAAGAAGCCTACATCGAGCTATGCACAACCCATCTCGATCATATAGATTGATCATCATCATCATCATCATCATCAAGTTTATTGTGAGTTTTAATTGACTTTGATAGATCTATTAATGCCATAAAAGATACTTGAAATTTAAAACTTTTTTTTATTTTAAAACATCAATGTTCATCGTGTGCTTTGATTAAAATGTAAGAAAATTGTTACTATTTTTAAAGTTAATTATGAAAAAATTTGCTATTCCTCAACATTAGTGATTGTAATCTTAACCATTTCAATACTTCAATTCAAAGATTACCATTATAGTTATAAACATTTTTTTTCCAATTCTCATATTTAATCTTAGCTATTGAAATATTAGACATCTTAAAGAAAAATTTAAACAAAATTATCATACCACTCAAATCCTAACCAAGTGTAACATAGGATTAATTGCTTCTTCTCCATCCCTTCCAACTCGCTTGGTTGGAAGGTTTGAGCCTTTGGACTTCAACAATTCAATCTGGTCAATTTTTTGTACACCAACATTTTTTTTTTAATAAATCTTTTATTTTTCTTGCCAAAACCTTGATTTATATTTGTTTATGTGCATAAGAGTGAAATTTTAAAATTAACATTTCGTTCCTTTTTCATTATGTTTACTAACTTCGAACGCATTTTAATAAAAAAACGATTTATTTTTCTAAATAAAATTCCTCATTAATATTTCTGTAATTAAAAATACCATTGAATGTTATCTCTAATCAAGAAAGTTCATAATATAGACAATCATTAGTAAAAACAAACCACATAATTTTCTATTAATTTGCATCTCTACAATATCATTTTATACATTTGAATTTATGCCCACTACAATTAATATCATTTATTTCTATCATAAATTCACTACTATAAACGAGAGCACTGATTTATAAAATAATCTCAAATATATATTAATTTAACAAAACCTATAATCTTAGAAGAAGAAATCATTTAAAATAACAAAATGTATTTTTAACAATAGAGCCGACCAAATAAGGAAAACAAACAAAGGAAACGCTTCAAGAAAGGAATTATCAATTCAGGGAGGGTGAATCAAACCACAGCATTTAATCAAAACACCAAAAGGCTTGCAAGCTTACATGACATTTCTGTACATAAATTAGCATTCACAGCCACTTTTTTCAAGTCCTTCCTAAGAGAAAAGAAACAGTAAGACTACCTCAACAAAACAATCCCCAGAACCAATAAAACCTTAGATTGCACGTTGAAGGAAACTGGAAGCCCACTCAATTGCATGCTTTACATTTCAACACCTGGTCGAGTAGTTCTTCACCAAACAGTTATTGTAAACGAACAAGAGGGTTTTGGACGAGCGCCTTCCTCGGCTCAGGCCGTGCAGTGGCTGGTTGTTTACCGTCGCACCGATCCCAGATTGCAAGCCCAAACACAACAAACGAAACCGGATATGAACCACCACATTCTGTTTGTTTGGCGAGCCGCGAAAGGCAAATACGGAGAAAAATCGTAGTGATCATGGCAAGGACTTTGGCTTCTTATCTACCATAAGGTTAGATAGATAAGATCAGCCGTTGTAATGATGCTTTTGGTTGGCCAAGCCCTGACTCTGCTGCTGTTGAGGGTGGTGCATATTTAAGGGCTGAGCATTGTACTGGTTGAAAGGTTGGGAATAGATAGAATTCATAAGGCCCTGCTTGTAAATAGTTCCCAAGAGTTAAAACTGTAGGAAAAACTTGGGACGAAAGTGTTTGGGTTCTATTTTAAGATCCCTACCTGAGACTGGAGAGGACCAGGACTGACAAAATGGTTATGAGATGGCTCGTCCTTTGAAGGGTCTGCGAATCCTGTTTGGGAAAATAACCCTTGTGTTGCATGCGGCATGTAGTCCTGCGTGAAGGAGAAGATGCTTGGTTCAACTGATGAGGGCTTAACCTATTTTAAGTTATCTAGACAAAAAGCCAATGTCATGTTACCTGAGAGATGAAGTCACCCCCAGTGCCTATGTGAGTATATCCCGGTTGTGTGTTCTGGTTCATGTAACTCGGGAAGCCACCTTGAGGTCCTTGAGCAACATAATCAACAGCATACCCACCATGAGAAGCCTGCAGATGAACCATGCAAATCATGATATTAGGTCAACGAAGCAAGCAATCAACTTGAAAAAGGTAGAAGAAACTTCCCCAATTTCCACAAAAGAAAGACCGCTAATAGAATTCAAGTTCACAATATCACAAAAATAAAACTTAAATCAAACAGAACACCAAAGTAGAACAGAAATACACAAAATAACCTCAGAAATCATAATGAATAAAATACCCATGAAACACAACAAGAAGCAACAATTTAGCATCACCTCAGCTAACCTTATGGCACATTACAAACAGTTAAATCCTTTAGTTTTTTTTTTTTTTCCAATAAAACTCTTCCATCTGTTGTGGCAAACAATAGCAATGTGGATGCTACATCAAATACATTTAAGGGGGCGGAAGTCAGAATCAGGTTCACCATGGTAACAAAAAATCCCTAGATGCAAGCAGAGTAAAGGCCATGTTCATTTCAATCCCATCAATATCTAAAGCACATAAAGTTCAGACAGCCAAGGCAGAGCAAGGCCAAATCTACCAAAAACGACTCAACCTGTTGAAGACCAACAGCACTTGCAATATAAACATGTAGTGCACATGGAAAGGTCAAAGTGACACGGTCTTTAGTGTTTTGAAGAAGTGAGTGGATACAATAATGGGGATCAATGACACGATTGTTAATAGAGGACAAATAAGACTAACTGGAGGAGAATACAAACTACAGTTCAAGAAAAAGAAACCAATAAAAAAGCTACAAATACGAGGTTAAAAGCTAGACAAAGGAAAAACAATGGATCCAACAAAAAACAATTTCAACTTAGCAAATTTAGGAATATGCTGAACTTTTACAACAAATACCAACGCCAAATTAATAAAAAAAAAATACAAAGTCACAAGTCACAACAGGGCTATGCAAAAAATTAAAATTGAAGTATACAAGGAAATATCCATTAAATCTATATTGTGGTTTAGAGAAAAAAAAAATGCAGTAATAAGGTCTATTTTCTTTCAAGTTAAAAACTCAACTTAGGCAATCCAAGCAAAGCTATCATAATGTTATCACTTATTACAATGAATTGTGAACATTACAACAAAAGTTTGAACAGTGCTATGTTGATATATAGCAGAATTAAAATGATCATGCTCTTCACAAGAAGATATTAGAAAACAATAAAGTCTACATGTTCTTAACTAGCCTTAATCGAAGTTTGAATGAGATCTGTAATTGGGTTCTTGTCAGAAAAGCTTTGCCTTCAATTTGAGGGCGTTTTCTGAAGTGAGACGTGAAAAAGCAAGAAAGAAAAAATGTTGCACAGTAATGAAACTATCTCCAAACTAAAAACCAAAAGTTCTAGAACTATTGACTATAAAAACAATGGGCAACAAAGTCATGACCTAAGTCAATCCTATCAAGCTATAACTAAAAATTCTCAAGAGACTTTTAGCAACTTGGAGGCATACAATAAATTCAATCTTCGAATTGTCTTTAAATAGATTTTCTTCTTTGACTTTGAAGGATAATTATCTAACCACTTGTTTAATAGTCACTTATAATCTTATTTATTCATATATTAATGATTCATGTGCAACCAATCATAACTGGTTACTCCAAATTATTTACATATCATAATCCTTGTATAGGCAATAAAAAAGTCAAAGTTGTTAATGGCTCCTTTTCAGTTGTTATCAGGGTTAGAACAATCAAACTTACCTTCATTAATTACTTCATGATATTCTTATTAATTGATTATAAGGAATAGTTGCAATGCCAGGGAAAAAGAAAAGAATTCACTACTTCGAAGATGAACCTAAGCCAAATAAATTGCAAAAGCACTTGTAGTAATTCTATTCTTGTCCTCAAAAATAATAATATTATGTTACCGCACTATAAGCTAAGCCACCCTTTTTCAAAATTTAACATGATTGTTTCAACATTTATTTCGAAATAAAAGTTCAAATTTTTTTCAATGTGAAGTACGTTGCTTTATTGAACATCATTGTACATTTTTTCCCAACTTTGCTGATCAACCACACCATTTATTGTAATTTATAATGCTATATGGACAAATACCTACATTTTCTAAAAAAAATATTTTGTAACGCTTATCGATGACCCCACAACATTAAGCATGGTTTATTTGATGAATGAAAAAAACAAAACTCAAAAGAAATTTCAAAAAAATTTAAATTATAATGCAAGCACAATTTTAAAAAGCTCATTTAAATTTTATGGGTGATAATTGTCATGAATATTTTAAAATGTTTTGGGTCTTCTCTCAAAAAGAGTGTCACCAATGACCAAGCCTAAGTAACTGTTTACCAAAATCTCACGTCTCCACAAAGTCATAAGACCATGTATGCCAGTGCCAAAATATGAAGTTGGTGACGTTATGACAAAGGAGTTGGCAACCAAAGCACTAGCAAAGGGCGATCGTAACTATAATGGTACTAAAGTAGGCAAAATTCCTCATTAGGCAAGTTCCAAAACACATGAAAGGCTTATGATATGGTCATTGTCTCAAAAAGAAGCTTAATGATACATGTCTGTGCAAATGTAGACTACTTGCACCTAATAGAAATATCCTATGAAGCTTTACTGTCCCTAGGATTGGCTTAGGGTCTTTCCTATGCAGCTTAGGTGAAGGGTAAAGAAAGCCCTTCCTTACTAACCTTGATAGCTATGCTAAGATGTCCTTTGAAGCATATATATGATAAGATCCCAACCATGTAACCATGAAATTTATAATTCCATAAAGAAATCCATTTTTTCATGAGATATAACTAATTATTCCTATATTATCTATTATAAAATCAATCATAGATCAATTCCTTATTTGAAGTATTTAATGCACCAATAATTCTAAGTTTCATGTTCTCCTCCCAAGACATATGTCATTCCAATCCAATAAGATTAAATAGAATGATGATTTCTTAGTTTAAATCTATCAAATAAAAATTTAGATAAAATCACAAATCGCAATATACTAGACATTTTAATTTCCCAAGGGGCACATCTAAAAAATTCATAATATAACTAGGACGAAATTTCAAATACTACGCGAGTCATTAAGCATGCAAGTTTTATACATCCCATTTTGTACCTTATCCGAGGATCAACAAATTCCACCCAGCATTCTTCACAAGACTTTGGTTCCTTTTTTCAATCCCAATTGCTTAATAATTTTCATAAGAGCAAATCCCAGTTTTTAAAATTATCCCAAAGCCCCAATTCACCAATGTTCTTGCATCGAAACTCCACAACAAAATGATTTGAATGAAAAAAATACGAACACTTATTAAAAGTAGCTCGGGTTTTACTTTTTATCAATTAGGTACCAATCTATCTTTAGAGGAAAGCATTTCTCATCACTATATATCTTATAAATAAGACAATAAAACTTCAGACTTTGACACACCTCATAATGTGTTAATAAATTCTATCCAAGTGATCATAATAGCATATAGAATGCTCTAAAAGTTTTCAAGTGGAAGGAGACTATTTTAGAGATGAAGACACTTAAGAAGAGTGATACAAAAGACTTAGTAGAACTATTGAAAGAGAAGACAAATTATAGGATGCAAATGGGTGTTTACTATCAAATAAAATTTTGATGGTTCAATAGATCATTACAAAGCTCAATTGATTGTCAATGGATTCACTCAAACCTTTTGATATTAACTACTTACAAATGTTTCCTCCAATTACAAAGATATAGACTACAAGAGTTTTCTCATCCCTAATTGCTAACTTTGATTGGCCTCTACAACAGATGGATGATAAAAATGTATTTGTCAATGAAGACTTGAAGGAAGAAGCATACATGCAAGCACCCAAATGTTTAATTAGAAGTTGGAAACAAAAATTGTGTATACTAAAAAAATCATTATATGGGTTGAAGCATTCCCTAAGAATCTTATTTGAGAAAATTACTAAATTTATCATAAGTTAAGGATACACTTAAGAGCAAGTTGATTAGATAATATTCATATAACATTCACTAGATGAGTAAATAACTGTATTGATAATATATGTATATATATATATATATATATATATATATATATGGACAATACCATTCTCACTAAAGCTGATATATTTAAGAAGAATCATTGAAAACTTCCCTTTCATCGTTTTTTGAAATAAAAGATTTAAGATTTCTAAGATATTTTTCAGTATAGAGATGGATGGGGACAAGAGGTTTCGTTTTAGCATCATTAATTGCATCATAGATTCATCCAAACCAAAAATTCCAAAACATAAATCATTTATCTTGAGAGATGAAATCACCATATCCACCACCACCTCCAAAGGGAGCCTGAAACACTAATGAATCCATCATGAAACATTTCATGTTCTGGACCTTCGACTGGGTTGCATTCTCTTCCACTGCGATAATTTATCTAACCAAGACATGGTTTGGAAAGGAAGGCCATTGGTGGTCAGAAGCCAAGCTCTAGATTTTGACACTTGGTTTCCCCTTTCCCAACTAGGTTTTGATGCTATTATGTTGGTTCACATTTGGGTCTAGCTTCCGATCTCCCACTTCTCTATTGGGATAAAAAAAAAACATCACTCACATCGCATTGGTGATTAAAGATACTTTGTTTATTGATAGATGGACGAGTAAGGAATGGTTCACATACACCTAGGCATGCATTGAAGTAGATTTATCTCGACTACTAAAGTCAAGAATGTGGATGAATGGCCCTCTTGGACACCTAAACCAGCGGTTTGAATACAAGGGGCTGACACTTACGTGCTGCTCTTGTGACCACACTAGACAAAAAACAACACCTCGGTAATGACTTGGGGAAAGCCAAAATGTTCGCAAATTCTGACTTCAAGGGAAGAACAATAACTGGGGATAAAGAGAAGGAACAAGGTCTTAAGCCATGGATGATGGTTGTGCCCAAGCATAGGAGGGTGAGGATGCAATAACTAATAACCAACCTCTCAACCATGAGCATGCATTCATTGGGGGTGAGGGTGGGGGAAAGTATATTGAGGATGGTTCATTCTATGCACGCTTCAAACCACCCACCCTTGCACCTTCCATGCAAGCTACTTCTTTGCACGCTAGGAAAGGTCTTTCTACATCTGATAACATTGCAACACAAGCAGCCAATGTAGATATAGCAAGCGGCCCCAGCGCATGCGAACACACAAACTATCCAATGATATGCGTGCATAACTACGTAAGATAAAGGGCAAACAGGTGATGCACCCAAAATACCCAAGACTTTTTGCCATTCTATGAACCTCTCTCTTGTAGGAGGATATTTAAGATGGGAGGAGTGTCTAATCATCAAACCAACAACCAAGGAGGGTATTAAGGAGTCAAGCGACTCTGGGCCTCATGTACTGGAGGTGGCAAAGAGATTGAGAAGCCGCTCACCAAGGCACAGAGGATGTGGCACTCCTACCTCTACTTCTTCCCCTTGATCAATGCCTTATCATGGAACATCTGCAAGGTCAAATCCTCAACCTCAAAGGACCATCTTTAGAAAATTGTTTGACAAAATCATATCTTTCTAGTGCCTTTAATGGATACTAGAGTTTCAACTTTCTTCCACCAAGATGCATATATGCTTCTTGGGAGAAATTGTGAATTTGTGGCTGAGCCTTCCATGGGCAATTCTAGTGGTATTATTTTACTTTGGAGGAACTCATTATGGTAAGCATTATTCATCAATGTAAGCAGATTATTACTATTAAGGTTGATGCATGTAGGTGTGTGCCTTGGATTTTCTCTTCTGTTTATCCCTCAAGAATTGTGTTGTTAGAAAAGACCTTTGGCCTTCCTTCAAACCTAAGATAGCAATATTCCTATACTTGTTGTGGGGGACTTTAATGTTATGCTCTTCCAAGCCAAAAAGAAGGGTGAGAAGACCTACCATCCCTCCATTTATCAAAAGGAATTCTGCCAATTTATCAAATCCACCAAACTACATCGCTTGGGTTTCATTGGAAGCATTTAAACCTAGTACAATAATAAGGGTGGCTTGTCCTGCATTTTTAAGAGATTGGATGGAGCTTTCTTCAACCCTTCGACACTAATTCTTCCACGGCACGATGATATATCACATATTTTGTATTGGGTAGGATCGTTGTCTGCTTCTTATCAAATTCTAGCATCTTGACTTCATTGCCTTGTTAAGAGGCTAAAATTTGAAGATGTATGGCTTACTTGTCTAGAGAGGTATACATGGTTTCTTTTACATGATATATGCACACCAAAGGTGGCACCCCTTCACATTTGTCTACCAATTCGTCAAATCACCCAATACCCTCAATAAATGGGACAAATAGAAATTTGGAAACCAATCAAATGAAAAGGACATTAATACTCTTCAACACAAAGATATACAATAAAATGATATCTTGACTAAAGAGCATCAACACCACATTGATCTCATTACTCAGTATCATAATAACCTTACCCACACTGAGATATATTATTGACAACATGCTATGGCCAAATTGAACCTGCTTGATGATCGCAACACCAACTACTTTCATAATGACACCATGGCTTATCGTCGCAAGAACTTCATATACTGGTTCATCGATCCATTAGGATTTGAGACTTCCTAGGCACAGATCACCGAGATCTTGCTTGATTTCTTTTCAAATAAATTGTCTTTGTTGCAACATACACTCACATATACTTGATTTATAAATGGCTCATTTTTGCACAAATGGCATCGTTGGCAAGCCCATATTACTGTAGCTGAAATTGAACATGCTATTTGGTCCATGGGTGTTAACCACACCCCAAGCATGGATGGTATTACAACATACTTTCTAAAAGGCTTATGGGACATCATGGAGACAAATGCATTGAAATCTATTGAGGAGGTTTTCATTACAGCATGTATACGACCTTGGTGATGTGATATGTTGGTGGTGCTCATCCCCAAGGTTGCTACTTCATCAAGAACATTCCACCCATTAGCTTCTAAAAAACTATCTATAAGCCTGTGGCAAAGGTGCTAGCATATAGATTTCAATTTATATTACTTGACACCTAAGTGGCATGATACATTGTTGGTGCTCATTCTTAAGTTGTTGGTCCACTTCACTAAGCCAATTTTGCCCTTTCAACCTCTGCAATAGTATTTATAAGGTTGTGACAAAGTTGTTATTATACATTGCAACTTGTGTTATCTGATCATATCTCTCTTGACCAGAGGGCTTTCATAAAGGACTAGACAAGCTCTGGAAATGTACACTTGGCCCAAGGTTAGCCACTACTTCGCTATTTCTTCTTTGTCTAAAGGACAAATGGCCATAAAAATCAACATGGAGTAGGCCAATGATTGCATCAACTAGAATTTTCGCTTCACCATACTCTGCCACATGGGTTTCCATACATATGGGTTGTGTGGGTCAGGTCCTATGTGGTGAAGCCTAGGCACGACATCTTAAGCAATCCAAAAGTCTTCCACGGACTACTACAACATGTGGCTTCAACACGGGTGCACAATCTCACCCTATCAATTCATTATCTGCTCGAAATACCTCTCTCTATTGAATCAACTCCACCAGGTGCCAGGAGCCATCCGTTTGTATCTACAATTTGGGACCCACTAGTATCCACCTCCTCTATGCTGATAATATTATGCCTTATGGTTCAGCAACCTCTGTTGTGACTTTGGTTCATGATATCCTACTTACCTATGGGTCCACTGTAAACCAACAAGTAAACCATCAGAAGTTTACTATCATTTTTAGCAAAGGTACATGGAAAAAACAACGAGATTAAGCAAGGGAAATATTACAACTACTTAGGCATCCCCATGTAGTCAAGTCTCCCAAGTGAACTTTGGCCACATCATCCCACATGTCATTGATACGGTCTCATGTTGAGGATTCCATCAACTTTCTCTAGCCAATAGAATGGTTCTCACTAATATGACCCTCTCAATAATCCCACTCTACACCATGTCCCATTGCCTGATCCCACGAATGTCCTTTCCAAGATCAAGAGAATCATTTAAGCATTTATTTGGGACAAAACCCACACCCCATAATGTCTTACAATACGATGGTTGGGAGAAAATTGTCAGACCAAAGGATATGGACGGTCTAAGCATCCAAAGACTTAGGGAATGGAGCATGGCTCTAGTGGCAAGACGTGAAACGATTCTTGGCTCATGATGATGCCACTTGGATCATTGCTTTACTTGCCAAGTATGGTAAATACTCTCCTATCTTCTCCACTCGTTATGGGGATTCAACTATTTGGAAGTTGATTTGTATCACGAGAGAAGACCATGTGCAATACCATGTGGCTTCCTGATAGTGGCACAAGCATTTCTAGATACTCTGATAATTAGATCAGCCCAACAAACCTTCAATCATGGTCTACGTACATCGACATCAAACTATAGTTGCCACGCATCATCTCCAACCCTTTCAACAAGTCAAGGAATCAGAAATTAAACATGCTCAACAATCATTTTGGGGCTGATATAGTACAACAAATTGTGCAGAAGTACTGTGCAATTAGGAGGTGGTGACTGGCTAGTTTGGCATTGTCCAAAATCAACAAAAGCTAATTGCATTGATTAATGTATCTCTTGCCTTGATATGTATACCTCGTATGCACCACATGGGGCTTGGATATAGAAGCTGCACACACAGTCTAGTATGCAGACCTTCCTTTGGTGCCTCCGCTACATTCCCCACCCTCCGCATATGTTGCTAGCTGAGCACAGGATCGGAATACCTACACTGCCCATGGGAATGCGCTTTCAAAGAATAGATGAACCACACAGCTATAAACTGTATATCAATGAGGAATAATTTTTCATATTACTTTTCTACATGTGTCTAACAATCAATTATATTTGGATTCTATTTCAAACAAAAAATCATGACTACACTACTAGAAATCGGATGGATAAGAGTGTCTATCATTTTGGCTACATGATATTTCTTCAAGTGGAATAGAAATTGCAAACTCCATTCACGACCTTTCATTTATCCAACTATACTCATTCGCCATATCATGCAATATGCTAATCTTCTTTTTGGCAACCACCACACTTAAGATGGATTAAGGTCATATGTGATGCTAATTGCACTACGGATGGATGGAAGGACGAGGATTGGTACTATCATCTAGGATTTGGCAAGACATCTCCCACATGCCATAGGGAAGGATGAATACTCCATTGCTACCATTGTCATGGAAGAACATGCTACTTTTGTGGCCATAATCTCCTACCAAGAATCTTTACTCCTCGCAATTTTAAGTTGGAATCAGACATTACGACCATCATCAACCAATTCCTCTTCTCACTCAACAAAAAAGGAATCACTGTTCGTTTACTTCAATCATTTTTACTGTTCAAACTTCCACCTGTCCTAAGGGAAGCCAATATTACAGCCCACTGGATAACAAGTTGTCTTATCCTGTGATTGCATAGGGATCAATATTATGTCCCTATCAATTTATCTTGACTCTATTTTGTTTGATGAACAATCATATGATGCTTCCTAAAATTCAATAATATAAGACACATGTCAATCCCTTTTCAAAAAAATAAATGATTAACCAGAAATTTGCAAAAAATCAGTTGGTAAATTTAACTGAATGTTGCTCTTGTATAATTAATTCATATACAACATAAAAAATCTCTTTTCACCTCATTAGCGTTCTAGTTTATTTCTGTATAACAAACAGCTCTGCCACAAGTTGCACTAGCTTGGCACCAAGTTTGTTTGGATTATTTATTATGGTTTCAAAAAGAAGTTTCGACCAAAAAAAGAACATATTCAATTTTATGTTTTTCAGATCAAAATTGTGTACCAATGTATGAAACCAGTCAAATTTAATTTTATTCTTTTGGTACCATGCATGAAAGCAAGTAGCCATGTTTCACAACACAATGAAAACATCCATTAAAGGGCAAAGCATATGTTTTGAAATCAACTAAACTCAGAACATAAGACACATGCACAGAAAAAATCATGCTATGTTTCAAACATTTATAATTCCTTTTTTTTTTTTTTTGTTACAGTTATCGGAAAGAAAGACATGCTCCCAAAACAACAAAAACACCTATTAAGGGGCTACATGCATGCTTGGTAAAACAAGTAAGCTCAGAATATAAAACCATGCACAGAACTAGAAGTGGTAAGTTTCAAACAAAAAAAAAAGATATATGACTAACACGCCGCCAACCAACGCCTTAGCTTCTATTCAAGAAACTTAAGAGCTACAGCAGCTAGCACTCAGAAAAACATTTAGTAGCTTGTTTTTCGGAGAAAATTAGTACGCAAACCTGTGTAGCAAAGTCAGAAACATTGTATTGAACATGTGATCCTTGGCTTTTGAAGTCATCAACAAAATCCTGATCAAGTTAGCAGCTTGCATTAGGCAAACGTGTAGATGACCTAGAAAGCTCATTTATTGTGACTAGTAAATGCTATTCATACTTGAGACATGCCACCAATGGAAAATCCATCACCAAAAGTCTGGCTAAGACCTTGAACTGGCGCCTGAGGGGGTAAGAAGAGTAAAATACGAGATAATCAGTTTTACACACAAGCATGACAAAAAACATTAACAGGAATGCCAAACACTAGCCTGTGTCATTAGTCCTGCTTGAGACAACGGACCACCAATGGAAGGTTGGCTGTTTGGGTTGTCCATGGAAGCAAAATTAAATCCAGAACCAAAGCTACTTAAAGCTGGTTGTGAACTATGCTGTTGAGCTAGATGACCACCAATAGGACCACCAGCACTGCCTCGACCAGTTCCAAAGCCCCTATTCCCGGACTGTGGAACCTGGGGCATGGCACCTACTGGACCATGTACACCACCACGAGCTGGAATAGCATATGGCTGAGAGTGCGGACCACCAGGGAAAGGTGGAAGAGGGATTCGAGATAATGGGTAGCCAGTTGCATGCACTCCTGGTTTATGTGTACCATTTGGTGCCGCAAATGGCATGTAAGAGTGTCCTGGTGCGAGATTCATAAGATGTTAGCATGGTGCATGCAAAATTCAAGTATGCACAGAGAGAAACAATTACTCCAAGAAGAGAAGTGTAGCATGCAAAAATAATAGAGCATAACCGCACCCAATCCAATAGGTAAAAGCCTTCCACAAAGAACAAAAGAAAATATCAAAACTGTTTGTGCTCCATAAGTCCAAGTTTGTGTCACAAAAAATGTAGATCAGAGAAATTGATCGAGCACTTGGTTTCATACCACAGAAATTAGAACCAACACTGAAACAAGCCCAGCTTCATTAAAATCCTACACCATAAAACAAGTTATACCGCATAACTTGAGAAGCTTTTTGGTGCATTAACTTCTAATCTACATAAACGGGGGATAATTACTTTCTTCTTGAATGCCAAAACCAATGTTGCACGAATCAGATTGACAGCAATGACATGGAATTAGTCATTCTGTCTAAGCTAATTCTCATATTTCAGCTAGATACACACTGAGCCAAAAGCTGACAACTCAAGCATTTTTTGTTAATCCAACAATGAAACTCCATTAAAACATAAATACATGTGATAAAACTGTCGCAGCTTGTTTTTCTTGCTTACATTATCCAGTATGCCCTTTATTCATTTTTGTTTCAACATATATCAATACACACACACACACACACACGTGTGTGTGTGTGTGTGTGTGTGTAAATGCAAGTGACAAATTTTCAAAAACAGAAGATGAATTGGTTGAGCCAGTTGACCCAAAAGTTCAAAGTTCAATGGCATCATGTTTATCCAACAATACAATTCCATTATAATAAAAATGACCCAGTATCATCTTTTTTTCTTCGATACTTCAATCGTTTTTCCTCTACGTCATTCATTCAATTTTGTTTTAAGAAAAATCTATATCATATGTTTTTGACAATACAACTATACAATTATCATCATACAGACACAACCTCGTTGACCAATTGATCAGATCTTGAACTGGTAGATAGTTTCCCTATCCAATTTCGTCTTGGAAACATTGACTACCATTTAAAATACGTGATTCCTACTTGTCAATAACCTTTCAGCTTTATATTGATGCATGAACAAGTTTATCCTAAACTTTCTGCAACATAGGGATCATAACTTCTCTTAGATTTAATTTCTACATAATACAAAGACTGTAGTTATTGTAGTTGGTTTATCCAAAAAAGTTTCAACTCATTAGAAGTTTTTCAGTTCACAAAGAGATCATAATGAAGGATGTGAGGACCTCACAACCAACAGGAGCCCAAACAAAATGTAAGTTGATTGCTTTGGTTTGTTTATGAAGCAATCCAAGTAAAATCTACTTTCAAAAATCAATAAGCAAAAAGGATTATTCTGCTCAAAAATAAGGCCAACACGATCAAACCAACTTCAGTTATTCCCTAGATACAATAAATAAACCATTTTAAATGCAAACCTTTCACCCTTCCACCTCTCTTGTCAGCATTCTGGTTTGAAGAATTAACAGCACCAAAATTATCACCAGGCACAATACCAGGACCAGCACCAAAGAAAAGCCTGCGATCACTGTAAATCTGCTGGAAAGCAAAGAATGCCAAAGATATTAATACCAAGCATTAAAAAAAATTAATCAATTAAACTTGATTCAGGTTTCAGAAAGAAATACTAATTTCAAAGAAAAACGAAATAGAACAAAGAAATTCGTTTAATACTAAAAATAACCTTTTTTGGCTTCTGAAACTGCACCATGCTCTGTTTGAGATTATTAAGAGGACCCTCTACAAGGCATTCACGTTCCTGACAGCAAAAAGGACAGCCAGTATCAGAAACATTGAGTATTGAGCAACCAAAGCCACTGTAACACTTAAGATGACCATTAGTGAAGAAAATATATGCAAAACTGCAAAACAAATGGTTTAGCATTAAAAAAAAAATGATTTGCCTGCAAGGCCATTGGCTACTGCAAGTCTGTAGGATTACATAAATTTTGAAAATAAAAAATACACATAAGGCAACTCGAGTTCAAAAATTTAGGAGAGTACCACCAATAGCAAGCCTTAATCCTGAACAAATATTCAGACATCATTGTGTATGAATTAACAATTATTCATTTAATGTTCAAGAACACCAAGCCTTCCCTAATAATCTGTTATGTGATTCATTCAACCTCTGCACCTGTACACCAGAATAAAGTCCTAAAAACTCATATCTTCTAACAAGAGAATTGAAAGACATGTCATTAGCAAGTTTAGACTATCTAAGACAATTATTATTAAGCTTATCCAAAATTAGTATTACAACAAGTGCTTTAGAATGTATTTACTTATCATATTCAACTTATTATTCTCATCTAAATAGCATCCATTCCATTTGAATGAGACTTCACAAGACAAAATTTGGTGTAATATAATACTGTTGGTGTCACTAAAATTTAATGAAACTTTTATTTAATTTTTCAGTGAGATATTTCAATTACATAACATATCAAAAGTACTTAATTTCATCCAACCTAATCTATTATTGACATCCCATCGATTTGCTAGGCAGTCACTCCAAAGAAAAGGCAATGAAACAAACACTAAGATAATACATTTGAATTGGTAAATATGAGCATTCATAACTAATGCAAAAAAATAAAAAGCTTATAAAGAGCCTCAATTAAATCCAACTATAATAGAAAAATCTTTGATCAATCATTCATGAATATATCCACTACTTTCTATAATTCATATCTTCAGTTGCTCAAAGCCATGCCACTTTTTTTTTTCCCTAGCATTCCAAATTGCTTCACTTGGAGCTCTATCATATGTCCTCTCTAAATCAATAAAAACTGACAATCTAAACTTTGCATTAACCATCTAAGAAAGTGTATAGCCTCTACAGTTTGCAAAAAATCAAATTGATTCTAAACCATGTATTGATACCATAATAAGTGTCAAATCATTTCCAAAGTTAAAATATGACTCCTCATCACAACCCTCCAATAATTTCCACAATTTTGGATTTCCCCATTATTCTTATAAATAAGTATTAAAGTAATTATTTTAAGAAATAAAAAAATAGACTCCTAAGAAGTCACAACAAATCAAGGAGCATAAGTTGAAATCAACAAGAGAAATTGCCAAATAAAACTGATTTTATTGGAGATTAAATGTAGCACTTAAATGCAAATTATTGGCCCTATATAAAATTGAGTTTCTAATTCATCTTAATTTGAATTTTTTTTAATTATTTTAATCTGTTTTTGAGAATTGGTCTAGTTCTGAAAAATGAATTCAAGATTTAAAGTTCACGAATTTGTCATGTGATAGGAAATTAATTGTCAACAGTTTTTTATTTTATAAATGACTGTAGTACTTTATCACAATAAATAATTATTGAATTTTATAAAGTAGTAGGAAGATGATCATAGCTGATTAATGAAAGTTGCTTTGAGAAAATTTATCCTTTTCCAACAATTGTTCCTAGCGGATCTCCAGGATAATTTTATGCATTAAAAAAACAAGTTCATTTTGCCTGGGTTCAAGAACACAAAACAATGCAAAATGGAATGGTCTTATGCAAACCATGACATCACAGAAAAAAATAGAACAATTTCAATGTCGAACTGTGCAGAAAGTACCTTGTAATGTGTCAGTAAGCAATTCCATAATGGCTGTTTGCTCAGAACCTTGGGATTCCCCAATATAACAATGCCATAGCGAGCTCGGGTTAGTGCCACATTCAACCTTCTCGGGTCATTAAGAAATCCAATACCCTGTAAAATTTGTCTTTCGGTAACAAAATCTCCAAATATACAAAGAAGTGCATATACAGACCTTGAAGCATTGAAATAGAAAACAAGGAGATTAATGAGATATAAACAAAAGAATATAAAAGCAAAAAACCACTGGATCAAAGTAATTATAGACCCCTTGATTTGAAAACTTGGGAGAAAAAAATCCATAGGTCATATAATGTTTGTCCCTATTTCTAACATTTATTCACAATTGGTGCACCTCAACTCGCAACATTTTGAAGATGGAAAAATATCTGGTCAGATGAGCATCATGTAATTTGATGTCAAACTCTAGCGCATGGAAGGAAAAATTGCAACAAAAAAACTTGTGTTCCTACGGAATTACTTTCAAGAATGTCCAAGTGAAAAAATCAAGAACGACAGCATGCCATATAGTGAAAATACATTGATTAGCAACAACAGCATAAAGCACTAAAATATACTGCTGCATCAGATCATAACCAATTTCATTTGCTAGTGATTTACTTTATGGTCTTAAAAAACTTTATTTTCTTATGAATGCTTTTGTTCAATTGATTTAAGTACAAAAAATGCAACTAAATCTTGGCATGAAAACATACAGATACAAACCTAAGTACAACAAAATCGTTAACTTAGGATAAAAATGCATTGAACTATTCAATATGGATATTCCACTATTGGCACTACTCTTACTTGGTGCTCATTACTCCTGACGCAAGACAAAATAATATAATCCTTTTCTCTACCTTGGAATGAGTCAACACTAGCAACCTGTACCAAAATAAAAGCATTAAGACAAACTAATAAAGTAAGAATAAGGCTAAAAGTATTGCTACATGACATAGATGACAGGAATCTTATACAGAAGCCATCAAAACTAATTGGTCTAACCTCAATTTCCTTGTAGAGTTGTTGTCTAAGAGAACCATTTCGAGACATATAATTAACAATGTATGCTCTTTGACCTTCATATGGGGTTATAACTCCAATCTGCAAAAACAATTCCTTTAGCTAATAAAATCAAGTAAAAATAAGTATTCAAGGTTGAGGAAGACGCACACAGTTGAATCGAACTAGAGATATACTACAACCAAACAAGAAGACTTGCCAAAAAAACATACCTGGCTAGGTATCACTCCACTTCTCAAAAAAGTAGTAACAATTTTCTCCACATTTGCAGCTTCAGTTCTGTTTAAATAAGATGTTCCACTAGCACTTATCTCCTCTTGTCCCATCTAACAAAGAAAATTACGTCCAAGTTCATATACACAACAAAAAGACTCTCAAGAGAAGTTCTAATGTCAGAAACCTAAAGGTTAAACAAGAATGCAATAAAAAAAGGTTAAAGAAGTATACCTGAACATAAAAGAACATAGGCCGGTTTGGAACAGGCCAAGGAAAATCAATTCCAGATGACTGCCGCTCATTTATTGTCACTCCATTTTGAAGGGTACCCTCATAAAAACTGTTAGAGGGAAATTCTGATAAAGAAGGATGCATACGGTATTGGACCTACAATTTAGAAATGAATAAGTTCAAAATGGCTAGAGTACAAATATGAGAAAGATGTCATTTCACATCAAAATGTCTCATGTAATGCTCCTCATCCAAAGACAAGTTAAGATAACCACCTGAAGTCTGAATGGCTTATGTCCAAGAAGCACAAGACGCTCAAAAAGAGATTGTGCCAACCCAGCTCGCGCTGCCTTTTTACACATAATTACCGGACCAAGCTGGCAATGATCTCCAACGAGAACAACCTAATTCAAGAAAATTAGAGTTCAGAAATCAAGAAAAATGAAAAAAAAAAAATGCAAGCCCAACAGAAAAAAAACACTGCAAAATAAAACGAACAAAGACAACAATGAAAACAAATAATAAGTAGTTATAAAATACTAATTCATTGACAATAGCAGAAACACAATAATCACAATGAAATTCTTCCATAAGCTACCTGCTTGACTCCAAGGACTAAAGGTATGAGGCATTCTGGTTCAGTTGCCTGAGTAGACTCATCAATAAGAACCTAAAACAGAAAATGAAATGAAACAAACACATATGAACAATAGACCATATGCCACATAATTTTCAACTCGTGCACAAGCATCTTGATCCAATGTACCTGACGAAATCGAAAGTTAGCCAATCGAGGATCACCAGCACCAACACAGGTGCAACAGATAACATCAGCACTCTGCAGTATCTCCCTTTCTGTGGCTCTCTTCAACGCCTTAAACTTCTTTTCATCACCACTTGACAGCTCCCCTGAATGAAGCTTATGATACTTACTATTAACGTGTACCAATATATAGCAAGTTCAAAAAACTTGTCCCAGTAGACTAATATACACTAAGGTGATGTCAAATGAACTAGATTTTAGTTATAAAAAAGGCATTTTTTAAAAATAAAGGAAAACAACACCAGCGGTTCATATAAAAAGCTGGTTCAATGGGGAAAAAAATTAACAGGTGTGAAAGGAAAGGTTATATACAAAGTCGAAGAAATTTAAATTTATACTTAAATGGAAAGCTTGAAGAAGATAAAGATACCAAAAGAACGAATGTGACATCACAAATTCAACAAACCAGAAAAGCATACAACAAATTTCTCTAAAAGACTGAAGATTAAAAGCCAAATAAAATAAGATATAGCTCCTGTAACATTGTTTTTTCATTTTCGTATTGTTTTTCATTATGTTTAAAATAGACCAAAGAGCCTACTTTTTGCTAGGCATTTCTGAAAAATATAATATCAGCAGTAAATACAGTAACTCAACAATTACTTTGCATTGCAGTATATAATCTAATTGTGAGACGCTTTAACATAACTGTTCTGCAGATGCTAACTCCTTGAATTTCTAGAAGTAGATAAATACAAGCAAACAAGGTTTCACATCCATATATTTCAAACAAAAAGAAAAATAATTCAATAAAGGAAATATGCTTCATTTGATAATTTTGTGCATCATCAAACCAAATAAAAATCTTCATACTATCTTCAGGTAGGATAGAGTGCACATTAAGAGCATTTTTAATGTTCATAAGGATGGAGGAAAATAATTGAACTAAAAATAGCTACTACACTTCCACCACACAACCAAAACTGTGTCTACGCACTAAGTTAAATGTAAATTTAAAATTGTAAAAGAATACCCTGTTCATCCTTCAGTTGTTGAAGTTTGTGGAGTTCACTCTTTTCAGAGGTATCCAAATGACGAACCTAAAATGAGTTTTCGCATTCAAATAAAAAAAAATCAGCAATCTGTATTCAAATTTCATAAGGTGGAGAACAAGGAAATACTAACAGAAATTTACCTGATAATGAAGGGTTAGGTGCTCAACTGGAGAGCTTACAGCCTCTCGTGATTTAGCACAGAGCCTGACAACCTAATTAAAATGCAAGAAGTTCAGTAGAAACTAGTTTTATAGAAATAGTAATCTGAAATGCAACTTATCAAAACAAAAACTTAATTTCCTGATTAGGTTTGTTTATTAAAATCCTAGATCCCAACTTTTGTTACTGAAGTAATTCCAATTTGTATAAAGAAAAAAGGAATCAAACAATAAATACTCAGCTCATGGTATGGTATGAATCGAGTGTAACTGGATTTTACAGCAATCAATCCAATGCATGAAATGTAACAGAGATATCTATAGTTGCAATGAACTTTTGCTTCTATCATTTCAACATTCACCAACTAACACTCTATCTTTTTACAGAAAAGTGTACATATGATACAATAATAATGCTTAACATGAAAAGCACATATCTGAAAAATCACCTTTAAGCCAGTTGAACTTATCTTCTCAGCCAGCTGATCAACAGCTACATTACTTGGAGCACACACAAGGACCTAAACGAAGAAGAAAAAAAGCTCAAAACATAGAATAATGTAAATTCTAGGGTTAAGCAGGTATGACCATGTACCTGCCCTTGTCCTTGTTTAGCCATATGATACACAATTGCTGCAGAAGTGACCGTTTTTCCTGTTCCAGGTGGACCTTGAATTAAACTAATTGGTTTCTGAAGAACACTCTTAACAGCAAAAACCTGTAGAAAAATTAAACCAAAACAATTGCATGACAAACACATAATAACATCCTGGGAAAGTTTCAACAAATGATGCATAATAACTCAGCAGGACTATCTGGCAGCACAACAATGAAAATTTATTATATTACTCTTAGTATGATTAGAAGATGAAATCATAAAAGTAGAGATGAAATTGATGGCAGTGTCAACTAAACCACATCAAAATTTTTGTGATTTCAATTTGCACAAACTCGGTTCAGCAAGTATACAATTACTCTTAGGGTATGTGGTTCGAGTATAAAGAACGAAGGAAAAGAAAATGAAAAATAATAGTGAAAAGAATACAAAAAATTACAATTTTGTTTAATCGGTTTGATTGATTGCAGTGAAAAGTGCAAGGACTTCGATTTTATTTCAACACACAAATTTGATTCAACACTTTATATTAATGCTACAAACCTATGGTATGATAGAGACTTCTAAATGAAAACCTATAAAGAAATCAATTTCATGGATAACAAGAATTCATTCAATTCAAACATTAACAATTAAATTGTGATGAATAACATTATTTTTCTTAGTTTTCCAAATGGTCAAGTTAAGGCTGTCGTCATGTGAAAATAGAATAGAAGTTGTCCAAAATCTAACATCAACATAAGAATATTTCAATTAACACAAGAAACTTCCTTGGCTTCCTCCACTTCTCAAGGAGAAACTCAGAAAAAGAGTAATCCAGTTATTCTAAATTTGTACAAGTTGCATTGAACTATATTTGTTTGAAGTACATTAAACATGCCCCTTGAGCAAAATGAAGAAAAAAGATGAAGACCTCAATTGTTTATAAAAAGCATGCCATCTTTCCTAGATCCGTGCCACCATGTATTTTTTGCAGAACAATTTATAGTCGTGGACACAGTAAAAAACTGCTACCCTGTCAAGCTCAGTCCATGTAGGAGTTCTGGCTCCACATTTTGGATTTGTCACAAACTACATATAATATGGACTGGTAGGGAATATTGGACCATCTCACCTCCTTATCCAACCAATAAACACAAACCAATATCCAGTTCAGATTTTCAATTAGCACTTCAGATCCCTTAACTGGATAAGTTATGGCATGCATTTTGAAAATAAAAAAAAAAACAAAAGTATCACAATCAGAACAATTAGAACACGTACCAAATTATACTAATTATAAATTACACCCAAACATCATTACAGATGAAAATTACTTTATACCATCCACACCCAACATCCCCCCCAAGCCCAAAATACAAAATAATCTATTTGGCTTCTTTAATTCCCTTTGTACATTGATGACTAAACTCATCAACACTTATCCACAAGTCAAGTTTGTTAGAAGATGGCAGATGCCACACACACCCAAATTCCAAAACTTGCCAAGCACAAGCACAAAAAACATCCAGACTTCGGTCCATACTCACAAACAACAAAATCTTATTTTTTAATAAGACTTGGGCTTAATTGTCAACCTCATAAGTATGCACCAGACTAGGCATCTGGCTCCTAGAGACTGAATATGTTGACCTACTCAAAAATATACACAAAAGCATGGTTTAGAATAAAAGCAATGACTCATAATTACTAAGCTAGGACCGCCCCAGGACTACAAAGAATCATGCCTAATTAAACAGCCCAAAATACCAAGTACAACTATTTCTTGCTTGTCCCTTGTTGATGACTATAACTTCTCTACCCTAACAATTAACATGGTGAACGCAAACTGTAAGCTCCAAGAACAGCTCAAGGCAATTCAAATTGAAATCTTCTACATCAATTTATTTTGATATTTGACCAAGCTTGAACATGATTTATTCATATATAGCTTGGAAGCATACGATACATGTATATTGATAAACAAACCTAACACTAAATTGCATGTTTATTTATATAAACAAGATTTTCAGTGTTGAACGAGTATCTATGTAGGAGTTCAATAAAAACCCTTATAATTCTTCATTCATAGCCATTTATTGCATTGATAAAACTTCTTGTTTATTAGCTTCTTGGGCTACCAAAATTATGTGGATGAAATTTAGATTAGAAATTCCAAGTTTGCATCGTTCTGCCTTCTCCTGAAGGGTCCTGCCCCCAAATATTGTTCTATTTTTTTCTGTTATAGCAAAAATGAATATGAAAGATTGATGGAAGCACAATCCTATGCTATATTTGGATTGTTATAAACATTATTAAAAAAAAATAAAGAGCCATGTAAAGAACTAGATATGCACATAACGATGATACTGTTATATGGAGTGACAGCACATTGCACCCACTCTGCCACAAAAGGTTTATATGGTGCCACACTATAGATATGACATACTTGTGCATATCTTTATTGTATTTTATTGTATTTTCATATTGACAAAACAATTGCAGCCCAACAATATGCCCAAAAGCATGTCTGAATGGATCACAGGTAATGTTTGATTGCTTTGGTACCCTTTCTGCGTTTTAGAGTTTCATCCAAACCACATTGGGCAATAATACAAATGCACAAGGCAGCTGGACAAACATTTGATGGCTACCCCATACTTTGGGACTGTTGAATGAGGACATCAACTAGAACAGTAAAATGGCAAAAACTACAAGTTGTCCATAAAAGACAAGTCAAATGTGAACCTCATTTCTACCTCTACTTTAACCCACATGAACCTAATCCATAAACTCTAATCATTACCTTATACACTTTTACAATAGATAAAACCACACAAGGTTAGCTAGAAATGGTTCAGGCCAATTTCCATAGGTCATGTCCAATTGTCTATGTAGTGTGATGTTGTCACTATGAATATTACACATGTTCTTCTAGGGCAACCCAGAGGCATTGGTGCTGTGGAAAAGTTTCCTTAAGGCTAACGTTGTTGGACATATAAAACAGGTGTTCACACTTCAAATTAGTTGGGATGAGGAATCACCTAGTTGTTTTGCATAGTTAATGTTCAAAATATTACGTAGTGAGAAGAGAGGTATGGCTCCAAATCAGCAATGCTTCCACCAGGAATGTTCCCTTAGTTGTTGTTGCAAGGGATTTCAACATTACAAAGTCACAAGAGGAAAAGAGAGGTGGCAAAAGATTTAAATATGCGAATGCACAGGAGTTTCAACAAATGATAATCAGATCTGATCTATGTGATATCGAGGAACAGGTTCACGTGTTGTAGCAACAGAGATGGTTATGCATGCATTTTCAAACAACTCGACAGTGTTCCTCAATATTCATAGGCTCCAGGTATTCCCAGGAACTGAGGTTCACCACCTCAAGTGGTTAAGCTTTGACCACTGCCTGTATTTAATTCAGTTCTAGCACCTTGACCTCGGTATGAAGGGGAGGAGGCTACAATTTGAAAGCATGTGGCTCAAATACCCGGAGTCCATGGTGTAGTTTAGTCCACTTAGTGCAAGAGAGCCAAAGGAAAACCAACTGTTGCGATTTGCAAACGTTTGTAAGAACTCTGGTAGCTTTAGACTTATGAAGCCAAGAGACATTTGGTTGCCTCATCAACAGAATAAGGCCATTGGGAAGCTACAAAGGAAGGATTCACTCATCGAACTGGATAAGCCTGAACATCACAAGCTGCTGGATTTAATTGCTCAATACCATGATGCCTTGTCCACAGAGGTATGGTAGTGGTAGAGAGCTAAATGCAGATGGGCTGTGTTTGTAGATCAAAATTTGACATTTTTTCATGCAGTAACAACTAGAAGATGTAGGGACAATCATATACATAGCTTATTGGATGATAGGGGAGTTCCCCATAATCAAACTGAATGCATCTTTTCACTTATGTAGTAGTACTCTAATAAATGGAGACCCGATATTCCGAATATACAGCAGTCGGTTATTCCTTCACTTAGAGCTGCTCTCTCTGCTCAGCAAGTTGCTAGCCTTGTTTTTCCCATAATGGAGGATGAAATTAAGTGGGCCAAGGGCACCCCACCTGAGCCATTTTTTACCCATTAGTCTCTGTAACTCTTATATAAGGTGGTTGCCTAGATTCTAGTTAGCCAGCTCCAGGAAGTCCTTTTGGGTATTATTGCCCCAGAGTAAGGTGCGTTTATCAGTGGAAGATATATACCTAAAAATATTATTATAGCTCAAGAGTTGGCACATTGTATGCAAGTTCTGACATCACGGAAGGACCTGATGGCTTTGAAGCTTTATATGGAACAAGCATATAACTGAGATGGGATTTTCTTCTGTTCATACTTAAGCAATCAGGATCTCCAGATCAATAAATTAAACCTGACCAAAACTATCACTTCAACATACAAGAAATCCAGAAGAAGAAAAAATCCCCTTTGGTATTACACATGAATGACGTTAGATTTAACTTAATTTCTTTGTTTCTATGATCCTACAGCAAGCACTCTCTCTTGCTTCTCATGTCAAGCGGTAACACAATTCATAGAAGTTCAATTGCTAAACTATTCCAATGCCTCATAAACAAAAAATTCATGGTCCTCAGTAAAGCCAGTTCTTGCAGTTACCTTGACCAGTTCATCATTGCTATGTCGCTGCTGTCTGCAGCATTTACAGTAATGAAGCCTGCATCATCACATAACTCTAAAGCTTGTTAACTCATCGGAAATGTGATGTTTCAAAATCTGGCCGTTGTCATTGCTGCCAATCATTCCATCAAAAGATATAACAGCACAATTATCCAGCCTACCTAAATGCTCACAATCTTCTTACTAGGAATTAAGTTAAGAACAATGATCATATTAAATATTGTAGGGAGAGAGGGGAAGGGAAGGGAAGGTTTAGGTTATTTATTATCATAATATGTTTCTATCACTAGCTCCCTAAATCTCTGTTTTTCTTCTTGCATACACCAATAAAAATATAGGATTGGAAGGGCAGATTAAGGAATTTGTAAAACCAAGAAGGGCTAAAAAAGGAGCACAACAGGGGAACATAAAAAATATTGATGACACCCCTCAATAATGGAGAAAGTTGTATAATTTCATTAATAAAAAAAATTGCATGCCATTTAAGTTCAAAAACATATTCAAAACACAACACCCTGAGATATACACAATAAATCCAAGTCCTCACACTCCAAGAAAAGTTCTAGTTGCCAAACAATACCTGAGAAGCATTCAACTCTGGGAGGCCTGGAGCACCAAACCGTCGAGGCAGTGTGTTCCGAACAACTTGAAGTTCAACTTCATGTCCAAGAAGATGATGGTAAATGTATCTGAAACAAATCAGTGCAAATTGTCAATAAGTCAACAGCTCCACATTAAACTTAACCAAACTAACCTCTCTAGTTCCCATGCAGAAAATAGAACCAAAAAAAACAACGCTTGAATATTAATTGAAACATCAACAACTAGAGATAAAATAGCCATTATGAAGAAGCAAACAAATAACTGTGAAATATAAATCAAGTCAAAACTTCAAAAAATTAAAAATTAAAAAACAATCACACGCAAGACAGTTTTTCCTTGTAAATTTTGTTCAACAACAGTTGTAGCAGCCAAACTCAAAAAAGTTTTTGGGCCCATTTCAAAAGAATATACTAATTCAACCACACCAGCAAAATACAACAAAATCAAGAAGCCATTTGCTTACCCACTGACGCTTGTTTCGTCAACAGCAAAGGTTTTCATTGCTCCTTGCATTCTATCAAAACTAGTACTCTTCCACACAAAATCTACACTAAATCCATGATTCAAATCAATAGGAACTCCCTGATAAAGAAAGAATACAGTTAGTATGTACGTGACATGCAAGCTATAGAATGATGCTAATAAGCAAGATCATGATGAAGTTAGTGTCCCAATTATGTATGCTACAGTATTGCAATTATCAACTACATTCAAAATTCTACCTGGCTAGCACGAAGTTCAAGTGCAACCTCTTCTTGAGCAGTTAGCTTGATCTACCATGAAAAGTATAACAAAAATCAAAAGAAATAAGCAAGAAAATGCTGCCAAGGTGTTAGAATGTATACAAATAGTCGCTTACCACATGCCCAACAGACTGCCATGCAGGATGGGCAGCGTCACCAGAATATCGCAACCTTAACTCATCTCCTGGAACAAGCCTTAGTTCATTGTCTTCCTACAAGATGAACAAGATTAGACAACAATGAAAATGAAGAAAGCCAATAATGAAAGATAAATTGCAAAGGAAAAAACACATTGTAATCACTAATTTCCATTACAAATTAAAAGATCAAAAAACAACCTTGGGAAAGACAAAATAGGCTATTCGCTTCTTGTTAAGGCCAATATCCCATCTGATAGTCACATTATCTTTACTCTGTGACTCCTTCATCATCTACAGAAAGAAAAAAGTAATGAATACATTAGCTGAAATTCAAGAAAAATCACAACATGCAAAAAGCAATTTGATAATAATAATAACTGTTTCAAAAGTCGGTTCTATACAATGCAGTATTAAACTTCAACTAGCATAATACCTTATCATAGTTTGCTTCGAGCTTTATCAATGGGGCAAATACATTTTGATACTGTAAAACAGAAAAGAACAAATTTCCATAAACAAGGAAAAAAAATAGAGTCAAAAATATCTTTAAAAGGTTTACTAAAACAACAAGATACAAGGGATTAAGAACCTGATAGGCATCTTCATACTTCAAAGCCACAGGCTGAGGCTCATCATCAACCCCAGGCTTCTCAAGATCTTCTAATGAAGCATCAGGGTTTGTTTTCCAAAGCTCTTCCACTTTGTTAATTTGTTGAGCTGTAATCTGCCGTGCCCTAAGCTGCTCCTGTTCTGAGGGAACCTAAAAAATAGGTAGGGAGAGGAGGATATTAACTATATCACCATAGGATTTGAGAGAAAGTAGGCTAAATATAGCAAACCTTGACAAGCCAAGGAAGGAAACACCTATCATCAATTAGAGGACACCACTGGCTGAGATCCCAATTCATGTCCTTCAATGCATTCACACTAAGACAAGGCTCTCTGCACAGCAGAACTACAACACTCTCTGTTTTTGCAGAAATAAATCCAAGTAGAAAAACATTGCGGCAACCGCAATTGTAGCACTCAAGTATTGTTTCACCAAGTGGGCTGTCCTTGTGAAGGCAAACCTCTTTGTGTTTAGCTCGAACCTGAAATGTAAAAGTGAATTAAATTAGTCAACCCGTAATAAGTAACTTTGTAAGAATAAACAATATAAAAGATTTGATTGCTGTGACATAATTAACAGGAATGGTTACCTCATAATTACATGATCAAGTAACAGTTCCTAAAGGAAAAGAATAAAAAAATAAACTCAGCAGAAGTAATAATTTACAGACAGAGCATGGCAACACCACATAATTTATGCAGCAGAGAACCTTACTGTTATTAAAGACAGCTTTCTTATCATAAAGTCATGGGAAAGGACAAATAAAGTGAAAATCATAAAACCAATACGTGGTATCAGATGCAAGGTAATGAAGCAGTAATGAATTCCTGGGGCAAGTACTGCATCTCTAATTTTGGTGTCAAGCCACCAAGTCCTGGGCCACAAACCAGCATAAAAGGAACCCATCATCCAAAGCAATATAAAAATCTACAGGCCTGATAACCAAATGACCAATTGAGTCAGTTTGATTACTGCTCATGTTTTAGACATAAACAATCTACATGGTACTGAACATCTTCAGCATCCAAGTACCATCTGAACCAAAAACCCTATATATAATCTGTATTCTCTAAATTAGTTTGTGAGATTACCCTACATATAAGATTTACTGTATGATGTAATTTGTGAACCATATTAACTTATTTTTTGATCTACACCATACTCATTATCTATGGTTAGTCACAATTAGAGTGTCATAATAAAGCATGATTTATCCTTTTCAATTACAGCAATAGTAGGTTCATTTTATTTGTCTATCCTATTTATCACATGTAAAATACTTAATACAACAACATTTTGTATTTTCCCACAATTATGGCTACTTGTCATCGCAATGGATAACAAGCTCAACACAGATAAAATAATGGAATGCATTAAATAGTCATCAACAATTGTAAAATTTAATGATACAAATTCATATAAATCTTTTAAGAAATTGCATTAATGGCAATGCATGTGAAGGAGAAGACACATTGTATTGCACAAATACCTCAACCAATGTGCAAGGGTCATTACATCACCATCTAAGTATAGTGATAAAAAAGGGCATGTCACAGTAGATGAATGTCAACAAAAAAAACTAGCCCAACACAACAGAATCAAGATAGAAACTTGAAATATTAGTAATTTAGCCGCAAGTGAAATCCATAATTCAAGAAAACAACATTATTGAAAATTTGGCAAACTTAAATAATAAATAGAAAGATAACGTAATAGATGATCAGAAAATGGCAATAGCTTAAAATGTTATAAATATAGGGTAGCTTTTAATATTTTTAGAGTTTAGCAATATGATATTTTACTTACTAACATATTTTTAAGAAATAGAAAGGACTTCTGATTTCTTACAGGTGTGGATCTTCAAAAATGTAAATTGATTGCTTCATGATGTCAAAAAGAAACCAAATCATTAATATTGTGAGATCATATCAAAGAAATGTTTAATCATTCAATATCAGCAAATGGTATTAAATACAAAACTTGAAATTTTTAGGGAAAAAATAAAGTTAAAAAAAGTCTTAGAATTAAATAGAGACGTCTTAAGGAAGAGCTCTTATTCAAAAAGTTTTGAAAGAAGTGTTTGTAGTTATACATGTAACATGGCAACAAAAGACTAGGAGAATCAAACAGAACAATGAAAAATAAAAATTGCACCTGACACAAAGCAAGTATAAAAAAAGATAAAATTTAAAGGGTTAGAAAGATATTTATATAATTTGTATAAGTTCCCCAAAATATGTGAAAGAAGATGACCAAACCCAAGTAAAATGTGCAAAGGAAAATGATCAGGAAAGTGATAATCCATGATAAAATTTGTAAATCAAGATGAATGTGTTCTATTCATAAACTATTCAATAGAGGATATGCAAAAGGATTGAAATAAGAGAGCTTTAACTGTTTGAAAAAAATGGAATGTTTCTTTGTAATGCTGAATCAATAAATCAAGATGAAAGAAACTTAAAATATATGAAAATATATATATAAAAAGAAAGTATCCAAGGTCTTGACAAATTATTTAATTCATTGTGAAGACTAAAATGATGTCCAATAAACAAAAAAAAAGAGTACTTATGTACTTATTAACAAAAACAAAAGATATATCCACAACAGCTTTAATACCATATAAGAATAAAGATTGTGAGCCATTCCATAAAACTTTTGGAAGAGTTTTGCAAAAAAGTGATTAAACAAAAATACTATTTAATATCTAACGTTTAGATTTTGTTATCAGGTAGCATAAGTTGCTATGATCACCTATATGTTTACACTTTGCTTGTTAACTAATCTTAACAAACCTTAATATGTTTATGCTTTCTTTCTTAACAGTTAATCATTCCTTTCAAAGATCAGACTCAAATCCAAAAAATACAAGGTTTTAGTAAAAATTTGAATAAGTATACCATCGAGAACCTCACCCCAATATCAATCTTTTTTTTATTTGACAATTAAAGGGACTTACCCTCACACAACAAAAACGAGAAGAATATCTCATAATTTGTATCAAGAATGTTTACCAAACAAGATAAAAGTTACTGCAAAGCTTAAAAGAGAAGCTTGGCAAAGGAAAAAAAGTTTCACTTAAATTTCATTCACTGAAAAAGAAATAAAAGGCTAACAAGAGTAATACTTGGGTAGATATTCAAAAAAAAGTTGTCTTTCAGAGAAAGAAGCTAAGGATCTTGAATGGTTTATTGATAAAGATGATGAGTACACAAAAGGTAATCCTACTGGATGAGATCAAGTGGGGCAAACCAAAACAACTACAAAATAACATGAGAAAACGTAATAAAAAAAATGGGGTGAAAGGAAGGTTAAGGTGGTTGGCAAGTCTGTCAATCTGGAGAGCAACTGGAGGTGCCCTACTTGTTCCCATGCTCCTAAACATTAGAGATGCCATGCTAAAGGAGGGTACAATACTGAAGATTGCTTGCATCATTACAGTATAGGCTTTCAAATCAGTTTGTATATGCTCCAAGGACCTTGTCCCTTGGATTGGAGGAGATCGTGAAGGACTCAACTTGGAGAAAGGAGAAGTTCTAGAACCAGCTGTCAATTGTAGCCTGTGCAATCCATTTAATTCTGCAGTCCTAATTGTTTGGAAATCATTGTTGTCAAAGTTGGACCATCTGAGAGGGAAAAGGGGGTGGTATGAGGGGTTGGGGTAGTCAAATTTCAAACCACAGAGAGGCCATTTGGGAAACATAGCAAAAATGTACAAAAAAATAATACATATAAAGTATAGATTAGACTTCTAATCATACTAAAATGGAATATGAAAGAAAATGTCCCTATATTTAATAGGTCAAAGAAAAGGTGGAGCTAAAATCCACCTTAACATATAACCTAGCAACGATAAAGCAAGTATTGAACATCTTGAGCTGGGCCATCATAATCGGGATACCAATTCACATGTTTGAATTGGAGAGGTAAACCAAGAAATGGAAATTTTTTTAAATGAAACATTCTCAATGAATATAGTGCTATTATACCTTCAAAGAATAGCAAATGACCTCTTATGTTCAAAACATCAGATTGGAGAACATTTAGAAGGCCCTCTTCATTAGACAACTTGAATAAGAAGACACTTGATGTAAGGCCAAAATTTTTTGGCTTACAAAATTTATTGGCGGCATTGACAATGTGTATGTATGAAAGCCTTCTAACAATGTAATGACAAATAAAACAAATTCATCATCTAAAATCTCTTCATAATGAAAGAAACACAGGCATTTTGGCATGTTAAGAAGTCAAGATTTTGGGGGAGAGCTGTGTGAAACACACCATTCAATTCATAATTGGCTCAATATTTCCCCTTCCTACATACCATCCCCCACCCCTGCCTGTCTCCAAACCTACAAACTCCCACACCTAATTGTCATCATCAATTCAAAGTCATCCAAACATCATTGCTAGTGCTAGCCCTTCCCTCCATCATTGCTTTCCCCTATATGTACTCAAGCACATTCCCAAGGGCTCAACAAAGTTCTGTAACCGACACCCCATCCATGCCAAAAATTCTAGACATCGTCACCAACACTCATTAACCCAGTCATCCTTCATAGTATGTCATAGCCCTTTTCAACATCACCTTCACCTACCCATCTGAGCATTGCCTTCACAACTACAATGCTCCACTGTCGTAGAACATTCTTTTGCTACCGCTATGATTGACCCTCCATTCTCCTCCTATTTCTATTACCATGCCTTTATCCTTGCTGTTTGGGAGCTCTTCTACCTTTTATTGTAATTTCTACAACACCTCTATAGACAACAACTTTTTCACTTCCTTAACCAAAGGAAATTGATGCCCTTCACTCTACTATTTTGAAATGACACCTTCCCAAGCTCCAATCCCCAACAAGAGCTACTAGGCCTATAAATGGATCAAAACCTAATCGACTCCATCCAAGGTTCAATATGAAAATACAGCTATATTCTTTTGATATGTTTAATCACATTTAATAAATTTTTAATTTAACGTTTAAATATGCACAATTTAACATATAAATACATATTTATCCACATAAGAATATGTGCATGCGTAATATATATATATATATATATATGCATATTACGCATGCACATATTCTTATGTATCTATGTATGTGTGTGTGTGTGTTTTTATGAAAAAGGATATTTGGATGAATAAGACAGCTAAAAAAGATAAAATGATTAAAAATTTCTCAAAAAAGATCTTATGATAACTCAGCACTCTTTTTACCTTTCTCTCTTTAAACTTTGAATCGATACAAAGTTCATCCCAATTGTTTGGGTTTGGATCTATATCAAGGAATATTCAATCTGACTTAGAACCATTTACAAGCTTCAGGGTTGCCAATGGCCACTCCTGGACCAATATTAATGCTGAACAGTGGATCATACACCATCCTCCACTTGTTTGCTCAGTATTTTCTTATGAACTAGAGCTAGTTTTCCAAAATAGAAAATTGTTAAACGTTATCTTACTGCACCTATAGTTTACCAACCATATCTCAATGCAATCTACTGGGAAACATTTATGACAATAAGTTGAAAAGTGTTCCAAAAAAATTGCATAGATAGTGCCAATCTATGCTTGTATTAACTGCACATTAACAAAAACAATTTCTAGCTCACATCACAGGAATATAGGAAAGACAAGGGGAAATACCTAATTCTAGGAGTTTAGTATTAAACACTCTAAGATTAAGATTATCATAAATGCTAGAGATAAAAATCTAACAAACAGTTTTAGCAATATAAGGCTAGTCAACTTGCCCCTTGCAAAGCCATCTTTGCATAGCCCTAGGTAAACCCCATTTAAAGCAAGTCATAAAATAAATTTGAGGAACTTGATTTCAAATGATTTTGAAGAACATTATTTAAAAAAGGTAGAGGTCATCTGTTAATTAACACAATTTGGTTTGATTCACATATGAAGGCACAAAAAAAGTGGAATACATCAACAATAGTAATATCAAAGTAGCATATCTACTTTATTGTTAAAAAAGGCACTTTGAAGCACCTGTGTAAAAAAATACAGACTCTCCTAGTAATACACTTCAAAGAAAAGGACATAGACGTGCACACAAAGCATTTATTTTACAAATTTCAGACGCCAAACCCTAGATGAAGAATCACTGAATATATCTGTAATTGTCAGAGAGTAGAATTGAGATACATGATCATGGCAAAACATAGTTCTACCAGGATCTCCACATTAATCATAACATCTTAAGTGCATAAAAAAGGATTCCACCAGCACAATATGATTGACAAGCTAAAAACACAGTCACTTTGTTAAGGATGAGTTCTAGATAGCTGATTTATCACACGCAAACAATATAAAGCCTAAATATCCACAGTTATACCACAGACACAATCAGCGTGCAGTTAAGTAAATGCAGCCAATTGAATCACTCACCAAATGGTTAACAATATGAGATCCGGAGGTGTTGCCTCTTGAGTTGCAGAACCATTTTCGGCAAGATGGAATATTGCACCTAACAACACACGCAGGGTTCTGAACTCCACAGTACCTACAAGCATGCTCCGTGAAATCCCCTTTCCCATACTCGTAATTATCATCCTCGCCAGTCTCCTCGAAGTTAAGCCCGCTAATTCCACTGGCGAGTGCATCCACGGTAGCCGAAGTGGGTGTGGCCTTCGATTTTCCTCCGGAGAACGATCCTGCGACAGCCGGACCAGCAGATGACGAAGACGAACCGGAACCGCCAGGATCAGTGGACTGGCGATCGGTAAGAGGCGGATTCGCTAAGCCATCCACGGCCGCTGCCCGCCATGTCGGAGAGCGGTTCGGTTGAGAAAGCTCTTCGAAGTCCGGGTAGCCGTAGTCGTCGCCCTGGGTGTTGAACTCAAGGAAGGTATACGCATCACCGCTGGTGTCAGGTTGCGAAGCCGTCTCGTAGAGGTCGTTGACAACCGCCTGAGAGGACATGGCTACGTCTAGGGTTCCACAAGGGCGAACTCCCTATGGGTGTGGGTTAGGGTTTGGTATCGTAAAAACACAGCGAAATAGGCGGGGGTGGGAGACGGGAAGAAGACGAGGGGTTAATTGAAACTTGGCAGTGGATTTTTTAGGTGTATAATATCTAGATAATGTCGTTTAAGTACGAGGTTATGCTCCCGATGGATCCCGCTAATGAATGAATTTAGACCGTTGGATAAAACGCCATCGGCACATCGGCGTCAAATTAAGAGGTTTCGTAGGAAAAATTTTCACCTTTTACTTGGAAATTAAAAAATAAAATGAAATCCTAAATCATATTTTACAAAAAATTTTGGTAATTGCTCCTCGAAAGAAATAAATTTAAAAAAAATGATATTTTCCAACTTTATATAAAAATATTACTATTATTCTTAAAAAAAATCTTAATCTTAAATCTCATTGATTAATCATATAAAATAACACATGTCAAAGTTTTTTGAGGTCGTGCACTTATTTTCTAACCAGTCTTTGAACCTTTCTTTGACCTATCTTTAAGTTATTCTATGTTAGTTATAGTTTTTTTAAAGCAAATTAATTGAGACATTTATGTAAATTTCTTTGCAACTAAAAAAATTTGATAAGTAATCCATTGAATTAATTGTAATCTTTTTTAATTATATTTCACTTCAAAATATTTTTTTTATCTATACCATCTCAAAAGTGGTGGGAAATAATTTTAAGAAAAATTAATTATTAAATAATAAAAATAGAAAATATGTAGTATTAATAATTTGAATGAGAAAAAATTGGCAAAATTATGAAATAATCGTTATTATAATTTATAAAAATTTAAATTTTTTTAATTAATTTAGAAATCTGTAATCTTACAATGTAAAATTATATAATGTGTTTGGGCAAATCATATAATACAATAAGAAAAACAGAAAAAAGAAAAGATCAATTAAGAGTATCAGACGACACAATATTAGAAGATTGTGTGATAGAACCAATTGAGAGAAAATGGGAGAGTGACGAATATAACAAATTTTGGTCGTACAATATAAAATTATGTAATCATATAACACGATCAAGTGAAAGAACGAAGTAGGAGGTAATATGAAAGATGATGTCTGACAAGCATAATAATTATAAAGAGAAATTTAGATATTAACATGCACACATTATGAAAAAAAAAAAGTGTGAAACATAAATAAGAGAAACTCAACAAAAATAATACAAATATCAAGACGATTCTAACCAATAGAGGATTGAAAACAACATAAGGATTACTCAATATACTAGCCCATGACATCTTTAATCACATATAGATAAGGTACACAAAAAGGGTTCGATAAAATTGACCTCGTAATGAAGAAAAAAAAAGTTCACATGAGTGCAAATTGAAAGCATTAAAAAGATCTTACTAAGTCTTATGAAAAACTAAAATAACAAAATAATTGCATACCAAGGTGCTCCACAACACTTAAGGAAACCAAATCATAAAGAGTATAGAAGGCAATGAAAAACAAAATTTACAAGTAATGTTTAACAAAAGCAAAAATGACAAATTTAAGTAACTTAAATGACGAAGTGAATGAGAAAAGGTGAGGTGAAAAAAGCTATTATATTGTAATGACAAGAAGGCATTGCCACCTTTATTTACTATAGAACCCCAACAAATTAGCATGTCAATATTCTTATTATATCAACCTTAAAACCTTAACAAAATCCACTAGAATAATAAAAAATTTACTTATGTCAAAATCATTTTTTCTAAAAGGTAAGTCTTCCCTTTTTAAAGATCCTAAGAAAAAAATATAAGAATACAAAATTTGTGGTAAAAAACTATCATTTTGGTTCCTAAAATTTGTAGAAAAAATTGTTGCTTAATAGCTTTGTAATGTTTCGAGTCCAAAAATATGTTGCTAAATTTATTATCAAACAACTTCCTAAAATGTTACATTTTTAACTAAGAGTTGGTAAAAATAGTCATGAGTTTAATATAGGTAAGAGTGTTATAAGTCACATTGGCAGGCTGTCATCGACGATAGATCCATATGCATTCATGGAGTAGCATGAATTGTTATGGTATCGATTAGGAGCTACAGAGTATTGAAGGCTCCATTTTCATTCACTGGTTGAAAATGGGTCAGTGTGTGCGGGTCAAGTTGATGGGTCATCGCAGCATTGGCGAACCTATTTTCATTCACAAGAAGAATACGAGTCGACGTGCCCTGAGCTGGGTCGATGGGTTGGTATGGCATCAACGAATCAATTTGCATTTACAAATTGCATGAATATTTCTACTGAAGAGTTGTACTAATTGGTCAACACAATGTCGTTGGATCCTTATGCATTCTTAGGTCATGCGAACTTTTTGTTAATCGATTAAACTGGCAAGTCATCAAGGCATTAGCTGATTTCTTTATGTTGGCGGGATTCTCAACCCAGGTTTTGAAATAGGACAAGACTAGTCTGTTAAACCACTGTGATCAAATACAATTGATGATCGCCATATCTGCTCAAGCCAATGATGATTCCAAAGATAATGGATGAAGATGAAAGGAAAGTGTCCAAAGAGCCTTTTTTGTTCTTTTTGCATAAGGAAAATTTTGATTATATAATACACTTTTAGACTTTATCTTAACTTTGCACATAAAATTATATCTTGATAATTTAGAAATATTTATGCATGCTTGACTGGATGATGGGCATCAAAAGTCTTGACGATAACTGGTGTTTATCACCAAATGGATACAAAAGCCGGGTAGATATCAAAAAAGTACAACTAGACCATCATACAAGTATAAATTTAAGAAGAGTAAAGCATAACCTTAACAGGACAAACTAAATAATAAGATTATATTATATCATTATAATATGAAGAAGAGATCATACATGAATGATCAAAAGAGAATGATGAGTTGAGTAACAAATAAATGCATCGTACAATACAATGGGAACAATTGTATCAATAAGCCCATATGAAGGATAATGTTGTACATAAAATCATCACTTTATAATGAGAATTATATGCTTGAAAATATATATTATACAAGCTGTTATACCCGATAAAATATTATAGGTTTAATCTTCAATAATTTAATTGTGGCTTAGATGATTTCAGATCGACAGTAGGATGAGCCAGGAGCTCAATTGGAGGCTATTGGAATTTCTGAAATTTTCTGGGGATTTTTCGGAGCACCGAGGAATTTTTAAGTAATTTTCCCTGTTTAATTGGAATTTTGGAAATTCGAAAATCTATTTAAATCGGTCCGTAGATTTTTTTTTTAACCGGAAATTTGGTTTTTACAGCGCGTGAACCGGACCGGAGCGGTTCAGCGAAGGCGGGGGCGGTTCGCCGAGTGCGTTTGCGCGTGCGGTTGGATAAGCCGCGGATAAGCGGATCGGACGGATGAGAACAGCGGTGGAGATTAACCGGCTGATCGGGGTTAAGCGACGTTATTTGAAAGTCTACCGGCACTTAATGGATCCTTAACGGGTTATTACCGGTTTAAGCGGGGGTATTTAACCGAAACTGTTCGGCTGTTAAGGTTTCGAGCGGTGGCCGGAGACGAAGCATTCGCGGCGAACGGCGGTGATTTCCGGCAGCCTTCCAAGGGGCTTTTGGTAACCGGAGATTCGCGGGACCGAGGAGAATCGATTGGTACCGGTTTCGTCCGGCGAGGAGCAGCGGTTGGTCGCGTGCGGGCTTCACCGTCGCCAGCGACGGGCAAAGGTAGGAAATTTGGTTTTAAATTAGTTAATTAGCAATTTAAAAATATGGATTATTTTGCAATTAGCTACCGGAGCATGCGAATTGTTGTTTTTGAAATTTATTAATGCAAATTATTGATTTTAGCATTTTAGGGTTTTCGGAAAAAAAAAAATTACACCGCCGAATTTGGAAATTTTACCGAGCAATTGTTGATTCGATTATGTGCTTAATCATGTTAAGATAGTATCAAATGCTGAAATTTGTTTAATTTCATAGAATTGTTAAAATGAGAATTGGACGAAACTTCGGCGGAAATTTTGATTTGAATCTTAGAAATTAGTGACATTATTGACAAATTAGGATAGTACGAACATCGGATGTTACTTCTCTTTGATCTCGGTCGCCGAAAATCGACGGGGAAAACGAAATTTTCTGGAGGAATCGTCGGCTAGGGTTTAACGGGCGCCGGGTGGAGGAAGGAGATGGATTAGATTAATTTCGGTTTAGTTAATTAAGTAATTGTAATTATTCAATAATTAATAATAATTAAATACTAAACGTCGGCTGGAAAATTTGATTAAATGTTCGGCCGGTGGGTTCGCGGTTCAGCGCGAGGATTCCGAACCGGCAGCGAAAACCGGTTCAGCGGGATTCGGGCGGACGAACGGGCGGAGGAAAAATTTAATTCGGAAATTAATCCGAATTTTCGGGAAATATGTGGAATTTAAAATTTAATTTCGGAAATTAATCCGAATTTTTGGAAAAAGGATATATGTGGAATTTAAATTTTATTCTGAAATTTATTCCGAATTTCGGAGAATGGATAAAAGGCGGAAATTGATTTTGGAATTTAAAAATTTCCTGAAGTGAGAAAAAAGGTGATTTTAGGAAATCACATAGCCAAGTTGAAATTGACTGTTGGAAATTATCCATAAATTCAGTGCAGCTGGATTAGTTGGAAGGAAGTGTGACACTTGGGTAAGTGCTACCAGAATAGTCAGAATTTTGGTACAGTTTGTGTTGCTTGGATGGCAATGGCATGGTTTGAGTCAATTTACTCAGTGTTGGCATATTTCACGGATTGGCATATTGGACCGGACTACTATAGACCCTATATGATGTTTTAGGGTAGTTGTGGTAGGTAACTGTGCGGTTCAGACTTAACTTTCACAGTATACATGTGGACTGGTATGCGCCTTGTTGTATCTGGACACATGTTGCCGAATCTTGGAGTTAAAGCTTGGCAATGACTGTAGGGGCGTGGCTTCTATGGAAATTGTTGGGAGAGGACTTCTTGGGACGGTGGCTGAGTCGATCTCTTCTGGTCCACGAGTGTAGGCCTGCGCGCCTGAGAGTGGCAGCGGCAGGGGTGACTCGCCGTGGCTAGCCAAGTGTGTAGGCCTGCGTGCCTGAGGGTGGCAGGGGTGTCTCACGTTGGCTAAAGATCTATGTGACGGGTTTGTCTATAGTCTCCAGAAGATTGATTGACGAGAGACGCTGCGGTGTCGGGTGCTAGGCGTTGTGATGCGTGCGCAGAGATGGGCGTGTCCCACTGGCATGCTTTGCCTAGGCGCCATGCGTGCGCAGAGATGGGCGTGTCCCGCTGGCATGCTACCTGGGAGCACAGAGGAGAGCTACTCTGTTGTGACTGGGGGTGACTGTGGATGGTCAGAGTCTGGGATTGAGAGTGCCTTTCCACCCTACATTGTTATGCTGTATTCCTATACTCTTGCTATTATCCTTCTCTTGCATGTGAGTTTTTACTAGCTGTCTTTCCTACTGGGCGTAGCTCATTCCCTTTTTATCTATATTTTTCCAGTGGCTCGGCAGACTTGACGCCACCCAGCTTTAGGTGGGATCGTGATCAGTAGGCTAGTGGAGGAGATCTGATCTGTGATTTTCTGAGACATTCTGGTTAGTTGATTGTTGCTGTTGGATGTATTCAGTGAGACTGTTATTCTTATGTCTTGTATTATGTGAGGGTGATTCTGACTTATGTATCTAGTTGAATGATATTGTATTTGTTGGACTTGGATCTTATTCTTGTGATGTGATGTAGTTTCCATTCACTGTTTTACTTCATTGTCTTGGTGGTATAGTGTGTGGAGTGCCATATTTTATCTGAGGATGTTATGTATTTTATTTTTGATGGTGAGGTTATTACATGACTATGGAACTTAACCGTGGGGGTTCAGACTTCTATTAGACCGGTTCTCCTACTGGTATGGGTTAGGAGTATTGGGTCTAGTAGGAGTAACATTGCGCGAGTTCATTAGTTAATTCAGGAGTCATGAACCTGATTTGACGGTGTACCCGGGAGATGGGATCCACATTGTTAAGGAAAGTAGGTGTGTAATGATGTGTTATATCCTATGTTTTTCGTAGGCTACTCAGGTTGGTATGAGACGATCTGAGCTGTCTATATGTAAAAAAAAAAATATGCCAAAAATCAGCCTAGGAAAAAATGGGGTGTAACACAAGCATTATAAAAAGAAAAGAAAAGCTTAACTAAGTCTAATAAGTTAAGTAACAAATGAATACTAATACGATGAGCATTATCATATAAGTATAGTGAAGTGAAGAATAACATCATAAATCGAATTGCCAAGTAATGACTTATGGATCATACGCATTAAAGAGTATTGTACACATATGATGAGATTCTATTTTTAATATAAATTAAAGCAAAGGCAAGGATCTTACACTTTGAAGATACACAATCATATATGTGCAATCTATAAAAAATGCAAGATTTTAAAACCCAAAATGATAAAATAGTAGAGTAAATCATCACAAAGAGAGTCTAAATTCTAAATAACTATCAAAATTAAGTGGAAAGGAAGTAAAAAGACAAAACTAAAGGAACATAGTTATTAGTAGAAAATTGAATATGCAACAATGTAAAAAGAGAAAGGTATAATATAAAAAAAAGGAGAAAACAGATGTTCTCAAGTGTTGAAAGAAAATTCAAGAGAAGTCGAGAGCAAAATAATGACAAAATAAAAAAAAGCATATGTATCATAGCAACCAAGACTTGGAGCAAAAATCTAAGCCTCAATAAGATTATTATTAGGATTTGAAAGGTAACCAAAACCTATACATCATGTACATGTTTCGATATAATATGTAATGTTATGTTAGAAACCCTAAATGATACATAAACATATTATATGAGAAATATTTGATAGTATTGATTTCAATAACATATTATTATTCTTATTTTAACATATTTTAATTTGAGCATGATATTATATTATTTTTGTTATATGCTAAATATATATCATATCATGTGTGTTAAAAAAAAGATTATTAACAAAATATTAATAAAATTAAATTATAAATATTATAATAAAATGATATAATATGAGAAGTCTCAAAAATTGTTTGTAAAAGATAACTATTTAGAATAACATGTCTTTAAAAATAAGTATTTGTTATTTGAGATAATATATCTTTAAAAGCAAAACCACTATTTAACATAACTATTTAACATAACATGTCATAAGAGTACTTCTAAGTAGATATGAGTGGGCTTTATAAAATACAATGTTCCAAATATATAAAAAATGAAAATTAAATAGTTAAAAAAGATATTATTAAGATTATTAAAGGTAAAATTATGTTGTAAATGAAAGAAATATAACATGCCTTTTATAATTTTATATTATTATTGAATTAGGTCATACATAAAATTAACTAATATTTTCTTATTTTATGTTATGTCAGATGATTTTATCACTAAGTTATTATCAATTGGTGCATGCCTATTTTAACTTAATACTTATAAGTCAAAGGTGACACTTTTTATAGGACTACTTATATCGAGAGACAACTAACTAGCAATAGATAACATGAAAGATGCAATAGCTTTACTATATATAATTGATTAAATTCTTGTAATTGAATAAACAGATACTATAATAAACTTGTCATTCAATCATGTAGTATGCAACAAATTGTTAAAAAAAGCATTTTTTAAAGGTTTGTGTAGTACATAGTTTTTGTAATCCTTTTCATTATGTATTTAATTTGATTTTAGAATACTTTCCATATTTGTTATTTAAATGGTTTTCGAAATAAAGCAAAGGACAATGTAAAAGAATTCAAGTGGCACCCAAAAATCATGAATGGTTGGGTATTGGAAAGGGCGACACCAAAGTGATAGTATTAAAATAGTTGAAGTCTTAAGAGAAAAAATTAAGAAAACTTAGATATAAATAGTTGGTGTAAAATTATTAAAAAGGGTTTTAAGAAGACATATTACAACTAAATTAGAAGAAAAATAAAGACCTAGGTAGTTAGTATAAGTATCACTTATAGAAAGAAAAACACACTTATGATACATTTTTTTATTATATTTGATGTTTATTTATAATTAAAAAGCATAATAATACAACTTAAGAATCAAAGTAGAAAGTTGAAAAGTTTTTATTAGCATATCAAATATCATGATTTATATGATCGTACAATATAAAATTTATAAAATAAAAGATAATACAATATTGGAAGAGGGGCTCTTAAATTTTAGTAGACATGATAGAGTCTAATAAGCTCTTAATGAAAAAACATTCTTTGACTTTCTTGATCTCAATTGTAAATTTTCTTGACCAACAATCAAATTTGATTTTTAGACTTGTATCTAAACACCTTATATAAACTACTAATTAATATATGTATATAAATTAAGAATAATATCTTAGAGAAAGCTAATTTTATTTATTTTATTTTATTTTATGAAATATAAATTATTTAAACACCATAATTGAGATTCCTCCAATTCATTATTAACCAATGTTTATATGATATGCATGATTCCATGTATGCATCTTAATTATTATTCAAATGTACGTAGAATGTATGTTGAAATATAAGATCAAGTGTTAATCAAGTATCTTATGTTTCCTAAGTTGACCTTTTCATGTTATCAAAATACACAATAATAGGTAACATATGAAATAACATCAATTTAAGAATAACATATTAATTTAATATTATATTTATATCATATTTATTAAATTTATCTACTTAAATCCAAAATAAAGATATCTTATATATTCTTCTTATACTCTTGATTTCCTATAATGTCATATACGTACATTAGTCATTATATAAACTTTTATAAAAATATATATAAAACTTTCTTAAGATTACACAACCCAAAGCATTATCCTTATTTCTCCTTTATCTACAAACCATCATATTATAGAAATAGTATTATGCCAATCCTTCATCTATCGTATTATAATTTTTTTTAATATAAAACATTCATTAAATTCCTTGAATAATATCTCCATTAGACTATTTGAATCATAACATACTAACTGACCTTGGGTAATTTTACTTTATAATAAAGTAGTCATTCAATATGATATGTTCAAACGTCATATGATAACATCATCAAACCTCTTGGCAATTCTCATGAATAAACTTAGCTCTGATCATACACAAACGAGATATCTTAGATCATAGAGGATAAAGAGTGAATATTAAATAATGTCTTAAAAAGAGAATCATTGAAAAAAAAAGTACATAACACTTGGGAATGAAGAAGGTAGAGAGTGGACATCAAGTGATTTCCTAGAGAAATGATTCACTTGAAAAAGAAACACTCCTAACAAGCTTTTAGTTACTTGGGTACATGTATGAATAATATCACATCAACTATTAAGAGAATATTCTTAGTGTTTATATGAGATGCTATGATTTTAAGATATTAATGTACTTTTTGAAAAACAATAAACTTAAGAAGATAATACATCGAGATCTTTTAACCTCTTATGTACCCCTTCCATCGATAAGCATGCGCTTCAACTCATAGCTCCTATTGTTTCATTTTGTATCAACCATTTTTGTGGTTTTGTCTCATTTTTTTTCATACTTTTGGATTTAGTGAGCTCGAAATTAATCTTCTAATCATCATCATACCTAATAAATAGGTATGTTGAATCTAAAAATGATTCAAAACAATATTAAGATTGGGTTACGCCAATAAGCCATCATTTTTTTATAGTCGAGTGCAATGAGCAAAGTAAGGTGTTATTATCTTTGTTGGGATCACTATTGGCCGTTTTGGTGAGGTACATTTTAAGGCTCATTTATTTATTTTTTTTGTTTTAAATTTGGTATTTGTCTATGTTCTTATGAGTAGAAGAGTAAGGTAGGATTTAGAAGAGCCAATTCCATCAATAAAATAATTCATGAAACATTAGGTTCACCATGAAAAGAATGTGATAGTCTATAGGAGAATAAGAGAGAAAGAGAGAGAGAGAGAGAGAGAGAGAGAGAGATTATGGTTATTGATATGTAATGTACAAGTATAATGGTATACATTATATAATATAAATAGCTTAAATCTATTAGGATAAAGAATCATAATGACATAATTCCAATGCATATAGGATCTTTGAGAGGTTCTTATCAAGACCCTGAGTTCACAATGACCCTGATGAAGGTATTAACACTTTACTATGATCATTGCACTCAACACCTAACAAAATGATGGCTTACTAGTTTAACCTGAGCTTTAAATTATCTTTTCTCCTTGTTGGACTTGTTGAATCTATTTATATGCCATTAAGAAGGGTTGATAAATATTTAACAACTAATTTTTTTTAAGATTAATATTAGATTAGGCTTGCAAAGCGAGAATAAAAAAACCTATTGCTTGATTGATCTATATTGTCATTGTCAAAAATTTGAAAATCTTATTCCTATAAGGTTCAATGCAATATTTTCATAAAAATATACTAAAACTCTAGTAAGTATAAATTTATCCTCTATCTTCTTTATTCCTTTCTATGCTAAAATTTAGAAATTTTGAATATATTATAACACAATCTGACATTCTTATATTTATAAATCTATCATTTATAAAATATATTTGACCAAAGCTAAAATTTTAAAATTATAAATCTCCCTACACATGAGTTTAAAATTTATAATATATCTTATTTTTAAAAATTATAATTAATTCCTTATGCCTCCAAAAAATGTAATCTTAATTCTATTAGACACATTTACTAGAATTATTTCTATTGATATACTTAAATAACATTTCTTTAATCAAGTTTGAGTTTATAATAAAATTTTTAATATTCTAATATTATTTTAATATTTTTATGAATAAATAATAAATTTTAAATGTTGACTTAATCAAGTTTAATCATATTTAATCACAATCTTTTTTTACTTGGTTCTAGAATTTTTTCTACCCTAATTATGATAAATTGTGAGCCATTATAATCTCCTCTCTTTACAAAAGTTTTATCATAGAATTTAAGAAAAGTCTTATTATAAAAATCAAGGTTATCATAAAGATGTATTCAAATAATATCTATTTTGTTGCATGAAATACGAGTTTTTTTAAAAAAATGACATTTATGTGATTTTCAAAGGTTATTTTGATGTTAGCTTTGTTATTAAAACTTTAAATTATTTTTGTTATATATAGAATGGTTTTAAAAAAAGTTTGTATTCGTTTTATTAAATTTTTTTTAAAAACCAAAGAAATGTAAAAACAATAAATAAATAATATGGCATTTCACTTGGGAAAGGTTGAGTTTTGAATGTCATGACCCCTTGCGTTCTTAGCGTCAAGACGTTCCCAAGTTTGCAATGAACTCATTAGAGACAAAAACACGATGCTTTTCTCACCACACTCAACTCCTAATCAAATGATGGCATATCGATGTAACATAAGTTGTGCAAAGTATTGGCTCCATGTTTGATTTACCAGATTCATTTATAAGCTACAATGAAGAGTCGATAAAGTTGTAACTACTGAAATTCATCGAAGATTAAGATTGGATTAGGCTTGCAAAGCAGGAACAACTAGAAAAAACCATTGTTTTATTTACCAATACCACCATCATCGACAACAATTTGAAAATCCTATTATTATCTTAAGTTTTAATATAACACTTTTATAAAAATATATTGAAACTCCAATAAGTACAAATTTATCCTTTGCCTTTTTTGTCATTTTATGCCAATATTTAGAAATTGCACATGTATTCTACTATAATCCAACATACTTATATTTACAAATCTACCATCCACAAAATATATTAGATATAAACTAAAATTTTTGAAGTTGCAAATATGTATTGTACATAAGTTTGTAGTTTTCCAATTCTTCTAATTTTTAAAAAAATCTTAATTTTTTTCTTATGTCTTAAAAAAAATGTAAACTTAGTTCTATTATAATTAATTATTAGCGTTATTCTTATTAATTTGTTTAAATAATATTTTTGATTAAGTTTGAGTTTATGACATGCTTCTTAATATTTTAATATTATTTTAATATTTTTATGTACAACTAAAATAGTTTAAGAAATTGATTACATTAAATTCAATCATATCTAATCACAATCTTTTTGTTATAATTTTAAGAATCTTTTATCCTAATTAGGGTAAAAATGAAGGCTTTAACATTCATTCCTCTTCGCAAAAGTTTTATTTCAAAACTCTAAAATAATTAAGTTATTAATTCAAAATTATTAGAGATATGTATTAGAATAATACTCACAATGTTGTATTAATTTTAACTATTAAAGAGATGCAACATTTATATAGTTTTCAATAGTTGCTTTGAGGCTGGCTTTATTATCAAAATTTAAATTATTTTCATTATATTTAGAATAATTTTCAAATCAAGTTTTCTCATGATTCTACTAAAAAATAACTATCAGAAAATTTGACATTGACTTAAGAAATGTTGGGCTAGGGTGCCACTATGATAGTTTGTTTCTTATATTCTCATTTATGGATAAATGGTGCACATATATCCTTCAACCCATAATCTCATTTACAACAAACATATTTGTTAAGATTTAACCTTTTACAATATTTATTCTATTTAATTATATATTTAAAATAAATATTTATCTCATATATGATAAAATACATCATATATTATAAATTAATATATTTGACATTATTGAATTATTGACCTCTAATTATGATGCTTTATTTAATGATACCAAATCTTAAGTATTTTTTAATAAATTTCTTTAAGTAAATTTTTAGATTTTAGATAGCTGTTACTCGAATTTATAGGAGAACTAAAAGAAAAAGATACACAAACATTAAATTTTGTGAATATCATCTTGGTTGGAGTGACAAACTACAAAGGGATAAATTTTGAACTTAATTTTAGGTATTTTAATTTTATTTTAATTAGAATATTAAGTTTAATTTAAATATTTATTAGAAAGCACATAAATTAAATTAAGAATTAATCTTCATAAAAAATTTTGATTTTTAATATTTGTTATCCATCCTCTTTGATTATCTTGATCGTTATTTTTTATTCTAATCATATATTCGAAATCCTTAAATAATATTTGCAAAAAAATAATAAATATGTTATAACTTCTTTAATTATTAGAAAAAGCTTAAGAAATTATCGAACTCATCTGGTACAGCTGCAAGGTATTTCAGGTCAAGATAATTAAGCCCAAACCTATCCAATAAAACAAACAGGTTGAGAACCCATAATAGGGATTAGGTTATTAGTTCCGCTTCTATTAATTGTGTAATTAATTGTTGGCTACAAGGGTAATGACCTCTCAAACAAACTAGGATTAGCCAACCCTGAACATGCTGTCTTGTTTAATTACGCAAACTTATAAAACTAATATTTTCAAGTTCTACTTCACCATGTGGGACAAAAATTCCATCTCACTTTTGCATGCCCCTTTCTAAATTGTAGGAGAAACCATGGTCATCTGGTCACGCAATTTTGTGATCGAACGATCCTCGTCTCATCCACTTATTTATAATACCTTATCATATCCTCCATCCCACTACGTCATTTTGTGATCACACAGTTTTTTTTATTCCACATTTGGAATCTAAATATAGTCGTTTGATAATGCTTCAGATTTAACGATTTAGATCTAACACCCCAAATTAATTTCGTATTTCTGAATAATGTCAATTTATTATCATTCATATCGAATGGATCCTGCTCAGTTGCTATTTTGCTATGATTTTTAATTATTAATTTCTTAATTAAAGTATTACAAAAGTTACAAACAAAATTGGATATTTGATAAATACTTTTAGTTGTTAGAATATATCTGTAAATAGAAAAATTTTTATACAAAATTAAAAGATGAATTTTTATGCAATCAAAAGAAAAGCTTCAAGTTCAAACATTCAAATCATTAGTAGCCCATTTTCATCATCATTTCAATATGTTGCTACATCCATGAGTCATCTAACTCTTGAAATTCTATTTCTTCTCAAATCAGCTAATTTATTAATTTTCTCAATCGTTAATTCATTTAATTAAGATATTTGTATATTTTTAATAATTTAATCAAGCATAGGATTTTAGTTATATTGATTTTGATTTTATGTTGTCAAACATTTTTCTTCTATTGTCATTTTATTTCATTGTAAAGTCATAAATAGCCTATCTTGTTTATTTCTATGTTGTGAGGGTTTAATCTACCCTTCTTTTGGCGAAATATTTATAGTGTGTTTGTTTTTATTTGGTTTTTACCGAGGGTAGACGTATGCTTGTTTTATAAATCGAACTACCTAAAAATCGAGCATATACATTTTTAATTATTGTTGATCTTTTAATTACTTAAATTTTATAAAACATAATATGTTTTAAAATAAAATTAAAATTTGTAAAAAATTACTTTTATATATTTATTAAATCTTATTAAAAATTTACTTTAAATATTTTTTAAACTATTTTATAAGAAATCAAAATTTTTATTACTAACAATTTACACTTTTCTCATTGAACTACACTTTAGACATAACATAAAAATCTACACATGTTTATGCACAATATTTACCATCCATTCTAGATAAAAAGTATAAAAATTGCTCAAAATATTAACATATTATTATGGACATAACAAGCCATATCTTTATTCACTCTCTATTAGTTATAGTGTCATAAGTATGTAACACATTCAAAGTAAATAAATAAATAAGTATAAGCCAAATGAACAAATTTATAACAATTTACCATTAAATATATAATTGATATATACATGTTGAATATGATATAAACTATAGATAACATAAGATTATTAATATAATAAATCATTTTTTGTTCTTTTATTATCTTTAATGCCAAGTTCTATATTAAATTCCTTTTACTCTCGAATATCTTCACCACCTTAGGTAGCTATAGTATGATAAATTATTTTATTAATTATTTTCATTAAAAAATTATTAAAATTAGAAAAAGCTATTGATCACCAATAAAGGATACATGTAACATCCAAAAGGTCGAAGATATATTCAAACAATTGTTTTATTAATAATTTTCAAATATTGTTTCATATTTTGATAATTGATTGGATTAAAGTCTAAAAAAGGAAAAAAAATTATAACCCTTAAAAATATGTGAGTTTATTATTTTGAAATTTAAATAAGTGTAAAAATATTTTATGATTAGTAAAATTAGTGAAAATTATCAATAAAGGGTTATAAGTCATAAAAGCATAAAAGATTCAAAAAGAGATGTATAAGTTGTTAATAATTCATTATTAAAAAATTTGTTAAATTCAAATATAAATTTAATATAAATCAAAATTCTAAATCTATAAGAAAAATATTACCATTTTAATTTATGTGAATTTATAGAGATGAAATTTATTAAAAATATTAAATAAAGCAAGAAAAATTACAAAAACTTTATTATATATAATAAATTTTATCAGTAGTTTAATGATATTAATTTTGAAAAATTACACTTATCTTGATCATAAAAAAAAGACACCTAATTTATAAGAAAATAATACTCATTTAATATTTATACGATTTTTAAAAAGTGAAAAATATTTAAAATTTCAAAACAACGTACAAAAATAATGAAGATTTTATTACTTTTAGTATTTAATAGTGTATTATTTTAGATTTCTTCCATAAGTTTTTAGAGATCATTTACATTTAAAATTTCAAAAAATTAATTAAGCTTAAAATTTTAATTAAAACTTAAAACTAATTTCTTAATTTCTCTAATAGGCTAATGGACATTTTGTGTGAAACAACAAGAAGGGAGGAAACCACAAAAATTTCAAGGATAAATGAGGATAGTGAAGAGGAAGAATTTGAAGAAAGGAGAGAGAGTTCACATTGCAATCGACAATGGAGCGAGAGATGGAAGAGGTGGCGAAGGAGGTATTTAGTATATCGTTCCAAGCAATTCCAAAAGCTCCTTCATAAGCTAATCCAAACAAGTTCCAATATCTCTCTCAAATATATATTTTATGATTTGGACGGTGGAGATCAACCCGACGCTTGGGTCTCGCAATACCTAATTCGGAGTCGGAAACGGAGACCGTTAACTACCAACACCCAGGGAGGAAACGCGGCAACGAAAACGGAGGGATTTCGTCGCGCCGGTTCTTGAGCTCAACTCTCCTTCTACAAAACCACAGTCCCTCCCCTTCAAACCCTAGAGCGCTCCTGCTGCCTCTCCGATGGTTGAGGGGAAATGCGGAGAAGAGGAGTACGAGGTGCTCAATGATGTCCGTATCAACTTCGATCGCGGTGGAGTTTTTAGCGAAGAGGGGTTCGTGGGGTTTTCTTTGTGCTTCTGGATTTACCTATCGAGTTCCATTCGATCTTCTTCTGTGATCCTTTGGCAGGTTTCTTTTCTCCTCAGTGTTCATGCTAAAACCCACGTTTCGTTTGAAGGCTGTTCATGAATTATGCGTTTGAGCTGGCTTTTGGATAGTGTATTAAGAACTGTTTTTTTTTTTTTTTTTTTTTTGTTGAAATTTAAGACGGTGAAGTACTTTGTTGTATTTTCCATACTCGGATGAAGGATGAGGAACCACGAATTTTTACGGTGGATTTCGTTGAGGAGTTTGCTGAGACTGCTTTTTGCATTTTCTTTGCTTTAGTCTTGGATTAACTATTTCTTTAGGAATTACTTTTTTTTAAGAGCAAGCTTGTAATGTATTATGATTCAGTTTATAATTCAGCAGTTATCGAGAAAAGAGTTGTTTTCATTTCTATTGGCATGTTAATGCCCATTTTTCTATGAGCTTGATTGGTAAAGACAATATGCTTGTTCTTTTGATAATAATCTTCATTATTGTTGGTGCAATGACCTTGCAATCTTTGTTTTTCATGATTTGTCTAGGTATTTCCAGAGACTAAGGATGAAATTCCTTTCCTCACTGTTAGCGAAGAAAGTAAACTGATCATCTTTCCAATGATGTTTTTGCATAACGAGGTACCATCTGTGCATGGATCCTTTTCATGGTCTGACACTCCACATATAGCTTCACAGATCGAATGCCCAATGGAGAGATGGATTCACATTGGATGTAAGGTATTTTATAATGGAGGTTGATCCTTTTTGGTACATTGGTTTTGGAATTTATAATTTAATTCTTGTTTTTTCATTTAATTTTTGCACTGTAATTGTTCTTGAGAAATTGATATGAAGCGTAACCAGTTAAATAAAACTAGGAAGCTGACTTGCACTTGGCCGGCCTTCATCCTAGGCATTTGCAATTTCAATAAATGAGCAGTTTTCAAGAAACTAGATTGCAAAGAAGACTTTATAACCTGTTTATATATATCGTTTCTTGGTCATCTACATTGCTTTTCTGACTGATTTTTATCACCAGGTAACACAAGGTGATATCCAACTATACTTCAATGGGGACCTGGATGAGAGTATGCAGTTTTCTTTTTCTAAAGATAAGCACAATTGTGAAAATTTCAAGAAAATATCTTTAGTTGGAAACAAGGGAGGCGATAGCAAGCTTCAGGTTTATGTTTATAATACACGTGTTTTGCCATTTTCAGAATCCATAAAAGATGACTTCATCAAGGTGCGTACTTGATACTTGTAGAGCTATTATGCCATTACAAGAAAAAGACATGATTTTATATTTTATAATATTGTATTTCTTTAAATATTTAAGTAATCTCTTTTTATTGCAGAATCCACCTGTTAAGTTATCTGTAGATGATTCATGCATCTCTGATGCAATTGAAGTAGGTAGTGATGGTGTTTGGAGCATTGTTGGTGGAAAGGTACAATGCCTTGTTATTTTGGGAAGCTCTAGGTTGTATATATCAAGACTGATGTTGCTTTTGGCTTGTGGAAACTGTATAATAATTCTAGTGCACAGACTATATTGTATCAAACATTTTTATTTTAAATTCTGTTATGCATGTGCCTGTTGGAACCTTGGCAACCTTTCCATGTTGCTCTTATTTCTAAGGCCATTTTTTTTAATGGAATTGTGCAGTTTGAAATATTTTGTCTAATTTTGTTTCTTGATGCCTTCAAGTCCAACTTGTCTCATCACTTGTAGACTGGTTTTAAACTTTTCAATTGCTCTTGTTAGGCCATTTATAATGGGATATTTTTCAAGTATTATTTGATTGATTGTGTGCTTTTTCCTCCAAACATTACCTTCTTGCGTGTTTAACAATTGGTGCCATGGCGCATTTGAGTTGAGCATTAGATGGTCTTTTCTTTATTAGATAAAGAAGCATTATATTGGATTATTAGAAGGGAAGTATTATAAGAATTCAATAAAGGTACAAACATCAATTATTTGGGATATTACTTACAAAAATCATACTTACCAAAAAAAGTGCTACCATAATATATTAAAATTCATGTGTGCCAACATATGTGTTAGCAGAACCATAATGTAAAAATAAATTGAATGTAAACTATGAAAAACATAGATGCAATATATAACAAATTATAGTAAAGTAGGCAAAATAAAAATGGTGCCATACTACTATTATGCAATCTTTTTTATTTAATTCAAGAAGAATTTGCTTTTAATGAGCCAAGTCATATATGTCAATAGAAAGATGCAATCTATGTATGTATAATTAGGTGTGATATATGAGTTGGATCTCTATTTAATCTCACAAGCTTAGTTAATTAAAGTCTAGCTTAAATAAAGTTAAATGGGTAAGCATTTAGATGTATAAATCTTAATAGATGGTTAATTTATAGACTTATATGCTTTTAGAATATATAAGTTTTCTAAGTTAGCTTTCAATAAATTTGAGTGCCTCATTAAACATCTTTACGTATAACCAATCATTGCTCTAGAATACCTCATATAGAATAAGTCATTTCTTTGTTTGAGTTATTTGATAGTTTGTTACATAGTGGATAATCCAGAATTTGGTACTAGTTCAAAACCTTTGTGTGATTAGTTGTTTGTTGCTGAAATGTTTGCCATTTGTAGAGTTTTCTTATTTTTTGCACTTCTAAATGACTCCAAACTTTCATATTGTTAGTCCCTTCTTGGTCAATAGCTTGTAATCATCTGATTATAATCTATTTTTTTAACTTTCTCATCAAGTAACCAAAGATTCTCTTATTCTTCAATTTTATCCCAAAAAATGTACCTTAACTCATGTGATATTGAAGTTATCTTTGATTTACATTCATGATATGCTAACTATTTTATTGTTAAAGCTTTATGTATGTCACTTGAGTTCTCCGTATTGTAAGTAGTATAACCAATCTAATAAAGGATGAAATTGCTAAAACTTAGCTTTGGCTTATAAATAATAGAGAAATGTTTAGGTTCAAGCAATTGACCTAGAAGCTAAGGAATTGTACAAATTCTTTAACACGTGAAATATCAACCTACAGGGAGAATGTTTTAGCTACTCAAACCTAATATATTCAAGTTGGTGGTGAAGTGACAAGGTACGCATAAGTAGAATTCTTAGATTGTAAACAAAATAAATCGCACATTCACTTGTACAAACTAAAGAATTGGACGTGACAAGTAATAATTTCCATAAAAATGACAAAGTAAATAATAATAAATTAAACACTTTCTTGATGATTTGACACTCTTTAGTTGCTGAATAATGGATTTAGATCTCCCATTGTGAGCATTTCGCGCACCTTTCCAAGGCATCACTTGAATCACACTATCAAATGATCACTCATGACACATCTTGTATCAAGCAGGCTCGTTGGTAGTATTTTGTTTCTTTATTCAAAACTTCATGACTTACAGCATGGTGAGCATCCATATTTGTAAAAACCTTAAGGGATACAATAGTAATTTGCTAAGCAGAGGAATATAAAAAGACACTTAAGAATAGTAAGGGTTACATTTTAGAATTCTAAAGGTTAATTAAGAATTAGAAAAGTAACAAAAAATTATACTTAGAATTCTATCAAAAAAATGTCTTAAAAAACTACAAAATTGAATACAATAAACAGTTTCAAAACAGTTAATGCGTCTTAAGCAACGGTGCAGCGAGCGGTGAGGTGATGAGTGGTGCGATCAAGGCAGCGCAAGCAAACAGGCATGACGACGCCTCGGTCTAATTTGTGTGTTGGCACGATTTGTAGATTTGCTCAGGTTGGCGTGGGTCAAGTGGGAAAAGAGGGCCAACAGGTTAATAATGTGGAGCAATGACGGTTGCGGCAAATGGCGAAAATAGCCTAAAAGCTGAATTTTGAGTCATATTGACCATACTTTACATTGAAAGAACTACGAAACTGCTATAGGGATTGTTTGGACTAGATTTTAAGCAATAAATATTTGAAAAGTTATTAATTGACTTCTAAATGACCCAAAATAAAGTATAGATGCAAATACCAAACGAATTGATGAAAAAACAAACTAAAATGTGTGATAAACAAGGGTCGGCTATAATCAACCCCTTTCAACAGCACGATAGTGGAGACCAATGAGAAATAGAGAAGCCAATCTTTGCATGGATCTGAGTCTAAATAGGACTAATACACTTTCAAGTAGAACTTCTACGTAATATGTGGGACACTATTGCGTCACAATCTCTTTATTCTTTGATATCATATAGCAATATGATGTTGGATAATCTAAGATAGTTTTGTTGATGATGGAATTGAAGAATACCCATGAAATGTGCACATTTTAAAATCAACCATATTTGAATTCTAATCCTTAATACAAGCTTGTTAGTTAATTTATCTGATTGTTTTATAGTTTTGTTTTGGTTAAATGTTTGAATGTGTGGTGCATGTGCTACAAAAGACAAGTCAAATATGCTTGAATTAATGCATTGCGCATACTTTTCTAATATTAATTTTATATATCCTTTAGGTTACAGAACAATTGCTTGCAAAAAGCTTTGTAAAAGTTGGAGACTTACGCTTAGCAATTTTGTTAAGATTTTCCACTGTTCTTTTTTACGTGCTAACCAGTGAAAAGATTTCAGAAGTTAACATACTTGCTTGTTCTATTAGAAAGATTACTGAAGCTTTTGGCATGTTGATTTGGGGAAGAAGATTAATCTGTCAACTGTCATCACAATGTTTTTTTTTGTTCATTACCATTATATACCCCAATTCATTCTCTTACTATGCAACAACAAAACAAAAGCAGACAATTTAGCGATCATATCTTAATTTTGCACAAAAGTGTTGATAAGTTTGATGCAGGTTGATTATAGCTTGTATTGTATTTTTTCAAGTCTCCCTGCTAGATTGATTTGGCCATGCTCCGCCTGACTAATTGTAAGGTTGTTTTTCCAGGCATCTTGTCGTAGGAATTTCTCTCTTGATGTTGTTTTATTAGATGCTGTTGGTCGCATTGTACATAAAGACATGGAGGTCTCTTCTGCTTATACTTGCATTTGTGGATTGTGCTTACCAATTTAAAACATAAAATTACATTTAACTTGATATTGTTTGTCTTCAGGTAATTGCGTCACTTGTTTATGCTGATACTGGTGTACCTGTAGAGAAAACTAGGGATAATCCAGAAGCTCCACTTTTGACAAGTTGTGAGGGACTTGAATACCCTTCAACAGAGAGGCCAGTTGCACTTTTTCTGGGCCGAGCAACCTTTAAGCTTAAGATATCACAGGTATGTTGGAGTGCTAGCTCGAGCGTTTATGTTTACAACCATGACTTTTGGATATATTAAGTCTACTGCATTTATGAACTCGAGAATTCTATATATTTTTCGATCCTATTATAGTTCTTACTAAGGTCTGGTTATCCATAGATCAATTATAGGTATTTTATCTGGTGTGATCTTCTATAAAGATGAGCTTGTAGGTATGTGGATGTAGCTTTCAAAAGCTAGAAAAATCCCAACTTTTATTCTCAAAGAATAGATCTGATTATCCACTTGATTACTTGATTGTCCAATCAATTCAATTAGAAGGTGGTGACAGAGAGCGTTGCACAGGTCAGGGTCAAAGGGAAGCTGATTGGGCCGTCTAATCCCATTCAATTGGACTATTTGATCATCTTTGAAGAGTATCGTTTGATAGACTGTCAACTGGGATGATTTCCCAATATTTGATTGGTTCATCTGATTGGACCTTTTGATCATGTGGATTGGATTGTCTTATCATGGGATCAAACCATTTGATCAAGTCGATGGATGACAGTGCAAATTTCCTTATACGGAACAGACTTCAATTCATCTCTTTTGTGGATTTCAAGTTTGAATGTAAATGTTGTGGAAATATAGAGTTCATCCCAGAACAATCTTTTAAGTTTTGAGAACGGATTGGGATAGGTTGCAATCTTTATATTTCATCCCAGAACAATCTTTGAAGGTTTGAGAATGGAGTTGGATAGGTTGCAATCCTCATATTTCATCCCAGAACAATCTTGGAAGTTTTGAGAATGAATTTGGATAGATTGCAATCCTCAAATCTCTTGGGCTTGATTTTATTCTTGAGGTTTAAAATTTTGCACCCTGTGAAGATAAGTCCATTTTGTAATTCCAAGTTGATATAAATTTGAAGTAAATCACTTTAGGCCTTGAAAATAGAAAATGGATTCTCAGGGTTTAATAGAGATCATGCTTCCGAGTTATGTAGTCTTTGTAGAGAAACAATTCCCTTCGATTTGCTTTCCATTTTCTCTGTGAGAGTGCTTCGAGATTGCTAAAAGCTTTGCTGGAGAAGATGTTTACATCAGCAAAAAGGTCTCTTTGTGAAAGATTTTGTAGCTGCTTGGTGTTTTGGACCTAGTTCTGTTCAAAGCAGTGTGAAAATCTTCTTAACCTGCTCGAATTTTATCTTTTGAAGAGGTTTAAGGCAAGGACATCTTTTGAACCACTCTGTTGAGATTTTGGACTTGTATTGTGCCAAAACGGTTCGTTTGTATTCTGATTAGACAAAGATGCATGCTTGTCTATCTTATAGATGCTATCTTATTTTAGCACTTTCCCTACACCAATTTAATGTTTAATCTTCTCTTTATATGGATTATGCTACCCTCTTGTTTCTTGCAGCTTTCGTCCAAATCAGATAATAGACTATTCAGCATATGTTTCCGTACAGCAAGAGCCAATGTTTACCCATTTTTTGAAGCACATTCTCATCCAATTCGTTGCATTTCAAGAAATCGTTTTGTTCGGCCAGCCTCACTTGGTAAAAGGCAGGCATCAGCCTCTCCAACTATTGACAGAACTCCTTCCCCAAGGGCAAGTGATAAGTCTCAAGCAATATTAGATATAAGCAGCAATGGTCACCTTCAAACAGTTGGATTTACTGGGTTAGGAACTAGCCCACCTTCTAAACAAATGAAAATAGGCTATGAGAAACCTTCAAGACAATTTTATGCAAATGAGAATCTAGAGCAGGTACCTCCAAACTTCTTCTTGTAGGTTTTTTTCTTTCTTTTTCTTGGTAGCTATGTGGCCGATTGATTAGTATGTTTATAAAGGATGAGAAGAAGGCATGCACAGAAGCTAAAACAATTAATGGAATTGACAGCCCCCCTTCTGATTCTGGAAGTACTGATGCTAAACATTTAGAACCCACTTGGATAGGACAATCCATGGTTCCTACATCAGATGCGGTGATATTTAGGTACTGCTTAGAAGGTGTACTTGAACGCTCCTTGTTGCTAAAGGAGATAATAAAATTTTCAAGCAATGAAGAACTGCAGAATTTTGCTGAGCAGGTCTGTCAGTATTCAGGATGCTTCCATCACAGGTAATGCTCTATTAAGTAATGACACCAGAAGACTGTTGAAGTGTGGAGGCTTATTTTGCTTCCTCTTTTCATGGTGCTTGTGTTAGGTACCCTATATTGATCTCGAAGTGCTTGGTTCATGATGGAAATGATACCTGGAGTTCAATTTGTCAAAATGGCAACCGTGCCCTCTGGACGACAGCAGCTTCCGAGATTAATAAAAGATTCATGAGCATATCACGGTCTACAAATCGTGGTTTATCAGTAAAGGTTCCGTCGATTTCCATCTTGCCCAAACGGTTGATTTCTGTGATTCTTAAAATAGGTCAATGCTAACTTCTCGGTACAACTAATATAGGATCTGGAGGTTTTGCAACGAATTGCAGGATGTGGTGAGGAGTTGGAGCAGGAAAACTTTGATAGATTGTGGCAATGGTTATATCCAGTGGCTGTTGCTCTGTCCAAGGATGGAATACATGAAATGTGGGAGTGCACATTACCAAAATGGATAGAAGGGCTTATTACAATGGAAGAGGCTGAAAACTCACTCAAGGGTCCAAGAGGAATGCAGAAGCCAGGTACCTTTGTGCTCAGGTTTCCAACTTCTCGCAGTTGGCCTCACCCAGATTCTGGAAGCCTGGTTGTGACCTATGTTGGTGCTGATTCCGCCCTTCACCATAAACTTCTTTGCGTTGATTTCAGGTATATTTCACTTCACAAATTAAATTGTTAGCAGTGAAAAACAATTCTTTTGAAAGGTCTTTTGTTTTCAAGCTCTGAGGACGGCAAAGACAGAGGCCCAGAATTTTTGCAAAACGTGCTTTTGGAGGAGTCGGAATTGTCACAATTGGGAAGGCAAGTTTTATTTCACAGAAATTTTCTGGGTTTTTTGCCATGATTGAATTCTTAATAGCTTTGTTGTTTTCCTGATACTTCTTGTATATAATTGCAGTAGGTTCAACTTTCCTGCTAGAAAATACTCGTGCATTGATCTAATTTTTCATTTAAGTGAAAACAGTCTTTACGATTTTGAATTACTTATGTTCTTAAACTAAGCTCATAGGCATAAACCGTAACCTTTCTTGCTAGTTCCAACTGAATCCTATAGTATCAAAAAAAAAAAAAAAAAAAATGGGGAAAGGAAAGGATTTGATCTTTGTTCTATATTATGCAGGGTTGTTAGATGAGGAACTTAAGTCCATGCATCATAATTTATTTGTTTCAACAGAACTCGACTTCTATCTCAAGTACTGGAGATTGAATGTAACTTCCATGGCTGATTTGGCTCATGTGACTTCAATTTGTAGCATGTTAAGAGCGAGTTTGTAGATTTAATAGATAAGGAGGCTTGTAGAATAGGCGAAGCTCCGTTTGTATAATAGATAACATTCTTAGTGGCATTTTGTATCCTCACGCATTCTTCTGTCTTTATGCAAAATCTGAACTTTCCCTGTGATCACTTTATGCCTTGATGCTTGACTGGGGGAATATAAGGGGCATAGTTGATTGGAATCTGAATTCTATTCTTCTACTTGATATGCATTGGAAAATGTCTATCATTTCTAAGAAATTTTGATTTAGTTTTATATAACTGTTATTAAATATTAAATTGATTTAAGAAGTATTATTATTAAATACTGTTGAAATATTATGTGTTTGATTGCATTTTGTCAAGAACTGTTTAATAAGCTAATTGATATTGTAAAATGCATAAAATATCAGTTGATTTTTTTATGCATAGGACAAAGATAAATTTTATTTTGTTCTTTTAGAAATATTTTAGAACTGTTTTGTTTATCTTATCATAATTTTTTTGGTCTCAAAGTGAAGTTTTGAAACCAAAAATGAATGAAATCTTTCATTCATTTTTGTATCATCTTTTGCTTGAGTCTTCCAAGGTTTTATTAGATGAAAATGGAGTCAATCATCCAAGTTAGTCTTCTTTCTATCCTTGTGAAGATGACATTTCTTCTTTAGACTATGTGAGCCATATAACAATCATCCCATTTCCTAGCACAAGAAATACAACAATATCAAACACCAAGACATCTACATCTACATTAGCTTACAATGCATGATTCGTAGGCCTTGAACGCATTTGATGCCATCGCTTTGCCTGTTTAGACATTTCCTACCCAGAGTTATCTTCAACAAGGTATGAATACACGTTGAATGAGTCACCCGCCAAGTAACAAATGATGTTATGATGCTAAACGTTTTCTTTTTGGCATCAAGTGAGAACTGCCTACCTCAGCCTCTTATACCTTCTAAAACAACCTGTTCATGGCTTTTCTTTTGTTCCTTTATATTCTCTAATGCTCCCAAGAGCAATTAATGCTGTGAATAGAGAGAGAGGGATTCAACATAAGCGTTTTTCTTTTCTTTTTTGTAATGAGAGGTTTAGGGTTTTGTTTGGATTCGAGCTTTAAGTTGTCAATTCAGTCGATTCAACTGAGAATTATAGGCTAGCTAATTTGACTGTTCTTTAAGGTCTGTCTTGGCATAAAATTGTTTTGAATTGAATAGAATTGGTGAATAGTTTTGAATGGACAAGTCAACTGTAGCAAATGTTGTAGTAGGATATTTGCTTATGATAAAGATGAAAAAAAAATTAGAACTTCGAATTATTGAATTATTGTTGCATAGTTATGAGCTTAATTTTTTATAATTTGTATTACCATTATGTTTTTTTAACTATTATTCTTATATATATATATATGATGTATTATTATTGATTATTTGAATATTTTTAATTATTATTTAATCATGATTTGGTATTGGTTTAATTGCAATTGGATGTTTAGATTCTAAATGATCTATCTATTACTCATTATTATGTCAACCAAGAAAATAAATAAGTAATTCATTACACATATGTTTATCACACATACTTGTGTTTATAAATAAATATAGTCATATTTCATTAAGCAAAACCAACATCTCATGTTTTTTTTAAGAATATTATTTTTTGTATTAAAAACTTTTTTAAAATGAGAATCAAAGTTTATAATGCTTAACAAATTGGAGTTAAATATTTTTTTTTATTTTTCTCTCATGTATGATATCTCTTATAATCAACACATTGTATGTTGAATTTTAACATATAGAAGATATTATATTTTTTTATTTTTTATTTTTTTTTCACTCATGTATAATGTATTGGGCTTGATGTATTGTGCATCATGTATGGCATATTATCAAATTTCAATGTATTGTATCAATAGTATGTAAAATTTTGAAAAACTTTCATGAGGTTTTTAAATGATTTGCAAATTTTGAGATATAGAAACCATCATAAAATAATATTTCAAAAAACCATCAATAAAAAAGTTTTATATCCATAAATGATTTAATAGCCTTCCAAATTTGATATCAATCGAATTTGTTTGATGGGCTCAGGTCAAAAACGGAACGATTTTTTTCTTTTTTAATCAGACCAAGCCGACTGTGTTGAACCGCTGATTTCGGCCGGTCCCCGTGTTTGAAAATTCGTTTTGTGGGGAGTTTTTTTTTTTTTAACTAAATTTAAAATATGCTTAATATAAAATATATATTTTTGAAGTAGCGTGTGATGAAAATCAACTTTTAAATAGAATTATTTAAATATATATTATTCTGTAAATTTAAGAAACCCCTGCCTTAAAAGAGTTCGATCTCTCGGGGTGCATCTCAAGCCTGTAGGCTTTTCATGGAGGCTCTTCCTCGTGCTATTGAGAGTTTTGTTTGGAAGATTGTGGATGGGGTTCCTCCCAATCGGGTGGAGGCCCACGTTTATCAACATGGAGGTCCCATGGCCTAATCTGGTCAGGGTTGCATTTTGGAGTCGGGTATATGGGATCTTAATTTTATTATGTTGTGGGTTAGCTACCTACTCAGGGACAGAATTGTTCATCTATCGTGAAGACATAATGGTGATGCGAACAAGCTTATGCAGGCATCTACTAATTCTAGCAATGTTTCTTGTGCTGTGTTCTACAAGTATCTGATCGGGCATACCCGGGGGATCACCATGGGAACCATTTAGCATGGATTTGGAAGATGAAGACAATGCCTCGGGTTCACACATTTATTTGGAGGGCTGCTAGGGATCTCATCCCCATGGCTGTTTGGTGCGTGAGAAGGCACTTGGAGGACTGTAGCTATTGCATTTGGGGATGTGGTGCGGCAGAGACACTTTAGCATGCACTGTGGGAGTGCAGGGTGGCACAGAATATTTGGGCTGATCCCGCGCGCTTGGCATGGAGCGTGGCGTGCGCACGGGAGTTGTTTCGCACGCCTTGGCGTATTTCTTCTCCTGTGCCAAGAAGCCGGGCGCAGCGCGTGAGAGCATGGCACATCACCTGGCTATGGTGGATTCTATTATGTATCACATATGGGCAAATAGAAACCACAAAAAGCACAATGAGCACACATTCAGTAAGAGCATTCTTATTCAGAAGATAAAAATTGGAGATTGCTGCAACAACTAATTATACTATCTCTCATCCATTCACGTCCAGCGGAAAGTTTCATTACCTTTTGGGGTCCTTAACTGTGATGCGGCGGTAAATGGCGAGGTGGCGAGTGTGGGCATGGTGGCTCGGGACCATTATGGGAGACCCATCTATGCTGAGGGCAAGCATTTTATCTCTCGGTCTTGTAATGTTATGGAAGTCCAGGAGATGTTGGAGGCTATAGTACCGACCATGACGAACCTTCAGAGATTCTCGACTGTCGAGCTCCAGTTTGATTCGACCACTGTCATTCATGAGGTGATGCAGCTGATTCACTACCCTAGGGAGAGAGATATCTACTCGGATGCGCTACATGATGTTAGAAGCAGGCTGGTTCTACGTTTCACTCATGTTCTTAGGGAGGGCAATGGTCCTGCCGACTAGATTGCCAAGATAGCATGTTTTTCAGATTTTGTCTGAGATAGGGATATGCCTCTATCTAAGCCTTTGAAAAAGCCTTTGTTGATTGATTTTGTATTTGAGCCTCTATAAAGGGGGTCGGTTTTATAGACTTCGACCACTTTTGAATCAGAGAATAATTCTTGCGACGAAGCATTCACGACAACCTAAATGTTGCATTTTTGTTATTTCATCCTTTGGAAGTCCGTTCTTTCCTCTGCCGATAACACAAAAAAAATAATCTTTCGCGGACAAAACTCTCTTTTCCTTCTCTTTGATGTGCAGCTCGGCTTCCTGCTAAACCATGATCAGTTCATCAGAGGTCAGTTCGCATGCTCTTCGTCTTCCTCTGGAAACCCTACTTCTGTTTCATTTATCTTGGGTCACTTCCTTTTTTTATTCGCTGAGATCTGAAATCGTTTTCTCACAAATCCATCTCACAGCACTGCAAAATCCAAACTTGCAGCACCTTCAGTGGTTGTCGTTATCTATGCTTTGTCTGTAACGCCACTTGCAATGAAAAGAACAGCTCAAATGGCACCACATTGCAGATAAAAAAATACCTAATTTCTACTCCTCGACTTCTCTGGAATCCGCAAGCGGATTCACGGTTCAACTAATGATGACCATCCATCGAGAGCCGTCCACGCGCCGGCGATGGAGCTGGTGGTTCGTGGTAGGCATTTACATCCTCCTCCTGCTCGTCGGCCAGACAGCCGCTACTCTGCTCCAACGATTCTATTACAACCAGGGAGGTAACAGCAAGTGGATGCAAACCCTCACCTTCTCCGCCGGCTTCCCTGTTCTCTACATCCCCCTTTTTCTCTCTCCCACCGCCTCGTCCGATCGCGATTGCAAGCCGCCTCTTTTTAAGCTCTCCCTCATTTACGCCGCCCTGGGCCTCATCACCACCGCCGACAGTCTCATGTACTCCTACGGCCTCCTGTTCCTCTCCGTCTCAACCTACTCCCTCGTCAGCACAACCCAGCTCGCCTTCAATGCTGTGTTCTCCTATTTCATCAACTCCGAGAAGCTCACACACCTCACCCTGAATTCCATCGTGCTCCTCACCTTCTCCGCCGCCATGCTTGGCGTCCACTCCGACGAAGAGCACTCTAACGGCTCGGGTGGGAAATACGCGCTTGGTTTCTTGCTGACCCTCTCTGCTTCGGCGACCTACTCCCTGATTCTGTCGTTGATGGAGCTGACTTTTCAGAAAGTGATCAAGAGGCAAACGGTGAAGGCCGTGTTGGAGATGCAGGTCCATACTGCTCTGGTCTCCACCGCGGGAGCCATGGTGGGTCTCTTCGCCGGCGGGGAATGGAAGGGGCTGAGGCGGGAAATGGAGAGTTTTGGGAAGGGGAAGGTGGGTTATGTGATGACGTTGGTTTGGGCATCCGTGTCTTGGCAGATCACCAATGTGGGGCTCATCGGCTTGATCTTTGAGGTCTCTTCCCTCTTCTCCAATGTGATCAGTGCGCTGGCGGCTCCCGTGTTGCCTGTGTTCGCAGTGATTCTGTTTCGCGATAAGATGGATGGGATAAAGATCCTTTCTTTGCTTTTGGCTTTGTGGGGATCTGCTTCGTATTTCTATCAACATTACCTTGATCTCTTGGCGGAGAGGAAGAAGACGGAGTTGCAGGAAAGAGTTCGGTAAAGCTGTAAATTGTATAAAATTAAATTTGCTTAAATTATACTTATTCTACGGCACAAAAGTAATATATATATATATATTTAAAACAAATATCATCTTCCTACCCTTAGCCTTTGTACATTAAGCTATTGCAATGGAAGCTTTCATATCTTGATGAGGTTAGGAGAAGCTCTTTATCTCCCTCCCATGGCTGATCAAGAGATCTTATCATATGACTTGGATGATGGAGCTTCAAAGATCAAACAAAGATCAAGTGGGTTGAACTCACTTCATTTAATCTTTGTTGATCTTCTCTTTTGTAATTTAGCTTAGTTCTTTACTTCGACTAGTAAAATTAGTACTATTTAAGATATAGAAGTCTTCATATTTGTTTTATCTATGATAGCTTTGCTTTGGATTCAAGAAATTTTTTAAGAGTTATTTTGATGTATTTTAAAGTTCTGTTTTTAATATTATTTAGGTTTGTGAGTCAAAATTATTTATAATCTACACTAAAAAAAGGAAGAGTATGTGTTTTCTATACGAGTTTTTCGAGTCATTGTTGTAGATTTAATAGTAAAACTATTTGATCTTCTTTTATTAGTACATTGACAATGGATATAACTCGTAGCATTTTCAAAAAATCAAAATATATTATTTATGGTACTTTTGATAATTATGTAATTATTTTAAAAAATTTCTAACTCATAACTAATAAGAGATGACATGTATTAGTTGCTAACTAATAATGGATTAACACTTCATAATGATAATTTTGATAAGAAAGAGAATCTATTGCAAAATGATTGGGTTTCAATATTTGACAAAACTTCAAGTGATATATTGATGATTATTTCTAACCAATTCTTGAGCATGGGATGAGCTAGGAATGAAGATCATTTTGAGTGTCAAACTTGTATTGTCAACTCTCAAGAGTACTTGTGAGGAGAAACTCTAAGATAAATGTGTTGACATGACATTAAAATTACTAAGAAAATTAAAAAAAAATTATTAATCATAATTATATGTAATTCAATCATTAATTATATATTATTAATAAGAACAGGTTTCAAAATATAACAACTTTTGACCTAGAGTGGGGTTAATATTTACCAATTTTGAATATGAAATTTCTACAAGGGTAGAACATTGATATATTGATTTTTGTCTTAAATTTTTTTTAAAGTTGCAACAAGACTTAATAAATTGATAACAAAATTTATCAATATGTGTGACTAAATAATTTATGTAAAAAAATTTTAAGTTTTGTCTTAAGAACTTTGATATATTGATGTGTGACTAAATAATTTAATTGACATAATAAAATGTAATAATTTATTTAAACTTAAAATAATGCTATAATATTGTGACAAGAGCAAATTAAATTTTGTTATAAAAAAAGTGCATTAAAAAAATATTTATTGCAACAACTCAACATCAACAAAATCATCAAAGTCAAATATTTTTTAATCATTCAAAATTGTTGCAATAACAAAGAATAGTTATATGATGTTATTAAAATATTTTAATATTACAAAATTTTAGTAATATGTTATACTAATGGGTATAACAATGACAAATTAGATTGATATAAACTTAAAGCTAAAAAAAACTTAAAGAGCCATTAGCAATTGCATGCTTAGTCTAATCCTATGCCACAATTATTATCAAATTGAGGCATAATTTAGAAGTTAAAATAAATAAACAAATAATTATCCAAAGCTTATAAATAAATATTACTATAATAATATATAACATATTAAAAGTAAATTAATTATAATATAAAAATATATAGCATATATATCTAAAGAAGCTCTTTAGTTAGTCAACTTTGCATTCATTTTAAATTAGTTCCTTAAAAAGAATCATGCTTTATTTATTTTCAAATAATTAAAATAATGATATAGCCTTGCATGGCCAAGAGGAGTTTAAGAGTTCTTCAGAGGGGAACCAAGTACAAGTGAAAGAAGTCATTGTTTAGATAATTGTCAGAATTGTCAAAATAATAAGAGTATATTACTATGATATCTTGAATTTTATTATTATTACGATCATTTATTTGTTTTATAATATGTACTTAATATTATAAATACTTTCAATACATGAACATTCATTAAGGAGGAGTTTTCAATAGAAAAGAGGGTAAAAATCGTCAAAAGATGAACATACGAAGAAAGTGAACGACAAGAAAACACTAATGTTGTGAGGTTTTGACAAGGATGATGTTTTTGATAGTAGATCATTGGTTTTTGTTTAGAAAATAATAAATATAATAAAAAAAGAGAATAAAAAAGAAAAATATAATTATCAAAAGAGCAAGTGAACACATAAGGAGGTCTCTGTGGAGATAGAATCTCCATAAGGCTAAATCTTGTAAGTTATAAACTATTTATGATTAACAACTAAATTTATTCTTTTACAAAATTTTTCTTTTAATTGTTTTACCAATAGGACAATAAATAAGATGCATTTTAGAACTACACATTCTCAAAGCAATGTGTATAATTTCGTATATGCAAGAGAACCCTATTTCCTAGCTAAAGTTGAGATGAGATTTAAGGATAAAAGTAAAAGAAATACAAATAAATGACCTTAAAGATGTAAAAAAAAATTGAATTAGTATCCCTTAGAGTCAAAATAAAAAAAAATTAAAAGAGAAGTTGAAAAGAACCAAAGAATAGTAAAATAAAATAAAGAAAAATAAGAGAAACCCAAATTTTAAAAAAGTTTGGCAAAGAGACATAGAAAGAAGAAATAGAAATATCATTTAAGGAAGAAATTTGAGAACACCCTAGTCTAATATGGTATCTTAATATTTATAATTTGGTTTATAAACTAGTTCTTTTTATGTCTCGTTATGTATTTTTGCATTATTTTTATCATGTTTACATGGGTTTTTGGTGACCTTTGGATATGTTTAGCTTTAAATGTAGAACAACAATACAAAAATTTAAATAGGACATCTGTGTAAACTTAAAAAGGACATCCATAATACTAAATAAAATTTGTTGAAGAAATTCCACGAGGCTTTGTTGTCAACTTGTTTAAAGCGAAAAAAAAATTTTCTCCATGCCATAAGGTTTTTGCACAATGAGTATTGTTATAAATCTTTCTTTAGCTCTTTGTATGAAAAAATTGACCTTAGTTTCAACCTCTAGAACCAATTTTGAAACTTTCATTCTAGAGTGATACTAATAGACATTTGATATTTGGACAATACTCGATAAGAGTTAATAATATGATTATTTGATTTAATGGTCCCTTTTATACATTAAAATAATAAGGATATTATGTGTCACAAAAAGATCTTATTTATGGTGTTTCTAAATTAGATAAATTTTATTTTTATTTCTAAATTTTTATTAGTTATGTTAATGATATGTTTTAATTTTGATTCTTTATGACAAAAAAAATTTGTTTTATAATTAAAGTACAATTCTTTGTTATTATCCTTGCAACTTTTTCTTTTGTAAAAGATCAAAATCAATGTCTCAAAGATTCTAAAGGGTTGGAAAGCAAATGCTTCATTTCTCTTCGAGGGTTGAGGTATAAATCTTTTACATGTGTGTAATAGATGGAAAAGGGATCTTAAAGAATATTATCTTGGATAGACACTAGAAGAAAAGGGGGAATATAAGAGAAAATAGAGAGTGGAGGACTTCATATGGTGGTTTAATTGTTTCATATTCTAGAGAAAGAGAAAGTAGAGTGTAGTGCATGAGATTCTTGTTAGTTAGTAAAATTACATAGGTTTCTATACATAGTGTAGAGTATAGTTATGGAGATGGAGAGAACATAGGTGAGTTTGAAAGTTTGCAAGACGAGAAAATGGAATTTGAGTGCATGTGGTAATGAATAGGACGTGTAGACTATTACTGCTAGTTGTCATTAGTACAAAGCTCTCTAATTTAATTCATCAATCAAGAGCAAACCAAGAGGATGACTATTCCATAACTTCACATGAACTTTAGAATGATTTGTGAACTTGAAGCATTTTCCTCCATAATATCCACCCTTTAGAATATTATAAACATCTTGTCCTTTAAATATCTCATAACTTAGAATATGAAGTTAACCAAACACTTGCCATTATACAAACTAAACGCGTCCCCTGCACTGAAATGCTTCCCAAGTACTGAACTGTTGAGAGAGAGTGTGATGGAAGGCCGAGGAGATGAATCCCAAGCCAAGCAACTGCGAATCCCAATCTAAAGGTCAAATAATTTATGGCAGCCTTGCAATCTTGCTTGGAAGAAGGGATTCACAGAAATCCAGATGGAGCCCTTTCCTGTGAATAGGAAACTGTGGGTGATAATTCAATCAACACGTGACTTTTCCTTTCCAGAAGTTGACATGGGTTGAGAAAACCTAATCAGTGGGCCAAGGAATTACAGCTCTATTAGTGAAAAAAATAAGTAATACTATGAGGGCATCAATGATAATTATAAAAAAAAAAACATAGTTTATTCATGTTATGAAGTTGATCGATGCATCTTAATGATCACTGATTACGTCAGTGATAAGAAAATATTGTTCATTTTGTCATTTTTGGAAGCAGATTTATCATCAATATGGGACTTGCAGAGATATTTCTTAAAGGGTAGCATGAAGAAAAGATATATGCAAAGAGAGACAAAGAAGGGTTTGTTGTAGAGAGAATGTTCTATAATTTAGTGGGTTTTTATTTCTTTACTTTAGTTGTTTGCTTTCTTTTCCATGAGACCTAATAAAGCACTATATATCGTAGAAGATAATGAAGAATTTAGGTACGTTATTAGTATGTGTTTTTATCTCATTCAATAGATTTGTATAACAAAATATTATAGCGTTGTCACTAAAATATTCGAATAATGTTGATCTAAGCAACTCGATTGATTAGATTCAACCATTACTGAGAGATGGCAAATTTTCATGTTAAGATTTTTATTGTTCTTAATGAATTTTGAGCTAACTATTATTGAAGCCACTAACTACAAAATTTTTATAGTTTTCCTATGCCATATGCAAAGACTAATAAATGTAATTAAACAATTTAGTGGTCCTTAGCTATCACTATCTTCCCAAATATCATTAAAATCAATTTATTAATCTTTTGCACTTCTTTTATTTAGCCTTCAACATCTCTTATTAAGAGTCGTGCCCACCTACATTATTAATAAATTTTCATAGAAATTAGAATATTTATATAAAAAATGAGAGCATTAAACCATTCCCTAAACACGTTAAGATGGTACAAATTTTAATTATTTTTTATATATCATCATATAAAATTTATATAATATGAACCATTATATGTTTAATTTAAATATAAACAAAATTATAAAACTCCTATTCATTTGAATACATATATATATATATATATATATATATATATATATATATATATATATATATATATATATATATATATATATATATATATATATATATATATATAACATTAATAACATATTATACTTTTCATATGCATTCACCAAGCACAAAAGCCTTTTTGGGTTGATACAAAGTTTAGCTTCAAATATTGTCATATATGACTATTCTTATATACCTCAATGTGTGATATATATATATATATATAATTATTTCATCGTTATTTTTGATATCATTATTTGCTCTTTTTTTTTCTTTTCTTGTCTTTTCACATTGCATCTTCATCATTATTATAGCCTTTTTTCTTCTTGATAATATTCTCTCATAGTTTTCATTTTCTTTCTTTATTTTTCTTATTTTAGTTTAATATATTGCTAGTGTCACATTGTGCCTTACATCATACGCTAGGCTTTGTATCTTTTCTTTTATAACTCAAAATACTGTTAGTGTCACATAATGTCTCACATCTTATGTTAGGCTTTTATTTTTTTATTTTTTTTATAATCTGATACATTGCAAGTGTCACAAAATGTCTTGAATTTTATGTTAGAGTTTTATTTTTTTTTCTTTCATCCATAATCATATTGTGCATTTGGTGAAACCAATTTTTATTTTTTTATTTTCTTTTACTCATCACATGTATATATGATTATTTAGTATATTTTCATATTTGTTTCATTTCTTTTTTATTATTTCCTAAATTTTTTTGAATCGTTTATTCTCTACAACAAGAAATTTAGTGACCCAAATAAATATATCAATTTGGCATATATAAAAATATATTAAATATCATCATTTGCCTTATGTCACATAATTATGATATTATGCTAATGCATATGATAATGACTTTTCTTATTTTAATAAACTTTCATACCTACATTTGTAATAAAAGCAATGTTAATGTAATATGATTAGAGATTAGAAAGAATTACAACCACAATAATATCAAAATAAATCTTAAAAAATAAGATAAAAATATAAATAAATATAAATAAGAGTATTTAATAAATATTTTTATAACATATATATATATATATATATCTTATAGATTTATCTACTTAAAATCTCAATCTTTTCTTTTTGAGCCCTACATTACAAATCAAAATACATTTTAATGAATAACATGTTATTCTTTAACTCTATATTTATATTGTATTTTTCAAAATTGTTTCTTATTAACACTTTTCTATAATACTATCATATCATATATTCACAAGAATGTAATATATGATCGATATTTATATATATGATTTAAAATACTTAAAAAATAAGCTTAATAAAACAACACTACAATTTTGCTTTCATCAAACTAGTTTTGTAATAACCAAATGTTCAATAATATCTGACACTTGACATCATAATTAGTTTGAAAGATAGGTGATGCTTGAATAAGGGGGATAATGTAAAAAATCACAGGTGATTGTTAAGGCTTATGTTGATCAAATTCATCGACAATTAAGGTTCCATGTGAATGATCATAAAGGCATATGATGTGAGTGAAGTGTACAATGTAGCATCAAAATTTTAGTAAAATGGCATTTTATCATGATTTTTTACTATTAAAAAGTTTTTATAATTTTTTTAAGAATTTTTATAATCTTTTTATTTTTTTAAAAAAAATTATACAATTCTAAAATATGCTGCACCTTATAAAATGGAGAGAATAAACTTTGAAAGCAATTGTGCAAACTATTAGAAAATCAGTGACGCCAATTAGAAAATTTTAAGATATAAAAAAGAAGATTAAGACAGTTTAAAATCAAATAATCATTTAATCTACAATCTTAAAGAACTTCCATAAATTATTAAAAAAAATACAAATAGGCAAAAAAGATATGAAAAATTTCCAATATAGAACATATAAAGATAATCATAATAAAATTTTCACAACATGAAAAAGGAGATAAGAAGATCACCATCTTTAAAGCCAAAGCATTTTTAATAAAAATAATAAAAGAAATGAGAGAATCTCTTATGCATGCATATAACTCACAAAACTTTCTTTGTCTATAATAATAGTAAATCATTTTTTTAATTTCATCACAAGCATTAAAATGGAGTATTGGAAAAATCCTTAGTAAAAAAATAAAATAACCAAATATCCATCACTTTAAAAAATAATAAAATTAATTTAAAAAATAAAGAAAATAAATTAATGCAATTAAATTAAAATAAAAATAACTTATGGTATTATAAATAACTTATTATAATTCAATAATAGTTTGAAAAATTTTAAATATTATTCAAAGATCTTTTATTTATATACATTTGATGCTCATGTACTAAGTATGTTATAAATCAAATGTGAAAACTTTGCTTACAATGACCTTTCTAATGTAACATATTCTTAATCATCCTCTTTGTTAGAAATCTCATAAAGAAAGGAATTTCTCCAACTTAGTGGCTTTCTCCTTACCAATTTCATCATTTTGTTTTTTATTGTGTGAGTGTGCTCAAGGTTGTGTACATTGACATGAATGCACTTGGGATGTCTCTGCCCTCAATTAGGACAAACACTGGCACCCACCATGACACCACTCCTTTATGGGCTATTTCTCTACTATTGTGGTTATTAGATCTATCATCGATCATGCTTTTGCAGTGATCTCCTCAATGTCATAGATAACGGCATCTAGATATGGTTGATGGAAAAGTCATCGTTTCATCAAAAGTTTGTGAGTCAATTCAGAAAACCATTAACAACAAAGAACCAGAACAAGGGTAGGTCTTATTTTGCTAGGCTTACTTGATGAAGCCTTTTGAATGCCTTAACAACAAACAAAAGCAAATGAAAGTTCAAATCACACCCACAGGAAAACATTGTTAAAATTGTTTACCAAAAACTCTTATGACAACCATGGTGCCACTTACAAGGCATTATCATCACATCTTCCCTACATCTTCCCTATATCTTCCCTTGTTGCCAAGCATCAGCATCATGTTACCATTGTGGGTGAAATCGAGGCCTCACCTTCTTCTTTTATTTACACTACAATCCCAATAATTCAAACCTTCTCCCCCATTCCCTCAATAAAAAACTACCCCTTTTTTAAGTCACAAGTGTCATTTTGGCAAGCTGCTGTGCAGATAAACAAATCTGTCCGTGCGCTGCAGAGTATTCTATTCCAGTGATCCGGGGGATATGCCCACAACGCACTTGACAGCTGTGTCAGCCATGTTTCGAGGACATTAACTATTCAATGCTCTTCATTTTGATGAAGCTCTTAATTATTTATTCAACCATCTTAAAAATCTGCATAGCTATATCCATCTCCTGCTTTACCCTCAGCAGTAGAGATATATAAATGGCACCGCAGAGATAAGCATCAACCTGCACATTAGATTCACAGTCCTTCATCTTTGGGTAAGTTAGTCTCATAACACAGACTTCCAAGCTGTGCCATGGAGAGATCTGGAAGAGGAAGAAACTCTGGAAGACTTTCACTCTCTGTTGCAAAATCTTGGGTTCCTTCTCTTAAGGTTTTCTTGATACTTGGGTTATGATTCAGTGCATTCCTAAGCATGTGTATGACAGAAAAGTAATGCTTGTTTCGTTTTTTCTTGAGGTGCAGGACGAAGCGTTTGAGGTGGTGAGAGCTGGAGTGAAAGGTATGGACTTCCAGTCGAGTGTTCATCAGACGATGGAATTCCTTTCCAGGACTTGGAGTCCATCATCTGCTCGGTTCTTTAATGAGCTCTCTTCACTTGTAAGATCAGCCGATCTGTTTAGGATATACTTTAGAGGCTTTCCTCCTTCTGAGAATTATGATTTGCTGCAGGAAAAAAGTATGTTTAATTATAGGAACAGTTAGTTGATATAACATTTATATATATATATATATGAAATGAGAACATGAGTAAATCAATATTGAGTAATTAAAATCAATATTAAGCTATTAATTGCATATGCCAAGTATTTTTTGAAGTAATTAAAAAACATGTCAACTTTTTGAATATTAATGACTTTTGGTGACATATGAACAATTGATAATTGTAATAAATGGTTAATGTTAGTGCAAAACATAGTTCAATTTGCCTTCTATGCAGCATAAATTTTTTTAATGATTAAAGGATTTTTGCAAAATGGTTCAATAGGAGATTAGTTAATACCCAAAAAAATAAATATGAAAAAGTGTTAAAACATGTTAATGGGTCCGGTAGCTACTTCCAATTTACATTTGGTTTTGGTTTTGAAATGTATTCTTATGCTCATATATTTTTTATTGACTTAGAAAGAAGGTTAAAAGAATTGAAAAGTAAGTTTTATAGTGGTGAAATTAGAACTTAAAAAATATATATTTTATAAAAATAGAATATTAAAATGAGAATTTTTTTTTAATGAAAGTTGACAAATCATTATCAAAAAGGACTTATACTAAGCATCACTTTTAAAGAAGAACAATTAGAGACAAATTAAGATTAGTTACTATTGATGACAATTAAAAAGAGTTGTTAGTGTCTAATTTGATATTAATCTCTAAATTTGTTTCGAGAAATAATATTAGAAAATTATCATCTTTTCTGCAATTTCTACCATTAAAATTGTCTTCAATAACATATTAAAGTCGATTATAATATGTTTATGTTATTCTTTAATAAATCTCATATTTCTCCCTAGTACAGATGTACAAAGGGCAATAGGTCTCTTGAATTGTAAGTCAAATTCTTAATATTCACATGAAGTATCTCTTGTAGTTACTTATAAAAAAACTATTCATCATCCAAAATATAATAGTATAACATAGAAAATATTGTTGTCTAAAATGAAGAATAATATAAAAAAAAAAGGAAAAAAAGAGCAATAGAAAATGCAAATATTAAGTAAAATTAACTAAATAAATTTAGAAAAAAATTGCTCTAAGTGGATATTTTTTTAATATATTTCTTGTACCTATCACTTAAGTAATTACTAATTTTATAACTTAAAATATATAGACTTCTTTCTTAACAATAGATGATGATTTTTTTTTAAAATAATCTTATACTAGTATTATAGGAGAAATAAAGAAGATACTTGAGACAACAAAGAGCACACATTTTTTCTTTACTTTTAGTCAACTATTCTTCATCTTATGCATTTACCCCAAGAATTACCACATGAACATTTCCAAGAAATTCATGCCAACCAGTTGCATCTATTACCAAGGCCATAATGTATATCACATACGTTGTTTTTCACTCTTCAAAAATCAATTCAGTTTATATTGTTTAGTGCTGCATAAATATAGTATTTGGCAAAAGTTTACCTCCATACTAGCATGTTCTTTGTCCATGTTTTACACTTGTAACATTATGCACTAGCTTGTCTATAATGCAAGCATGCCTTGGATATCTATAATTTTCATTGTAAAAATATGACAATAATCATGCGCATCATATATTATCTAGCTCCATAACTTAACAATCTCTTACTTAGAGAATAATAGCATTTAAATAAATATCTCATAGTCAATCTCTTCTCAAATCTTTTACAACTTGAGTGTAACCCATTTTTTTTTGGTAGAATAGTTTTAATTTATTGTTAGTTATCACCTTAACTAAAATATCTATTGAATCTTTTTTACCAAAGTTTTTTTAGAATAAAAACTCCCTCTACGATTTTTAATGGAATTATATCTAGAGCCTAGTCATAACATGCAAAAGTTTTCATAAATCACATTTTGTTACTAGAGAGACATTTCTTTTTGCACTAATTTGTTATCATTTTCTAGATATTTTAATTATCATTATATTATATATATGCTTTTATAGGTATCTAAACATATTATACAAAATATGACATATATAGATATTTTTAAGGCATTGGAGTTTTCATAATTGCTTCTTCAACTTACTGTATTCAAAAGTCAATGACAAGACATATGATATAAACAATCATTTTATGATATTCGTATTTATCTTGAGATATCTACAGTATTTCAAACCCATTCTAACTATTCTAAATTGAATGTCTTTAGTTTTATTGTTTATTATAATTGTATTATGATATGCATCATATTTTATCAGCATTCTAATTCTATAATCTGTTGGGTTTATCTGTAGTTGTAGATATGCATCATATGGTTGAATTTGTCTATAGTTGTCCCTTAAGTTTTGAGTTTAGTTTTTGAACTTTATGTGTGCATTTTAAAATAGAATCATCTTTTTTATTTTTCATACAATCTTGGGACATTATAAAAATATAGAAACACTAAATGACAAAATCTAAATCTTTTAAGTATTTGAGTCAAACAAAATGCTTTAAGTACTCCTCTCTAAACTAAAATAAATGTTCATCAATCATACCTATCACATTAGGTTTTGCAAGATAATGTGTACTATAATTATGATAAGTTATAGTTATGTTACTTATTTTCCCCATATTTTAGAAGATTCTTAAGCCAATTTATTTCTTAATTAAACATCCTAAATTGTGATTCACTTAACTTATATGGTTGCAAAAGCCATCCAATTTGAACGAGGAACATTCAACCTTTTATATCATCAATAATAAATGCATATCAAGACTATTATACTATCTACACATCCTCCAAGGTTAGTGTCAGCATACTCCCATAAAATATTCATTGTTTAGAAGCAAAGTGTTGTATGTAAATTCCTCCTAAATAATATAGAAGTCATTTGGTTGTTTCTTGATGTTTCCTCTTTAAATTAGTCATGTAATAGCTAACAATTCCTATTTTATAGGCATTGGCCAACTTAGCAAAAACAATAAAGTTCATAAGATCGGTCATACCACACTTTTTCCTTGAACTACCACTATTCCCACATGCACAATTTGAAATGACTTTTAAGGGAAAGTTCCTAAATCTAATGCCCAAAAATTCAGTATGTTCAAATATTTCTTAATGACTAGACATATCTATTGTTTAGACCACAATTTACACATGTACTTATTGATATCTTTTAGATTAATACCTTGTTTTATAATGTCATTGTAAATATGATATGTGGTAAAAGTTTACTCTTATTCTTATATGGATTGTATTGGTACCTCACAATGCCATGCATAAGCATGTCTGCAATACATGTATAATTATAGCTTTATTGTGACAATACAAAGTGATGACCATTATAGCTCATATTTGCATTAAGCTCCATAACTTGACACTCTCAATAATCAAGACAAGCTTTGAGGTGATGACTAATCCTTCAATATTTCTATGGTAAACTACTATACCATCTAATATGTGATAACAAATAAAACAAAAAAATGTCACTTCACCTTGTCTTCTCCCAATCTAGGAGAAGACACCCAAATCACCCCACCATGAGGTCTACTTCAAATCAAATCAAGCTAGCTCAGTTTTTTTTATCATTGTTTCAAGTATTAAATATATTTTTTGTGCATGCATTTGAACTCCAATTCTTCCTCCATATCTTGAAGTCTATGCACTCATATAAATTTCTAATAATATTTTATGGTGTTACCTCTCATTATAAATAAACCAAAAATTTCCTTTTCTTTGAGCATCATTGGGTTTCTATACAAACGAATCATCCAGATGCAAAAAAGAACAAATAGTTACAAAACTGTTCTCTTCTCAGATGGAATATAGAAATTTCTTCCATTGTAGGAAACAAAGATGTACCAATAGAAAATTCTAAAGCTTCCACTGGCCAAGAAGTAAGAAATCCAAATCATTTTCATTGATTTCTGGAGGAAAACTACTTAGCTAATAAAAAAAGCACCTTCAGCTAAAATGAATCAAATGATTTCTTCTTCTTTGTGAATGCTGTTTTTGTGCAGTTTTATCCATCCATTAGCTTTTAAAAAATAGGACTTACAAGAAATAAGAATTGTGTGAATCCTTTATAGTTGATTCAAGATCATCAGCTTGATGAGGACAACATAAACGATGAGGCCCATTTATTTAAGCAGCATGGTGTCGAGGCAAAGGGAATTCACTTTACTGGAAGCAATGTAACAACAAAAAACAGGATATGGGTAAGAAAGTTCAACACATCAACTACATATGAGCCTTCTCAAGCTCCAGTCACGTTACTCTTTGTATACACATTTTGCAGATGAGTGCTGAACGAATGAAGGCATTTATTAATGAAAAAACATTTAGAAGGTTCTTTGGAGGAACCCAAATGAAGAGAAAGGAGAAAGTCAGGTTTCAAATGGCCCAGGTTCATGCTGCTCTCTCTGTTGCAAGGCTAGCTTCGTCCATAGCAGGCACAATAGCAAATTGCAGCATAGAACCAGCAGATACTAGCAGGAAGGGCATGACAACTCAAGTTGGAGGCTGGGACAAGAACATGAATTTGGCGGTTGCTTCGGCCGCAACCTTGGTGGCCGCGGTCTGTGCAGAGGTAGCCGAGTCCGTCGGAGCTCGACGGGTGCAGATTAACTCCATCATTAACCGGAGCCTCGTGCCGGCCAGTGCCACCGACATCCTTGACATGACAGCTGCTGCCGCAACATGTAATTCTACTCTCGCTTGAAATCAAACTATTCATCAAGTTTCTATTTTTTCTCACACAAAACTCCTTTATTGTTAAAGCTTTTTCCTTTCGTTGAAAACCATCAGTCATCCGTCATGACTGAATCGTATCTCCGAGCACTAACATGAATAGAAAGTTCTCATAAAAACAGCATTGAGAGGGGCTAAGGCACTCGAAGTGAGGAAAGCATCAGCCAGGCATGATGTGGAAGACCAGATGATCCTAATGGGAGGCACGCCGCTCAGGGTTTGCAAATGTGGAGGTGAAGTGCACTTGTACATCAAAAATTGTTCTTTGTTCTTAATTACTTGATTGTTTTTTATTGTTCCAGAGAGCTTGAAGCAGCTTTGGCTTGCAGGGAAGTTTCGACTGAGGGTGGTTAGTGTCTACATAAAGCGAGGCCTGCTTATGTTGAGGTTGGGAAAGAAGATCTTGAGGGGAGCAATCTGCACATATGAAGAGTGTATGTTGTTAATTTAACATTGAGTGTTTACCTTATCAACTAACTTTCACAAGAGATGCATAAACGTTTGCTTCAGCTTGGTTGGGAAGTAAGACATGTGTATATTGCTTCAAATTTGCTGAGCAACCTGATTCCTTATAACTTCCCAAAATCCAATTTTGTTAATTTTGCATCCTTTGTTTTATTGTAGTGGCCTGCACATGCAAGCTGCTTTGAGTTGGCTTTGTTATTCTTTTTGGTTCATCTCTGCTTGTGTAGTAATACAAACTTTGTATTTCTGAATCATTTAGTATGCTTCGAAGTACTTTCAATAACTAAATGATTCACATCCTTGTTATTGGTTTCTACCATCGTTTTTTTTTTCTTACTTCCTTTCTTTGGTTTCTTTCAGATAGGATTACAGGCACATCAGATGACAATGAAGGTGAAGTCTTTGCTGAACATAGCCATGCCTTATGCTCAATTTCCCTTGCAATAACTGAGGGGGTTGTTAAGCTGTTGTTTGAGGACAAGAAGCAGTACATGCAGTGGAGCTACACCATTTCATACCTCTTCTCCACTGGTTTTTAATGGTACCATTGCATCATTCGTTGAGGAAGAATTAAATATGCCGCCATAAATAAGATATCTCCTACACTCGTCTCGTATAAGCTCAGGTTCTTCAATTCTCAACTGGCTTGACCATATTGTAGCCTTTAGACATGTGTCTACACATCTATATTTTGTCATGACAACTCTAAGGTTGTACAAAGCAATAAAATGCCAAGGTGGTGATCATCCACTTCAAATGGTGAACATTTTTTAGTGCATTTATTTTTCGATGGATTTGAATTTTCTCTTGGAATCTTGATTCAAATGGATGGATTATGAATTTGTTTTTGTAAATGATGTGGCTTCAATTGGTGTCACACAGCATAAGTTGGCTGTTGGCTTAAGTTATGAGAAGAAATGAAGTCATTTTCACCTAAGAAAATCATTAAAATACACAGAAGGAAATGACACAAGAGTTTGCGATTGATACGTTGTTCGTTTGCCATATTTTCTATGATTGAAATGTATTGGTTGAAAGGAGTTGAACGGTGCAATTGAAATGCAAGTATGATTATTATGAAAATATAAAAATATTCTTTGATAATATTAATGAAAATAAACATTTCTTGTAAATAGAAGTTATAAGGAGGAAAAAATGTTGCCATCCCTTCTTTACTATTGAAGTACACTAATTTGCGCAAAAACTTATGTATATACTATTTCTAGTTACTAAATTCATAATTTTATAGTGTAATGAATTCAAAACAAATATAATAATAATTACAAATATTTGTACCATGATATGTTTCTAAATATTGTATGGTATTTCTAAGGAAGGAATATTCTTTATTACAGAGAGTATCTTTATCGTGCCCCAACAAGATGGAGTTCAAGGTGGAAAGTTTAATATTGTTCTAAAAAGAGAGAAATCAAACAAGGCAAAGTGTTTAGGCAAGGACATTAGTAAGTTCATTAACCTATTAGATGTGTGTAATACAAAAAGCTACAATCTAAATATGATATCATATGAGATGAAAGTTGATAAGAGTATGATTTATTTGAGAATGAAATACTTAATTAGAGCATAATCGAGTGATTATAACATTGTGATAATAAATCATCAGAAAGTGTAAAATTCCATTGTTAAGATTAGATGAGGATGAGAAAATCCAATGGATTTTAACACTAATAGAAACAATTGAGTGGTATACTTAGGTGGAGGAGTGAGCTATACTTTTTTGTTCTTCATGCTCCAACATATGAGATTAAGACTAAAATAGACAATGTATTGATGAAGGAGAAGTCATTTTGTTTCTCACCCAATTTGTGACTTAAAAAGCACACAAAGTGAAGAAAAAATCATGATAGAGAAGAATATCATGATCAAATGTGCCGTAAAGATATTTAATTATAGTCTAATGATTAATGATAGGTTGATGCATGTATCGAAACAACTTATTGACAACAAAAAAATGTCAAGATTGGTAAGGAAAGGTATTAGTGATATAGGTCAGGTTATATTAGAATGATAAAGGAGCTAATCAAATCATTCATATTTATTTTTTATTTAATTTATTATAATTTATTTTATTATGGGATGTAATAGATCATGTGTATAGATCCACATTATATTTTTATTCTTTTTTATATATTTTTATTAGGAAAGCATTTTTTATTATTTTATTTTTTTAAGTTTAGGTTTAACATTGTACTATAATTAAAATTATATTATTGAATGAGAAAAGAATAAAATTTTTTTGACCTGACATTTAGTTTTAAAAAATTATCATTTCTTTATCATGCATGCATGTGCAATCGTAAGTTATGATCTTGATTTTTTAGTTTGTAATTCGATATTGTAGTTGTATTTTGAATTTATTTTCATCATTATTATCATTCTATTTATCATCATCTTTTATCTTAGATCCTACTATAAGAGTTTCTCCTACATCTATTATTTTTTTTATTTTAATATTAGAGTCTTAACTATCCCTTCACCATCAATTGCCCACCCAAAATAGTTACTTATGCAATAGTGTCATTGAGAGCCATGCCAAAGTGTATAATATGTAACATATTTGTTGAGATGAGGGTTTGAACTAGATCTTATTGGAAGAGTTAGATCTATGAGTTATTGTCTTTAAGAATGCATAGTACTATGCTCATGAAGAATGACATCAACTCTAAGTGAATATGAGAGATGAGATCCTTGATTGAAAAAATGATGCCGACGACATAAACATGCAAATCTAACATGTATATTGGTCATGAAGACAAAAAGAAATATATATATGCACAGAGATGGTGAAGCAAGATGTAATAAGAAATCAACAAAGCTTATTGTACAAGACAAAATATGATTTTTTTTTATATCATAGACACGAGTTTGATGATTAAGATTGATAAAAACATGAGGTTGAGTCATGTAAGCAACTTTAAAAAGATGTTTTTGAAGGAAGATGTTGTATAATATGTAACAACATGAATAAGGCACAAATTAGTGAGCTTATGTACAAGATTAAAGGTGTTAATGAAATTAATGTTAGGATTCCACATAAATATTTGTTTTCAACTAATTAAAATCATAGATTAAGAAGTAATTAATAGAAAAATAAAAACACTAAAACCATAGATAGGAACTTGTTTGTAAGAAAAATCCAAAATCCAACTAACCAAGCTACAAGAACAAAATAAACATCAGGATAAGCACACAACTATAAAACTTTATATAATTATCCAAACCATACCAAGTCCAAAATTGGTTTTATATACATAAAAAAAATGTGTAAAAAATGTAAAAACTAATATCTAGATAAAGCATGACCACTTAAATTTAGGAGTAAGGTTTTTTTATAATCTTAAAATCCTCATTTTTTTATATAGCTGAACTATCTTTTATGATGAAGATATTAATAAGACTCTAAAGAACTTATTAGATAAATTATAATAATTAACAAAATATAAAAATAATGTTATGACAAAGTAGATAGAATCATGTCATGATGATAGAAAAAGTAATAATCATAATAAAATAAGTCATGACATAAGGAAAGTCATAAGCTTAATAATTTAAGATGAAATTTAAGCACGTTCATTGTTCTTTTATTTCTAGTTTCCTATTATTATGTTTCATATGGCCTAATTTTTTTTTCAAAATATTATCCTTTGGATCTAATAATCATGTGACCTTAGATGACATCCAACCAAATAAAATGGTATCCTAACTTCAGCTATATTATGTGCAAAGTGTTGGTAACTCTATATTTCTAAATATAAGGTATCCTGTCCCTGACCACATTGTGCACAAAAATGTTATGACTCAATATGTATCTATATATAAAGGGTATCTCCACCTACCATATGTGGTCATGTTGTTTTTAATAGTATCTTGACCTTAAAAATTATGAAGATAATGTCCCTAGGAAATACAAGTTATTACATTTCCTTTTCCTTCATTAAGATATTTAAATAATCAAAGTATTTTCTTAACCATTATTTATATGTATACTTATATCCATTATGTAACTATTTTGGTATAAGTTGATATGTTGAAACACATATTTTATTATGAGATAATAAAAAAATACTTAAGTTCAAATAATATATTCATATAAAGGATGATCCCAAGTGCTTTAGGTTTTTAATAAAAAAATCTAAAGATCACTAGACAAGTAAGAACTTACCCAAAAACTAAGAATTTATACAATTCTTTAATACGAGGGATCTAAATTTACATAGAGAAAGATTTAAATATCCACACCTAATGTATTCAAGTTGGTGATAAAAGTGAAAAAGTAGACATAAATTGAGTTCTTAGAATGCAAACAAAGAAAATTACATATTCATTTACACAAATTAGAGAATTGGATGTAATGATCAATCCTTCTAAATGATAAAATAAAGAATAATAAGGTTAAGCACTTTCTTGACAATTTGTTGCTCTTATAGATGTTAGATAAAGGTCGAGATCTCCCCTTTTAAGAATCTTGCTTGCCTTCCTAAGGCACATTTGGAATCACAAAGTCAGGTTGATTACACAAGACATGCTCTTATCAAGCAAGCTCAATGACAATACTTCATTACTTAATTCAAAAATTCATATTTTATAATCTTCTAGCCTAAAAGTATGAAATGACACTTGGGAATATGAAGGGCCACATTTTTTAATTGTGATAGATATTTTAAAAATTTCAAAAGTCCCATAAATTACAAAATATACTTTGAATTCTACTAAAAAATACCAGAAAGCTACAAAATTGAATGCAATAAGTAATTCCCAAACAGATTATGCATTTCAGGCGATAGCATGATGAGTGGCGAGCCGATGCATTATGTAATCATGGTGGTGCAGACAAAGAGGCTTGAATACACTCTAGGAACTTGTTGTGGGTTGCATGATTGGTGCGAGTTCATGGGTTGGCATAGGTTACTGGTCAATGTTTATGGATAGAGGATTGGAGTAGGTTCGCTAGTTGGTGAAAGTTCAAGAATTAACGTTAAGTGTTCAGTGGGTTGACATGAGTTCTAGAATTAGTGAATGTTTGCTTATCGACACAGATTAAGCAATGAAACCAGCAGAATAAGTCAATGTGGGTCCATCAGGTGGGGGGTTGCATGTGGTGGAGCACTGGTGGTAGGTAATAGCGAATGATGGTCAACATCAAAAATAATTTCATAGCTTGTTTTTAAGTCATTTTAATGTCATTTTCAATCAAATTTTGCATTTATAGAATTATGATATTGTTATAGGGATTGCTTAGACTTGATTTAAAGCTAAAAATATTTGAAAAGCTATCAACTAAAATTCAAATAACTCAAAAATAAAGTGCATATGCAAATAATATAACAAACTAATGAAAAAGCAAACTAAAATATGCAATAAACAAGAATTAGTTGTAATCAAGGCACAACTCCAAGTTTGATCTACTTGATGGTGTGGAATGCTACTACACATATCTAAGTAATATCTTTGGTTCCATGTAAAATAACTTAATACACCATGTTATGAATGAATAACATATAGATAATATGTCAAATAATTAGGTTATATATATATATATGTAAAATAACCAATAAAATATTTCTAATTAAAATAATTTAAATCATAAATAAATATTATTATTTTTACATTTAGATTTACCTATTATAAACCTTAAGATTAATAATATCATATAATTGGGTAAAACAAATATTAATTAACATGTGAGAACATCTAAATTAAAATATAAATCATGTTTTAATTTACTAATGTTTATATCATGGTTACTAGTTTTACTTATTTGAATCCCAAATAAAGTTTCCTCGATTGATCCTCTTCTTTCTCAAAGTTTTATACAATATTAGGCATGCATTATAATTATTATGTGATTCTTAATATTATGTGATTACTAATTATTTCTTCTAAAGAATTCTTTTTTATTTTTTATCTTCATTTGTTTTAGCATGCATCATACTTATATGATTCCTACATCATATAGTATGATTAGCAACTTCTTCCTAACATATCTAACCAAATCTCCTTTTGCTAAGTAATCGTATAGTACGATAAACCTAATCATACCATGTCCGATGAAGTTTAACATATGACTAAACATATCATACTAAATGATTTATCTTGTGCCCCCAATTTACAATTTTATAATTAATTGTACAATATTGGCACTTAGATCATTTGGTATGATCAGTATTTCTCAATTAGACTTATATGATCCATCATATTGTATGACTATAATTTTTACTCCAAATGACTATTTGACTTAGCTAAATTATCGTATTGGTATAATATACTACCCATTACGATGACCACTTATTATTCCTATTTTTTCATTATTTTGAATTGATAAAGACCATCCAATACAATCACCTAGATCATTTGATATAATTTTGTCTCTTATTCCTACTATAACATCATAAATCCTCAAATCAAGTATAAATTATACAGTCTCATATAACATGTCAAAATATTAAAGAAATAAAATATTTTAAATTATAAAAAAAATGTATATATAATTAGATAGAACTCATTGAGATGAGTCCAAAATATTTGTTTCATCTTAATTAAAGTTTATTTAAATTTTTTGTAAATTATTGAAGTTAATAAGAATAAATAATAATAAATTATATATTATAATAACAAGATATAGTTTAGTTTTCAAAAATAGAACTTCCTTCTCCCCAATTGTGCTCGATGTCCAAGACCTATGTTTCTCTTGTGCGTTCAACTAAAATTTTACTAGAAAATTGCTTCGTCGATGATGAGTATGTCGATTGCCATCGTGCTTTCAAGAGAATCAAGGATTTGAACCCATTTATTTTATCGGGGACCTTGCATAAGTAGAAAAGGTCATAAACTAGTCATAAACTAATAACCAATTTTGTTTTATAAATTTTAACTTGAAAGTCATGAGCTTTTAAGAAAAAAATCATTATATGAGTTCTTAATTAAAATTTTATTTTATTATTTGAGATTTTTAAGAAAAAGAAAGTGATGACAAGGATCCATGAGTTTCATAACCCATCATTTGTGCTTCTTGCTTTTTATTTTTCTCATTACCAAAAATATAATATATGATTTGGTTCTCATTAAGTTATTATTTAGTTATTAAATTGATGGTGTGTAGAATCTCTTGAGTTTTGCAAGCTATGATTCAAGAAAAAGAAAAAAATCAAGAGAAAGTACTTGAAGAGAGAGAAAGGAAAAAATTATTAATTTAAAATGAGTTTTGTACTAAAAAATTATAAATCTTAATAAATTAGAATTTCATGAATTTCTACATTAAGTTGAGACATATGTTTGCTTGACAGGATAAAATTGAGGAATAAGAAATTTGATTAATAACAAAGGCAAACATGAAAAATAAGAAAACTTGTGAGGTAAGTAATTTTGCATAAATATTATATACATATATTTTATGTATTATTAATTATTAAAATTTAGACATTATATGTGAATTATGCACATAATATGTGAAGGTATTCTAGCATAAATATTATATGTATATTATGATGTAATATGGATTGTTAAAGTTAAGATATTACATGTAAAATAAATATTCTAATATAAATATTATATATATATATATATATATATATATATATATACATGATGTATTATTAATTGTTAAAAGTAAGACCTTATATGTGATACTGATGTATTGATGTGGTACTATTATATATGGCTATATTAGAATTTGTACTTATAATTATATGTATACTTAATATTAATGAAATATAAATGTAAATTACTTAACATGATTAACTATGTAAGCATAATATTGATGCATTTAACATAAAATTGTACATCTAATTAAATACTATAAGAAATGAGGATCATACATGTGAAACTAAATTAAGAGAATTATCACCATAAGATGGTTAGTGGCTACTTTCACATATTTGATGTTATCGTCATGAATTGACTAGTGACCAATAAACCGCACTATTGTAATTTGCTGTAAATATATAATCATTAAAAAATGAAAAAACTGAGTATGACTATGCTTAAAAATATGATATAATAAATTAATAAAAAAAGTTTTTTATTACAACTAAGTAAATTAAAATAAGGATACTTATGAATTATTCTAAGAAAGAGAGGGAGTAACAATAATATTCATTATAAGACTTAGCTAAGTGAAAAGAGAGATTAATAAATAAGATCACATTAATAAAAGATTAAAAACATAATAACATACTACATGTACTTGTTATTTTTTTGAGTGTTTGTTTAATGTTAATAAATTGTTATGTGAAATTATTTGACACTATTAATTATATAAGCATGACATTGATGCGGTGGTACAAATATATATATATATATAGTTATATACTATGAAAATAAGGACTATACATGTGAAATAAATTAAAGAAATTACTACTGTGAGGTGGTTAGTGGTTAGTGTGCCACATTATTATGGTTTGTTATAAAGATATATCAATTAAAAAATTTGAAAATTTTGAGCATGATTATGTATAAAAATATCATATGATAAATCAATAAATGAATTTTTTATTATAAATAAATAAACTAAAATAAAGTACTAATTGATTATCTTGAAAGAGAGAGCAACATCACTAGCCATCATAAGATTTATTTAGTTAAGTGGAAATAGGCACTGATAAACAAGACCTCATTAAGAAAAATATTGAAAATATAATAAGTAGGTGCATGTGTTTATTATTTCTTTTGAAGTTTTTTTAACATTGCTAAATCATTATATAAAATTATTAGTCATGATTAACTATGTAAGCATGACATAGATGTGTTGATGTATAAATATATTTCTAATTAAATACTATAAAATAAGAATTTTACATGTGAAAATAAATTAAGAAATGATAGTTAAATATTAAAAAAATACATTAATGAATATTAAATTTTCTAAAATTAAAATGTGTTATTTTTTTATTAATGACTAGTATGTCACAAGATTGAGATATTATTATCGTGAGATGGTTAGTAGCTAGTGTGCCACATGGTTGATATTTATCACTTTGAGGTGGCTATTAGCGAACATGCGACAAGATTGATATATTGTCACTATGAGGTGGCTAGCGACTAGTGTGCCATATTATTGACATTACTGTCATGAAGTTATTAGTGGCTAGTGTGTTGTAATATTGGGATTTATTATTGTGAAGTAACAAGTGGCCAGTGAGTTATGCTATTGAGATTTGCTACAAAGATATGAATATTAAAAATATAAGAAGACTTAACATAAAAATATGATATGATAAATCAATAAATGAGATTTTTATTTTAACTAAATAAACTAAAATGATAATACTAACTGACTACCTTGTAAGAGGAAGAGAGTATCAATATTAGTTATCGTAAAGTTTACTTAGTTAAGTGAAAATATGTGTTGATAAATAAGGATATTTTAAGAAAAATTATTAAAAATATAATAAGTTGTATATTCTTGTTATTTTTTTAGAAATTGTAGCATGTTTTTCTTTTGATAGTAAATCACATTTCTTTTTATATTTTAACATGAATTAGACTCTGCTTGTTTTTATTTTTTGGTTTATGCTTGTGATTATACCTTACATGCAATTATCTCAAATTATTGCTTATTTCATATATTTTTTATTGTTCAAGATAATCTACTAAATTAGTGATTATTGACTTGGTATTTCTTTGGTATTAATATTTTAAGTACATTAGAAGAATAATAAAAAAAGATTATTTATAAGAATATCTTATAAAAAAATTGAAACTATAAATGTTTACATTATAAGAGTTGAACTATATGGTTATTAATTATGTGATAAATTCATTATTGTATATGCATGAAAAAATTAGTATAATATGATAAAGAATTGTGAAAACTATGAAATATGATTATTGTGATAATTTTAATTATTTACAGTGGTTGAATTCAATTATTTATAATTAATAATGGTGGATATAAATTATATGATTGCTATAATTATAATTATGTATAATTTTTAGTATAATTGTAAATTAATAAATAGACAAAATATAGGAGATGCTATGTTTACTTATATTCTAAATTTTAAGAGAATAAATTGAATATGTGACAAAAGATAAGGATGTTATATTTATGATATTAGAATATGATTTAATTAGAAAATAATTTGAGTTCATTAAAATTAGAAAAGAAATAGAGTTTTGTAATAAAGAAAAAAATGAAGGGTCGTTATATTTATTGTATTAGAACATGAATTAAGTCTAGAAAATTAATAGAATTTTGTGACGAAAGAGAAAATAAAGTCGTCACTCCTACATAAAGTTGTGTAGCATATCATATATTATGATTTATTTTAATGTATTATATGATCTGATATTACTAAACTCTAACCAATATAATAATCATTGTACAATATAATTGTTAACATCATACATATGTGATATTCTCATAAGCTATAATACGAACCCATAATATGCCGATTCGATCCCTTATTCTAAACTCCCTCCAAAGGATCTCACCAATTCATTCCAACCTTCACACTTACATAATGACACTACCCGCTCAAGATAACCAACTTATCCTACATTATACTTGTGCAAATTAATTGTCTAGTATGATTTACCTAAAACCCCTTGTATGACACCACACCATATAGGTCTGACTTCTTTATATTTGTCAATTTAAACTAATTATACAACACGATATAGCCATACATATGCAACCCTACTCAGCCAATAATTTCCTTAGCTTGGGCCTCATAATTTCAATCATAAACATTTCATTAGTAGGCATATTCCCTATTTTATTTGATTTAACGAGCCATTTACTTTAATAGGTAATTACAATAGGGAACTAAAGACATGATGTGATATCTTTGATTATGTGAGCAAAAATACTACTTCGAGTGTGTAATAATTCCACACATTTCTTTGACATAATAAAAACACCTAACTCTTTATGCGTTATTATTGACTATTATTATATCCCAATCTCTAAATTACAAACTCAACATGTTTATTATAGTAAATATATTATTTATCATTTTATCTAAAATAAAAACTAAAGAATGAAATGTGATAAATATTAATAAAGATCAAGTAATCATTGCTTATCCATTTGGTCAAATGGTGGACCATTAAAAAGAACAAATATACAAGTAATATAGTTGAAAAAAATGAAGCTTTAATATAATTAAAGTATTAAATAATTATTATTTATTCATGTGACAAAGTATCCCAAATAGAAGATAAAAGAAATAAATAATGTAATTAAAAAATTAGAGTTTTGAAATTAAAAAATATCACTAAAAGAATATGATAAGAACAACTTGCTCGTATTATCAGTGCATTATCCCTTCCAAGCCCATAAAACAATGAAGAGCACGAGGAAAAATAATTTCACAGAAAAAAGGTCGATAAATACTAAAGTAATTATTAATTTTTTTTTTTTTGAAAAGAGAAAAAAAAAAAAAAAATTCTGTAACAGCTACAAACAATATCTACTGCCTCCTTATATAGCCATCTGTAAATCGTTGGAAAGTGAGGAAAGCATGAGTTGCTGATGCTGTAGCGCAAAATTTGAAATTCGAATTCCAAAGGAACATCTCTCCTGCCAAATGTTTTTTATTATAAGAGAACCGAAATTCCCTAATTTGAAAGCTAGTGGACCGACATGGACCGAATGACGCGCGCATACACGTGCGAAGGCATCGGGGGGTAGAATGGGAATTAAATGTAATGGGAATGTTAGTGGAAAGCTTGCAACGAATAGGTGCTTGTGTTGCTCGAAGCTCGAACTCGTCGTTCTCCGTCTGCCTTGGGTCTGGGTTTCGGAGATGACGACGATGGAGAGCTTGATCGGTCTGGTGAACAGGATCCAGAGGGCATGCACTGTGCTCGGAGACCACGGCGGTGCCGAAGGCGCGCTGCCAACTCTCTGGGAGGCGTTGCCCTCTGTCGCCGTCGTCGGTGGACAGGCGACATATCTTTTCTTAGCTTTCTTGAGATCTGGTTTTGATTTATTTCCTTTTTTGGCCGACTAATTTAGAATATGTGTGCCGTTTGAGGCTGCAGAGCTCGGGGAAATCATCTGTTCTGGAGAGTGTCGTCGGGCGCGATTTTCTTCCCCGTGGATCTGGTGAGATCGGAGATGAAACACTGGATTCTGAGCTCTTTTGCTTTTTTAAATGTCAGATTACTGTTATATAGCTGTGTTTGTGAACTGATTCCTTTGATTTGCTTTGGCTGTGATTAGGGATTGTGACAAGGAGGCCATTGGTGCTTCAGCTGCACAAGACGGAGGATGGACAGCCGGAATATGCCGAGTTTCTTCACTTGCCGAAGAGGAGATTTACTGACTTCGGTGAGTTAAATATATCACCTTATATTTTTTGATTTGTTCTATTTTCTGATATAAGTTCGTGACAGATTTTTAAAAATGCTCGATATCGTTTACATTTTTTTTCGACATTTTTTTGAACTGAAATGAATATTCTGGAGAATGTTTCATTTTTAGGCGAAGCATGTAGGGTACTTATAATTGAGAAAGTATAAAACACTTTTTTGATATACAATTCTGGTGTTCTATTTAAATGAACATGACACTGCAATGACTCTTTATGGTTTTGTATAGTAGCTAGTGGAACTTCATGGCTGAGCGACTCTCTTGTGCTACTGAGAATGTTTGATCTATGAATATTGCATTGTGTTTAGCCTTTTCAATGACCTTAAATGTAGTTGAATTGAACAACATACAAAATTATTTGGCGTTGCTTTTTTCAAATACTAACGAGTGATTCTAGAATATACACCTTTCTTCTTATGCCATACTACTTGTATCTTAAATGTATATGTGTATATGTGTGTCTGTGTGTTCTTTGTCTATCTATGGTGTCTACATTTTCTAATTTAATCTTTCATTAATAAAATGAGTGTTAATAACCTAAACATAATAAAAGCACTATCAATGCCTCTCTTGTTTTTGTCATCTCAGTGTTAGAAATTAACTCCATCAATTGGTTTATGAAGGATCACCATCTCTTGTGCACCTCATTAATAATGATGGTTTCTTTATTTGTAATTGCTTTTGTAGATTGATGGTGTAAATGGGTACTCTTTAAGGGTGTGAACATTAGGTGTCAAGTGAGTTTGCTTATTGAGAGCTTTAACCAAACTTGGTTATACCTATTAACTTGATCTTGGAAATGTGAAAGTGGAAAATGTTTTGCCCATTCCTTTTTGAGAATTGAAGGCATTGATCCATGATGATGTTTGTAGATATGAATTGTTCACTCATGCCTCACTTGATGGGTCATTGTTGTAGTTTATTGTGCATGTATGTCCATTTTGTGCTTTGATTTGAAAAGGCTCTTGCCTCGAATGTGAGGGGGATCTTAGGCCTTTATAAGTTCTTGATGCTTAGATTGTGTATTTTATGCCTTATTTGGGTGAGTTCTCTATCTTTGAGCAAAACTGTGTTAGTAATGGGCCTTAGACCATTGGTTATTCTTGAACTTGAATCAATTCATGTTAGGAACCCTTTTGCATGATAAATATGGAGTGCTAAGTGAGTGTTTTATAATTGATAGAAAACTTGTCTTTCTCCTGATATTGGCAAGATCTCATGTTTAGTAGCTGTGTCAGTCATGATAACTTCAACCGTTTTCAGGACGTCATTTTGATTGCGGACAAGATGTTTTGAAAGGGCATAAGAAAAACGTTTGCAAGGTCGAAGGGTTCTAATAGGTCAATGGAATTTGTGATTTATTAAAATTTTGGTGGAATTTTGGCCATTTTGAAGTGCTTTAATATTTTTTGCCGTTTAAATAACTAATAATTCTTTATTCATTCAAAATTGGAAACATGCATATTTGGTTGTATTAGTTTGTTGTAAGAATGTGTGTTAACCGAAGTTCTAATGTGTCTCAGAATGGAAATGCCATATGGATTAGGTGAACCTCATGAATCAAGATGGCAAGCTTGGCCAAAAAAGAATTTGATGCATGTTTGCCTATGTGTGTGTGTGTCAGAATTGAAAGAACGCATCCAAATTTGGTGGAAAATTGGAGGAGATGAAAAAAAAGTGAAGCATGCCTACTTATATGAAAAGATGGCTGGTGGCATAAACTAGTTTAAATTCTTATGAAATGTAATATTGATGCAATATTGAATCACAATATGTTTTATTAGTGATATGATTAACAAGTGGAGACTTGAAGCACTTGTGGTAGGATGTTGAACTTAATCGGTATTAGTAGATAAGCATTTTTTATGACCAATTTGTAGGATTCAGGTGAGATTCTTTTTCAAATTGCACATCATAAAATGAAAAGAAAATAGATTGAAAAATAGAGAAAGCAATATAAAGAACAGAAAATGTCTTTTAAAATGACCATCATTAGGAATCCTTTTTGTGTTATGCTAACAAGATTAATGGTAGAGACTGCATTTGTTGAGATGTTTAATCAAGAAGTTTAGAGTGAGAAAATATGGTTTTCACTTGGGTTTTATTGATTTAAAAAGGGCATATGATAATGGAACTCTAAGAAAACTTTGGGAGAATTTAGAAAAGAAAAAAGCTAGCATTATGTTTTGTCGACAGGTTTGATGGAGAACTTTAGGGCAAGAAAAAAAGATGTCCACTTTGATTTTATTGTTTTTGAAAAGGCATATGATACTTGAATTTTAAGAAAACATTGGAAGTTCTTAGAAAGGAAAAGAGTTAGACTTGTGCTGATACATGATTCGATACAACTTTCTAGATATCTAATAGTTATGTAGAGAAACATTGGTTAATTTGTGGGATAAAGAAGTAGAAATAGTTCTATTGCTTTAAGTGAGAGGGAGGGAGGGATAGAGAATCTCTATTCAATAAGGGCCCGACCTTAGTTTGAGAATGATCATATCAATTATGCTATTTTGATTGAATATGTGATATTGTTGTCGGTAATGTTGATGAATGAAAAGAAACAGAGAGAGGGGTTCGATTCCTTGGTAAATAAGAAGAGTTTACTTAGCAGTTCCCGATGCTATGCCTTGAACCACTCTGTCATCTTTCCTACAGAATCAGATTCTGTACCAAAATGAATCAATAGTGATTAATTTACCTGAATTGTAGTACAGGTATGACCAACGGATGGTTCCATAGGAAGAATATTTTTTTCAATTAGTCTGTTTTTATGTTCTTTTGTACTATTCAGTTCCTTTTTTGTGGGATCTTTTTACCCGAAGGAAATTAAGAAGAATTATAGAATGAATTGTTAATTATGCCAAGATCTCGAATAAATGGAAATTGAATTGTTAAGACTTCTTCAATTGCAGTCAATATCTTCTGTCGAAGATTTCTCAACAACTTTAAGAGAAAAAAAGGCATTTGCTTATTACAGAGATGGTGCAATTTGATTTTGTTTATGGTTTTCGTTTTCTTCTTGATCTTGTTTTTTTTTGAACCCTCATTTTGACTAGAAAAAAGAGCATAGTTAAAAATAGAAAACAAACCTTTTAGTGAAAAAAAATCTATGCTTAGTGCAGGTGAAGTTTGGAGATAGAGCAATTCCTTCTATCGTGTATCCTCGATTGATGCAGCCTCAGATTCTTCAATTATCCAAAGCGAAAGGTTACATCTATAGGTTCTGTATTGGAGGTAAATACTACTTCATTAATTCCAATAACCAATAGATTGCATTAGGGAAAAAGCACTACACCTAGGAATCAAAAACAGGAAAACTTTGTTCTAAATAACCCCTTTCCTTATTTGTATTAGGACGAAAAAGAATATTTGGAAAAACAAAGATCCATCTCATTTATACTTTGGGTATTCATATAACCATCAAAGTTTGTTTAAGTGACTAATTCCTAGAAATTGTAAGTGTTGAGTACAAAGAAATTGGAGTTACCATTTCTATCTAGCAATAAGATGGTGTTAAAAAACCCCTCTTGCGGGGAGGTTGTCTAGAAATTTCTTGTTAAAATACTTGCTCCCATCAGTTCATAACAAGCATAGTGAAATTTTGATTACATGAATTATTCCACTAAGTACTGTGCTATGCAAAGAAGGGGGACACAAAAGGGAGGAGCCGTATGAGGTGAAAATCTCATGTGTAATTATGTAGAGTGATAGTAAGGATGACTTTTCTATCAACTTTTTCATTAGTACCCCCAAAAAACGAAACTCTGCCTTATGTAAAGCTGCAAGAGTACAATTCGCCTATGGATTGTAAATCATTGCTTATGCTTGTATACCTCGCTTGGCCATAATTCACAAGAACATTCTGTAGTTTTACCCAGTGTGAGATATCACATTTGGATAGAAACCCTAGACGTTATTGGAGTAAAGGATCGCCAACAAGGGCGTTCTAGTGCGTTGTAGATTGTTATCCAAGACTTGCATTATTTGGTGATGTCATGTGAATGGCTAGAAACATGTGAAGTGTATGACTAACTTAATAACGAAAGTTTCTGAAGGGGATTGGAGCAGGCTACCCATAATACAAAAGATTTTTTTTTTAAAGATATTTGATTTGGAACTACTATACGTCCAAGGTCCCATATTGGAAGAATTTTAGAGGTTTTTCCTTTGTTTGTGTCAACAACAATTTGGAAATACCTTGACTTTTTCATGATTTGAATGCGAGTTAATGTACTTAAGTTCTAAGTCATTAAATTAAAAAAAATAAGCTCCTTTGACAAAAAGTAATGTCTGGTATTTTAAAGTTACTAATATATACAACCTCTTGAAAGCAGAAGAGTTTTGTTTGGTTAAAGAAAAAAATTCTCGACGAAGCATTTGTCTTATTCGTATATGAGTGTATAACATGTAAAAGCCAGTTAAGAAAGTTTGGCAATCTTAGTATTGATGCCTTAGTTATTTTCTGTTGAATTAATCCAAAGGATTTAGTGACAATCTTAGACCAATTAATTTTTCCTTTCAAGCAATCTATGGATTAGTGTCATAATAAAATTAATGCGATTAATGAATCTCTTATAGAATATTGTTAAATCATAAAAGCTTATGATGTTTTGAATGTTAGTAGATTTAGGAAATTTTGTGATAGTTTGCCGTTTCGTTGGATCCATTCTAATTCTTTGAGATGATATGATGAATCCGAAAATAAGGACAACAAATGCAGTGTTCATTTTTAACAATAGTAAACATATGCTATTCCAATGACTTGTTGTAGATCAAAATATCAACAAATTTTACAATTGCAAAGCTCCTAATATATTGTCAAAACATAGCGGAAATCATACGAGCAGAATTAATAGATTTATTTGATAAACCAAATGGCATGGCATATCTAACATATCATATAATCTTTGAAATTTTAATCCTTATTTAATCATTATCTTATTTATTAGCTTATTTTGTACATATACACCATAATTCGTTCATCTTAAATGTTAATAGTGCAGTGGCAACATAAGGGCTAATACCCTCCCAATAAATTCATATTGTGCAATTCAACTACTTGTCTCTTTAATTCAACATTTTCACTAAGATTTGACCTATAATGTAGTGAGGTTAGAAGATATGATCTTGGATCAAATCCATGATACTGAATAATCCTTAAGAGAGTAACTCAGCAGGAAATTTATCAAGATGTATGTCTTTGTATAGCTCAATAGTTTGATAACTGCTTCTAGCAAAACTTCAACATCTACTTATTCTTGATGGGCTTATGAAGTTCCTTAGTTTTTGTTTGAGATTCATCTTTCTGATTACCATGACTAAGAGTGATTTCTTCCTATTCAAACCAAATGAAAAGTTGTTGGTCCTGTCATTGTTGGTGATATCCAAGTTAAATGACTAGAGGTCCATCTAAAGGACATATGTAACGTTTATGGGTAAGATATCACATGAAATCTTATTCGTGTAGATATGCTTTTGTGTGACTACCATTGTGCTATTGCTATTCAAAAGCGTTTGCATTTGTTAATTTAGCCTTCTGTTCAACTAGAGTTCTTGAATAATGATGAAGCTGTCAAGTACATAGATAGGGTAGTTAACTTCTGGTCTCTATGTTTGTGGAGAGCTCACCTTTTTTAAACATTTTCTATTAGTTTTTGCATAGTTTCCACTTTAGCTTTGTTTTTTTAAAGTTTGGTGAAAGTATATGGTGGAAGTGCAAAATCTATGCTATGTTTGTTCTTGTTTTTTGAAAAGAAAATATATACACTGATGTTTGTTTGTATGAATGCATTTCAGAAAACTAGCTATCGCCTCTTGACCACCGTATCAGTATTTTGATTATGAGTAATATGTTTTTGTGGAATCTGTCCTTTTTTATGAATGTTGTAAAAATTTTATTTCATGCTGTGTATACAACACAAAACAAAACAGCTTCAATTCATTAAATGGCTAATATTGTTAAAATTGTGAGATGACTTCGCTTGACAAAAGACCAAAATTTTTATGCAACTCGTAGGCAGAAATTTGTCATATTTTTTATGCATATATTTCTCATTATAATTAGTAAGTTTACTCTTCTAATCTGTTGTACTTATTTTAGGTTTGGTGCGCAAGGAAATTGCTGACGATACTGACAGATTAACTGGCAAATCTAAACAAATCTCTCCAATTCCCATCCATCTTAGTATTTATTCACCTAATGGTACATATTTATTTTCTTTCTTAGATGTTGTTTCATTATGTTTGCTTAAATTGGCTTTTATATCGAATCTTTTTGGTAACGACAATTACATATCAATCTGCTTTTGATCATAAGCTATGGTTTTTGGTGCACATCGTCAACAATTACTTGTTGGATGTCATTTTCTCTACATGCCTTTAATGATAGAATGCTTCTGCTTAGTTCTTTTGGCATTTGGAAATTAAGAAGTCATTTATTATTTCGATATTGTATTTGCAGTTTGCATGCAGTGCCTTGCATTGTAATATGCATTGACAGACCTTCAGGATATTGAACACTAAGATTGCATATCAATACAGGATTCTTATGCTGTGGGTAGATTTTATAGAGTGGTGGGAAATTTAAAAAAGAAGTGGGATATCTTCATGGCAGAATGCAATGATTTGTATGCTTCTATGTTTGCAGGAAAGAGTGCATGCATTCACCCATCATAACACATGTTTATCCATAATGTATGTCTATGCATCAACATCATTGGCCTACAAACAGTTTGGTTAGATTTACAAACCTTCATTCTTCACCCATCACCATTTGTTTTGCACATCTATCTGCATTGGCTATGGTCTACTCATTTTTGTGTATTACTATTATGCACTTCTGCTAGAGTGCTTTTTATTCTTGTTTGTCATACACACTTGAATCATATAATTGTATTTTCATTGCCTTCTCTATCGGTGCTTACTTCTACTATGTTTTTAATATAATACTATCTAAAATGTGACTTATGTTCACTCATTACTACCATGATCTATGTTTGGAGTAGCAATAGCCAAAGTTTTTGTAACAAGAAAATTTCTCTCTAATTTTCCTATATGTTTTCTTATTAAATATCGATAGACAATTCTCCATTTTCATGATGCACTTTATGTCCACATAGCTGTGATCTCATCTGTATTCCAAATCTTTTGTATAATAGATCCAAGATAACCCTCTTGATATTGATGGTGATTGTCAATTGCACATAACATTAAAATTGTGGTCACTTGTACTATTTTTTGTTTTAATGCATTTATCACTCGTAAAGGGTTTTACAATGACATTCAGTTCATTGAAAAAAAATGCAAACAAAGATTCTTTATCTTAAACATCTTTATTGGGTAATCATTATTTAACTTGTATATAAAAGCAACAGATTAGTGCTAAACACTGAATCAACGATTACTTATAGTTGTAGTGATTTTCATTGTAATATTAGTCATCTATCCGACTAGATTGACATATACGATGTTCTATATACATGAACTGTAAATAATTATCTTTATCAGATAAATGCAAAACACAAATGCAAACTCGCTAGACATTCATGCATTAATTTTCATGCATTTCTAAATAGTTTGCAAATAAAATATAAAACAATAGATAATTTTTTCTTGTATTCATTGTAGTTTAATTCCTAATTTTGGTATTCTAAGTGATGAGGTTAATTTAATTTATTCTAAAGTGCTGAGGTTAATTTAGTTGTATCCAATCCTATCTATCAAAATGCGCCACTATGATTTAAGGAAATTGTATATGGAGCGGGTGTTAGCCATTGTTACCAAGGTTTAGAAATGATGCTTGGTAGATTGCTTGATTGATTACACCAATATGGTAGAGTTATTGACCTTTTCAAAGCTTTTTGCTATTATGTGAAATTAATGACTTCTACATCACCAAATTATCTTTAGGATTATTGCATGTAAAGAAGCATATAAAATCAAGTCTTATGAACTAGTGGGTAGTGATATGATCAGGGGATCAAATCTGATCAAGATAGAAAGATGCAAATGAATCTTTTAGAGATTCCACAGTAATATAGGAATTTTTGATGAAGATGATTTGTGGAAAAATTAGAAATTTTGAATTCCATCAGACATGCTAATTAGGGAAATTAAACCATAGTGACATATTTGATTTCTAGAGGTGATATGGTGAAGATATGATTAGACCATCCGATCTGTCAAGTTGAACCTATGCAAATTTGCTTAAAGAAGATATGATTTCATCATTTTTGAAGGTTTGTTTTGGGGACTACTTTGGATTTTATTAAAGAAGATTTGATGAGATTGTTTTTAGGAAGATATGTATCTTTTTCAAAAATTATATTAAGTCCTTTGTAATTAGAAAAAGGAGTCTTCAGGATGAGTTAGATCATGTGGTTTGAATGTAGAATCTACTTGAGAATGTGGTTTAGCACTATGAGAACATGTCAGAGAGAGAGAGAGAGAGAGAGAGAGAGAGAGAGAGATCTTGTACCTGAGAACAGTTTTCCTTGATCAAAGTTAGACTTTTCTTTATGTTTTCTTGGTTTTTTGTTTTTGTATTGTGGTGTTTTCTGTCTACTGTAATTCATCATCTTTTTTGTGTGAAAAGAGGGATTGTATCCCACTGGTTTTTTCTTCACATTGTTTTGTTGATCTGTCCTATTTCAACCCTTGTCAGCATTGAGTTGATCCTTCGTGGTGCTGGGTGCAGGACAGGAATCATGACAGGAGCTTGATATTTCTTTCGGTTGCATTCTTGCATTTTTTCTATTTGTTTATCTTGAATTTATTGGAGATTGATGCTTGAAGCTTATATGCTAGATAGGATTGTTGACCTTGTAGGTTTTTTGTTCATGGATTCAAATAAGAAATGCGACTCATATTTTATTTGTTTTTATTTTAGTATTATTCGATTCTGTGACACAAACTTCTGCTTATGTTGGATATGGCAGTTGTCAATTTGACTTTGATTGATCTTCCTGGCCTAACAAAGGTTGCTGTAGGTATAACACTTCTCCTTTTTTTCCTTTAAACATGATCATTATTTTCGTTTTTCAAGCTGCTGATTGGCCATGTTAGCTTAATACACTAATTAGTGTGATTCTTGACTGGAGCTGTTCTACTTTGACAGAGGGACAGCCTGAGAGCATTGTTCAGGATATTGAAAACATGGTCCGCTCATATGTTGAGAAGGTAGTAAAGACTATGAAGACACTATGTAAGATGATGATATTACCAATGACACTGTTTTCTTATGCGGAGTGCTCATGTTTCACTGTGCTGGAAATATTTAATGCAATTAACTGTATGGATAAAGGTTCTTTGGAAGCTTTTCTCTTCATTCTTTAACATAATAACGAGAGGGCTGCATACAGCACTTCCATTATGTAGAATATTTGATGGTGCATCAGGGATATCTGCACCCTCTTCCTTCATGATATATTACCAATTGATGGATTTTACAATTTGCTTTGTGCAGCCCAACTGCATCATTTTAGCAATATCTCCAGCTAACCAAGATATTGCAACATCTGATGCAATCAAACTTGCTAGGGAAGTGGATCCTTCAGGTTTGTTTTAATTCTAGCATCAAGGCTGTCCGAAATATCAGTTCTCTAACCACGCCTGTTTTTATACAACAAATGTAAAAGATCTACATTTGTTGAGCAGTAATAATCCCATGGTGAAGCTTATTTCTGTTGGTGATTGGTTAGGTGAAAGGACATTTGGAGTTCTGACAAAGCTCGATCTGATGGATAAAGGAACTAATGCACTTGACGTAAGACAGTTTTATTAATTGTTGATTTTTTTATTTGAGAAACTTTTTGCTTACTCTTGTAATTCTATCCCTTTAGATTAATAAAATGAGAAGCTTTTTCAGGTATTAGAAGGAAGATCTTATAGGCTGCAACATCCTTGGGTTGGAATTGTTAATCGTTCACAAGCAGATATAAATAAGAATGTGGAAATGATAGCTGCCAGGCAAAAAGAAAAAGAGTACTTTGCAACTAGCCCAGACTATGCCCATTTATCGAGTAAAATGGGTTCAGAATATCTTGCTAAACTTCTTTCAAAGGTTATCTATTATGTGATTATTTCATTTTGTTTTTTATTTTTCTGATTTTGATGAGCTATTCTTTTCAGCATTTGGAGGCTGTAATTAGAGCTCGAATACCAAGCATTACATCTTTGATAAATAAGACCATTGAAGAACTTGAATCAGAGATGGATCATCTTGGTAGACCTATTGCTATTGATGCAGGGGTGAGAATTGTCTTGTTGGATGTCAAAATACCAGTGTTCATGATTAGAATTTTTAACTTTGCACATTGTTTTTTCGTTAACTGATTGTTGTATAGCGTTTTTCAGGCTCAATTATACACAATATTGGAACTCTGTCGTGCATTTGATAAGATATTCAAAGAGCATTTGGATGGAGGGTAAGAGCATACTTCGCAGCTTCTCTTTATTAGTCAATAAGCAGATCATTTTTCCCACCTCGTTTGCTTTCTTTATGAATTGATAACTCTTTGAACTATTTTCTTAGTATAACCATTTTCATTAGATAACAAGCTGTTTCATTAAGTAAAAACCTCTTTTTCTTATTAATTGCCATACCTTATGAAGTTGATCAAACCTTTGTTGGGTTTGTCTTGAAATTGATTTTAGCTCTTTGTCCATGTGCTACATCTGTGCTTGTCTTGTATCTGATTGTAATAACTCTGCTTTGCAAATGGTTTATCATTCTTAGTTACAAAATTTGTACCCAGGCGGGCAGGTGGTGATAGAATCTATGGAGTTTTTGACAATCAACTTCCTGCAGCTCTGAAGAAGCTTCCATTCGATAGGCATCTCTCTTTGCAGAATGTGAAGAAAGTGGTCTCCGAAGCAGATGGGTATCAGCCACATCTAATTGCTCCCGAGCAAGGTTACCGCAGGCTTATTGAAGGAGCTTTAAATTATTTCAGAGGTCCAGCTGAAGCATCGGTTGATGCTGTGAGCAACCTTATCACTTTTCAACTCCAGATTCCGATTTCAACCTAAAGGAACATACCTCATCTGCTGAATTCCTTTTCCGCAGGTTCACCTGGTTTTGAAGGACTTGGTGAGGAAATCTATAGGAGAAACCCAGGTGAGAGGCTTAACAACTTTAAAACTACCTGGGCTGCTTTATAATACTCTGAAGTTAACCATGTTGTCCATCTTCCTTCCCAGGAGCTGAAAAGGTTTCCAACTCTCCAATCTGAATTAGCTGCTGCTTCCTATCAAGCACTGGAAAGATTCCGAGAAGACAGCAAGAAGACTGTAACTCGACTGGTTGACATGGAGTCATCTTATCTGACGGTTGAATTCTTCCGAAACCTTCCTCAGGAAATGGAGAAGGGTGGAAATCCCACAACCCCCGCGACAGATCGATACAGCGATGGACATTTCAGGAGGATTGCCTTGAATGTTTCCTCCTACATCGCCATGGTTTCGGAAACGCTGAGACTCACCATCCCAAAGGCAGCAGTCCATTGCCAAGTCCGCGAAGCTAAACGATCCCTTCTTAATCACTTCTACACACAAGTGGGCAGGAGAGAGGTTCTAGTCCCATATCAACCTGACATGAGATGAAATCTATCATCTTACCAAGACTCGACTAAGATTTCTTTTTTCTCTTCATGCAGGCGAAGCAACTTGGACAACTATTGGATGAAGATCCTGCATTGATGGAACGTAGGGTGCAGTGTGCCAAGAGATTGGAGTTGTACAAATCTGCAAGGGATGAAATCGAGTCAGTTTCATGGGCTAGGTGATGATGATTTGATGTTGAGGTTGGAATTGTTTGTTGTATAGGTGCTTGCAAATGTGCTTCTAATCGTTTTGTGCAAATTATTACATTACTTCACAGGTGTTTGCTTAAATGTGTTGCAGTTCTTGCTCCTGATGCTTGTTTAAGTTATCATATTTAAGTGAAATCATGGATGAAATCTTAGTTATTTTTGAATGGTTTTTCTAACTAAGCTGTGCTCTATTAAGCGAAGATTTTATTCAAGGTAGTTAATACATAACCCCTTGCTTTAAGATGATAAACAGGTCCAAAAACGAGCATATCTCGAACCCACATACAAAAGAATCAGAACAAAATCTAGCAACCCAATTGGCATCTTCATTCCTTCATGTTCCTTATAAAACATCAACACTACTTACTTGTAATTAAATTAGGAAAATAATATCAAAAAATAAATTTTCTTATGACTTTTTTGCCTGATAGAAATCAGAAAGACAGATATATGACCTTGTTGAGTGCAGCTGCCTAACTTTGGTCTTCTTTGCTGTGCTTAACTTTTGGAATTTTTCTACTATTGGTTTATTGGTAAGGAAGCACTAAAGCCAAGCTTCCCCCCCAGCTTCCTGCTCGCGTAGTTTAGGGAATCTGGAAGCCAAACGAAGGTTGCCGACGTCTACAGTTCTTTTGAAAGATTGCTCTCTATTGAGCCGCAGTGGAGCACTAAAGTTCTTCAGCTTTGGTCAATCTAACAATAGAAATTGCTAAAATGTTACTTTTTTGATATTTTGTAACATGAAAAATAGGAGGATAAAATTATCTATAAGGAGTTTTCTTTTTCAAGCTAAAAAAAATAGCAGAATCAATAAATAAATTTTATCAAAGTTTTTATTTTTATAAATATAAAATTTCTTTTTCTAGATTTTCTTTTCTTTACTTTGTTTGAACAGCAAACAAAGCTTGTTTATGCTTATGAAGCATTTTAGAGCATTTTCAATGAGTCTGTTAATAGATTTCAAAAATCTTGTCTATTTTGTTATTAAAAGACTCAAAATAATTAAAATTTTAACAAATAAATTTTATCAAAGTTTTATTTTCATTAACATAAACCTCTTTTAATCTTCCCCTGTAAAGTTTGAGAAAAAATTCTATAAAAAAATGATATGAATGAAAATCAAATTTTAATAAAAAATATTAGTTAAAAATGAATTTTAAAGAAAAGAAATTTAACATACAAAACAGAAACATGACCCAAATCTCTCTAGTATAGTAATTAATGATCGATAACTTTTTCACATCAAACACATGTTGATTAGGCTCTCTTAATTATCAACTTATTAAATGAACGATATCCATATCTTACTGAAATCAAGGTGTGGAATAAAGCCAAAGGCATTTGCTAACGACCTCATTTGGAAGTTTAAAGAAAAGTGGTAAAGTAGCTGCAGGCAACCTCATGCTTATTTGACCTTCCACAAAAACCTTTTTCATCTCCATTATCTAAATGTCAAATTCTAAAGTACCTTTTCTCTTTTTCCAATTGAAGAAAGCCAGGAAACAAACCCTCTTTTTCTCTATAAATACTGCAAGCATGCCTCCCCTTACCACCATCTCTATCTTGCAGTTCAGCTTCCTGTTCCTTCCTCCACAAATGGCTCTCCCATTGCAGGTCTTCTTCCTCTTCATGGTTCCTCTTCTTCAACTGCAGCCTCAAGCCACAGATGCGACTTCCTTCACCAAATCAAGAGCTGCTTATTACCCCAACTCTGAACAAAATGGCACGTCAGGTTAGCATTTGCAAAACCCATGGACTAAAATGAAGCTTTCAAGTTTTTTGTTAAACAATGGAATGTGTGGGTTCATGCTTGCAGATGGTGCATGTGGTTATCGCTCTTATGGAGCAACCCTCAATGGAGGGGATGTTTCGGCCGCTTCTGATCTGTACCGGAACGGTCTTGGCTGTGGTGCATGTTATCAGGTAGAAACAAATCTACAATAAGAAATTCTACACAAGAGTCTTATATGAATAGAAATGAAGTTTTGATGAACATAGTTTGTTAAGATTTTTTATGTTTTACAATTTCAACAAGAGAAACTTTTAAAAAAATTAATTTAAAATTTAGTTTGCAAACAAGATGCTAGATGTTCATCCATTCCCTATTCTCTAATCCCTAATCCAACTAATACCCACAACAATATACAGCATGTATGGTTTATCATAATGTTCATTTTTGCTTTCAAATGCTAGGTGAGGTGCACCAATAGCCACCTTTGCTCCGACGAGGGTGTAACGATTGTGATAACAGATATGGGTTCAAGCGGAGGGACCGATTTCATCCTGAGCCAGCATGCATTTGCCAGGATGGGTCAAACAACAGATGATGGAAAATCTCTATTGGACCTTGGTGTAGTTGACATCGAATATAGCAGGTTGGTTCACATGTCTTGTACCTGCTTCATGAGACACTAAATGTAGAAGTAGTTCACCTGAACACCTGATTCGATTAAACCTTTGATGCTCCTGCAGGGTGTCCTGCAGTTACCCAAACAATAACATAACCATAAAAATTGATGAGGGTAGCATATACCCAAACTACCTGGCCTTTGTTATAGAGTACCAGCAAGGAACAAAGGATATCACAGCAGTTCAGCTATGTGAGGTATAAATGCTACCCTCCCTCGAATTACTAATACCCAAAGTTTGATTCTTCTAAGCTAAACTTATGCTTGTAATGCATGCAGACTGTGTCTTTAACATGCAAGCTATTGGATAGAAGCCATGGAACAGTGTGGGCTGTTGTCTCTCCTCCAAGCGGCCCTCTTTCTGTGAAGATTCTTCTCAGTGGTGATGACGAGGGAGATGACAGCTGGGTGGAACCTATCAATGGCATTCCAGTGGACTGGACGCCTGGAACAAGCTATGATTCTGGAATACAGTTGAACTAGATAAACTTCACATGATGGAAATGCCATATGTTTCATTCACTTTTGCCTGGTTTCTATTCTTTAGTAGTTCCCACTTGTCTTGTGTGTCATTCAATTACTCCAAGGAGTTGGTTTTCTTTCTTCAGTTAAATTGGTTTTGTGTACTGTTTATTGGAGAATGGAGTTTTGAAAATCATATATAGGTATGGCCATCTTCAAAAGAAAAAATAAAAAGGAACAAGTGCATCCAATTTTTAACATCATTTGATCAGTTGAACTCTTACCGGTTCACTTTGGTTTGTCACTTTCATCTCAATGATAAGGCATCCTTTCCAGATTGATGAGTCCAGGTAGATGCTATTGCCCAAAACGCCTGCAAGAGGTTATATGAATAAATATATGCACACATAAAATATGACAAATTTCATAAAAATGCACTTAAGAGCAGGTTTGGGGGAATTTCACTTGTGAAGAGAGAGAAAGCGGTGAGGGTACTCGACGGTTTGGAAAACAATGAAGACATGAAATTGCTTTCGACGACAGATGAGAGAAGTCGGCTAGGGCTTTCGATGAAAGTATTGTGGATGCAATGATTCTAAACCTCGTTTGGAGGTAGTTTGTCTTGTGAACGATATCCGACAATGAGGAAGAAGGGTTTCGACCATGCAAGAGGGCTTCTCAAAGCTTTCCCCTTTCTTTCTCTTCTCTCCGTAGTCAACAGAAAGGGGATCTTATAGTGGTGCTTAACGAATGACACCAAGATCATGTCGGAATCCCGCTTCCCTTCTTTAATCAGGTATGGGGGGTTTTTTCTGGGGAACCCGACAAAGAGCAATAGGTCTCCTTTATTTTACATATGTCTATATTCCATGATTTTTCTGCTTTGATTGGTCTCTCAACTCTTCATGCTATCATTTCTGTAGTAATAAAGAGTTACTCGCAATCTTTTCAAAAAAATGATTTACCTATGGAGCCATCAAGTTGTCAATTATTTGAAAAGATGTATTTGATTTGTCCCAAAATTCATCAATAGTATTGTAGTTCAGTAAGAATTTGAAGTGTGGGAAGGTGACGGTCATGCTATAAGGTGATGAAGGGACAAGATGCAAAATCAGCTCTTCTTGCGGTTTTCGTGTTACTGATAGTTGTCGAAATAGAGAGAGGAGCCTAGCTTCTTGAATCCGTTATGTAATGTTATTGTTATGAGAGGCAAGAGGGGAGACAAGAGAGTCCAAACTTAGTAATGGAATAACGATGAAGGATGAGAAGTCCGAACTTGGTCTCTTGTATCATTCGTGAGAGAATTATGAAGAAGAGAAGAGGTAGAGACCATTTATCTTGATACTATACTTTGTGACATTTTGGGTGGCAACGAAAAGTTTCAAGAGTGCGCTAATCAAGGCTTAAGTGGTGTTAGAATTATTATTAAATTTTGTAAGTGATTCTTACTCAAGTCATTAAGAGAACAGATATATAGATCTTATATTGAGAGTAAAAAAAAATATGTTAACTTATACATTTGGTGTCTTTTACTTTTTAGGGATAAAACTTTTTCAAGTGGTACTCACTGTAAGTTTGTTGGATTTAATACCGTCTCCTATTTGAATTTTATAAGACCCATCTCAATTTGGGGCTAACTTATCGAGCCCTTTCTACCGCTTTGAAATCTCGCATTTCTTTATGACAAGGTCCCCTACTTTAAGAGGACGCATTTTGATGTGCTCGTTGAAGTACTTCTCCATACTTCACTTTCTATTGAGCTGTTTTAAGTGTGCTTGAAGGTGTTTCTCTTTGAGAAGATCTAACAAGAATTTTTTGGCTTCTTCATTTGTTTGCTCGACATTGGCTATGTCCTAGCATTCTTTTAAATTTTGACTTGTAGAGTGGAGTGGTTAATTTCTACTAAGAACATAACATTAGAGTCATAAACCAGAGAGTATGGCGATTCTCCTGTGGTAGTGGAAGGAGTGGTTTGGTATGCCCATAATACGCCAAGAAGCTCATCAATCCAATCCCCTTTCTTACTTTTTAAGCGAGGCTTCAAAATCTTTAGCAAGCTCTTGTTTACTGCTTCAACTTAGCTGTTTGTTCAAGGTTGGGCTACAGATACATATTTTAGGCGACAGCCATATAATCTGCAGAAGATTTTGAGTGTCTTTACTTGAAACATTATAGTATTGCCAATGAATATAGCTAATGAAATTTTGAATCAACTGAATATATCTCTCCAGAGAAAATTATGAACTTCGACTTTTGCCTAATTAACAAGAGGTTTAACTTCCATTTTGAGAAGTAATCAATTATAATGAGGAGAAACTTTCTCCTCCCTTTGGCTATAAGGAAAGGTTCTAAGAAGTCCATGTCCCATATAGAGAAGGGCCAAGAAATATTGATGACTTTTATCGAGACAACCAGTTGTTGAAGAAGGGGAATATGAAGTTAGCATCCTTTGCATCTTCTGACAAACAAAGCATTGCCTTTTTGCATGGTAGGCCAAAAGAATCCTTGTCTCATAATTTTTATAACCAGATTATTACTGTAGAAATAGTTATTACACTTGAATGTATTTTCTTTACGATGTCTTCGACTTCTGATGAATGAATGAATTTAAAGGCTCGAGGTAAGACTTTCGGTAGAATTGATCTTCGATTAAGACATATCATTAGGACTGTCTCTTGATTCTTCTTGCATCTGATTTTTTATAAGGGTTCCTATCTTGAGGTAGGCTTTCAAGGGAGTTATCAGACAAGTAAGCCTATCGAGGTTGAGGATTGCCACTTCCACATTCTCAACAGATGGTTTTTCAAAGGGGGGAAATCTTCTTTGGGGTCCCCTTGTTTGGCCAATAGGTCTGTCTCCTGATTTTGCTTATGAGGGATTTGAGTGAGGCTAGTTTGATCAAATTTTTGTAGGAAGGTTTGCACAAATCCCTTGTAAGCTTTGAGGATTAGATCTCGAGTTTCAAATGAGCTGTTGATTTGGCTAGCAACGAATTGTGAATCATTGACAATTAGTAGGTGTTCGACTTGCAAATCCAAAGCAAATTTCAATCCAACTATTAAAACTTTGTATTTAGCTTGATTATTTGCTATTGGAAAGTTGATTCTGATCCCTCTTAGTTTAACAACCTTTGGACTTAGTAAAACAAATTTGATACCACATGAATCTTTTCTTGATGCTTTATCCACAAATAGCTTCTAGGTGTTTAAAATAAGCTTGGGTTCTACTTCAAGGGAAATCCCTTTGACCAAAAAATCAGTAAGTACTTGAGATTTAAGGGATAATCGATGCGTGAAATCAATCTCAAATTCACTCAAATTCGCTGAGCTCAATGACTCATTTCTGCAATCTCCTTAAGACTTCTATTGATTGAAGAATCCATTTCAAAGGCTTGTTTGTGACGACATGTATGGAGTGGGATTGGAAATATGTCGTAGGCATCGAGCAGACATGAGAAGTGCTAGCATCATATTTTTCAGGGGAGAATATCTTGTTTTTTCCATCCTTTAAGTGTGAGAGACATAATCGATGGGTCATTGCGTACATTTGTCTTCTTAAAGTAACACGAAGTTGACAACTAAAATTGAGGCTGCTAAGTATATGAATAATGGTTCTCTAGGTATCAAACTGTTTAAAATAATGACATGAGATGGGTAAGTCTTGAGTTTTTGAAAGATGTTTTCATAATCTTTTGTCTATATTAGTATGACTTTGTTGCATAAGAGTTTGAAAAATGTTTGAGTTTTTTCTCCTGACCTGGAGATGAAACAGCTAAGCCCCACAATGTGTCTAGTGAGGCATTAGATGTTCTTTGGAGGTTGCAAAAAGAGTATGTCTAAAAGATCTTTTACCACGCTTTTCACCAAAAGGAAGTCCACATAAGCTTTAAAATTCTTGTTTTTCTGATTTTGAAAGACAGTGTCGATCATCCTTCGATAAATTGTCCCATGTTCTTAAGTCCAAATGGCATGATTTTATAATAGAATATCCTGAAGTTAGTAATGAATTCAATTTTCTCTGCCTATTCTTTAGCAATATCAATGCGGTGATATCCTAAAAATGCATAAAAAAAAACTAAAGTATGTGAAACCAATAGCCAAATCCACGAGATCTTTAATTCGAGGTATAAGATGTCTTTTGGGCTCGCTCAGTTAAGGTTTGTGTAGTTCAGACACATGCACCATTTGTCATTGCTTTTCTTTACGAGTACTTCATTTGCTAGCCATTCGGATAGCCTCTCTGAAGTGTTATTGGAGGTAGCCTCGTAATGGTTCTAATTGATGTCGCTTTAAATCGAGAAGAAACTCAGAAACCTTTTTCGATCTAACATAGCTGGCAAAGGATGATAGGAATAGTCTTTTGAGCTAGTTAAATGAAGAAATTGACATAAGTGGTAACTTCTAGAATTACTATGAGATTGCATCTTTAAGATAGGTAAAGTAAAATTTATATTAGATAGACCCAATCATGACATTTAAAGAGACAATTATGTCAAATTTTCTTAAGAAAACATATGGATCTAAATTGTCGTAATAAAGGGTGGAATTAGACAGTTGAAGTTTAGGAGGTAGAAGTGTTGAAAAGATTTCTTCAGTAAAAGGAGAAACTTCCTCGATAACATTTGGGTTATAATCGTATTGTCAAAACAAGTGATACTCATCATTAAGAGGACATGGATATTTTTGATAAAAAATAGAAACTTATGGCATTATAAGATGGGGTTGAGGATAAAAGAGGGCTTCAATTTGGTATGAGTTTGAGAGTCTTGCATCATAAGATATGTATAGATTGGTAAAATATTGTTGTGAAGAGGTGTGCACTGAAAGGTTTTTGGAGATAGGTGTAATATAATGAGGTTCGGGTGTTGTAGGTAGGGATTCAAGTGATTCTTTATTGGAATGAGAGATACTTGTCATTTTTAATATGCTTTCCTTTAGTAGGGTGGCCAAATTTATTCTAATTTGCTCTTTCATAAATGTGGGAATACTGAAAAAGAATTTTGTAAAATATTTCATTTGTTACTAAAATAAAAAAAAGGATTACCAATAAATGATTGAAGAGGTTCTGAAGTTTATAAAATTTGAGATATGAGTGTAAGGATCTCCACCATTTCTTGGTTGTGGTTGTCAGTTGTTTTTTTTTCTAGGAATAAGTACGGCTTCCTCTAGGTTTTCCATTCTAATTTTCTTGTTTGTTCTCACAACGACATCAAAAAATGTTGATGCAAAAAAAGGCATTTGGGAAATTTAAACAAAAACTTACTTTAGGGCAAAGACGAGAAGGTTCAAGCGGACGAAGTTCCTAAATTTTTTTGAGAGAAGATTGAATTACACTTTGGGGGTGGATTGGCACAATGCGGCGAGATTTTGGTTGAGAGTCTTTAATTCGAGTAGTTGCAGGTATGTGGCATTATTGAAAGACGTCTCGACGATGTCGAATGTGACATGGTTGATGTTGATACGGCACGACCGGATGCAGCGACGACTTGTTTGGAGATCGAGGGAGTCTAGGCCGAAATCAGCCGGTTGCATGTGATCATGCGCGTGGGTACGCCTTGGACCCAGGCTCGACCTGGCACTGGACGACGTTGGTCGGCTTGGGTAAGCATGGGCTTGCTTGGTATGTTGAATAGGCGTGAAATGAATCAGGTCAGCATGAGTTGATTGATGTATGTGCTGTTGATGTATGTTGTAAAAGGTCGGTACCTTAGATGTGTGCCAGAGCTAGTTGATGCTATCAACGAGTGTCAACATATGTGGCATGGACAACTTTTGAAAAGTTGAAGTCAAACACTTTCTTAAATCCCTAATTAACTTGTTCGGTGTTGCTGACACTTGGGAAGAGGGGGGAATTTCACTTGCAAAAAGAGAGTGGTGAGGGTATTCGACGGCTTGGAAAGCGACGAAGACGTGGGATTGCTTCTGATAGCAGAGAGAAGTCGACCAAGGTTTCTGGTGAAGTCGGGATTGCAGATACGATGATTCCAAACCTTGTTTAGAGGTGGCTCATCCTGTGAATGATCTCTGACGACGAGGACAAAGGGCTTTGACCATACTGGAGGGGCTTCTTGAAGCTTTCTCTTCTTTCTCTCTCCCTACAGTTTGCAGGAAATGGGATCTCATAGTCGTGCTCAACGAATGGCGCCACATTAGATTCCCATTTTCCTTCTTTAATCTGGCATGGGAGCATTTCCCGAGGAACTCGACGAAGTGCAATAGGTTTCCTCCATTATATATATATATATATATATATATATATATATATATATATTTTTTTTTTTCTTGTGATTTTTTCTTGCTTCTTCAAAAGATAACAGTTATCTCAATGTTTACCAACTACATTAGCAACCACTACCCTCATCAAAATTATACCTTCACTTGGAATGCCAATCAACATTGCAATGCAAAATTGGAACATGAAAGCAACATCATATTACCGATATCAACAAGCACTTTTTTTTTACTAATGAAGTTATTGATATAACCATTGAAGTTTAGGTCCAATGTCAAAGGTGATCACCAAAATTACTTTTATCATACAAAAGGTTAACACAGCCCCAGACAACTTAGTAATATAGCTAAGCATAAGAGATTATCATCAAGTACTAGACAAGTACAATAGACCAAAAATGTCACATCATCTGACCCTACAGGAGGCCCAAAATAATAGTACTCCAAAAGAACACAAAACATATAAATCACATGAATGCCTCCAGGAAAAACACTAAAATGTGACAGCAACAGCAGATCATATCAAATTATTAACTATTACACTTTCTTAAAAAGGGAAATTCAGTATTAAAGAAGAGACAATCCCGAGAAAAGAACAAGGCACCTGTGGAGTGATGAACAGTATCAACAATGGACAATGTCCTGAACAAGGTTGGAACTCTAGCGATTGTTAAATTTACTAGGCAAGTAATACCAAGATTTACATCGCCTGAGATACAAGATGAGGTACCAGTGAAGGACCCATTAATGTATTACATCCAATTTAGAATTCAAATTGTGAGGTATTACCATCATTTAGCTGACAAAATTACATGGTAAATTCTGTAAATCAATTGCATGTTTAAGGAGAAATCTATTTGCACAAACTAATCCAAAGAAACAATATGATGGTGTTAAAGGAAATGCGAAGCCTACAAATCTTTGACATAGGTCCTGCTGCTACTTATACTGGCTTACCAATTTTGGGATAAAAGGTAGAGTGAGGTGAAATCATCCCCTTGAAAGAGGGAGAAAATGAAGCTTCTAACCATGAATAACCGCAAAAACACAAAAAACGTGCATTAATTCCTGTCCAAAAGCCATGGAAGAGCATGAGTTTTTTTCCTTTTCACATTTGTTTTGGGGGTTAAAATTGGGATAACCAAAATTTCTCCTTTTGCTCGCATGTTTCCCTTGTCTAGATTGCAGATTAAAATATGCACTCCACCTATATATTTAATATAATCTAATAGTTTCTCCCCATCTCTCATGGAAAAATTCATCCCCATCTTCCCTGTTCCATGGGAAAAATCTTCACAAGTATTTTAGCTATTGTAAGAGAGCATGATGACTGGGTTCGTTGTATGTAATCACCGAAGAATGCAACAATGCGCAAGCAACAAAAACACCACGGGACCAAAGAAATACCGAAAGCAATTCGTCAGAGGCGTTTCGTTAAAAACCTTAATGGAGGAGACGGAGAGGTACTTTGGCACGTCCCTGGCGATGGAGCCGACGAACCCTTTAATCATAAGTTTTGCCCATCGTCGTACCCCACCATCGCAATCGCAGTCACCGCTGCCATTGTCTCCATCCAAACTCAGATGGATGTTAAACCGTGACAGCGAAGTCGGGGGAAGAAGCGGCGACTTCAGTTCCACCACCGCCTACCGCTTGCGTGTCATCTATCTCTTTCGTGTCAAGCAACCCATATGGAACCGCGTATCCCAGAAACCAGACTTCGCCTATTTTTTCTGTTTTTTTTTTTTTAACAGTGGTGAGTTTCCAACCACACACGAGGCAGTTCAAGATAAAAAGGAAAATCAAATGAAACCATCCGATAACACATCAGTTATGGTAAAAAATTCCCAAACTGTGTACTTTATGTTATGATGAAAAAACAACTCAGATATATCCAGGGATAAAAGGGTCCCCTTGCCCTTCGCATGCATGAGGCCATGGATGCCCTCTTCTTCGTCATCTCCGCACGGTGACCAAAATCTCCGCAGGATAGAAGTTCGCGTCCCCTGGTTTCTCTTCGTAAGAGAAAAAAAATCTCGTCTTTCATTCCTTCCTTCCCTTTGATTTCCCTGGTCTTCGTCGATACTTTGTGAAGCTTTGATTTTCCGACGATTCGTATCTATTTGTTCCGTCGATGATGGTAGTAATCGATTTATGGAATTGGGTTTTTTATTGTTTGATTCATTGTGCAGGCGGTAAGTTCGCTGTTGATCGCGGGCGCCGGACGGAGTGGGAATCATGATGGCTTGCAGGGGTTGTCTGGAGTGTCTGTTGAAGCTACTCAACTTTCTGCTTTCGATTTCGGGATTGGCAATGATCGGCTACGGGATCTATTTGCTGGTTGAGTGGAACCGGCTTTCTCCGGGGAGCGGTGGGGAACCAGTTCCTCCAGTGAGCGATATCGCGGAAATCTTGAAGCTCGGCCGTCCGATGCTACTTTCATTCCCCTTGACGGATAGCTTTTACGATAAGCTTCCAACTGCTTGGTACGCCTTTTGTTTGCCCTTTGATTTTCGTTTTGTTTGTTTAGTTTTAGGGATGTACTGTTTTGACTTACAATGAAATAAATGGTTTGCGTAATCCATTTTGTTGTTTTTGTCATTCCTTGATTTGAAATCAAATGCATATAAGAGTTTATGAGTTTAGTGTGAAGCAACAGTACACGTACTTGCATGATAGCACACTGAATGTGCAAAATTGGATGCAATGAGACTTAATTTGGAAGTACATCATTCACTCTGGTTTTATATTTTAGTAGAAAAATTCAAGGAACTAAAGCACAATCATCGGTGAATGATGCAAGCTAATGTGGCCCAGAAATATTAGGAACCGTGGATGGACCGCTATGTCACTATCCAATTGTTATTCCGAAATGCAAAATGCTGAAATGAATAATGAGTTGTGAAAATTGTTACCTTGAAATTTTAATCATGAGAGATTTTGGTAATAAATAGCAAATTTGTGGATAGTTTCAAAACATGGAGATCTGTAAGTGTGAGTTTTGGATTGATTTATCCATCTCCTTTTTTGGCTGTTGTAGTTGGTGAACCATTTACAGTGAAAGTTTTTATGTTACTGGTGCAAGGGGTTATGTTCTAAATTTTGAGAGGCATAGCTTATGTGATCTGTAACTCCCAAAAAGGACCTTTTTGAGGCATTTAAACCATGATAAATTGGATACTTATATGAATGCATTGATGAATGGGTACAGCTTCCTTTACAATAGTCAATAGACTTCTAAATTTCTCATTCTCCTCTTTGTTGAATTCCTTCAGCTTTGGAGATTTTTCCTCTTCCCTTAGTGTTGATGCTTAGTGACCTTGCTACTTTTTCTACCTACTTGGTCCATTTATGTTTCCCTATTCTTTATCCATTGATTTCCTATTAATCCTCCAAGACTTCTCACAAGCATGTCTTATTTTGTCACACTACATGCAGTACAAAGACTAATTGTCATTGTCACTTATAGACTTTGGTTGATTCCTTGCTTTTTTCTTGCCCAAGTGTTGTTTTGGACCATGATTTAAAGCCTCCTCTTCTGCTGTCCTTGGCCAAAACGAATGATGTCAGTACATTGAGTGATTGTAAATCATTATTACTCAGTACTTGAATTCTTAAAGAATATGTCAAAAAATGTAGGTTCAATTTTTCTCAATAAATATCTTCAATATGTATGCTTTTTTTTTATAGTTATTATTATGAGTATTAGGAATGATATCAAGGATATTAATAAATTAGAAATGTAAGAACAACTCTAGAATCTTCTCTTATAAATCATGATAATTTCTTTGTTCTTTACTATTTTACCTACTCTATTGTTTTTAAACTCTTCCTTTAAGTAATGAAATACGTTAATGCTCTTCAGTGTGATTTAAGAGTAACACATTTCTCTAATCGTTGTTTTTATCTCATTACCATTGAGCTCCACCATAATCCAAGTTACATTCCTCAATCATCTCACACCTCAACCTTAACTAATGCTCCGATCATGTAATTACTCAACACCTACGTGCAATAATCTTGAGCATGCTGCAAAAATATTGAAGCTTGTCTATCAGTTGCTACTTTCATTTCCCTTGATAGGAGGCTTTTAGTATAAGCTTCCAATTGCTTGGTATGCCTTTTGTATGCACTTTGGTTGTTTTTTTTATTTTACGGATGTACTATTTTGACGGAAAAGCAAATTAATGGTTTGCTTGCACCATTTTGTTATTTCTATCATTCCTTGGTTTGAAATCAAATGGATATAAAAGTTTATGAATTTAGTGTGAAGCAACAATACACATACTTGTGTGATAGCTCATCTAATATACAAAATTGAATGTAATAAGTCAAAATTTGGAACTACATTCACTTTGGTTTTATGTTTTAGCAAAAAATTTCAAGTGACTCTGACATAGTCATCTGTGAATGACACAAATTAATGTAGCCTAAAAATATTAAATTATGGATGGATCTCATATGTCATTATGACTTGAGAAGAGAGAAAGTTTTTTTTTTTGTTTTAATTGGTAATGGGAAAAAATGCATTCTTGTGTTTTGCAAACTTACACACATTGCAAACAAAGGTTTATTTTCAAATACTATGGACAATTGTGGAAATATGTTTTCAAGGTTATTAGAAGAAGGATGACCAAACTGATGATGATGAAGCTAAATCAAGTGTTTATTGATGGAATGTTGTTTTGATAGGAGGATTACGAGATAACATTGTGTCTAACACCCAGTTTCTCAAATATGCTCTCTTTGACACCTTAAGATGGTACAATTCGTCCTCCTTAGCCTATCTAATTTCCATTTCCAAATGCTAAATGCTGAAATAATGAGATTTTGGTGATAAATAACAAGTTTGTGGATAGTTTCAAAACATGAAAGACATTTGTAAGCGTGAGTTTTGGATTGATTTATACATCTCCTATTTTGTTTGTAGTAGTTGGTGATCAATTTGCATTGAAAAATTTTTTGCTATTAGCAAATGGGGATATGTGCTAAATTTTGAGAGGCATAGGCCATGTTATTTATGACTCTAGAGTCAATAATTTGTGAGTTTCTAAAGGATTTTTTAAGGTATTTAAACTATTAGGGATTGGAAAGTTATCTAAATGTACTAATGAACATTTACCTAAAAGTTCCTTTACAATAGTTAATAGTTTCCTAAATTTCTTATTCTCTTCTTTGTCGAAGTCCTTGAGCTTTGGGGATTTTAAATTTTATTGTGGTGATGCCTTGTATACTCAATGGTTAATAGTTTCCTCACTCTTTATTCAATGGTTTCTTGTGCAACTTCCAAGAGTTCTCCCAAGTATGTCTTGTTTTGTTTTAGTAAGTGCATTAAAAAAAATACTTGTCATAGCCACTCATACATTTGAGTTCATTCCTGCCATTTTCCTTACTCTTTGGACCGCAATTTAAAGCCTTTATCAGCATGGCCAAAGAATCCATTTGTTTTGGCTTAAACATCTCTCCTCTTCTATTCTCCTTGGCCAATTGAATGACAACAAATCATCCTTAACCAAGACTTGAATTCTTATAGAATCAAATTCTAGGGACCTGCAAAAAAAGATATAGCTTCAATCTTTCTCAATAAATGTCTTTAACTCGGATGCATCTTTATTGATTTTCATATCTATTGTTATCATAAGTATTAGGAATAATATTAAGGATATTATGAAAATTAGATATGGGAATATTCTTAAGAGCAACTCAAAAATATTTTCTTATAGCTTTGTAATATTTTTTTTATTCCTTTCTTGTTGTACTTATTCTATTTTTTTATACTCTTTCTAAATTAATTTTGTTTAAGATGGTTTTAGAGCAACACATTTCTCCAATCTTACTCTCATCTCACGACTATTAAGCCCTACATTAACCCAAGTTCCATTCCTCAATCAGCTCACACTCTAACTATAACTTGTGTTTAATTTATAAACCAAAGTACCATTCTAATGACAAATAGTCATGTAGTTAACACGTATGCATAAAGTAGAAATCCTCTTCAATTCATCATCCATTTCATCAAATTCCTCTCTTGCCACAACACTTTCTCCCCCTTTATCATGGGGGAGTCCATGATCTCAACTTCTTTTCACGTTGTTAATATTTTCATACAAGTAATCACTCATCAAGTCATTATTGGGAAAAATTTTGTTATCCTATGGCTTCTCAACATGTTATTGCAACTACTTTTGATCCATATTCAAACAAGTATGGTGATCCTTTACACCAATCTTAACTACCTATTATCTCTCATGAAACTTATACTTATGGTGCTACTATAATTGCTAACTCTTGTATGCTTTGGGTTTTAAATTTTAGTGTATCCTCTCATATGATTGATAATTTTTTATTATTGTTCTCCCTTACACTGTAAACTCTCTCTCCTATTCTCTTGTCAATGGATTCCCTTCCATATTTTTAGAATAAGCCCCATCCATATCTCACCTTCAATAACTCTAGGCATTGTCTTATATGTTTTAAATTTATTTGTTAATTCATTATCTATTCATTACCTTACCAAATCTTATAATTGTTCTCTAGCTTTGTGCCTTTTTGGATCTCAATATGAGAAGAAAATTGCTGATGATATTGAAGTAAAAAGTTACCTATAATCTTTCTTGCTCTATAGCCATTGTTGTTTTGGCCACCTCTCTCTTTTTTTATGGCATTGTCATCTCACTTAATCGCCCCCTCATCATGCATAAGTCTTATCTTTGCTCCTCTTAGAGTTTGAATGTGATGCTTATGTGTATACAAACACCATCGCATCTCTTTTCCTTTACCTAACTTTGCTCATAGTTAGACTTTTTTTATTTGTACATTCAGATGTATAGAATCTTTAGTATGTTCTCACCCATATGGGATATTGCTATTTTTTTTCTTTATAGATGATAAAATCTGCTCAATTAGATATACTTGTTAAATTGCTAGTCAACTTTATTTCATATCCTAAGACAATTTATTAGAAAATAAAAATTTAATTCTTTGCCTCTATAAAACTTTGCATTTTGATAATATATTAGAATATATACTATTTTGTTTTTCAATATTCCTACGTTGAACATGATATTGTTCATCAATTTTCATGTCTATATATTTTACAATAGAATAGTGTGGAAATTTACATTTTCTTAAACAACATAATGTGGAAATCAACATCTTCTTGATGTCTCTTATACCTTGATTTTTCAAATGAACGTTTTGAAATAAGTTTGGGGAGATACTATTCTCATGGTCTACTATTTAATCAAAATCGGATTTCACTACTTGTTTGAAGAAGGCTTTGTGCTTTTCTTCTCTTTACACCAACCTACCCTACTTCCATTTCAACTCTTGATTTTGTATTGTCTTTGTTTTGTTATGAATGCAATAAATTTTATTCTCGTGTTATTAAATACATTTGTTGGAGTATTTCAGGATGTAGAAAGGATACATTGTTATGATCCTTAATGAAAGAAGTGTTTTTCTTTGCAAATTTTATGTTTCATGAAATGTCTCTTTATTTCTTAGCTACATTCTCATCAACTAGAATTCTGACTAATGTTTCTTTTTCACCTCTTGCTCCAATTCTTGACGTGGGGAGATATTATTCTCATGGTCTATTATTTGATCAAAATCAGGTTTTATTATTTGTTTGAATGGGGCTTCATACTTTGCTTCTCTTCACACCAATCAACCCCTCTTCCATTTCAACTCTTGTTTTTTTTTTCTATTGCGTTCATCTTGGATGAAATAAGCTTTATTCTCGTGCTATTAAATACATTGTTTTGGGCTATTCAAGGATGTAGAAAGGGTACGTTGTTATGAGCCTTTAATGAAACAAGTGTATTTCTCTACAGACTTCACATTTCATGAAATGACATTTTATTTCTTAGTTACTTTTTTATCAACCATAATTATTACCTATGTTTTTTTTCACCCCTTGCTCCAATTGCTCACATGGGGAGATATTATTCTCATAATCTATTATTTAATCAAAATCATGTGTCACTTGGGTTTTTTATTGTGTTTGTTTTGTTTATTGTTTTCATCTTAAATGCGATAAGCTTTATTCTCATGCTATTAAATAAATTTTTCTGGGTTATTCCTGGATGTAGAAATGATACATTGTTATGATCCTTTAATGAAACAAGTATATTTCTATACAGATTTTACTTTCAATGTTATGACCCTATATTTCTTGGCCTCCTTCTCATCAACTAGAATTCTTATGATCGTTTTTTTTTTCACCCCTTTCTCCAATTCTTGACGTTATGCTATAAGTTTATATTTGATAATCCCACTTATCTCATTCTGAAATGTCGTCAACCATGATGTCCTCTATGGTTGAGAGTTTGTCACCATATCAAATCTACATCTTTTAATTGTCCTTCACAAAAGTATACATTAAAGTACTCAATATCTGATGCAATCTTGTTTTTCACTTCATCAATTATCCTCCGTATTTTGTGTATTTATCTTATCTCTTTCCTTTATTTCTTTTCCTAGTACGTGCCAAATTGCTCTACTTGATCCAAATAAAAGATGACAATAGATATTGAAATGCAAGCTCTTATGGTGGGATTTGGTTTCATATTCTACTAATATTATGTTGTTGATGGATTTTGTGACCAAAGAATATACCTAGGTTTATGGCATTGGTTATTTTAAAACATTGTCTATTGGAGCTCAACTAAATTTTATGAAGCTACTTTGCCTATTTATAAGCTTTTCTTTGAAATAATGAAATCAATTATTTGTTTTCAGAAGTTATCACCTATTATTGTTCTAGCTCTTGTCACAACCTCTTTAGCAATTTAACATGTTTTGTGATTGTTCTTTTATCCTACTTGGTTGACATTGTTTTCATACTTAAACCATAAACTTGAGCAACACCCTTCACTTTAGAATTGGTCTAGTGAATATTCTACCTTTCTAGTTGTTAGTATAAACATGTATATGCCATTGATTTCAAGTGACAAAGACTCTATAAAGTAATGCCATAATCATAGGATCATATTTGTTGTATGACACGAAATTTAGGCCTCCTTTTTTTGGTACAATTTTGAATGATTGAGTTTAGCTGTTATATTTGAAATGGACTTGATTAATTGCTAGTATTTTTAATAATTTTTTTGTTGTTTGACTCAATGTTATCTACAATTGTTTATTATTATTATTTTTAACATTAGATGACCAATATTTATATATTACCCAAATTTGAGTGACATCATGATGTTATTTTTTAATGATAAAGTTATAATTTTTAATAATGTTTATTTAAAGATCTTCAAAACCCTAATAAGATGGTTGGCTGTCCATCTCCATATTAGTGAAAATGAAGTGGAGGCATTCCTTTGTAACCCTGAAAAATTCTGCTCAATATATAAAGAAGTATACAAGATCCATGATTAAACTTCATGGTATATATAAAAAATTTTTCTTCTTATATACTCATGTCTTATTATAATATTCTGCTCAATCATCTTCCTCCAAATATTTAGTGTACAACTCAATTCATCAATTTAATCCCCAATTCCCATGCAACTGACGTAGATTAGTGTTTAAAGTTTGCCCTTACATAAAAGCATCAAAGCAGCTTAGAATGGCCATCTCAACTGCTACAATAACTGATATGTCTTTGTTCTTCTTGAAACTACTAAGTAGTCTTGATAAAGTAATGCATCTACCAGTGTTTCTTTTCTGTTTTCATTTTTTATATTATTATTGAACATTAACTATCATCTATATATTCTTTTTGTAGGTTTATCTATTTGTTCATCGGAATTGGAGCTATTCTCTTTGTCTTATCTTTCTTTGGCTGTGTTGGAGCTGTTTGCAGAAACGGATGCTGTCTATCTTGTGTATCCTAAACCCATATCTTTTATGTATTTGGAATTTTCATTGCTTTTATGCATTTTAGCTCATTTTATCGTTTTTTTGCTTGGATTTTTAATGTCTTTTTAGTGCTGAAAAGTTGTTATCTCATGCTACAACTACAATTGATTGTGCATTCTTTCGATTTCGTGCCTAATTTTCTTTGAAAACTATGGTCATAACTAGGAGTTATAAGTATCAGGTGATTTGGTTTTAAGGTTAGAGGGGCAAAAATTAGCTATTAGCATATTAGCTTGAATACATGTACTGTGATGATTTGAAGGGATTATAGTGATTTACATCAAGAACATTAATTGTTCTACATTTTTCAATTTATTTTTCTTTTTTGTGCTGCTGTTGTAAGAAAAACATACATGTTTTATGTACTTGTAGTAAATCTAGTGGCATTCTTAACCCAAGCAGTATGCTTCCTTGGTTATCTTGTTGATCCTACTGGAACTTGGAGCAGCTGCTTTCATATTCTTCGATCACAATTGGAAAGATGTGTGTGTTCTTACTTGTGCATGAACTTTCACCTCTTATATCCCATATCTATGTAGCTTTTGTTGATAGATTCTTTATTTGCAGTTGCTTCCAGTGGATAAAACTGGAAAATTCGACATGATTTATGGTTTCTTGAAGGATAATTGGAAAATTGTGAAGTGGGTTGCTCTTGGAGCTGTTATATTAGAGGTATTCATTTTTTGTCATTTGCTCAGAAACCTATTTTGTTGCATTGTACTTCAAATTTTGGCTTGTTCTTTTTACACCATCAATGCCCATATTCATTAATGAATATGTGATTTAACAGTCACTCCCCAAGTTTTTGTTCTCAACAATATTATGTCTTCTTGTAGATTTGGCTTTTAGGAGCTTAGATGTTGCTTAAATTGTTTCCCATAGATGAATAAAAACATTTTTTATGGGTTCTATTGTACAGCATCTGTGATTTTGTTTCCTATCTCCTACACTATGAATCTATAGTGTCTGGTGTTCCTGAATATCCAAGGACCCAACCTCTCTTCTCATCTTGAGCTTTCTTTGTGAAACTTGAATCAAAACTAGAGCGTGGTCCTTTGCCTTGAGGACTCAATCACTTGTGGAACTATTGTATTCATTACTTGCAAATGATTCAAAATAATTATGTTCCTTGCTTAACATACACTTCGATGGAGACCCAATAACTCAAAAATTTAAACATGTATGGATCATAGTCATTGTATATTAAAGATTTAATCATTATGAACACTCTTTGAAGTGTTGTACAGTAGAATGTTGTGCAAATGATGTGAAGGTTTCATGGAAGACTTGTATTCAATTTGCAGGCTTTTGTTTTCTTGCTTGCTCTTTTAGTCCGGGCAGCAAATCGGCCTGCAGGACTACGACTCAGATGACGAGTATATTGTTTCAAGGTCTTCTGTTCGTCAGCATTGATCAATAGACAGGGAGTTCCTGCAACTGGTGTTCCCGTAGTTGCAACGCTGGAATCACGCCCAAGTAGGAACGATGCATGGAGCCAACGAATGCGAGAGAAGGTGACAATTTACCTGCCACAAAGACTTCTGTCATATTCTTTGCTTTCTTCTGTTTCCATGGTGTGTCTTTTGCAGTATGGACTTGATACCTCTGAGTTCACCTACAACCCATCAGACCCAAGCAGGTTTCAACAAGCAGCAGCACCTCAAACTGAAGAGAAAGGCAAATGTACCATACTCTGAAGCCCCCATCCTTGTGCCTGTATTGGTATAATGGGGATCACTATGTCTCAAGTGTGTGAGTATTTGTATTCCTGTTCCTGTAGGACTAATTCTGTAGGATCTTGTTTGTAACCTGATACTTCTCCTTCTCAATCTCTCTAACTTTCTATCAGCGCTCTGGTGCTGCATAGATGTATCGATACAGTTGCTCGACTTTAAACTTCTTCTCTGTCTGCACAGCTTGCAATAATTTTTTGTCTGTTTGTCTTTTGTGATGCAAGTATGCAACTATCTTTTGCTTTATGCAGCTTTTAGGTTGATTCCTTATTTTACTGCTATAGAATAACTCTTTTACGGTTTCAACTGGAGTAATCCTATCTTTGGCTGTACAATCCAAAGCTTTTCCTGTAGCATTTAGAAGGCTAAAGAAAGAAACATACTTACCAGTGAATAATAGCTTCTTCGAACTCCAGATGGTAGAAACTAAATTGTAAGTCTCCATTCTGCAGAATTGAGTGAACCATGGTTACATTTGTTTTGACTTCCAGTGTTGTGAGGGGACCTCTCAAAACGTTAATTTCTTACGGTCTCTCTTTTGTCAAAGTGTGCAGCACCGAGAAAAATCAACTTGTTGAGCTGAGTGTCACTTAAATTAGCCTCAAATATATAGCCAACCAGTGAAAATGGCAATCTGGGAACGAAGAAAATGGTGGGCTTCTCCACCACTCTTCGTCCACTGAGAAGACTCTGGTGCCAAACTTGGTGGTCAATCGCTCCGATGGGAAGTTCCAAGTGCCTTTTAAGTAGAAGCATGAAGGTGAGACCGTATTGAGAAGAATACATGGCCTCTAAACTTCCAAGTCCATAGACCACCAGATTTAGAGATGCATGTGGGTTTCGAAGAGTCCTTGAGATGCTTTTAAGGACCTCAGGCTCACTCTTAATGATAGTTTCCAGTTCTTCCATCTCCTTGAAGGCCAAAGTTGTGTAATTATACCAACTGAAAGCAAAGTAGCTCTCTTTGTATGATTATTTCCGGTTCTTCCTTCTCCTTCAAGGCCAAAGTTTGAAGTGTCAATATACCAACTGAAAACAAAGTAGCTCTCTTTGTGAGATGATTGGCATACAGTGAAAATATTGACATCTAAATTATAATGTTTTTTTTTTTTTTGAAGAGGATCTAAATTATAATGTTATTTACATCTCAATACTACATAAAAATTGTTTTTTGGTTTTAAAATTTAATATTATTTAAATAGTATTTTATTCTTAATTTTGAGATCAAAATAATGAACATGTAATGCTTTAGTTTTTTGAGAATAAACTTTGGATTCTTACTTGGCTGGTCGTCCTCCATCTACATTCAACCCTTCAGATACTCTTTCTTGCTGGTGAATCATCTGAGAAGTGAGGAAAGCTTCATGTGAAAAACCCAAAAAAAGTCTGTTTTCCAGATAAGTCGGAAGTGGTAATTCTGCTTATTTGGTACCAAAGATGGAGATGTCAGAATCTTCATTCAGTCTAAAGAATACAATGCTAGTTTTATGCAGGTTTTCTGGAGCCTTCTCCTATAACCTATGTCTTCGTCATCCTTGTACTCACCATCGGCATCCATGCCTTTTCCTTCATCTTCCACTTCATCGAAATTTTCAACAAGCACATTACCACGGAACAGTCCTTCAATGGCTACCAGTCTCCTTACCCTTTGTTTCAAACCTTGTGATGAAGCTTCTCCATGATGTATCTAAAGCTTAACCCAAAAACTGTCATTTGATTCAATCTTGAGGTGCACCAGTTCACCTCCACCTTGCGACACGGCTCGTTGTTCAGAAAAACGTAGCAGTCCAGGCTGATCATGATGCCGCGTTCACATATTGTTGGATCTAAGATGTCGATGTTCTCAAACGTGTTGCCCAATCTTTTTCCGTGTGTAAGGAACAGCTTGGGAAAAGCTTGAGCAAGAGAGGAAATCTATAGGAAGGAGGAGGTGTAGATACGTCCTGGGGAAGGAGGTGAGATGCACTATCATTTATATTTTGTCGACGTTGGCAGTTCCATCCCATTTTCCATGGAATTTAAAGTGAAAGTTAAGCATAAGAATGTTAATTTTTGTTCCATTTGACTGTCGAATTCCATCATGCTGCTCAAGTTCTAGCTGGAGTTTTTTAGTTTTCCTCCTTTTGGTGTGTAGCTGGATCGCGAGCACGATCAATCTCGTGTTTTGGCTGCTGCAGGTGAATGCGACTCCAAATCCGAGCAGAGATCGGCATCACCTGTTCCAACCGCTATCGTCTCCCGATCACGTCACGGAAGTAGGGTTGCGTGAAACAAAGGGGGAGGGGGACCATGATAGTGTAATTTCAAGAGGTGTCCATGAGAATGACATGAAGTGACAGCTCCCTGATGAAGCCCTCTTCAGCACTTCTTTGGTATGAAAACACAGAAAAAGGTAAATGTTAGAAAAGAAGCAACCTGGTTTAGGTATTTCAATCCCATTGTTGGGTGAGGTTGTGGTTGTCGATGTTGTAGAACATTGGAAGGTTGACCTTTCCCAGCTGTATCTTGGTTTCAGACTTGCCTATGGAGCTCACAACAGTCTTTACTATGGAATCTATAAGGATAAATGTGTTATTGTGGACATTATTCATTTGTCTGGTGATGGTGAGGATGGAGTTTTGGCATCTCGACTTGAGAAGTAATTTAGTAGGGAGGTGAATTACTATCTAATTTGCACTGCTACAACATGATAAAGAAGCAATCAACAAATGGAGGGATTTCAAAGAAGGATCAACAAACCAAGTGATATTTGTTATGTATTTTGGGTTGTTGACATCTTGAAGCTCTTAAGTGGCTATCTATTTTGCAATTGAGGTTTATTGTGGAGATTTTTTTTTTATTTTATTATTATTATTTGGGAACTTAGAGAAATGAGATATAAAAAAAGAGTAACTTTAAGAAAATCAAATAATTATAGTGTAAGTAGATTGAATTATTTTAATTACCTTGAAATATTGTAGAATACAATACATTGTAAGCATTTTTGTACGACATAAAATAATCTGCATAAATTTTGATTTAGAAAATTGCATAGTATTATTATTGATATATATATATGTGTGTGTGTGTGTGTGTGTGTGTGTGTGTATGTGCATGCATGTTCAATTATACGATATTGTAAAAATCAGAACATATAATAAAAAAGAAATGTAAAAATAAAAAGAAAAAAATAATTATTTAAGTTGATGATCTAAAAGATTGTGAGAAAGAAAAAATATGAATATAAAATATATCTTTTATGATCTTATAATGAGTACTTAAATATGGGATCCCGATAGGATAGGTGTTTCATCCTTGTCAGTATATGATTTTGACAATGAGAGGATAGTGGTTTTGTAATAAATTACGATATGGTATAAGATCTTGAGGAGCAGGGATTGTGGTAATATGAAAAAAAAAAATAAGCTAAAAAAAAAAAGAAATAGAAAAAATGAGAAAAAAGAAAAAAAAAATAAAATTAATTTGAATATAAAATAAAGAAAGTAAAAAGATATAATACAATATAAGTATTATATGATATTAGTATTATGTGATGATTTTATACATACATGATTATAATACTTATGAGTACATATACATAAATTCAATACTCTTATATCATTATAATTGTCATTTATTTTTTATTTATTATTTTATTTTATTTATTAATTATATCATTATTTTTTTATATTATTTTAATTTTTTTAGTTAGTAATTTGTCTATTGAACATATTATACTTATTATCTATTTTATGTTAATATGTAGATTTTTATAAAATTGAGATTTTTAAAGGTTTTATCAAATTCCTGGGTGTGAGGATGTGATATTTTTGAGAGCTCTATTAGAAACTTTATACAATGGGTCTTGTGTTGTTTTTGTATGGTAGTATTGTATGAGAGTATTTTCTAAGATTTGATATTGTTATATCATGTATGACTATAGATGCTCTTATGTAATATTTTGTTTTGATGAGGTATATATAGTTTTTATGTGCAGTTTCTATTGTCATGCAAGGGGATGATTGTAATAAAGTAATTTCGATGATATATGTATAGTTCGAGCTGTAGTTATATTATTTATAATTGTATTGTGAATTGAAACGTTGTGATTATTGAATTGAGATGTTGACTACATTACATTATATATTGTTGGATGTGGATATGCAAATGTTTTTGTACATAAGAAAAATAAACATTTTTGGGGAAAATTTTATTTATTTAAATTCTGAAATTGTGGATTAATCTGCTGAAATTTTAGTGTTAAATGATAGTAAAGAAGAATTATTATGAGTTTTAGTGTTATCCTCACATAAATGGTTGATAGTTTCTCTACTTGATTGTTTACTTTGATAATTATTATCAGGTATAGTAGTCAGGTGGGGCATGATAATGTGATATTGTAGCCCACAGTTGATAGTTTGAGAATTTTAGGAGTGAAGACACTAGCTTAGTAAGCATCATTTTGTATCCATTCATAGAGTTAGGGATTAGGGACAATATTGTTATGTGCAAAAATTGGATGAAATAAGAGCAAAGGACAAGAAAGGAGATAATAAGAGATAAAATTCATATAATAGTTGTGAAGGGACAAGACAATTTGCAAGAAGATAAGTAGTGTCCCTTTTAAGAAGCATATTAAGACAGAGGCAAGAGAAAGTTTCTTAGGTTGGAGTCTAACAAATTAGAAACAAGAGTTAGTGATAGTACTTTTATTGTGCTAATTAGGAAGAACATGCCCCAATGTTCCATGTTTGTTAAGAATTTGGTCTTATGATTTAAGATTGTTCTTAAGAAGATGTATAATCTGTGATGTTTTACATACTTGAGCATTAATAAAGATGTTTTATCTATTATTGTTTTACAAAATGTCAGCATAGATCAATTTGTAAATATTAGGATGATGGCTACATTTTTCTTAAGGACATCTAGTGTTACAATTATGTATTAGGTATGTAACATTTTACTATCTTTTAGTAGTGATATTATACTTGAGATATTTTTTTATTTGTATAAATGCTATAATCTTTGTTATATTTGTATTATTAGTTGAATTAAAATGTTTTGAGATTATCTTGTTATATTTGATGAGAATAAGAATAGTAAAAATTATTGGTTCATTTCGAAAGTGAAAAAGGATTTGTTAGAGCATTATATGGATATTACAAAGAATTATGATAAAAGGAATTTCTTTGTTAATTGTTGTATTTTAGATTTGAAATATTTAAATTACTTATGAATCTTACTTGTGGGGCTTTGATTAACATAATTGTTGGATAAGGAAAAAGAAATAATAAGAGGAAAGGCATAAAGAAATTTAATATTTGAGAATTCAATGTAGCACAACATATATGGAGACTGATTTGAGATATTAAGGATATGATTGGTTGTAATTTATTTTGGCAATATGGTTGCATAAGTAGAATTTGTTTTGATAGTTGGAAGTGATAATCCTCTTTGATCATAGTTTTCCTTTGTGATTAGGATATTTCATAATATGTTATTATTGATGATGACTAAGAATTGAAAATTATTTAAGAATAGATTATGTAAGAAAAAAAACCAAGAAATTCAATCAGGAAAATTTGTATTATGAAATATTTTGGACGACTTATTCCTTGGGAGTATGCTAATGGCATTGTAGTTAGATGATGATAAAAATTGATAGATGCGATGTTATTGAGTTGCACTATTTTCTCAGGAGAAATATGTTGGGTTAGTAGAACAATTGTTGTCTCATTTGGTTTGATTGCTTGAAATCCTATTTTTGATGTTGATGCGAGACATTATGGCAACAAAAACATGTTAAGAGGATTACATATAACACTTAGGAAATAAGCGGTGGAATTAGTAGTGGAAAAGGTTAAGGGAGAGCTTTTACCTCACAAGTGAGTTGGTAGCTAGCTGTAGAATAGAAGGATACAGGCATGGCTAGTTTATGTTTATTTTCTTAGTGTGTGTACAAACGAACAAAGTTTTAAAGTATTGCTTGTGCTTAGGGAAATATTGATGTGCCATCATTGGTTAGGATTTCTCCAAGACAATGTTGCACTTCTTTGAAGACAATATTTTTGTCTTACCTGTGGAAAATAGCATTAGTGGTCTTATCCCTTAACTTCTGGACGTGAATAAGGTAACCCAATTTCACCCAATCAATTCATGTAGTATCATTTATAAGATTGTTGCTAAAGTCCTAATCAATAGAATGAATGTTCTTCTTGGTTGACTGAGGTGTGTACATGTGAAAATGGATATGGAATTAGCCTATGATAAAATGTAATGAGAATTACTCGCTCTTATGCTTAGCCATGTCAGTTTTTTGGTTATGGTACAACGAGATTGTGGCATGTGTTTCAAAGCCAATGTTTGCTTTACTAATCAAGGGAAGCTTAGACAAGGATGTCCCATGTTATTCGCTTAATAGTTTGTTATCTATTTCAAGCCTCTCTTGCTCTTGATTCAGTAGAAGATTGAACATGCGACCCAACCCTTCTCAGAGATTTGAATTTACTCTTCAGGTTTGCTTATTTCCCATCTTTTTTTTTTTATATTTTGCTTCACGATGTTATGTATTTCCCTGCCTTCCCATAGCTCACAGGAAATATTTTTGCAATTTGAATTGCTAACTGCCCCTCTCAGATCAGAAGGTTGATAGAGATAACTCCTAAGTTTTCTCTGTCCAATGGTTTTTAAGAAAAGAAAGAAGATGCTCATCAGTAAGTTAGAGGTCTAAGCAACAGTAGGAGGGTGACTACTTGGGTATCTTGTTCAGTTTCTGTGATCTCTCCTGTCATGCTTACTAACAATTTGTGCACATGAATCCCGGTGCATTCAAATTTTTTTTGATGCAATCAAAAGGTTGATAAAAAGTTTTTTATGCTGTGTAGATCTCCCTCACAATATTTAGCTTGAGATAAGGTAGATAAAGTTTTATGGTGGTTTAGGCCCTTCCAGGCTCAAGAAATGGTTTGATGTTCTTAAATTCTATCACTTTATTGGTTTATTTAACTGCATTTGGTGTGATTTCTAGTTTTCTTCAATTTGTCATGGAGGAAGAATCTATATGAGCCAAACCCAGCATCCTATTTCACAGATCATCGTCTTCCTCAGATCAAGAAAGATCTGAGTTTAAAAGGGTTATATTTATGTTCCATTATTGAACTCAAATGATTATGTCTTTCTGGAATATTTAATGGCGATCCTATTGTTCTGCCAGTTTACTTATTTAAACCGTTTGCAGTCTTCTCCACTTTAAGGTACAACTTGTTGGAATTAGACTTGATCTTATTCTTCGTTTGATTAAAATCTAACATAACTGCAAGCTTCTTTGTACAAAAAAGCTACTATATTTGGTAATTTATGCTCCCGGTAAAAGAAATAAACGGTATATTATTTTGAATTTGAATTGAGGTATCTTCTTCCTAAAATGCACAGGTTTTGTAGACCATTTTGTGTGAATTTATTTGGAAGCAGCGAGCAAATAAGCTATTTGTAAAAAAGGAAACTAAAATAAGGGGGGGAAAAGAAAGTGTTTAATTACCGATGCCGACGTCATCGTTGTCCTTTATAAAACCGCGGTACACGGAAACAAAGTTTAACTTTTCAAATCCTCTGATGTGAACAAAGAGAAGAAGTCGAAGCGGAGAAATTGCCAGCGCAGATTCGGGGAAGAACATCGACAAGTTATTGCTGTTTGTCGCCAACCGAGAGGGGAGAGAGAGAGAGAGAGAGAGATGGATTGGCCACCTTCTCTTGACGAGTACCAAAAGCTTGTGATCCGGATGAACCTGCCAAGGCAAGCGTTTATTCCCTTTTTTTTTTTTTTTTTCTCTCTGATTTTCGGTGATTTCTCCGTAACTGTTGCTTATTTCAGGGTTGTAATCGACAATGCTGTCTGCGCCACCACTACTCTGGTCAAGGTAACGGTTTGGCTGTGAAGTTTTTGCTTCTCCTTGATTTATTCCGGAGAGAATAGTTTTAGAGGATGCGATTTTGTTATGAATGTAGGTCGACAGCGAAAGGAAGGACGGGATCCTTCTCGAGGTCGTGCAGGTGCTCACTGAGCTTGACTTGTCGATCCAAAAGGCCTACATCTCCTCCGACGGTCGCTGGTTTATGGGCGTCTTCCATGTCACTGATCGTCGCGGCTGCAAGATCGCTGACGAGGCCGTCATTTTGCACATCGAGAAATCCCTGGGCGCCGCGGATGAGACTGTCGGGTCGTCCCGAGGCGTCGATGATGCCACCGTTCTCGAACTCAGTGGCACTGACCGCCCAGGTCTCCTCTCCGATGTCTTCGCCGTGCTCGCGGATCTCCACTGTTTAGTCGTGAAGACCAAGGTTTGGACACACAACGGCCGCGTCGCGGCCCTCGTTTCCGTCGAGGAGGAAGGCTCCGGCGACCGGATCGAGGATCTTAATAAGGTCCGCCTCATCGAAACCCGCCTCAGAAACGTCGTCCGTGGCGCCACCGCTTCCGTATCCTTCTCTTCCTCCTCATTCAGGGGGACAGACACCGACCGCCATCTCCATCGGATGATGTCTGCGATCCGCGACTACGAACGCCTAGCCGTCGTTTCCACCGCCAGCGATTCCTCGGTTTCCATCCAGAATTGGGAGGAGCGGGCATACTCCATCGTCAATGTGCATTGCTCCGACCGCCCTAAGCTACTCTTCGACACCGTTTGCGCTCTCACCGACATGAACTACGTCATCTTCCACGGCACCATCAACACCATCGGCGAGCGCGCTTACCAAGTAATTCTTTACTAATTTATCCCCTTCGTCGAATCTATCGACCTTACCATTTCACAAATCGCTCTCAGGAATTCTTCATACGTCACGCCGATGGCGGCACAATCAGTTCCGAAGCAGAGAAACAGCGAGTGATCCACTGCCTCCAATCTGCCATCGAACGCAGAGCACCAGCGGTATCCTTCAGATCCTTCCATCTCGAAACTCCACTACCTTGGCATCGTATTGATTCCCTCCCCTCTATGTCGAATCTATTAGGGCTTGAGATTAGAGCTAATCTCGGCGGATCCCCACCGTCGGCTTCTCCTAGAGGCGACGAGGACGTTTCGGGAGAACGGTTTGTCGGTGACAATGGCGGAGGTGTCGGGCAAGGATGACACAGAGGCCAATGTCTTCTACGTGACGGACGCCTCCGGAAGCCCGGCGGACCCGAAGACAATCGGTGCCATTATCGATCGAATTGGCGCCGGGAATCTCAGGGTCTCCGAGGACCGCGTTGAGAGAACCGGACCGATGCAGTCCGGTTCGCTGGGAGTCGAGTCGTCGGCCGCTGGCGCCGGTCTTTTTTACCTTGGCGGCTTGGTTAAAAGAAATCTCTACAATCTGGGCCTCATCAGATCTTGCTCATAGCCAATCACCACGCCACATCTACGCATCTCAGCCATTCATTCCTAACACTGCATATGATCGGACGGCTATGATTACCGTTAACCAAATATTAGTTACGCCTATTGTTGTATATAATAGTTTGTCGACGTCGTTTAATTTCCCAAGTTCTTTATTTTGCATGTTTTTTAGCGTTCTTTGACAATCGTGTTGATGAAGTCTGAAGTCCAAGGACTAAGTACACACGAAAGGGATCTTTCGTTTCTTAGAAAGAGGAACATCTCTTGAAAAAAGAGGACGGAAGAGCTAGAAATCCTCGCCTTACTTGACGGCATGTGAATGCAATTTTATTCTAAACCCAAACTGTGCAGTTGGATGTAGCCATCATCAATACGTGTTTGGAAAAGCCAAGGAGCTGCTTTTTAGCTTTTTCAAAACATGCCCAAAATCTCTGCTGAGTTGAAGGATGATTCTTGTGCCATTTGGTAGCTTGGAATCAAAGCCATCGGCAATTGTCTCTTCAAGTTACTGGAAACTCCTTCCCGTTTAGCTAAAAGGTCCAAATCAAACGGTCAGTCTTTGAATGATTCAATTTAGACTTCGTTCCAGTTTTCCATTAATAAGTTTGTTTTGTGGTCTTTTGTTCTTAATAATGTGAGAAAAAGTTGGTGACCAATATCACCAACTTAAGCGACAAGCAAGCTAAAGACATAACATATACTTGTGCTGTTGTTAAGGGATCTTAAGGTGAATTTTGTCAAGAAGCATTACTATGGAAATTGAGCTGAAAAGGGAATAATTCGTGTGGCTTTTTTCCAGAGTGCAAGGGCATGATTCGTTTACTTGTAGATTGGCACTGGATCACTTATTCTGGAGTGCTTTTCTGGATTCGTTTACTTGTTTTAAAGTATGCAAAGGGATGTTATTCTGCCATATTAAAATGGTTAATTTTGTTAATATTCCCTGAAATTGGGTTCTATTTTATTAAAAGGCCAAAGCCAATACGAAAGATCCTCTAAGGAGGATCAAACAAGAAGTCGGCTAACAAAAGTTTGAGAAGTGGTTTGGGAAGGGGCATTCCCCACTCCCAGACAAACTCGCTAGTACAGGCAGCACGTGTAACCCAATCCGCAGCATCGTTTCCCTCGCGGTGCACGTGGCAAATGTGCAGCACACTCAAACGCGTGGCATGCGATAGAGTGGGAAGAAAATGCCCGCCCAAAGGTGGGCGCCTCAGCATGATCTGAGTTTCATGCAAAGCGATCTGAGAGTCCGTCTGGATTTCCACAGCAGGGGATTCCGGAAACGAGTGTCTCACTACATTAAAGGCCTCTAGGATAGCAAGCGTCTCCATGGCCGGACTAGCATGTGAAATAAATCTTTTACCAACAATCCGCAAGGGCCTCTAATTATAATACCCACTCCAGCAATGTCATTGCCCACCACGGTGTTGCAATTAATCAATATCCATCCAGATAGTGATTTAGTTTAATTATATAGCTTGTTTGGCATTGATTTGGAAGTTGAGTTATTTGGTACATTTTTTGTAACTCTTTTTTCGATTTAGCCAATTTGTGCTACTATGAAAAAACTTTGAAGATTGTGATGTAGATTTGGTTTGTAATTTGGAAGTGAATAATGAAAGTCTTTACCTTTTATGTTATATATCATTATTATAATTTCTTAGATAGTAAAATATAATTCTCTCTATTAAGCATAGAATTGGTTGTGACAATATTGTTTTAACTTGTGATATCTTTTTTTTATTCTTAATTTTCATATATTAATATTTTGTTCTTACTACATCTAAACTATTTAAACCTTCTATGCAAATCGCATTACTTATCACAAAAATATCTCATCATTAGCATTCTGTTTTTTTGTGTTATATATCATTGTCATGTCAATTACAAGCATAGAATGCTAGAAGTGGTATCATATAGAATATAACTAATTTTAAATACCATCAATTTAACAAGTCATTTATTCTCATATTTAAGATATATATGAATTATTAAAATATTTTTTAATATTCATAATACAAATTTTTAAAACTTTCTAAAGCATCCTAGAAAGCAAAATCTTCAGGGAAACATCATGAAACATTATGAGAGGTTTCTTTATACTTTTCTTTGTTTTCCTTCTCCAACTACAGCTAAAACAACTACTGTCTTCTGCTGCGCAGCTTCTCCTTGTTTTACTGCTCAAACCAGATTTCCTCTAGCTGTTTCTTCACAGCAGCTTCTATGCTCAAGCTTCTCCTTATTCTTATTTCTTACTGCTGCTCTCCTCTTCTCCTAAACTCTCTTGATTCCTCCTTTCACGGCTCAATGCTTACTGCCTCTCCCTTACATTTTCTTGTTATTCAGCAATAGAGCTTAAGCAGTTCACTTAGAGGTTAGAATTTCCTTTAATACCTTTGCAGCTAATGACAACTTCTCCTTTAATCCTTTGATTAAATCAATTGAGTCCATTTCAAACCTTTTATTTTAAAAAATTTGAAATAACTTAATTAGATATATAAAAATTATAAACTAAATATTATTAGATTCTTCTCAATAAATTCTTTCTAAAAGTATACTCAATTTAAAATTCTAAAATATTTTACAAATTGACATATTTTTTTAAAATTAATATTTATTTTGACATATCAATTTTTGAAGTTATCAAATTTATTTATCTAGATATTATATTTACATATTTAGATACATAATTTTCTCATATAAAATATATTAAATAAAAATAAAATTTTAAGATATTACAATTTTGACTTATCAAACACCCATGAATATATTAACCAAATTTCAAAAGACGAAATTCTTAAAAAATGTGTAACAATGGTTTTAGTGTGAAGGGTATTTAGTTTCTTAAATTTTGACAAATTAGAAATAGACTTCATTTGAAAATTCAACTTGAAGAACTAACATCAAAAGATGCCTTTGCCATCAAAGAGTTCAAGTTTCTTGAAGTCGAGCTTAAAAAGAAATATGAAAAACTATAAAAACACTATTGTAATTTGACTCCAAATTCATGTACATTTGCAACGTCTTGTGCTTAATTTCACAACTTGTAAACTGTAGATTGAAAATATAGATGGCTAAAAAATTCACCCAAGTAAAATTCGATTGTAGATGGACAATTCTCTTGCCAATCTATTTTTTAAAATCTTATGTTTTGTCAATAGCTTATATTGTGAAATATTCTTTTTTTGATATGTATCTCAAGGTTTAAGAAGACATTGGGTCATAAGTTCAATTGGAATCTTGGTCATTAAATCAATTTTCTTGAGAAGAATCTCAAATTCACAATTTTTTTTTGAAGAAAAAGTCTTGAGAGCTAGGGCATTCTAGAGCCATAGCCTTGCTCAAGAGCCTTTATCATTGAAATATACATTGAAGTCAAGGACCAATTATCTCGGTTTTAGCTTCTCATGAAGTTTTCATCATTGAATTATTTTTTGTAATTTTACTCTTTCGAATCAGGGCACCTTTTGGTCATGGCCACTCCTTAGAGCTTTTATCATCAAGATCTATTTCATGAGACAAATCTAAAAAAATATGTCACTTGGCACATAACATCTCATTGGATATTTTATTATTTTAATATTCTTTTTGTGATATATCTTGAGTACTAAGGCACTCTTGAATCATAAAACTTTGTCATAAGATATTTTTTTAAAGACTAATCTCTTGAAAAAGGACATCTTTTGGCCTTAGCCTCTTTTTGAATCTTTATCATTGAAATATTTTTTCTAAGTTGGATCCTAATGAGGCACTCTTAGGACATGATCTCTCTTTGATTTATTTGTCAATAAATGATTTTTTTGTAAGGAATATTAATGTGAAAATTACTATTTTATTAGATCGAGATTATACAATAAATTACTTCAAATTATATTACACTTTCAACCGTGTTGAATAATCAATTTATATGAATTTTGTCAAATAATTGCTTGGATGATGCCTCTCTTAACCTATTTGAGATTATACACTTTCTCAACATAAGATCCTTAGAATATAATAATCTATCTTAGAATGCACGATAAAATATTCCTTGATCAAAACAAAGAAACTCATAAATCAAGACAAAGCAATCATGCCTTGCCATTCACACTAAAAGCACCATTGCACATTTTTGAAGAATTTGGTTTCTTCTGATAAATTATGGCAACTCCCTTGATATAAATAGTCTTTCCGTAAAACTCAAAGGGTTAGACATCAATGCTAGTAAATTATGATAGAACTATTTTTTAGAAAGCATAAAAGTAAAATGACATTTACAAAACATCAAGAATCCATAAGAATTGTTTCTATCAATTTTACATGCTATAATGACCAAAATTATTGTCGCATTATCAAAGGAAGTTACAAAAGACTAGAGATGATAATTTTATGACTCTATTTGTGGTGACTTGACGATAGAAGTTGTCCCAACCGTCTTTAGGCTTTACTATTTTTATGCTAAAGGTCTTACCACCTAAGATGAAACAGGCAATGCTTATTGACTTTCCCTCTTCTCTTCTTTGCAAAGATATTCAATCAACTTTTACAATGATCAACTCTACTCTATATCATGGTTTTGACCCCCATGATACGTGCAATACTTGTCGAGGAAAATTGTTGCAAGAGTGGCCTGCAGAGGTTCAAGTGCACGTTAATACCTGTTTTCTTGCAAGGCTACATGAACCTTGCAGACAAATGAGCTAAACTATTCCTCGACTTGAGGTGCATGTTGAGCCCCTGGGAAATGCTGTCAAAAATGATCAAAACAACCATCCTTCTAGATTTTGGCTTGAAATTTTTCTTATTTGATTGTTTCAATGCTTTCACTTTTTCAATCCCGAAGCTTCTTTGCATATTCCTCAAAATTTATGCACTTCTGTTTCCTCTTGAGAATTTAACTCATCTTCTCTGGAGGACATTTGACAGAAAACTCATTGAAATTATTCAGAAAATGTACAACACTACATTATTGCATCATTGAAGATAGTTTTGCTCTTGAGAATTTAGTTCATTGTCCCGGGAGGACATTAATGTCTTCTAAATTTGTGCACCTTTGTGCCCTCTTGAGAATTTAGTTCATTGCCTCGGGAGGACATCAGGAAGAAGATTCGCTGAAACCAATGGAAATCAATGCATCAAGGCAGACAAGCTAAGCATTTGATTTACTCTGAAAATATTTAACACTACATCATTGCACCATTGATGATAGGTTTGCTCTTGAGAATTTAGTTCATTGCCTCAGGAGGGCATTAGGAAGAAGATTCGTTGAAACCAATTGGAGCTAAACATTGCATCAAGGAAGGCAAGACAAGCATTGAATTTACTCAGAAAATGTACAACACTACATTATTGCATCATTGAAGATAGCTTTGGAGTGATTCCCATCTTTCTGTTGAACTGACAACATCTTTGTTCCATGCCTTTTCATCTACAGGAGGTTGCAAAGGGCTGTGAAGTCAGGCATGTTGAAGAAAAACACGTTATGATCATGCGCTTCATGGCATTCAAAGCTAGTTGATGGGCATAAAAAATTCTGAAGATCTGCCATTAATGGGCTTTATGCATTAGCTAAGTCTCCTCCTTGAGAATATGGGAAATTGGCGGATGACAACCTTTTGGAAGAGTGTTGATGGAGGAAGCATGTTGGGGAATAGTTACTCAGCATGAAAGCAAACAGGTGGCATCAGGAAACTGCCAAGGAATTTATATATCTGTTAGAATGCCTGCATTTTAGCATTCAAAGCCTAAAGGATGATACTGGCTTGAGATGTCGTAAACATTTTGAGGGATGCTTGCATCAAAGTGCTTTTGCAAATTGGACCACTTGAACTTGTAGGTGTCGAAGTCATCTTGGCAGTTTTGGCATCGAAGACATCTCGTGTTGTCTTATTCCTCTGTTTGCTCACGGTCTCACACAAATGCACAAAAAACATATCAAGTGAAAATGAAAGATAAAGAACAAAAACGTCCTAAATCAAGGCAAAAGTGAGAGTGAAGAAAATGTAAATTTGTATTGGATTGCCTTCTCTCCCTTTTTCAAAAACAATGTAGAACAAATTGCAAGATTTATTTCACAAAAAATAATTACAATCTACAATTCTTGTTATTATCCCATGTATGAAGTATTTATAATTGTGATGCTGACATGTGACAAAATCATTGATCTTTTGAGGGATTTGACAGTTAGAAGTCCAAAAGACCTTCATTGACTTGGGAGTCGCCACTGAAAAGTAGCACTTGGAATCTCCTGCTAAATATTCATCAAAGCATGTTAGAAAAATGCTTAAAAGCTACTAAAGAATTGATTAAAATGTTGTAAGGAAACAAATAATTCCACTAAAACTTTCAATTCTGAAAATTCACAGAACTTTGCATTTCATTGAACCAATAAACCCCAAAAGCATGCCGCTCTTTCTACAGGAATGGCTCAGTGAGATGCCCAAAATGGAGCTACAAAACTACGGCTTGCATGCTATAAGCCAAAACTATAACTCAAGATGGTTTACAGAAACGTTGATAAAAGAAACCAACTTGGAAGGCCTAACAATTATCTATAGCCACTATTTTTTTAGCAGTAAAACCTTTGTTCACCTATGTTGAATGTTTCCCTATCACCCTTCCATCTGCCTCAAACACTTAAGCCAAGTGGAATCCGATCGCAATTGCGAGCTTCCGCATCCATCTTTTTCCTAGCATCGCCCTTCCAATCTCTTCGACCATTTGGATTTGCAGGATAATCGGTCACAACTGATTCAACAACTTCAGCAGGAGTCTCACCAAATGCCAAATTGTCCATAATTGTCGAGAACTGTACTTTTCTTGCTTCCTTCTTCCATTTCCTGCCGCTGTAAACTCGCTTTTCATATGCACTATGGATCAAGCTACCTTGCATTTCTGGTTGGACGATGGATTCATGCGACTCGATGTTGGAACTAGAAACATTTGATATTGTTTCAGCCGTCCAAAACACTCGCCCTTCCATCAAACATGATCTCTGCATATCTGCCTCAAGGCGCTTTCTCGCTCGATACCTCCTTTGCCTGTCTCTGTTCTTGATGCGGCGTGCAAGAATCTCATCTGCAATGCTTTGTGACTCATCTTGCGACACAGATCTCGTATGGAAATCACTTTCCATGAGCAAACTTTCCTGAAGCAATCAAGTTGGTTTTAATACAATATCATGAATAACCAATCTTCATACATGACTGGATGCATTGCCAAGTGTGTCTAATGACTTCACTTGATGCTAAGGATTCTGCCATGAATGCAGATAACAGAAACAAAAGTTGAAAATAAGTACAGAAATTGCTAACCTATCGTAAACTTGAATGATGATGAACAGGTGCAATCTCAGCAACCACTACAGGCAATGGGTAACCATGACCTATAAACTTTGAAGTTTTATCATGCAGTTTCTCCGTGGAAATTGGTACTTTTTCTTTAAAAAATGAAAGTTGAAGAACAAAGAATAAAATGGGTAAACTCCAAAGTATTGAATCATTGAACCAGACTCAGGATGAGCATAAGATATTCCTTCATAGCATAATTTAGCAACTCAATTAATGAGATTATGATCCACTTTCTCAACTCTATTTGCTTCCATACTGGTATTATCAAAGCTGGCATAAAACAAATGGGTATGCTTCAAGGATTCTGCAATCAAATGCACATAATATGGGATATGATTGTATATAAGATAAGCAAATTTAATATGTAATGGACCACGCTGAGAGTCGATAAATTCATAAAGAAAAAAAAAACATGAAAGATAGATGTTGCCTATATTTCTAGAAATTATAGTAATGTGCTTCTAACTGTATAAAGTTTGGTTTTGTAGTTATGTCTGCTTATTAACAGTTTCTGCAGTGTTTTGCAAGTCAAAACACTATCTTGTTAATAATTTAACTAATCAAAATATTAAGCTAGAGCCCATAACGAAAATCAGCTCATGCCACCAAATTGCATTTGTTTAAAAGAGAGGAAGGTGATGTTGCTCACATCATTGATATGCATCACCAATACTAAGGCCCAATACTGCAATTTCATTCACATAAAACTCTTTTTTCAAAATCATATTTTCAAAACCTCCTTTAACCTAATTTGGGCAAAATTATAGTGTATTTAAGATCACGCTCTTAAGATATGAAAGACAACAAATTAATTTATAGTCATAAAGGAGAAAGGTGTCATTAATAGCATAGTAACTCTAAGATGTTGAGATGTCACAAGGTAGCAAAAACTTAAGTTTAAAAAAAGAAGTTGAAAAAAAAAAAGAAAAAGAGAACAATTTCAAGAGTGGCTTGAAGATAATTTCAGAATTTAAAAGCAGGAGAACAGTTTAAAAAAACTGAGGAGAAATCTCCACGCCCAAAGAAGGTATCAACTACAGACGACACCAAGTACTTACAACAATTCAAGAGCATTAAATTGCCTTCAAAATATACTAATTGCAAAACACAGGGTGGGTCTGTATCTTTCCCTGCCTTTTGTGCCTCTCGTATTATCCCTAAATTGCACCACAAACACCTACAAGTATGACAAAAAGACACATGAAGATAAGATCCTTGAAAGGAAAACATCTGCTCTTCAAATTTGCAAAAGGGTGAGAGAATTACAAATAAAAATAGATGTTGGCCAATTAACTTAGTTAAAGAAGATGGCTAATGTACAACTGTATCACAGCAGAAGTAATGAAGAAATAAAGCTTTCGTTCTCAATGATATAGGTAGTAAACTATGTTCATTAAAAAAAATCTCAAGTGCATTAAGGTTCATGTCCAAGATCAAGGTTTACCCAGTACTTCTTATGTCTAAACCAAAGTACTTCTATGCAATTTCTTTAAAGACAAGTGTTGCTGAACACAGCCTAAAGAAGGTTCAAGGAACGTATATGCTATGGAAGAAGTACTTAAAAACAATAAAAATCAAGTTAACAAACGTTTGAAGCTTCCCTGAGGATCACTAACTTTTGGCACTAAAACTTTGGAAAGTGTACAATCCTACAAAACTAAACCACTAGTCAAAAGGAGATGGAATGAAAGACAGTAATCCTGTGGTAAAACTTCAGTAAATAATTAACCTTTGTTGAATTTCTCGATGGTTGACCTGACACAGCCAATATATGCAATGCCTACAATTCTCTAGCTTTCCTACATAATAGAGCGTACAAATATCTCCTTCTAGTTCAGGCAACTGTTTAAAGTAAAATTGAAAATTTAATTGAGAAATTGATGCGACTGTCATCTAGTTCATGCTCATGTATGAACCCAATTAAAAAAGGTCATGGCCATCCAAAAATGTAAGAAGAAACTAGTCAGTTCCTTTATTTTTTGAAAAGCAAGTCAAGCGGTTGGAAGTAATATCTTGCATAAGTAGGCTCATCTGATGTTGTTCGGGTACAGAACTGATCTCCAAATAATTCAATGTTGTTACAGTCACCACAGATCAAGGCGAAAGCATTACAATGGATAATAACCATAGCTTGAAGGCTGAAGCCAGTTAAAAGATTTGGTAAAGTGTTGTGCTATGCTGTAGAAAGTAGAGTCATTATCTCCAGAATTTTTCAAAGTAACAACTTACCATAAAATCATACTAGTCAATAGCAGCTTCTCCTATTTTCTGCATATAATCAGATTTAATTATCAGGATTCTCCACATAAGAAACCATAATAGACTTTTTGCAATTTATCTTGAATTATTTTCAAGATTAGTTTGATGTTAGGATGTTTGACAAACCAACTAAAATCGACAGACACCAACAGCTTTGGCCAAAACTCGAAAGCATGACAAAGACTTGATAAGAATATCTACTACGCATTAAAGCAAAGTGCCACTATGATATTCATGAAATTTGAGGGTTCTATTTTGTAACTATTTGGCATCTCATTCTTCCATCTACAGGATTGCAACAATGAAAAGATTGAAGTGCAGTATGATCTATTGTTTGATAAGTTGGATTGAAATTTAACTTCTAGTTTTAACAAAACATCTCTTGTTTTTGCCTTTGAATTGCATTAGTATGCCCTTTATTGCACTTGATTTCAATGGTGAATTTTACACTCTTATTCTAATGAATGTAGGCTATTTTTTGGGTAAAATTCAATAAATTTGATGACACAATATTTTTTTACTCTATTACAATAACAGAATTATATTAACAGTTATCTATTTTCATGCAAAGGAGCATTGGCTCAAACAGCTTTGGTGAAAAAAAAACAATGATATTTGTTTCAAGTGCATTCCTCAAAGAAATGGGACATTCTCTTTCTTTCCAAGAAAAATAGAACAATGAAATCATAACCGTGCCCTTTTTAAGAAGAAGAAGTTGAGGTCTATTATAAGATTTGAATCTTGCATCTCCTTTATGGAGACAAAATAATATTAGGTACAATAGATGCATATTTTAAAAACTACAATGATAGAATAGCCATCAGACATGTATTCCATTAAACACGTATCTTTCATCCAATACTTAATTATAGTTTGAAAAAGCCACATAGTTAACATATTTTGGGTATTTGGTTTACCTTAATATGGTATTCTTTTTACTCTCTAGATTCGTATCTTAATGAAAAAAGGTATTTGGACACTAATTGTTAGTGCAACATTAGATAACTGATATAATTTAAGAAATTTTTAGTTCTTCTATTCGTTGTAACAAATACTTTCTTTTTAAAATGATTCCATTACTTCATAGAATACAACAAAGCTTAAATCTTTTAAAGTCAAAGCATAAGTTAAATTATCTCCATTTAAGACAAAATGAGTCTATCTTAAAATTTCAAATCGTTTCCATCACTATTCAAACTTAAAAAAACAACCCCCGAGCTCCACACAGTTTCAGAGACATTTAGTTCTTCAAGCTATTTTTCTCTTTTCCGCATTCATGTATGGTGTACTATTGTTATTCTTTTGCCACTTCTCATGCATGAATGGGACACTTCCAAAATCCCTACATCTTAATTGGGCTTCCACCAACCCTTCTCAATATCATCTAATTGTTTCTCCAACAATTTTTTTAATCTTTTTTAGCTCTTTAAGTATTCATATTAATTGACATATAGCAATGAAGTCATCAAAACACTTCTAAAAGAGTTATTTTCATTTTCGCAAAACGATCACAAATTTTACCCACATGATATTTTCTACAATTTCTATGATACGCAATGGTGTATTTTGTTTTAAATTTCACAGTTTTAAAAATATCTATATTTGACAAAATTTGATATTCTAAATAACAAATTACTATTTTAAAAAAGTACTGAATGTTTTGTACATCCAATATTAATTCACACGATACAATAAAAATTATATTAGAAAACTAATTATAAATATATTCTTGATAAATTAATTACCATATCAAATATTCAACAATTACAATTCCCACACATGTTCAACACAAATTATGCAACTTCTACATTTATTTTAAACATTTGTGTTAGCGGCTTAATGCAATTTAATTTGCATAAAACAAAGGTGGACTCATTGCATAATATAAGTACTCATGGAGAGAAGAAACAATGTTACACGAGCTTTTAACTCATTGGCATCCTAGTTGCTCATAGATCAAGAAAAATGCAAGTAAAAGAATGAACTACAACCTATTCTTATGCATGATCTTTTACTTAACACCCCATAGGAATTTGTAACAAGTATAAGAACGACAAAAAGTCACTTTCTTCATCTTTAAGTAAACATGCTTAAGGTCTAAAACCTCAATCTGTCGTCAGTTTTCATCTCCACCGATGCGTACAGTAATCCAGAGAAATAAAGCACGCGGGCAGAAGAAGAGAGATGGAGAGAGCTTTTCGTCCATTATAAGAGAAGCTAAAATCTTAAACCGAGACAGCATTTTCCCATTTGCCTATCACGAAAGATGCAACTACTCCTAAAAAAGTCAAATAAAACTCCGCGTAGAGAAGGAAAGAATGATCCAACAATGTCAAGGGAACCGAGATAAGCGCAATGCCGGTTTCAGGGAAGAAATATAAAAAATAAAAACGCGGATAGAAAGAAGACGTTTGCGAAGAAATAGTAAAGACGGAGGTGCCGATAAAAAGCTCGTACCTTTGTACATGTAACTGCCTTGAATGAGGAGAGGAAAGAGATGAGGCCGAGAGAGAGAACGAGAGAGCGTCGGGACAAGGAGACGGACGGGAATGAGGAAAGCAGAAAGGGCAGCGTAAACTGCGGTTCCAAGAAAGAAGTTAAGATTATATTATATAAAACTTATAAGTTTGGAACCACATCGTAGGGGTGGTGGCGCAGTTGGCTAGCGCGTAGGTCTCATAGCTGATTTGAGTTATCCTGAGGTCGAGAGTTCGAGCCTCTCTCACCCCACGTTATTTTTATTTCGTCTGAAAATATATTTTTATTATTTGGTTCATTTTTAATAATATATTAAAATCTATCTAAAAGTAATCTGACATCCTAAATTCATATATAAACTTTTAATTATTAAAATATTTATTTTATAAAATTATTTTTCTATAAAATTTTCATAAAAGAGAATGAAATGTTCACAAGGTCTATAAGATCAATAATATGCATTAGCTTAACTAGTGACTCATGTTAGATGATGGAATGATAATCATACACTTTTGATCATAAGAAATAAGAAAAAAACATATAATATACTTTCAAAGATTTAAATACAAAAGACAGCTAAGAATTACTAATTAGAAATTAGTGACATATTAAGGAATAAATTCTCCTCAACTTCAAAGTCAATATCTCAGTGCTTTTAATCAAAATATTTTGTTATCACTATTGAGTTGGTTAAAGACGTTCTTTAATGAAATAGAACATTCAAGTAGCTTTGTTCATCATTGAAGATTTTAATAAACTCCTTCTCAACCTTAAAACAACCTGATGGAGATTTAAATTGGCGATCACATAGTATCTTTATAAGAAAATTCAATAAGAATAATATATCTGTCCTAATCACCATAAAACTCAAGTATAATGACTCTTTAAAATCTTCCAAAACATGGATTGTTGCAACAATGGCATATTTTGTGTAAAAACATCAATAAGATTGTAACTAAAAATAATATGTTAATATTTGTAGAGATCAAAAATAGAAAAAAAAATATCATAAATATTTATTTGGTTTAAACATAAATCAAATAGATGTCTACAAATAAAGAGGAGAGTATTTCATCAACCAAGTAATTATAGTAATATTGTACAAAATAGATGATAAAGAATTTTTTTTTTCAAATCCTAAAAAACATCAAATCATCAATAGATAAAAATCCCTCTAAAATATCAACTAAGAGAAACATCACTAAAGAGAGATAAGTGAATCATACTAATAATGTATTAAATATTTTGGCTTATAGATCAATAATTAAGTTCACTAGCATATAACTATAATAAACATATAAAGAAGCCTTAAACACCAAATTGGTTATTATGTATCATCTCCAAAAACAACAACCCTTCATGAAATATTATAACCTTTTGCCAATATGTCACATCTAGCCTATTTAATAATATTTTTTTAACAAAATAAGTCCCATGTGTAATAAAACCTATGCACTAGTCAATGTACTTAATTAGCTATCTTTTACTCTCTGAGCCTGATTTTCAAAAGTTATGATTCTCGTAATCTAATCATCATGCTTATAAAGTTTTTTCCAAAGTAAACAATGTCACTTTATCAATTGATCATTGAGTTGATTTAGAAACTAGTTTATCCTAGGTTGGAGTAACTCAATAATATACAATAGCATTTACATGATACCTAAGCAAACTTGTGATAAAATTTATATATATCCATAATGCCAAGATAACATCATATAATCCATACACTAATTAAAAATCTAAAGTTTATCATATGAAAAATAATATAAAAAATACAAATATCAAATGTTTATAATAAAATATCAAATACAACAAAAAATCCATCAAATATAAATATTATTACTATGATAAAATAGTATTCATACTACTACAATATTATGAGATACAAAGTTGAAATATCAAGACTATTGCACTAGTATTGACACGCTCAACTTTAACTTTTATATAAGCTTCTAACTCTATGGATGTACATATAATTTAAGGGAGAGTGAGCTTAAAAAATTTAATAAGAAATCATTAACTCATGTTACAAAAATAATAAATAGCAATATAATAAACATATTTATCTAGCATAAATAGAGCATAACTAATATCATAAACATATGATATAATAGTATCTCAATTTGCTAAGATAAAACTAATGCATAATCAAGATTATTGTTGCATAAAAACTATTTATGATGTAGCTAATTGGATGCTTATATTCTCATTAGAATGTAACACTACCTCCATGCCTATGAGAATTGTCGCATAAAGTCTAGCATTCTTCGATCATCACATAAACTGGCACTCTATAATTGGAGAAATACCAACGATGTGGGCCAGGCCCTTCTAAACTCTAAGAGCATTCAAAAAACACATGACATTTTTCATCATATGCTCTAGCACATCCATGATCTCTCATTATATCTTACATAAGAATGTGGTAACTTGGCCACATATGGAGTCTCTAAATACATTATCTGGCACTCCATAAATAAGAGATCTATCAATCATACTGTTACCTCCTTATCTAGTTAGAGGCCTAATAATCGACTTGCCTATTTTTAGACTTGAAAGTTCAAAATCTCAGTCCACAATATTAACTATTATAATTCATTAAAATTTCCTTACTTATCATGTTAGTATTATTCCAAAGCACTATTGCCAATTATTTGGGATTACTTTGAGATAATCTTTTACATTAATTTGTTATTTAGAATGATGTTAGGGTTTTTGTAAAACCTAATTAGTTATCTTATTATTTTAAGATTTCTTCTATAACCTTAATTAGTTATCTAAGCATTATAAGATTTTCTTTAGAATCCTAATCAACTATTTAAGATACCTTAAGATTTTCTTTTTAAAGCTTAATCAAGTATCTAGAATACATTAATATTTTTTTAAACCTTAATTTAGTTATTGAAGGTGCCTTATCACATCTAGATTTTATACTTATGATTAGTCTTTACCTTAATCTTCATATGACATTCTCATTAAGATCTCTTTACCTATTTGGGCTTTCACTTAAACATTTACTCGAGTTAAAATCCCTACCTTTAACCCTTAGTTATAATTTTCAATCTATAGCTTATCTTTTAAAATTTGGGTTAACATGAATTCTACTAATGACTCTCATATCTCTCAAGCTAACTTAAGCCATTATCATTTTCTCAAAGGTCTCTTTAAGACATACACACCCCTAAACTATTATTTATGGTGTCTAACCTTTGACATAAGAGCTTAATTAAGAACCAATGATTTAAGTCATGCTCAGGGCTTAGCTATAACACATCAAAGCCTTTTTAATTCCTTGGTTAAGTCTTACACCTTTTCTATTCCATAACTAAGCTTTTTCTCAGTCCAAAATTTCATCTAGTGTTTAACTTAAGAATCCCTCAAGTTTAAGTCCTTTAAGGTCAATAAAACCTCACCAAATGCTATAAGTTATTACTCATAAACTTATTTCTTACATTAAGATTTATATATGCTAAATCAAAACATAAATCTAATGAATCTCACATATCATGTAGAGGTTTCATTTCGTAATATATTAGTTCTATTAGGACTTAAAGTAGTATCAAAATTGGCTTCTCAACTCTTTATTAATCTTTATTATCATTGTTTTTAGGGATCAATTATAATTGATGATTATTTATTACATGTTTTAGAAATTATTTTGTTTATTTAATAAATTATTTGTATCTATATTTTATTTTGAGTTTAAAAGTAAGTTGATAATTTTTTAGATATTTTTAATTTTAAACTTAGTTAATGACATATTTATAGTAGCTCAGTAGTTATGCCTTGTACAAATTTTAGTCTATTTTGACTTAAAATTAAATTTTTTTAGATTGTTTATATCATTATTTGTCTTTGTTACCATTGTCATTCACAACCATTGGAGCCTCTCGCATTACACCTTTCACTTGCTTACATCCTATCTACTCGCCCAACCCACTCAACTTGCATTGACCTATTAAGCCCTGTGAACTTGTGTATATCTGCTTAACCCACATTGACCTATACACGCACGTTGATCCACTCTAACCCACCTCGACTTACACAGATCCACTTAACTAGGATATAATAGCTTTACTCTTTCGAGATATCATATTTTCTTTTAACAATGAATATATTTTTAGAAATAAATTAAATAACTCCAAAATTTCCAAGTTACGAATAATATAGAAGATAAAATCTAATTTTTTATCACAATTAAGATGCTATTGTGTTATGATTTAGCGTGAAGATAATGTCATTTCAAGATTTAAAATACTAAGATATTAAAACCTTTTTTAAATGTGACACACAATATTCTAAAATCAAATTGCATCCATAGCTTTTACATGTTTAGATCTTGAAAATCAAGTTGTGATTTTTTTCATTTGTCTTTTGTTTTGCTATTTTTTTTTGCTTGAAAAAAAATAACATTTTTTTGTTGTATAATTATTTACTATATTGGATATTAAATTATTTCTTCGAACTTATAAAAACACTTATAATATCATGAAAACATTTTTTGAAACAAAGCGTATTTTTTTATTAGAATTTTAAATTGTAAGTCAACATTTGGTTTTTGGTCATTGAGACCTTTTTGCTAACAAGAAGGCATTTATTGTTTCAAAATTATTGCAATCAACTAAATGTGGGCCATGAGACAAAAAGAACTTAAATAAAAATAATAAAAATATATGCATGTAAAATGCTATTGCAAAATTTTACTAAAGTTTTTCTTTGAATTTTTAGTTAGAAATTTAAAATCAAAAAATAAAATTTGAATGTCATAAAAAAAATAATAAACAAAATGGTAACGGTTCTAATATTTGAAAAATAAATAAAATTTATTATTTTTTAATGTAACTTAAAATAAATATTTTTGCTATTTAATTTTTTTTTATAGGCTGGAAAATATGGCCTTGTTCAAATAGTTAAGACAATTGCTATCATCGGATCTTCCCTTGCGGATGGATGCCCTCTTTATTTTTTTTATTTTTTGTTTTGAATATCGATCTTTGTTTGGTTCTCATTCAAGGGTTTGTTTAGTTTTTGTATTACGTGCTTAATGATATAAGCAAGACCAAAGAGGCTTTTTCTTGTGGAAGTCAAACTCCGAGTCATCGTTGGTGCTGTCGCTGCTCTCGGAGTCTCCCTCTACATCCAGCCTTAATCTGAATCCATGAAACCCACTTCAGCTCCCCCCTTCGCCGGATAGCATAGCAGGAGATCGAATCAATTAGATCGCTTTTTCCGCCTGCTTTTCTCAGGAGATGGATCACAACGCGAAGAACCATCAACTTGGTGTCAACAAGCTCGGCAAGAGCATCCGCAAGAGCCCACTCCACCAAACTGGCTTCCAGAGGATTCCCCCGCTCCACCACCAGCATCCTCCGCCGCAGCTGCCGCAACCTCAGGTTTATAATATCAGCAAGAGCGACTTCCGAAGCGTCGTGCAGCAGCTGACAGGCAGCCCATCACGCGACCCCGCCGTCGGAAACTTACCGATGCCTTCCCGGCCGGTGCAGCAGAAGCTGCCCAGCTCCCGGCTCATGAAGATCCGCCCGCCGCCGCTCACCCCGATCGCCCGACCTCCACCGCCTCCTTTTCAGAACACGGTATCGAATCCTAACCCTATCCCTAATATCAATTCGAATGGTGGGTTCCATCCGCGGCCTGCGCCATCGCCTACCAACGCCTGGGCGGAATCACCTGTCTCTGCCTACATGAGATATCTCCAGAGCTCCCTTCTCAGCTCCGACAGCTCCAGGCAAATCCCTGCTCAGGGCCTTCTACCATCACCTCTCCCTCCAACAGCCGCTGCGGTACCCTTCCTCTCTCCAAAGGGAAACCTTTCTTCCGCGCCGGCATCGCTTCCTTCTCCGGGAACAATGTTCCCACTGCCCTCTCCAGGAGTCCATTTCCCCTGGCCTTCTCCGAACTCGCTGTTGCCGCTGCCGTCTCCAAGCTCGTTTTTTAATATTCTTTCTCCAAGATCACCCTATCCGCTCCTCTCCCCTGGATTTCATCATTCACAATCTTCCTCTTCGAGCTTTTCCTTTTCCTCAATGTCTCAATCGGGGATATTGGGGCCAGTGCCTGGGTCTCAACCACCACCTTCTCCTAGCCTCTTGTTTCCACTTTCGCCCTCTGGTTTTCTTCCTTTGCACAGCCCTAGGTGGAGGGAGATGTAACATTTTGGCATGGTCTAAAGCTCTGAAAAATAGTGCGATTGGGCATTCAATTTTTGAGCCCCTTCCTCTATCAAATCTTGCACCGTGTAGCAAACTGTAAAATTGAATACTGCTTTGGCGTACAATATAGGAAACCGGATAAGTTGGTAAATGAAACGAATTTGTAAGTATTGTTTTAGGCAATGCTGTTCGACCGATCGCTTAAGAAGTAAAAGGGGCTCTATTGATGTTAGCTGTTACTAAGCAAGTGCAGCTTAATCAATCTGATTATCTATTTGTGTTATTGTATTCTAGTGCTGAATACAGCTATGTAAACTAATGATTGAACTTGCTGTTTCTTTGAGTTGATGAAGTTTTAGATCATACAAATTGTGCTACTTGGATTTAATTGAAACTCCAGTTAGTTGTGTTTGTATTCTGCTAGCAGGGTTGGAGTTCATGTTCTAATTCTTTCTGATTTAATGATGTTAAACTGCACTACTTCTGAATATATTCATACTTTTTTTTGGTCTTCCTTCATAGATGAATGATATGTTAGTTCATTGATTTTGCCAATTTCATTGCAGCAATTCATTGTTGATCTTCGTTATTATTCATGTCAAATTCATGTTTCATTTTCTTGAAGCTGTTTTTATTTTTCCATATGTGTGAGATTGAATTAATCTTTATTTGATAGCTTATTTTCTTGTGATTGAATCCACCACAAATTAGTTGGTTCAAATTTGACTTGCAACTCATGGTTTGTTGATGATGGAGGGGGATCTGCAAGAGCGAATCTGGCTTTGATATTAAATATTTGATAAGAGTTGTGTGCGAGAAAAAACAGTTGATGGTGGATTCTGGTGGTGTATTTATTTGGGAACAACGGTGGAGGGACATAGGTGGGTCTTGACATGGAATTAGGCGAATCTGAACAATGGATAGGAAGGTGGCATAAGGGAGATTTGGGTGGATGGCCTATAAGGCTTATGTAAGGGTAGTGCTGGGAGGTTCTTGACCATGCAGCTCCCGGTGATCAATGCTGTAGGTTTTTGTTGGTGGCACCCTCATCTTAGTGACTAGGGTTGCGAGAGTTTGTTCACCACAAATGAAGGTGGGTTTTGCACTTTGATCAAGGGTGGCTAGCAAGATGGGTTGACATGATTGTAAAAAAGACGTAGGAGGTGTAGTGTCAGATTAGATGCATGGTACATGACTGTGGCTCTATAAATGTTGCGGCTTGGCATGGACTCTGGTAGCAAGTGTGGATTTAAAGGAAAGGTTTATGTCTGAGAGGTTCATGCCATGTGACGGTGATCTGATGACCAAATGGTGCACAACAACGATCAAGCAAGAGAGTTGCAGGTATGGCGTTACTCACTATGATCGGATGTAAGTGAAGTTGTAGGAGAGTTGGGCGGGGCATCGGGATTGTTGTAGGAAAGGGGGAAGACAGTGACAATGAAAGTGACAATTGTGGAATGAGATAAATCTATATTGCAACCATAAAAGAATTAAGACTATCATATACTTTCATGGAGGAGATCTCTTGTGTATGCATGTACCTTACAAAAATTTTTCAGTTTTCTAGTAATGATAAAATTATAAATTTTTTTTCATTTTATAACGAAAGTTTATATAGAATACTAAAAAGAAACCCTGATGGAAAATAAAATGATCAAAATTATCCTCATTTAAAAAAATAATAAAATAATAATAAAAAACTACAAAAACGAATAGAAAATATAAACTAACAAAAAAAATCATTAGGTCTTATGAATAATCCATTGCAACCCAGTAAAGCTCAATAAAACTAATGAAATCAATGAAGCTATTATTATGACATATTTTATGCCATTGTTTGTGATTTGGTTCATTGCTTCTGGTGAAATTGAATCTCATGTTTCTTGGGCTCTAGTGGATGTATTTGATGTATTGATTTAACTCTCCATTAAGAAGAGCTCTGTTTATTGTCATCCTTCTAATGTCATACATCCAACATTAGTCTATTTGAGCTAGATCAACATGAAAGATTAGTGATTACAATCTAACTCGAGTCCAAATGGTTCTATCTAAGAACATATGATTAACAGGACAAATTGCACAATTTCATTGCAAATTAAATTTCCATTGATAATAACAATGTGATAATAAGGGTCCCTCATATTGAAACTGTATGCCAAGTATAAAATCTGTTCTTGTTAGCTTATAACCAACATAAAAAATGAAAACTTTGTTGTTATTAAAACGATTAATATCAAAAGTTCTTACGGTCCATAGAGATCAAAATCAATAACTAGAAAAAAAGCTCTGCATGAAGCTGTAAAATATGATATTATGTAAAGCCCAAACTACAAGTTGATAACAAATGAAAGAAATTAATCAAAATTTCTTTTTTTTTTTATAATTTCAAAGGTATAAGCCAATGTTTAAATTTTTCTATAAGGAAGTTCATGTAACAAGCATATCCAACATTATTTGAAAGGGAAAAATGAATGAAAAGATGAGTTTTTGTTTTTTTCATTAAGTGCATTCAAGATTAGGTGTAAAACTACATGCTGAGATGCAAGAATATGAATCCAAGTTTATGAAGCATTGAGAGGGCAAGAAGATGCTAAAGAGAAGGTAGGAAGGAGCTAATTAGGAGGCTATGAGACATTGTGGAGAGGGAAACTAGGACAGAGATGGTAGAAGGTATGAAGGTAGCCTAATGGCATCCATTTTGGCCACTAGAGTTTGGGCACAATCATTGAACACGACATTATATGAGTTTGAATCTAATTTTTTGTTATGGCTAATGATCATTTGTCACAGTTGAGATAAAGCAATATCTTATTAAAAAAAACAATCGTTGATCAAATGATTATAATTGCTTTTGATCTAGATCAAAATTTTCACTTTGATGGAAATAAAAATTTTGATTGTCGTCGATGATGGTTGTGTTTATTCTTGGCTAGAATCAAATGGAGGGGGAAAAGGTTGGTTTTAAAGTGTGTGCAGTGTAGATTCAAACCCAGCGCGTGGAGGCTTTCAATGTCTTTCTTGAACCACTAATCTGATTGACCAGCAGGTTGTAATTTCTAGAAAAATTTTATATATACTAATTATATATCTATATTAAGATATTAAAAAATTATGCATATTCTAGTCTGGTTTTTCCAATCCAAACCCAATTGGGAATCAAGTCAACTTTTGTTCCAAGTCTGATTTTCATATCATGATGGTTCAGCTTGACCACCTCAATTAACAATTCAAGTGAAATTACAAACTGAACTTCTATCGGTCCATGCTCTCAACTTATTGTTTTGTTCTTGTTACGGAAGGTTGATTTGAATAAACTGCTTTTGTAATATTTGATTTTAGTTGCTCGGGAGAGCTTATCTTTGGCTCTTTTTAGGGTTCTTGTGCTGTTAGAAGAAAACTTTTATTATCATCTCATAAATAAAAGTGCCATCCCACTGATGTATTGCACATATAGAAACTCTGAACATGTTGCATCTGCAAGTCCACACCGTTGTCATTTGTTTCTTGTACAAATTTGAATCAAGATTTGGTATTTTTTAAGCATATAAAAAATACCACCAAACAGAGCCTGCAGGTAAAATAATCAATATCAAATGGTGAAAAAGCAATGTTGGTTAGGTTTTATACGTGACCTGGAGCATATCTAGAGTATTTTTGTGGAAGACTCTTTGGGAGAGCTTTTTTTTTCGTATTGATGCTGTAGCCGTTCTTATGACTAAAATGTGCATTTGTTCTTGCTGAATGATTTTAACCATTAATTGGTAGAACAGTAAGATGCATTGGTTTTATGTTCCTTGTTGTGCAAGTAACCAGGGGTTCAGAATAAAGTGAAATTACTGAAATTACTGAAGCGGTTTGTGTAGTTTTTAACAATAGCAGGTCCACCAAAGTGAAATTACTGAAAGACTTGCATATGCTTGCTAATTGCATCAATATTATTAAATTGGAAAACCAAGTTATGAATGCATGAAAGCTGATTCGTGTTCGCAAAATTGTAATCAAACATCTATAGCAATATTGCTTCTTTGTCTAAAAACTTCATCATATTGAGCACGTTTTTCAATTTGTTGTACTTTTGTTACGTGTTTTTTTGAATATGTTATACTTCACATTGTATGTGTGGCTTTGAAGTGCATAATAAATAATTGTATGCAAATCTAGAGAGGAAATGCTTTAACATAGTACAAACAACACATGCTTTCTTACTATTTCAATGGACCCCTTAGTATTGGAGTTTTCACTGTTTCGGTTAATTCTATTTATTGTTATTTATACTTAACGGTTCTTGCAACTATGTGCTTTTGAAGCAATTTATTGTAAACCAAATGTTTGTGACTATGCCCATTAAGTCATCTTTGTGTCAAATTTATACATCAGGGTACATAGTTGGATACTTTTTGTGATGGATTTTTAATGTTATAAATTTCAAAGTTATTCACAATTATGAAAATATCAAAATGCACATTAGTATTACATATCCATGCTTTTTTTTTTAAAAATTTTTTATTGGTGTTTGTTAGGTGTGTTTTGGTTAGTTTAGAATGAAGAATCAAATTGAATCTAATGCATTTATTCGGTTTGATTTGAAAAATATATAATTTAGTCTTTGAAATCAACTGGTGTTTTTACCAGCTAAATCTGAATTTAATGAATCTCTATTTTTCTAGGTTTAGAAATTCATGTCTTACAACTTAGCCATTTTGAACCCTTTTTGAGACCTAAAGTGCAGATGAAAGAAGATACATCTGCTAAAGCTAAGCCTTAAACAAGTTTTTTTTTTTTTTTTTTTTTAAAAGGGTTGAGTTTCTTATTGAAAATTGGAGAGCTCAGCTTATATATGCGTCTCATTGATGTATATGTATTATATATTATACATATGCATATAATTAGAACTGGTATATCTCAGTGTAAAGCTAGGAAAATGAGTCTTTATCTTGCATATCCTTTCTTGATGAGTAGTATATCTTTATTCCAGAAAGAGAGAACAAAAACATGTAATACATCTTTTTGTAAATCTTAATGAGATAATTTATTTAGCATTATTAATCTTAATTATTGATAATTAAATATTAAGTATATACAATTAATAGTAAGTAACATACAAGAGTTTTAGGTGTATATATTTTATTCAAAGGAGCATACAAATTTATTTGTTTAGTTTTGGGTTACAACGACTAAATGTCGTGTTGTGTAATAATTATGTATGTTTGTCTTTATTAGTAACTTTGGATAATAAGTGTATTTTTTTAGTAAATAACTAAAGATGGTAATATATTCTAAGTACATCTTATTAATTAAAATCATGTTTTTAAATGTATAATATATTGGAAAAGTTTAATCTAAAATTGCATTTATGAATATTTTAAATTTGAATTTATAATTAATTAATAATAAAGATTAGCAAATTTTTATACGAAAAATTGAACAAATTACAAATATTATTTGATTTTGTTGGAGACGGATGGATGTGGATAAATTCGTCGTGCCATTAAGAAATTAGCACACGTTGTGAGAACCTGCATTAATATAAAACCTTCTGTGCAGGTTACGGCCATGTTTTCCTGCGTTATTCGTGGCTGCTTCACTGGTTAACCCCTGAATGCGCGCCAAACCCTAACGTCCTCCACCGTCTTGTGCGAAGTGTTGACATCGCCGTTAAAATGCCGCTCTGCTGAAGGCCATCGGCAATCGAAAAGGAATTTGCTTCCCTTCTCCGGATCTTGAACCACGAATGGAGGAGACGCGGCGGTTCAGAATAGGCTACGCGCTCGCTCCCAAGAAGCAGCAAAGTTTTATCCAGCCCACGCTTGTTAACCTTGCCCGCGAGCGCGGGATCGATCTCGTTCCCATCGACACCGCTTGCCCTCTCTCAGAGCAGGGGCCGTTCGACTGCGTGCTCCACAAGGTCTATGGGGAGGATTGGAAGGCGGAGCTCGAGAATTATGCCGCGCAGAATCCCTCCCTCGCCATCATTGACCAGCCGAGTGCCATCCAGCGTCTCCATAACCGGATCTCAATGCTTCAGGTTGTCTCCGAGCTACGGATCCGTCGGGAGAAGGAAACCTTTGGAATCCCCAGCCAGATTGTCATCTACGACGCCAAGGCTCTCGCTGATTGCAGGGCTTTCGGTGCGCTGCGGTTCCCCATCATCGCGAAACCTCTAGTCGCAGATGGGAGCGCTAAGTCCCATAAGATGTCTCTGGTTTATCACCGCGATTGGCTGTTGAATCTGAAGCCTCCCCTCGTTCTCCAGGAGTTTGTGAACCACGGTGGGGTCATCTTCAAGGTCTATGTTGTGGGAGACTATGTCAAGTGTGTGAAGCGGAAATCTCTTCCGGATGTTCCCTTGGAAAAGTTGGATGGCATTGAAGGATCACTGTCTTTTTCTCAGGTATCTAACATGACGCAGAATAGGATGCAGGAAGACTACTATCAGAGTTTGCATCTGGAGGCTGAAATGCCACCGCAGAGTATGCTGACAGATATTGCCAGAGGGTTGAGGCAGGCATTGAAATTGAATCTTTTCAATTTTGACGTCATAAGGGACTCCAATGCTGCAAACCGTTACTTTGTGATTGACATAAACTATTTCCCTGGCTATGCAAAGATGCCTTCCTACGAGACTGTCTTGACTGATTTCTTTTGGAATGTGGTTAATAAGAGGACGGATAATGATGATGTGGATTCAATTTCGGGAGGCAAGGAGATGGAGAAGAAAGGATGAATACTAATCAAGGCCGACATGCATCTAATCAAAAATTTTTTTTGCAAGAGACTGAAGGATATACTTAGTAGCATTTTGAAGAGAAGATGACTAATACATGCAGCTGGATCTCTTATGCCTGACTGGATAAGTAGTTTGTTTGGTGAAGGTTGTTTCTTCTTATTTGTTACATTTGGTGTCATGGAGAGTGTACATTCTCACTATGACAACCATAGGTATCTATCTTCCTAATTTCTGTGTACCAAGAAGTCTGTGAGGCCTTTGACTTGCATGGCATCTTTAGTTCTTCAATTTTTAGGTTTCATATGTTTCTTCTCATTCGTTACATTTGGTGTTCAATCTTTAAGTTTAATTTCTAAATCCTGTGAACATGCATTTCTGTTTCATATGAACAATAGCTTATTTTGTTTTGTTCTTTTTCCTTTGACACATTTTTAATAGTCAATTTCTTCCTTCAAAGATTTAAAACGTTGGACATGATGAAACCGAACATCTCTGTGTTCAGCACATTTGAAAGTATTATTGGAAATTTTGATCTCATTCTTTCATTTTATGCACGACTTAAGTTTTCCAACCTCGACATCTTGTGTGTGTTGGTAAATCTTTCTAGTAATTGTTATGTGCTGCTTCATGTTAGGTTTATCATCATTCATGCTTTCATCTTCGTAGTTAGCTTGTGTAAAATCACTTCTAATGGATTTTAATTTTCATGAGATGAGTTATTTTCTGAATTTTTTACTGTTGAGAATCATGTTGAATTGAAGAATTATGAGTAAACATAAGGAAAGATGTATAAAAGATAAGGATGCTAAGTATAGATGCACAGTATAAGGAATGAGCAATATTTAATTTGTGTTTTAGAAGATGCTGTTGGATGCCGAATAAGATAATGCAAAAATGTAGCAGTTTATTGCTGCAAACAGAAGTTAGAGGAAACTAAAAGCACTTTGGCCAATAAACAATGATTGAAGCTAGAAAGGTAAAGTTTTGCACGAGAAAACATCTTGATGTGCAAGGCCTGGCCATGTAGATTACAAGATTAAGCATATCAGCCAGCAATTGTGTGGGGATGTGACTTTTGTTTGTAATCAAGAAAGACAGAGAAATTAATGTTAAATCTTGGCTAAGAAATCAGAAATCAAAAAACAGCTGGTAAGTGTGCCAATTGGCTTATATAATAAGTAATTTCCTTATTTGACATTGCTTTTACTTTTAAATAGGTGTTAGGAAACAAAAAAAATTAAAAATGTATCTAATTTAGGTCATGTGGCATTATTCGTCCTCCAAAGAAAAGGACCAATGTTCAAAACTGGGAATATCTATTTCAAAAATGTATTTGATATTGTGATAGACAAAGTGAATAGTTTCTCATGTGACATATAAGTCGTTTAATCATTTCGATATTCTCATTTATCGTCATTGTTCAAGTGAATATTTTATAAATCTCAATTGTTTGAAAATTTTGTAGATTTGTATTGTCTACATAAGGCCAATTTTACAATCTTGTTTCGAGGATAAAACTTTTAATTGCAATGCAATCTCTTGAGAACGTTTATATGATCAATGTTCACATATTTTTAGTTTGCAAATATGGCATTTGTAATTCTCCTCTAATTTTTCTCTTTTTAAGGGTTCTAAATCCTTCATGGACTTTGTTGATGCTACCTTGACCAATAAAATGTTGATTAGTGATATGGGAAAGTTAATCAACCTTTGTTAAATTTTGCTTTATCATCGCTACGATGGCTTCTTTTGCCCTTCTTTGAAAAGCCATGGTATCTCATAAGCTACTGTTGAGAGAACTGCTTCATTAGTAATTTTTTTTTATTTCTCTTCTTCATAGAGTGATCCAAGACTTTGACCTATTAGAATAGAATGACCAAGTATTTTTTTATTCATATTGGTTTCAAGTTTAGTCCAGACAATTTGGAGCTCATTTCTATAATGCAAAGTCTACCTCTCAAGGTCATTTTTGTCCTTCTTGAGTTTAGACTTTTGTCTCCAAATTTTAAAGGGTGGCATTCTTAGGCATCTTGATAAGATGCAACTGGTTCCTAGGACTAGTCGGAATTTTTATAAGCTTTCTTGGCCTATAATATCTCTTCATGTATAACCTTGACTATGTTTTAAAGATGTATTATTGCAAGCAATATGAAAGTGTGAGGATCTTAGCATGCCCTTCATCATGTATTATCCTGATTTTTATGTAAAAAATTATTAATGGTGCAACACCTATTCTTTACCCCATTTTTGAAGGTCTTTCTTTTTCATACTTATTCTTCTTCTCTAGGTTTATAGAATGATCTATATTACTCTGAACAAATGTGGCATTTGGTCTTAATAAATGTCAAATTAAGAGTAAATGTCAAATTCAGAGGCTTTTCTCATTGTGGTCCAACTTTAGAGGAAAGTGAACATATATCTTCCTTGATCTAAGGGCATAGATGTTAGCACTTATGGGAGGAGGAATTTCTTTTAGTATTAAGGCCTCCAAATTGTTTTCCATTCATGAATTACCTATCAATATTGTTAATTATAGAATAAATTATTGTCCAAGACACTCATAGTAGTGAAGTAACTCTCTAGTTCAGCCACATTTTTTATTGGTTCCATCGTTGATTGTTCATCAAGTCAAACATAAACAATATCTTCAATTTGATCCGTTCTAGTTCTTAAATAGAAGAATAAATAGAAGAATTTCAAAGATGGAGGAAGAGAGTAAATCGATAAGTATATTCATTTGTACATTAAATTTTAAATGATTATGCTTCTATTGGTTTTAAAATGAAAATTATAAGTTCTATGCACTTGAGGCACATCTATTATTTGATTCATTATTTGCAATATTTTTTATTGGAAATATTGTATGAATATCTTTTTATTTGAGATTCCTTCAAGATCATTATCTTTTCATATGTTACACAAATGAAAGAATGAAGAATTATGAGACTAAATAAAAATGCAAAAAATTGTCACATAGATTAGTACTATGTCCAGATTTGGTGATGGTCACATGAGCAACCACAATGACACCCAAGATATGTGTATGATACATGTGCCCCTACAAGCCTATGGTAGAACATGTTCTCGAGTAAGAATCTCAAAAGCTACACAAGGAAGATGGTTTGCGAATCATACGTTTCTTTTTGGTTTAACACAGTTCAACAGGAGATGGCTTGAGGTAAGTTGAAGATGGGAGGTGCTAACAGCTTCTATTAGTTCAGCAAGAAGGAGAGAAATTCACTGATGGATATAACAACCTTTCCTTTTCAGATCATATTTCTCCTACTTACCTATAAAAGATTGTGTGGCATCATTTCAGGAGACTACTTGGGATTTGAATCTTTGGTTGTTGACTGTAATTTCCTTTATAACTATTTATTGCAGGTGAAAATTTTCTTCTCCTTTTTCTTCTTTCTACTTAGCATTGTCTTGTAGAATGAGCTTTCAGCTCGGGACTGCAACATTTCTTAGGAAGTAGGATGTTGACATAAATGTTCTACTTTCTCTTGCTTCTATGTGATTTTATGTTCTAATTAATAGATCTCATTTGAACGGGAGATAGCTCAAGGTCAGTTGAAGATGGTATATTATAGCTGCTTCTTTCAGTTCAACAAGGAGGAAAGTCCTTTACTGATGGTTACAACTATCTTGTTAGCTGTTTTGTCTCATTTTCCATCATCCTAATAATCCGTTAAGGGGTTGCTTAGCATTGTTTCATGGGATTGCTCGTAGGAATTTAATACTTCAGATCTGGGATTGTAATTTCCTTTCCCACTTCACTTCAGGGAAAATGTTCTTCAGTTCTGGGCTGGAACATTTCGCTAGGATGAGGAAGATCAACAATCTATGTTTCTACTTAATCGTGCTTCTTCCTTGTGATTTTTCATTTACAAGTAGTGCATCTTGGTTTTGATGAGCACTTATTACTCTATCAGGTGAACTTTATATGTTTTCTGAATACACACTAATGGGTGGGCAAAGGCCAGAAACAAGAATTGTGCAATTTTCTTTATTGAACTTGGAGTGTATGCAGGATGCAACATGTTTTGTTTCTATTGAGAAAAATTGTATCAAGTCGCCTTGAGTTGAGAGCATTACACATACGATAACTTTGGAAATAAAATCATAAAAATCGGGAGATGCAAGTTGTCGGGTCAGGGAGATGCATTGCATGTAAGCTGGTGAGTATGGAGGATAACATGATGTCATTCTCCACTCCAGCTTGCATCTACGAACATGCCTCGTCCTTTTGTTTTTCTTTTAATTCAGAAATGATTGGAAAGGGCAAGAGCATCCATACTCCAAGCATGAATTAAAATAAAATTTGGAATGGATGCAGCATAAATTTACCTAATGATATGGGTGTCAGAACTTTAATTTGGATATATGGTATATATATGAAGAATCCATCTTCATAAACGGGCATTCTTTCTTTGGAAGGGATGCATTGGATAAGTCCAACTCGAATTACTTTTTTCATTCTATTACACTGTTTAAGTTGGCATGAAATTACTAGTAAGCCTCTGTTGGTTATTAGTTTTAGCTGCATTTCACAATGTTTTCTTTTGCTACGCTATTTAAGTTTTTTTTTTTTTTTTTGATATCGTGATGAGAGCATTCTTTTTTGAACATACTGGTCAATGATAAATCCATGTTCTTACATCAATTGTTCATGCTACTCCACTGTTTGATTGGCATGAAATTGCGGCAAACCATTGTCCTGTGAATTAATTCTAGGCTTAGCTTCATTTTATATTGTTTACTGTTGTAAGACTGCTTTTGCTATTGTGAGATAGATAAACCTGAATCTCATTACTAGCTTATTCACCCACGAGTATTAAGAGTGTGCACTCACTAGTAGAGAACAGATCAAAGTTAAGATAATGATGAGTCAGAAAGGTAAGAAAATGTTTGTGTTCATTACTAAACGGAAGCTTAGCCTGTTTTATTCTTTTGTCCCTTCATGCTTAATAGATTGATGTGCTGTAGATGTACTTCTATGTTTGTTTCATTTATGTAAACTCCATTCTGCACTACCTTTTGTTTTTTTGGAGTGATAAACGCTACTTGTCAACCTCTATTTACCAAGTTGATTTAACAACTAAACTATTAAGTGGTATGCATCCACTTTCTACCACCATTCCATTAACCTGCTTGATGTTGCTTAACTTTTTTGAGTTCAGTAAACTTTATATGTTTCTTGAGGAACCCCTTCAATTTTTCCTTTTTTTTTTTGGTATATATAATTTAGATTTGTTTACGTTTTTTAATCATTTTGCAGCCTGTTTTTTGAAAAATTTCCTTTGTAGTTTACCTTTCTATAGATGGCATTTCAAGTTTTTTTTTTTCCTAATCATCTGGAGTTCTTTCTGTGTTTTATATGTGGAAATTAGTTTTGTTACTGTTTAGATAATATATTCCATCGTTTTTGTCGAAAGTGCTTTTGTGAACTGATAACCGAATAAACTGCCTTTTTCTTGTAGACTTCGTTTGGCATTCCTTTTCTCAAGGCAAGAATCTTAGTTATGTCATGAAAGCTTGATTGCAGATCATGACTAGGGCAACATATGTCCAAATTCTAATAATGTTTGGTAGCTATTGGCTAGCTTTAGGCTATTAGCAGACTGAAATTTATGCGTGAGGGCTGTAATGAGAACGACCTCTTTTGGAACTCCACTGTTTTGCATTTATACACCAAGTGATGCAAATAATTGCGAACCTTTTTGGCTGAATGGTAGCACATTATCTGAGGGTTGGCAAGTTGGTTGTTCATACTGTGGCCCATGGCTTACCTACTAAACAAGATGACAAGTTATTGTTTCTTGGGAGGTAGGATTAACAGTCTAGAAAAACTTAGAAAGATGGACCTCATGCCTTTTCCCATGAAAGTTCAGCGAGGAAGATTGTTAATTTGAATGCAATTGTCATTAAGGAAAGCCTTGTTTTGATGTTGTTAACATTATATAGATATCAATTTTATCCACATGTGAAGTCGGAAAATGTGATATGAAGATTTTATCAATATGTACATTTTAGCGTTTAGGATGCATGAGGACAGTAATGTGCTTTAATGCAATAGTAGTTTTATTATTCTTTAATATGGCTGTTGTCTTGTGTATTACTTCCCATTGTTCAAAGTGATTGCTTGAACTAGTTTTTTTGGTCTTGTCAATATTTGTTTGCGTATAAGGAGACAGGAATGTCTCAAATCATTTAGGTCTTTCAGATGCTGTCAATAGCTTCCAGTTTAAGGAATTACCTAATTGATAACCAACTTGATGACTTTTGTTTCATAGGTGATCAGGGAAGCAATGAAAACCCGAAGGATATGCCATATAAGGCAATTGAATAATATAATTTGTAAATTCCTTTGATTTTAACTGTGAAAATATTACAATTTATTCACTGAAATATTAAGTCTCTCACCTTTCAGTTTTCAGAGATGGCGTAGAAGAAGACATGCATATCTTAGTCTTTTATTTTATGCCTTTATCTGTAGCGTGTTTGATTAAGGAAGGTTTTTGGTTGTACACTATAACCCTTAATTGCACTCCTAAAATATTTGACAATTGTGTTCTAAAAAATAGCTAATTAGGGATTTTGGCCCTCGTGAAAAAAAGAAAAAAAATCCAAAACGTTCAAACAATCCCTACGCCGATGTTATTTTATATTCGTTCTTAAATAGTTGCTTAAAATAGTTTTTAACGAATGCATAAACTGTAAGGTAGGGCCCTGATGTGGGCCGAGCTCAACACATAGTTTTTGTTTGCTTAAAGCAAGATGGCTGAAGCACAAAAAAGGTAGTTTTTAGTCTTTAACTGTACTTGGATACAAAACAAATTCAACATCCTAGCCTAAAAGTAATGAAATGGAACACTGTTGCTCATAATTCTACATCAAGTTTTTATCCATTTGAATAATTCTCTATTGCAGGACACATCCAACACTTTTGTTCCTCACCTTCTCTTCTCAAAGTATTACTTCTACCTGAGTTGCCTGCAGGTGATTAAAATGCATTGCAATACTTACATCAGAATCCACACTCTAAGATATCTTTCCAGCACAGATCAGTTCCATCCTCGTCAACTAAATGCATTGCATCCCAGGCATCCGATGGATTCATGCTCGACAAACAATTGTCGGCAAAAGATGCATTAGCCGAAGCATGTTCCGGTGAGGAAGAAACCAATGGAGGAGTTGAACAATTATCTGCTTCTCCGTTGCGGCTGTCACCAGAGGACAGTACTCTGCTAAAATTTTCCATGGCTTCGATCGATTCCTTGCGAACCCGATGGTTGTTGTCGGTCGGCAAAATGCCAAAAGCTGATGTTGCTGAGCTCAAAGGAGGCGAAACACGAGCAGGGCATTCAAGCTGGATGAGGTTGGCGGACGCAGGGAAGTTTGGAGGAGAAGCAAATGGTGAACCCAAAATGCTGCAGAAGCTGCTGCTGGGAGAAGTCAGGACTTGCAGAAGTACCTGCAGGATTTGCATTCTGGCAAATTGAGCAACATCTGTCTGGAGCTGAAGAGCCTGATCCCATGAGCTTGCCAGGTTGCTGCTGTTGGTGCTTCCGAGATGGTTCGGAAGGCTGGCAATGAGCTCGAGATCGGGTCGTCGACGGTGGGTGATCGGGTCGATGCCCATCCTCATGAGCTTCTTCTTTAGGTGGGTGTTCCAGTAGTTTTTGATCTCGTTGTCAGTTCTTCCAGGCAATTGGGTTGCTATTGAAGACCATCTTGCATCATTTATTAGAGATTAAAGATTAAGAATTAGAAACTAGGTATTCAATATGATATGATGAGAGGTAAGTGAGTACTTGTTGCCAAGGATGGAGTGGAGATGGATGATGAGCTGCTCCTCATGGTCATCGAACTTTCCACGCTTGATGTCGGGTCGGAGATAGTTTGTCCAACGGAGTCTGCAGCTCTTACCGCAGCGGTTAAGACCAGCTTTCATGGGGAGAAGCCTCCAGCTTCCATGGCCATGCTTTTGAATGTATTCAACAAGCTTCTCATCCTCCTCAGTTGTCCATGGCCCTTTCTTCACACCAGCTTCATCACAGCAAGGAGACCTACCCATGTCGTAATGCTGGGAGATGATCAACTGCAAATAGAATCAGAGCAAGTTTAATGCATGACTATCAAGTTTTTAAAAACTATATATGAGTCCTTGTTTGCACTTACTGCTCAGCTTGATGGAAGAGAAAGAAGGGTTAACAACCGTTTGGGAAGATGATTAGCTTTTATAGAGAAAGGGTTCTCTCTATGAACTAGAAGTGCAGTTTTGATTAGGACGTAGTACGCTTTGACTTCATGCAATTTTTTAGTTCTTTCTTTCGGAAACCCAATTCTTTTTGTTTTATTGTTGCTGTCGATAGCAAGGGTTACTTTGGTGTATTATTTCTCATTGCTTATTTATTTTTTATTTATTTTATTTTTTTTGCTTTAAAAGTACGAAGATGAAGAAACTCATTAATATTTATTTTTAATATTTTTTTTTATTGTAAGAAACATTACAATTTATGGTTTTTTTGTTTTTTTTTTTTTTTGTGGAATGATAAATACGTGGGCTTTCAAACAATAATTCAGTGGAATGACGGTTGCGCAAGAAAATGGAGGGAGGTTTAGGTTAACGCAATGACACGTGGCACCAGTTGATGCACAGCTGAGTTTTGTGGGGGTTAAAATAGACAAATCACAAATATATCATGTGTAACGTGTGATTTTGGATTAGGATTATGCCCCTTTTTTTAAAATTTGCTTCAAAGTGAATATGACATGTTTATACATATGTAATTCAAAATTATGTTTTAGAAAATTTTTATTATTTAAAAAATTATTTTATAAAAATAATTTTATTTTTTATTTATATTTTAAAAAATGAGATAGAAGATGAAAAGAAAAAAAAAGAATAAAATAGAGAATAGAAAATAAAGAGAGAAGTGAAAGATTAAAGATGAAAACAAGAGAACAAAAACTTCGAGCAATACAAATGGTTTGAAAATTGATCATGAGATAAAGTAGGCCAACTGTAATAGTGATGGATAGAATTATAGAGCTTTACATATTTTATGTCAAATACAGTATATAAGCAAATGATGAGAGCTATTATAACATTCCAAATATAAATTGGATAAATAAGGCTAACAAATTTTTATTTTTATTTTGAGTTAAGTAGAAATTAGTTTTACTCAATAAATTCTTGGTAAATGATCACAATAATTAATATATAAAAAGAGTTACAAGATGAGGAAGATCAACATCAAATATAAGTGAATAAAATGTAAGGAATTCAATGATAGCAAATTTGTTAGCATTTGACATGATTTGGTCATAGAATACAGTGTCTTAACATCTTAAGAGAACTATTAAAAATATTAAACAAAGCAAAAAATTATGAAAATTGCATAAAAAAAGAATTCAAGAAATAATTAATTAAAAAAATCAATTAACTTTGTAGGTCTTGAGGAATGAATAATGTAAAGAATACATGTCCTTATAAAGTTTTAATCAAACAATAATTAATCTTTTAATAATTAAATTCTTAATTAATCTCTTAGAAACTATTCATCCATAAAGATGAGGGTGAGACTAGGGAGTAAGGAATCACAATTGGGGGCTTCTCCAGTTCGAAGAAATTAAAAGGGAATCGTTGTGAAATGCTAAGAGGAAAAATGATTTATTTTCTCAAAGGGATTCTTAAAAAATTCACTCAAGAAGCTTAGATACATTTTCTCTACAAAAAAGAAAAAAAAAAGAAAGTCTTAACATATTAACTATGAGAATCAGACTTGACTTCAAATACTCTGTTAACTATTAGGATCATAACAAAGGCATTCTTTTAAAAGATGAAACACCATTTTTTATGTTCAAGGAACTTCTAAAATATTATTTCATCTCTTTGTTTTCATAATTTAGTGTCTCATGCATTCTTCCAACTTCCCACCCCTCTCCCTTACTAACCTTTTTTTTAATTATTTTCTCATCCTCCCTCATTTATAAAAATTTGTAAATTTGAAGGACATTCTCAAGAAAATAATAAAACTTTTTTTATCATCCTAGATGGCTCTAGATTTTTCATTATTTGGGACATATCATCCTTTTTGTTAATTATATTTTATTTTTTGTCCTTTATATGAGATTCCACTTAGGACTCTCTCAAGAGAGAATATCCATTCCTTTCTCTACTTGGCACAAGTCTTTACCATTTTTTGACCACATGTGAGCCTTGCACACATGTGCAACCAAAGACTGTCCTTAAGTAAGGGTAGCTAAAAGTTTGTCAAATGGCATCTAATTGTTGAGTAGATTTCAATGTTTTAATTATATTATAACTATATGTGTGTATATCTGATGTTGTATGATGCATCATTATGTCGAGAACATTTGAAGTATTGGCATTCAACATAGTAGCTTCTTTAAGAGAGTAAAAGGGACTTGTCTAATTAATTCTCATAGACTATTAATTTAATATAGTTTAAATTAGAGAGGTTTTATATGGTTCTCTTTATTTATTTATAGGTTAATATGATAAATATTAAAAACCATCATTTAAAAATATATTTTTCCTTTGTAATTAAAATAGTATCTTTTATTAATTTGAAAAACCATGATCCATATAAATAGTTAAAATATTTTCTTAATATTTACATCTCATTTCTTAATTTGAAAAGAATACATATTTATAAAACATTTTCCTAAGTACTCATTTAGAAGAAATTTTATCTTAAAACAAAAAAACATCATATATTTGAAAACCATATTTTCATCAAATTGGCATAACATAAATTAATTGTTAATATCATAATATCCCTTTTTATGTCACTAAAAATAAAATAAAAATAATAATATAATTCAAAATAAATTAATTGATGTAGTAAGTTAATCTTATCATTTAAACTTAATGCATGATTTCTATAAAATAAAATTATAAATCAATACATCATACTTCACTAAATTCTCTTATGAAGTTTCATGTGATACATTGTTATCACATATAATTATTAATACTAAAAAAAAGTTGAGTCATCAACACGTGTTCAATAGAGAACTACTTATACAAGTAAATCATTATATAGTTGGGTCATACCATAAGTTAAATCCAATTTGCATCACATATCCATAAGGATAATGTATAAAATATGTGATAATGAAATAATAATACTTATTCAATTAAGAATCCCTTCTAATTTTTTTTATATTATTCTCCTTATTAGGTCCATTTACCCTTTTTAATTTAATATGATTTTAAGATTGCATCATTATATTGAGATTTGTAGGTAAATGTTTCTCACAATTGGGACTATACCCTTTCAAAACCTTTCATCTTCATTTACACCCAAATTATATCATTCCAAAACTTTTCTTATTCAAGTTACATATTTCATGAGTTTTTTGTTTATCCAAAATCTTTATGAACATAGACACTCTTTCATAGTGATGATCTAACTTATTTTCAATCCTTTTTTTTTTTTGTAATTTTACCACTTCTTATAATTTAATTAACAATTTTTTTTCAAAAATTATTCTTTATTCCATGCATCATATAATAGTAAAATTGTACTAATACCTATGTATTATATAAATTAAACAAGAATAAATCAAAATAACATATAATAATTACAAACATAACATGCAAATTAACATTCATATCAAATCATTAAACATCTCCAAACTATGTTTTTGTAATCTCATTAAATCTTACTCCTAAGGCTTTTACTTTTTAAGCATCAAGAAAATACATCATAATGTTTATAGTCATGTATCTAAAAATTCAATATCATGGTCACACTTAGAGTTGCACTTGTTACGAGTAAAGCTTTTCACAAGTCATCAAACTCAAGGCTTTCTTCACTCAATTTATCTTGCTAAATTGGCCAAATTGAAAAATCCTAAATTTAGTTTTTGTGAAAGCTCAACCACACAATTTTCTTAAAGTTTAACACAAAAATTAAGATTTTCTCTCAAAATTTTTATCTAATACTAAAAACCTCATTCTAAGCTCAAAGCCCCTTTTTATAGCGAGAGATATTACAAACCAACTATGATATGCTTACGCATTAAGATTTTGTAAGATGATGAGATGTTAGACTGATATATGATAAAATGAGATCCTATGAAACTAGGATAATTTTCATCTAAGAAAAACATTATCCTTTATCATGAGAATGTAAAAAAAAAATATGAGAAACATAAGAATAAAAAAATAAAAAATAACAAAAACATATCAAACAATAGATCATTATGATATGAAATAAATATAATATATATATATATATATATATATATATATATATATATATATATATATATATATATATATATATATATATATATTCTTTATTTATTTCATATTATAATGATTTATTGCAAATGAAATATGGAAATGTTTATGTTCTTTTACATACCTTTTCATAATCACATGTTTTTTTTATATGATTACTTCACATATGCAATATTTTTATTATATTAGTTTTAATATTACGAGTTATTTTATTGTTGTATTTCATTTTGTATTACTACTTGTAAATAACAATTTAGTTGTTGAGCTTTATAAGTTCATTGCATATTTACTTTATATTACATGACATGCTATAAATGTATCAAGACAAAAAGAATAGAGTAATATTTGTGATGAGTTTTTGAGAGTGTGAAGTGGTGACGTTTGATAAGATGTTCATGTATACACTATATCATTTAAAGTTGTATATGGGATGTTTTTACTCATTAATATGCTTGTGCAAAAAAATGTTATCAATGTTTAATACCAAGATATGTTTTTTATTATAAAATTAGTTTTAAATTATGTTTTATCATCATCCTCGTCTAAATTGATTGAAAATATCATTTATATTATTGTCAACTCTAATTTATCCCAATATTTATAATATTATGTATTACTGGATAAGAAGAATATGTAACACATGACACCTAGACTCTAGGTTGAGAATCAAAAGGAACCTCAATTAGATGAGAGCGAGAGGGTTCCACACCATAAGGCAATGGTGGAGTGCTAATGCGATGAAGTTTTGAGAGGATATATAGTAGATGTGAGATTTTTTGGTTTATGGTAAGAAGGACCTTGAGGGTTGCTTTATTAAATGAAGAGAAGTTCAATGGGTCTCTTAGTAGAGTAATTAACTTAGCTTTGATTACTCTACTATTAACATAGGAAGGGTAAAAAGGACCTTCATGAAGTACTCTAACTGTTTAAATAGATAAAGAAGATTATTGTAAGATGAAGGAGACGCTTAGAAGGCCAGTGATGGTTTACCCCTTGACCATGGAAATTGAGAGGCTTTCTTTTAGGAAACATCGTTGAACCCTCTTTTTCAATTTTAGTTTGCTTGTTTTTTTCTACAAACAACATCAAAAATAATGTTGCAAATTAATAAGTCAAAGATAGTTAAGGAGAGAAAAACAAAGTAAAAGTGGATCTTATGATCAACCTTTGCTCAACTAGACCTAGAGGGTGCACTTATAGCTAACTATTTGAAGGACATGTCTTTCTCTTCCCTTGGGACATTAGAGCTACTTATGTGAAAATAGCTTAATTGTTTGTGCATATAGAAAGAGTTACCCCATTTCTATAAATGTTATCATAGTTTCATTGATCATGACTTAACTTCTCAAGATGTACATGCTAATGGGGAGTTCCTATCTTATTAATAACTCAATGGATCACCTTAATGATTGTTTATTAATCTTGAATAAAATGTGTAAGGGCTTGAAGGAGATTTCTTGAGTGATCAACTTTGAATGATTTGAACTCATACATTTTGACCCCAATAGTTAGGTCTAAAATGCTTATGTTTTGAGTCTTCAATCTTGAACATCGGGGTCCTAAGATTCTGCTCTCATGTATCTTATCATCGATGCTTGCCAAGTTATTTTTTTTATCAATGACTGAGATTAAATTAACAAGTTCTTATATCTTTAACAATCCTTCCTTTTCTACACCAAGGGCATAGTAAGAATTACTATCAACATCTAGCTCTTATCAATAGTCATGAAGTTTGCTAGTCCCAACATCTAGTAGACACTCGAAGCACTTTCTCTCTCTCTCTCTCTCTCTCTCTCTCTCTCTCTCTCTCTCTCTCTCTCTCTCTCTCTCTCTCTCTCTCTCTCTCTTCTTTTCCTAAAAAGAATCCGACAATTCAAAAGAAAATTGTACTATTATACTCCATAGAAAACAATAGAAAGGCCTTGATTTTTTACTATTATATTATTATCTACATAGAAAGGTCTTGATTTTTTTCTCAATTAAGACTTTCTACATCACCAATAATTTTTATTTTTTATTTTCAATTTTTCCTCCATTTTAACAAGATTCCACCAAAACCTTATTCACAAAATAAATTCTCTATCCTTTTCCTTTCCCTTGTGTAGACGGCATAGATCCCCAACAATCTTGTCCCACATGTGAGGCTTACATCCATACATTTAAGTAGGTACTGTGCAAAAATGTAGTACATTATACTTAGTTTAAGATGTGGCTTGAGGACACATGGAATAGTACAAAAGGTATGTTTTATAATGTGGAAGACGAGAGAATATTGAGAAGGAGAAACGTGTAGGGTTTTGGAGCAGGTAAGTTTAGATTTTTCTTGCAGCTTAACTGTTATTATATTCGAATCTTTATGAAGAGATTGGTACAAATTTGTGTCCAATTGTCTAATCTCTTCATGCCTTTGGAATCCTTTTGATTGAGTTCTTTGGTTGAAAACAAGAACTATGCAAATTTATTATTGAAAAATACTTATAAGTGAACAAATTATGTTTATTAGTGAAAATGTTATTCATTCCCTCTTTTTTTTTTATGAAAAATGTTCATATCTTAATAAATTATTAATTGGACTATTTTATTTATCTCAAAAATTGAACTTGGGTGAGCCAAAACAAGAAACAAACCACTCTATATTCCATTATAGTTCACTTCATCTCAAGTTGTTAGGTGATATCTCAAACATGAAATCACCAAAAAATGATGAATAATGTCAAATCGAAAAAAGAAAAATAATTTTAAATTTATATGTCAAATCATCATTTTAAAATTTAAGATATTTTTAAAGACAATCTAATTTGATTGATATGGAACAACCAAAAAGAAACAATAAAAATAGCTAAGTTATGACATGTTTAATGTAGCTTTCAAAAATATCAGAAAAGAGCTTTTAGAAGCTTCAACAAATGGACACTAAATCACAATTATTTAATGTTCAAGTATTATATAAGAACAAAGAAACACTCCATCAAAAACCTTTTAAAAGAAACTAATTTGTTGAATAAACTTAAATTATGGAGTATTTTGGGTAATAAACCAAATGTGAATAATGCCTTTGTACATTTGTGCACAAGCTAAAATCTACTTGGTGACACTTCATGAATGAAGAGAATTAAATTAAAGAAGAGCTTAAAAAATATGAAATGATGTTTAATTAATTAACAAAATTATTTATATTGTAGAATCAATCAAGAACATGCCTTTGATATTTAATTTATCTTTAAGAACAAGTGAATTAGAAATATTTAAAATTCCAAGAGATGATGACTTGGATGGAAGTTTCCACGTTGATTTCATAAAGTGGGATGCATGGCTCATTAAACACGTGATATTTTGGTATGTCATCTTTGTTAGAGAATTTATTAGTTTGGATTTCCTTTAGATTATATCCCTCTAGTTTTTAAAATACTTAGTTTAGTTCTTTTAGTTTGAACATAGCAACTATTAAATCTTTTCATTATCAGTATACTAATCAGATGATAAATATACTTATTACCCTCTATTATATAACAACAACTAGGACCCTCTCTGAGGTTTTAAAATTTCTCTCATCATTACACATTATATGTAATCTATTTTGCCAAAGGGCATAATATTGTCATTGATCCAGGTTCATCAAGTAATGATTTTTCCTTGGCATGCATAACCCCACCACTTTGAGTTGCCTTTACCAATTAAATTACATCAACGATTGAATATCCATCAATGGAAAATTCTTATTATAGTTACTAAATGTTGAATCATCCTCTCCCCTTGAATCTCCCTCACAAGTTGTGAAACCTTAGCACCAATAATAAACAAGGGATAAGACACTTAAAAAGAAAATTTAGCAAAAAGGCAATTTAGACATTATAATTTTAGATATCAATAAATTTATGACCTAATAAAAAAGGGTTAACTTCAACCATTTTTTGTTAATAAAAGGGCATAGTTGGTATTACATTCAAATTAAAGGATCAAAAAAAATATTTGGAAATGAAAAGGGCATATTACCATATGACACAAACTAGAGGGACCTACTTGAAATTATCCCTTTTTTTACCATTTTATTCCACTCTTTCGCAAAGGAGAAATTCAATGTTATCTATTCAAATATCGATTGCTATATGCTTAATATTTTCAAATCTTTAAGAGTTACTCTTCATGAGTTTATCGTTAAACAATATTGTTGTAGAAATCACACCATATTAACTCCACCAATATGTCGACTCTATTATACCACAATGAATTTTTCACTCTATCGCATCACATAGATTCTACCATCCTTATTAATTCTATTACATCATGGCCTTAATTGAACCATATTTGTTTCTAAAACTACTTATTAAGGGAAATTTTATCATGTCAACTTATGTTGGTCCTAATGTATACTTATATAAATGTCCAATATATGAAAAACTTAAAGCTCATTATTACTTTTAAATTAATAAGTTAAAATTTGAAACTAAATTAAATCTCATTGCTACTCAACAAGCTCTTCCTTAATTGAGTATCTCATATTCGACTAATCAATATTCTCTCGAATATACCTATGCTTTATCCTATGCAATGGAGTATAATAGCAAATTCATCCAAACATTTTTGTCTCTCTAAGACACAAGTTTATTTTTCACAAGCCATCATTCATTAACATAAAATATTATCACTCCCACTACATCTCTTAAATAAATTGTGGTCCTATGCTAATTCCTCGAATAGACATTAAAGAGTACTTCTATTCTTTTATTCAAACCTAATGTGCTTAAATCACAAATTTTTAATTATTTTTTTGAATTTGGGACATCATTGCTTAAAAGATTGTATTTGTTCATAAATTGACTAATTTAACTTGGAAATGATATGTTCATAGCCTATTTGCAAGAATCTTTTAGTTTATTCATAAAACCCACACAAAGATTTCTATTCAAGAACAAAATCTTAACATTCAAATAATTGATTCCAACCCACCAAAGTGTATAACCAAAGCCATAATTACACGTAATGAGTCCTTATATATTAGAGAAAAAACTTCATTGCAAAGAATAACCTCAATTGAGCAAATCATCTCACTAAAAAATGAGTCTTGTGTATCTCAATGTTATTCTTAAAAATTCCTTTTGTTTGTGAAAACCCATTTATTTGATTCAATGAGATAACTCCACAAAATCCCAATGCATATTTTAGTATATTAATTACATCTCTTAAATCATGTTGTCATGTAGAATTAATGCAATACCACTATTTATGACTTCATAATAACTAAAAGAATATATCATATATATACTCATAATAATATGCTATATAATCACCAAGGACAACTTTGTTGTGTTCAGAAAACTTCCTTAATCTTATTTGTTGTTCATAAAAAATCTGAACTCATTTTCAAAACCTCTTTTTAAGCATTTTATCTAAATTCATAAATCATTTCTAAATAGATGGCAAACCTATGAGAATAGGTTCAACATCTTATTGGAATGGTACTCCATTTAGAGTTTGTATTTTAATAGTGACATACTATTATCTAAAAGTGGAATCATTATCATAAACATTTCTATTAGTACTTCTTGTGGAGGATTGGGATCATGGTTTCTCTTAAAATCAATAAATTAAAGTTCATCTCTCCAATTAGTTGATCAATGAATAAGTGTAGTTCTAGTTTCTATAATATCTAATGAATGTGGTGGACAATTAAACTTTTGCCATCTAGAATTTTCTGGGCAATAAATAAAATAACCTGATATAGTTTTAGGGTTAAGTTTTTTGTTTGTGGACTATGCATTCTTGTTTTAACCTACAATTCCAAGTATTCAAAAGAATGACAAGGTTTCCTACAGCTCATACCCATAAAGCTATTTTAAAGAAAGGATAAAATTACTGATCATGCTTTCAAGCATACTAATTAATGTGCATTTCCTTCTTTGAGCTACATCTTCTTGAAAATTGGTGTAAACATTACAATACAATACCACACTATGTAAACTGAAAATTGGTGTAAACATTTAGTCTCAGTTTGCCCAACAAAACATTCTTTACCCACATTTGATTTAATCACTTGTCATTTTTTCGACTTGATTTTCTACTTCAGCTTTTCAAGTCTTGAAGAACTCAATGAACTCAAATCCCTTTTCTTAAGATATCCAAAAACAAAGTGATTATCCATTTTATTCTTTTACTATTAGAATATACATTGATTTACATTTAATCACAAGTTATAGTATTGATTTACAAAGCGATAATCCTTCTCCATTTGTTAAGTTTTTAAATTTATCGATATCCATGTATTTCTACATTATACGTAACTTGGGCCATTAAGATATTACTCTCTTAACAAGTCAATAGTTCACCATGGTAGAGTAAAAATCCATAATGGAGTGAATCTTGCAATTTCACCACACAAATTAATAAGTTCTTGATGTACATAAACTTGATGGGTTAAAATGGCCTGTAGAAAGAAAAAATGGATTCACTATAAATAAAGTCTTATATATGAAGATTGTTAGGTACAACAAATTATTACAGATTGAATATTCAACAAAGTGTTAAAATACAAATTGATGACTCTTATACACCATCTTAAATTACATATTAATGGGTTTCATTTTGTTGTGTATTCCCCTAAGCATTAATGTTTTAAAAAAATACTTTGTAATTAAAATTTTGTAGATCATATCAAATTCATATGCATATAATTTAATATAGTAGACAACATACACATATGCCATATAATCATCAGATTCAAGAAACTAAGCATCAAAAGTTAAAGCTAATAAATCATGAAATCAAATACCCAAATTAAAAATTGCACAACATGGAATATTCTAACAAAGACATTCTATAGAAACTTGTACTTTGGAACAAATTAACTAAGAAAATGGCACAAGTGACAATGACAGGAGTCGATTACCCATGATTTCTTAAACTAGAAGATCTCTATCTTAGCAATTTTTAATTGAAGTTGTTTGTCAAAACTGTTTTGCTACAAGAAATCCAACAAAAGAAGCTTCAAGACACAAACAATGCAGTTTCCTGCAAGAAAAAATTGTCACTGAGAATCTGTTTGGTGAAGATTTTTTGGTTGAAAAATGGTTTTCAAAATGCTAATAGTAAAGGATGTTTTTGGAAAGCTCGGGCCACTGTATGGCATTGAGCCCTTACTTTTACAAGCTTAAATTGCAAATTCATAAATACATGTAATGTTACTTAAAATATTGTCAAATTAAAAATACAAATCCTCTTGATGATATTGAACTACACCAACATAATACCAAACCAAATATCCTCTAAGAGCATTGTGGTTATAGGAATTTGCTAGGATCATCTTTCAAGTTTCAGCCTACTTTTAACAACGAACTGTTCTAGCTTTTTGATCATTATTAGCTGATTCAATTCAAGATAACAGAGGAAGGTTATCAAACCTTGGTTTCAGTATGAGGTGGATGATGACCATATGGATGCTTTCACCATTGCCTTCACTGTTCCTGTCATATCACCAAAGCAGTTGTCAATCAGTTTAGGAAAAATAAACTCAATAAGCCAGCTTCATATACATACATAAAGAAAGCTTTGTTATATAAATGTGCTTCTAGTACTAGAATCAACTAAATAGCATGCTCTAGCCTAAGATAATAGAAAAAGCTATTGCATTGTAAGGTATAAATAAATTCCATCTCAGTGTATCTTCATGATGTGTACATGGATAATGACCATTCTTCTTGCAAATACTTTCACATATTTAATAGGATACCAATTCAACATACTATTTTTCACATCCAAAGGGGGGGCCATATGCCAGCGTAAGGGTAGACAATTGGAATATATATATATATATATATATATATATATATATATATATATATATATATATATATATATATATATATATATATATATATATGTATGTATATGTATGCATATATATTTCAAAAACAAAAGGACTTTCAATTAATAACCAGCCTCCTTAAAATGGCTCTTTTATACACAAGTTTGTCGAAAACAACATCCCCATTCTCTTTAGAAATAATATTACACACACTTAAAGCTAAAAGGATCACCAAAATAACGTTTGATAGTATTACAACAGTTATATTTCCAAGTCAAGTATAAATATATGTACTGATGCTTAAATTAGATACAGTGATGTTGGCATTTCAAATAAGTTTCTTTTCGTCAAAGGAGCTTTTCATAGAATGCAGGACGACCAATTCTCATCCTTGTATTGGCAGCAATCCATGGGGATGAAACTTGCATTTAGAAAGTTCTATTTTTTATTTGCAAAAGGTTCCAGGTGCCAATAATCTTCATTTTCGCCTAGGAAAGCAGTCCCCCCAATAGAAAGTTAAACAGTTTGGAAGACTGAATTTTCAGCACTGACAATTCTTTTGTTTTGTGTAAGACTTTGGTTTTCTGTGCATTTCGACCATCTCGAGCTCTTGTCATCACGATTCCACAGCTTGGCGGTCAGCATTCTTAATTGGCCCCTAAAGTATGCAGCAATTGCAGCTATAGCCTCCCTGAGAAGTGTGGGCAATAAGAATAAGGTCAGTGAGTCACTTAACAACCATCCATAAAAGAGAAGTACAATTGCATGGGGTGTGCCATCAAGGAGGAAACAAAATAAAAGTTGCAAAATAGTTTTTGCATGAGATATGGATTCAAATTAATTTTTTCAAAACATAAGTATGGGTATAATACAGGGATACAGATATGATATGCAACAGATATAATGATTCAACATGTATCAAAACAAAAGAACTGATATTTTGGGTTACAACAATTAAATATGAAAAAAATAAATAAACATATGTATGTTAAATGAAAAAAATTATTATATATAAAAGAAACATTTCTCTCCTTTGTCAATTGGACAGATTCAGATTATTCCATTTTAATTAAGATCACATCCCTATAATTTAAAGATATAACAAGTCTTCATTAATGCAAGTATAAAATTCAAAATTTAAAAACTATTCTAATATAATTATTATAATATAAAATATTATAATTTATTTATCTTTGATTTAAAAAGTAAGCCAAACAATAAGATAGTTTGACACTTTTAATCTTGATTTCATAAGAATCTCATAACCAGTAATATAGAAATCTGTTTCTTCATTTTCTTCTTTTCCTTCTCCCTTATAAATGATCTACTTTTTTAGACATGCTATGGCGCATATCATTCACTATATTAAAACATATCTAATGGTGTCTAATAAATATCAATTAAATACTGGAGAGTAATGGAAATATTGGCCCATTTGAAACATTTTTTAAATCTGATATGCTACTTCACACATTAAATACATAACAAAAAATTATCAAAGAATATCATCATAACATATATATCCAATATGGGTACAAAATTAAATATTGTTATTTCATAGCTTCTAAATTAAATTTACCAAAGGTAGCCTGATGCTATGAAAGCTCTCATACATATAAAGGCTAGGTAGGATTGTGATGCAGAACAGGATGTGCTAGACACATTAGTTTGGATGATACTTGAGATAGTGTTTTTGCTATGATAATAGATTTCTCTCCATTTCCTTTTTGATGTCTTTCTTCAAATAAGAAGAATGTTTAGGAATAACATTGCCTCCTGATTTTTTCTTTAGTCTCCCTTCAATTATCGTTCTATTTCTTTCTTAGAGTAATTTATCATGTTCTAAGAATATTTTGATTAGAATTTTATCAACACAATTTTCTATTCCCTTTCACGATTTTCATAAACACTTAATAATAAACTAAGACAAGTATCATCATAAATCACAAATAAACCAAAATGAATCATCATAAAAAATAAACCATATTAAATGTCATGCAAACAAGTTCATGTCCCACTTATTCTATTCTGCACCAAATCAAACCCAAAAACTCTACTGTCTAATCTTACTGTCATGCTTGGCAATAAACCATTATAATCTACAACTTCAAAGCCATATAGCATATACAATTACAAGATTTACCCTAGTAATCATATATTTAAGAAAGTCAACTTACATTGGAGAACATGGAGACCGGCCTCCATTTACATAGTACACAAATAGGAAAGAGTCATAATGCTGCCCATTAATATAATAGAACTTCGGCAACCTTCTAGCAAGCATGAACATCATCTTTTGATAGAAACGTATCGCTGGCTGATTGTAGGCAATTACATGCAAATACACTGCTCTGCAGCTAGCAATTCTTGAAGCATATTTTATAACCTCTTGAACAAGTGAAGTAGCTAAAAGAAATTTTTTAAAGAAAAGGAGATAAGCCATTTGATAAAATGAAGACGAAACTAGCAGTCGAATCTTAGAGCTTTAAGGGAAGAAAATAACCTATGCCAAGATTCCTATACTGTTCCACTACACCAAGTGTCAAGATATAGACTAATGTTTGGTCTATCCTTGAAGTGTCACATTTAATTAAATCATCAATCTGTCCACAGAATAGCAAACAACATAAATAACTTAATTTCCTTCAATCAATTCTAGCAAAGTTTGTTACCTCACTTTCTTTTACTGTGGTGATTCGAGTTGTGACAAATCCAACAAGCTCATCAACATTGCCATCAGGTCTGCTGATGTCAACTGCACACCAAGAGACAATTCCATGGCCATTGACAACATTTATGAAGAACTCCCTCTCATACCTGCAGAAGAATACCAAAAGCGCAAATTCTTATGACTTTCCATAAAAAAAAAAGCTGTGTTCAACCAATAGTATTTATATTTATATGAAATTTTCAAACAAACAAAAAAATGGGCACACTACCTTATTGGAAATAAAGAAGCATGAATCTGGCTGAGAGCTTCAAGATCCGATGACTGAATTGGTCTGTATATAATTGTTGGGCAATGTGAAATTTCTATGTCAAACATGACAACCTCACCAATAATCTTGTACAAAAATATGGGTTCTGTAAAGATGCATGCAAATGCAAGCCTCCATTACATCAGCTTCACTAACATGCCATTTTAACAATTTTAATTCTGTTTCCCCTACTTTTTGGTGGACCTGCAACTATAGCAACCACAGTAAAATTAGTTTCGGATAAGATTATCAAAATCATGCAAAAACCTGCGAATTTATTTAAGCCTTTGATATTCATATTGCATTATATATGTTAATTATTCCACAGTTTGGCCTTCATCTATCCTAAACTTTAGTAATCCATCAAATATTAAACCAGAAAAGATAAATGACTTGGCTTATGAAATTTTTTCAAACATGGTTTGCAATGTATGCACAACATTTTAGCATTTACTATCAAACAATACTTAATCAACAGGATCCAAAGTTGTCAAGAATTGTAGAAATCATAATCACATTCAAGTCATTCTAATATCTACATATTATTGATAAATGCTGCAGGATTACAGTCCCATAAGATCACAATTATCATTACTGTTCCATGAAAAAAATTTGGTATATATTGATGAGCATCATTTTATGCTCCAATAGAGAATATTGTGATGCCAAAAGATGTTAGCACTATCTTGGGTATCATTTTATGCACTATGGTAAATTCTTTGCTGTCACTTAATTTTTAAGCCATTTTCAAAAGTTTCTCTTCAAACTAAAAAGAAACAAAAGCCCAACAAATAGTTTTCACAAACAGAGATAGTACCAGCACAGACCTAGATATATAGCCTTTCCCTAGGTCACCATATAACAACTGCAATTATAAACTAAATTGTTAGTCTCAAATGGATGCATCTAAAATTAGAACTTGATTCCAACGCAATTGAAAAACATGTGAATTCCCAATAGATTAAGCCATAAAGTATCTAGTTTGAAACTATACTTGACAGTCATTTTTATGATTTTCCATTATGGTTGACACCCAAGTCCATATTTCAGGTATAGGGATAATTGAATTTCCACTTCACATTTCATTGCACACTAATTTCCCTGTTTGACCCAGTATCCTTTCAAATTTGTGACACTAAAATTCTCTTGTTTGTTTAACATTGAATTGAATACTAGTTATTTCCCTGTTCAGTTGAACCATTGCTGCAAGTATATACCATGCAAATCATAACTTCAAGAAGCTAAAACAACATCAATGTCAGTGCTAGAACAATGCAATGTTGTAGCTATTTAACAACATATACTATCAACTCAAAATAAGTAACAACTAAAGCTAACTTCAAAGATTATTGCATCCAATGGTGCACCTCAACATCATTTTTAAGCTACAATTACACAAGCAGGACCTAAATTCTGGCCATTCTCTAAAACTAGCACCTTAATAGTTTCAGCAAACGATACTCAAAAATGTTGGTCATTACTTCTATGAAAATATTTGGGATTCTAAAGCTCTTGACAGGACCAAAGGTCCTTTTAACAATGCACCCAGTTTCCTCTAGCATAAACTTAGCATAACTACAATCTCGTCAACACCTTGGGCCCATAAACTACCTAATTTACCACTAGAAAAGAAAAAAACAATAAGTCATGTAAGTCTCTTTGTCCTATTAATTGTTGGGAAGGTAAGAATGCAAATAAACTCTTTGAGATGGTCATCGACATACACCTCTATTGCTAGGCCACACAACTAAATCACTCAACATCAAAACACATGACAAAAGTGTAGAAAATAACAAAAACATAACATAAACAAAAAAAATAAGTAAAAAGATGAAAGCAATGGAAACAAGATTTATGTGAAAAAACCAACCAAAGGAAAAATCAATGATGCACTAGGAAGACATTGACTAGAACTTGAAAGACTACAAGATTTAACTCATAGCTTTCTCTTATAGTGGGCAATTTCACATTATCTTAAAAGTAAAGGAAAAAGGTTCTAAAAAGATATCTTAAAGCACACAATTAAGAGTTCTTCTCTAAGGGTTTATCTATCCACACGTTATCTGCTTTCATAACCATCTTCCCAATCCACATGTCCACTTTCAATTGTTTCTCACTAAAAAGTCACATTTTGCTACTGTAATCATCTGCATTATAACAACCAATCAGCCTACCTTTTAGAAGCCACACCAGTGTTGTCATATAATGCGCTTATACTACAAATGTCAACATCTATAAAATTTACATGCTTTGAATATGACAATATGATTGTAGACTACTTTTCCACATACAGTTGTCTAAACATTTCCATAACTTTACACATTATGACAACTTTCATATAAACAATGCATCATTCATTTCATAAAAACCTTCACATCCACATCAAACTCCAAGCCATACCATTCCCCAAATTGAAGACTGATTGCTTCTGAACAAAAAGCATTTCAAGGAAAAATCAATTGTAATGAACTTATGCACCTTTAATGTCACATGCATGTTCTTTATTCTGTACACATGCAATTAAGTTTCAATTTATTTATGTCAAAGACCACAACTAACATATTTATTAGATTTTAGTTCTAATTTTTTCTCAAGAACAACCCCCTCCATCAATCTAATGTTTTGATATAATAATACCTGAGTTGAATATACGTTGTTCTATAATTAAATATGAGATTCTTCACAAGATACCCTAAGTACTTAAAGTGACACATAAGTTGACTATGAATGTGATTTTGCATATTATGGTATTGTACTAAACATAATATCACTAAGTTTTGGCTCAAACAAGTATGCACATATTATATTTCATTATAGTGTGTTTCGATAGAAATGATTTGATATAGTTAATACTCAATTTTATTCATTGCGCTCATCTGTTATGACATTGGTGTCCTCAATTCGTCGGTACACAATGATTTGTACTGAATTATCAATACATATATATATATATATATATATATATACATATATATACACATATATATATATACACACATATATATATATATATAAAGTATAAATGAGATGTGATATGTGAATTCACCTACTTGGTTCTAGATAATATTTTTACTTCCAATACTTTATTCTTACATTTCATTTCTTATAAAAAAAACATGTCATTTTTATCACAAAATGATTTTTTTTAATATTAATCACATGCATACTAAATTGTTTTTATCTCTTAATGAACAAATTGTAATATAAATAATGACCTTAATGTCTCTCTTAATGTTTGGAACATATTGAACCACTTTAGAATTGTTTTCTCACAACTTCTCAAGCTAATCTTAATTTTAATTTTAAGATTTCAAACTACATTAGCAATTTAAATAGAATATTTCCTAGTAGTTGCTACTTTCACTTCTCCATAAAAACAACTCAAAAACTTCCCCTACCAACTTTCCTTGTTGCTTCACTGAAACCCTTCTTCTAACTCTCAATCTCTTAATTTTGTTTGTCGGACTCACTGTCATTTCTTCTTCCTTCGTATTATTGCTGAAACCAACAACTCTCTTTTCTTTTTCCTCAAATTAAAAAAATTGAAAATGAACTCCCGATTCTATTTCGTGAAGCAATACTAGTTGATTCTATCCTATAATAGCAACCACACCTAGAAACTGCTCCACCCTGCAATTGGTTCTTCCTTTGCTATACGAATTCCTCTGAGCAACATTACCACCATTTCCTTCTCCTATAAGCTATACTACCCTATCCCCATGCTATATTCACCACACCCATGTTACAAGCTTCAGGAAGTTCCCATCTGATTTTTGTTTATTGAGATTACACCAGCTAGAGCCCCTCTTGCTCCATAGTTCACATTGCTAAAACTGCAAATTCATGTTTTTCCCTTCCAAAAAACAACAATTTCCCCTTCCTCTTCTTTCTTTGCAACCCTTTGATTTTTTTCTTCTCTAGGACTCAACTTTGCAAGTCTTCCCGAGCAACCAAACACCTTCACAGTCCTTTTAGTGACCAAGTCGTGAAGGTTCTCGAGCTCCACCTTAATAAAAAAGGGAAAATGAGTAAAAAAAAATAGTTGGTGAAAAAAAAACTATTATTAAATAATAAAATAAATTAATTTTTAATAACACAATAACTTGAAAAATTAATTAAAAATCAAATAAAACAAAAACTATACAACAATGACCATTAACTTCCTATTAGTTAGCTTTATAAAATCTTATGTTCATATCCATATTTCGAGCTACTTGTAATTAACACGTTTTACTAATATGCGACTAAAATATTAATATTTTATTATGACATCTCAATTATTCAAAACAATAACTGCATAATATCAAAATATACATAATTGCATCTTATACATATTTTGCAATTTATATATACAATTTACATTAAGTGCAAAAAATAAGACATTGAGTGAAGTTTAATGATAAACAAGATCTACTATTATAAAGTACATTATCATATTCACAACATCCACCCAAAAAACTAAATCAATCTATCATAAACTTTTATAATCCCATCACAATCAAATCTAATTCATATGTTCAATGATTTCATTTTTTTAAGGCCTACAAGGCATTGCCTTCATCAATCAAATCCCACAAGTACTATAAATGCAATAATCTATTGCTTCTACACTAGAAACTATTGTCCAACCATAAAGCATTGATTTTGGGGCCCATCTTTGTCACCATCTATACCTTTCACTTAAAAGTTCAAAGAGATACTTCTTTGTAAGTAGATCCAAACATTATGACAAATTCATTAATAAAGAAAGCATAGTACTTAGATCCTCTAAATGATGACATTGGGGCAGGTCCCACATGTTCATATCTACAAGATCAATCTTATCTAGCTATAGCTCTTATTCAATATTATAGAAACTCATGTGTTGTTTCCAAAGAATGCAGTCCTTACATATACCAATGCTTACAGACTTTGCTATGCTTCTAGCCCTTTGACACCATAATCTACATGCTTTTTTTAACTTATATGGCCAAATTGATTATGTACAAATGAAAATTTGCAAAGGAATTTGGCCAAGAAGAGACCAATCTCTTTTTAGTTATCAACCATGTGTACAGTTCCTTTTTGGGTGCCATGAACAATCACCAATGTACCGTACCATTCACTATACTTCAACTATTGTTAAGAAACACTACGAAACCCAAAAATGCTCAATTGACCAAACAAAATGAAATTTTTTCCTCAAACATGGAATGTGTATCATCCAAAAACATAAACCTTGTGCCATATAAAACCATATTTTGCACATTGCCCCTCCCTATGATATCAACTAGGGACACTTTTGTTGTGATTTCTGGGTAAGAAGATACACCTAAATCAATAATACATGGCACACTCAAGTGATAAACACTTGAAATCACTTTAATGGAGCTTTACAATGCCATTTCAAATATCACTTCTTATCACACATCCTGCACATGCGCTTTGAAGTACCATTACCCTTAGACTTCATGTACATATCTGCACAACCGCATTGGCTGCTTCATCATCCTCTACCTTCCATCCTCAAGAAAAAACCAGCCAATTCCATTGAATCCTTACATCAAACATTTTCACTAAGGATCAAGTCTCAAATCTCCTATAATTTTAGTATTGAGTATGTAAGGCACACCAAGAGGGAGAGGGGTTGAATTGGTTGTGCCCATTTTTTATAAAATTCTTTCACACAAGATATGCCCATTTTTTAAGATGATTAATCAAGATTGAATATATAAGGTTGTTTTAAGTTTCCAAGATTGCACGAGAAATAATAAACAAAGTATAAGTAAATGAGATAAGAAGACAAATTTTTAGGTGATTTAATTCCATCAAAGAATTTACATCCACCAATAATCCAACCAACTTGAACACCACACAATAATACTCCTTTGTTATAATTGGGTGGAAAAACCTAATAAAATTGAACCTTTTATAGGATAAGGTACAACAAAATGCTCCTAACCCAAATAACCTAAAGCTAAGGCCAACCACTCCACAAAATATGACAATTTGAGCCAAGAAAAAAAATACAAAAGAAATGATACACACCTCAAGTTCACCCAATGTGAACAAAATATATATGTACAAGCACAAACATTAGTAGATTGAATAATAATTTAGCAATTAACCCCATAATCATTTTGTGGTAAAGTGAATGATGTGTGAAGAAATTCTATTTAACTCTTTGTTCAAGCAATAGAGCACTTTTTAGTGATATAGATTTGAAGGCCCTTTCACTCTAACACTCTTTGATGGATTTAGCAAGTAAGCCCATGACCAACTCTAAAAATGCTTGTTGAATGCTGTGTAGCAATCACAACTAAAGCAACACCACTTTAAAGAATTTTCCTCAATTCTTTTCAAATTTTTTACCAATGCTTCACCATTCCATTTTAGTTATTTAGATTATAAAAGAACAACCTCAAATAAATTCTAATGTTCTTCTCATGACTAAAATCAACTTTTTCTCTTGGTTAAACTAGTCGTTGCTCATTTTTCGCTCCCACTGTATATTAATGGTAACATATCATACCTCACATTTTGTTCTATTAGTATTATACATTAATAAATAACTTACCATACTTATTTTTAGATTTTCTTATTAAAAAGTCATATAATATACATTAATAATTCTTTAAATATATAAATCTACACGCCAATCAGTCATTTCAAATTACAATACATAATAACCTATATATATCATACGAAAAAAATTCACGTATTGCATGTTAATATCAGGCTTTTTATATATAACTTAATACACAATTCATTGACTTAAGTACTTTGCCTACTTCAACTAAACGTATTGTATATTAAGGGCCTTTTTGGCAACACTTGGAATTAATTTACTTGGGTTTAAATTAACCCAATTTAAATTGTGCTAGTAAGGTCAGAAAAAAAAAATAAGCTAGGATGCTATTATAAGTTAAAATAAATTTAAATATTTTTATGCTTGTTTGTTATATTGGGTTAGGTGTTGTTAAAATAAATTTAAATTAGATAATTATTATAAATTAAGAAATAATTTAATAAAGAACTTGAAAAATATATAAATGTGATTTAATATTTTAAATTTACTATCATAATTATTTATCTCAACTTAAAATAATAAAATAAATAATTAAAATATTTTAAAATATATTAACATAATATAAAATATTATAAATTAATATTTATTTATATTTAATTACCTATATAATAATTATATTTTAAATATTATTTACCTAATTATCAATAAAAAATATTTAAATTTTTTATTAAAATATTATACATTATAACTTTTTTTATTTATTGATTAAAAAAACTTCCTCTATTGGCAAAGCTATTTCCAACCCGTAAGCCTACCTTCCCCTTCCACTCCCATCTCACTCAAACCCCAGCCGGGGAAGAACCCAAGCAACAAACAAAGCATCTCTTTTTCCTCTCTAAGCCTATTAGGTTTGTGGGCCAATTCCTACACCCATTGCATCCAGCTCATAGCTGTCGCACGTTTCATCGACAAGCTCCGCCTGGTCGAGGCGGAGCTCTCTGTCGACGCCTTCATTGGCTGAAGCTTCTTTGATGGTCACTGCATCGGATTCCTGGACACCATCCTTAAGTGCAAATCCTACTGGCAGGTAGAGTTCGAGGACCTCGACAGGTTCAGCGCCACAGGAGATAAATTGCGAGGACGGAATCAGTGGAGAGAAATAACACTAACACGGCTTTTCAACAAGTTAAGGTTAGCAATGTTAATTTTTTCCGCCAAGTTTGTACCTGTGCTATCCCTAATTCATGTTAATTAGTGTTTGGCAGCAAATTTTGGGTCAAGCGCATTAGCCCCCTTAACCTTGGATTGCCAAACACCGACTAAGAATAACATTGTATGCAATGCTAAGCCACGAGTTAGAACACTTTGACGAAACGTCTTTCTCTTTTTTCATATATTCAATATATACCAGACATGTCATATGCTATAAGGTATCACACATTTGGTGTAAATCTTTCCAATTCAATCGTTTCTTTTTCTAGACTTAATTCTTAGTTCTTTAAGAAATATACTCATAAACTACTTAAACATTAAAAAAAAACATATATGCAACCTTAATGTCAAGTGAGTGGAGGCTCTTCAATTGACTTAATAAATTAATTTTTAACCTATACATATGTCCTAAGAAGATGTGTGGTCCTTAAAAGTGTATCTTAGTCATATGATCCCCATTATAGAATCCTTGTCTACAATTGTAGCTTATCTTGTTGTTTTACAGGTTTTCCTCGATTCATATTATGTTAAGTGATTTCTATGTATACTTATTTCAAGATAACATAAAGAACAAATTAAATAGACATATTAGCTCACAAAATAAAAACTTAAAGATTTTGTTATCATCAAAACAAATTATTACATTTATGCTCGTGCAGTTCAACAATTAAGATTTGGAAATTAAATGTATTACTCACCACAATAATAGTTGCATTCCAACTATTAGACAAGACAATAATAGGATTAGATTTATCACCTCATCCTCAAAAGCAATTTCCATTGGATTCAAATATGATTATCATATTAAACCAATTAATGTGATTTGCAACAAAAACTACCTTTGCATTCTTCAAATTAAACAATTGAAGCACCAAATGAATGCTCGTTCTCATGCATGTTGAAGAGTGCCTTAAACAAGCCACTTGTCATGGTTTCCTCAGAAACATGAAGGTTACACTCCTTGTGAATGCAAGTCACACCAGACCTAACACATATAAATCAAGAATATCCTAATCATTTATTTCATGGACACCACAATTTTCCAAATAATAGATAGTACAAGTTCACCTAATAGAATAAATCCTCAATCTAAATCTTTCCAGACAAAATCTTTGCCTCAAACTTATTAATCTTCAAATTTTCATCTTCTAATGCTACTCTTTGAACTGAAAAGATTAACACAAAACTTGCCAAAAAGGATTCTCTAACCAAAATCAACTATGACTCTAATGCGCAATAGAAACCACCAAGCTTTACAACAAAACTGATGGCATTGATTCCAATTGCTAGCAGGAAAGTAATACATACAAACTCTTTCAATTAGACACAAAGATTAAGCTCTCACACAATCAATCACACCTAATCCACCATCACCCAAAGGCAACGAAATCGTAAATCATGATAAAAGCACAACGACAATACAAATAAAAAAAAAATAGGAAATAGGAAGATGAAAGCAAGGGGCACCCAATTTATGTGGAAAACCTAAAATCAAAAAACCATAATCAAGTTTAGATGACCCTAACTAGAACTTGAAAGCAACAAGCTTTTGGCTCTCACAACTTCATTATTAGGAGTATATTCACAATAACTTCAAAGGAAAAAGGCTTTACCAAGAGGTCATCCTCTTTTATAACCTTTCTACCAATTCAAGTTTTCACTTTTGAATATATCTTGCTAACAAGATGCATTGCACAACCATACACATATATAATATAGTCACCCATCAATTCACTCTTTGTGCCCATAAATTTACATTCCTTCAAAAACACTAATATGGTTACATTATTTCTATCTTGCACACAAGTTGCTTTAATGCCTCTATGAAAACAACTAACGAAAAAAAATATATTTTTTTTGTTCTGAATGAATCATCATATCTATGTCACTTTATAACCTAACATTAACTTACACAACCATCCAAAGATCTTAGATATCAATCTTATAACACTTTCAAGATTTCTAAGCTCTAGCAAGAGCACGAAACATAGGAGTGAAAATGTTCACGTAGGTAGTTTTAATGCACATTATAGAGAAATTGATATTACCATTGAAAATTGTGATCCCTAAAAAGGGAAAATGGCAAACAAATTACTCCAAGCTAATACTTCAAATTTTGCTATGGTGAGAATCAGAAAAAATATCAATGAAAAATGCACTACAAAAATGCTTCCTAAAGGACCTAAAATAAGACATTATGGTGCAAACACCGAACACACTCTCAACAACTATGACAAGCATAACCCAATTTAATTGTAAAGCTACATTTGCTTAAGCTCCATCTAGTTAGAGTGATCTCGATCATTTTTGACACTTCTATGTCTACTATAGCATTTGTCATAGTTATAGTTAATCGTTGGGTTCACTACAACATTTACCATATACAGACTTCATAGCAATTACAAGTTGTCATAGAAAGCATCCCTATATTGATTGCAATACTTTCTCATACTATACCTAATTTCTAGATCAACATTTTTTCCAAATAAAAAATTTATCATAACTATAGCAATAAGAAGTTGACCCTATGTTTCACATAATGTTATATCAAAGATTGTTTTCACTTCACGAATAAGAAGAAAACTCAACTTGTGGGAGAACTAAGCATGACAAAGGTAGCTGTATCATTTGGAACGTCATAATAATTTGAAGCACTTTGTGTAGAGGCTCACTTCTCCTATAATAAGTCTCTCCATAGTCTCTTCAATCCTCTTGCCTGGATCACAAACATAGTATATTTTCTACTTAACTATCCTTAACAAACTCCCTAATAAAATTCTTAAATCTAAATCCATGCCAACTTTGAGCAGATTCTAAAGAAAGATGACACTAATGCCTGAAGGCTGATCGTCTTACCATAATCTCAAGTTTTCAAAACTTTGATTTTTTTAATTCTCTACCACCAAAACCCCAATGGTGATCATCTTATCATTGATTTACCAAAGGGGCATTTTACTCGCTTATCTCCAAACTTCAGCCATCATTTGCAACATAGTTACCAAGTTATTGTGCATGTTATTTTCACTTGCACCTTCCACCCACTATTCCAAGACCATGCATCTCTCTTTACATAAGTGAGAACGGCCCAAAATATATCCTAATCGTGTGCCACCAACCAAATATCCTTAAGGGGTCGTCCTACACACTAACTAGTTGCATGAGAGGCACATGCATGCTAGCTATTGCCAAGAGAAAATCAGGTTTGGGAATGCCACCACTTCGGCTCAATTGACCACCAATTCCTTCCTATTCTTATCGCCACCCCTATGTTGGCTATAATGCCTCCATCCCAATCCATCACAAAGCATAGCTTGGTTTGCAGCTCAGACAACCCTCCCTCACATCAATCCTCAAGCATAGCCATGCACAAGGTGTGATTTCGTTTGGTCTCTAAGAAATTGACCCAAACTGCACATGCATGACATAACTTAAGCATATTTTTTGTAGTTGGTAAGATTTTAGTAATCATCCATGACACACGTCGATTAATTTGCATAATCATTTGCATTGTAATGCATTGGCATTCAAAACACTTAATGCATTTTGCATGTCAACGTACCACCCAATCACATGTCCAAAATCAACGTGATATCAAAGCATGGTAGCTAAAACATAAATTGCACTTGACTTTTCAGATTCTACATAAAATTTTGAGTTTAAGCTTTTTCAAAATTTTCTACTATTTCCTTGAATTTATTTTACTAATTGCAAATATAACAAAAGAAAAATAATAAAAACAACAAAGAACTATAGAAATTTTCAAAAACCAAATATCATGTCTCATCATTATCAATAACGAAAATAGCCAAGTGAAAAGCGAAAATTTGAGAAATGTAAATAGAAAACCAAATCAAAGCATCCAAAAAAGAGTTATCAATAAGGCAAAGGCTAAATCAAACTGCCCAATCCTCTTGCGAAGGCCTGCCACTTAAACAAATTTGAAGCATTCAATCTTATGAGAACTGTCTAATTCTAGAGATTCAGATTTACCAACTTCAATGCAAATATCACCATCATGGATGAAATCTTCATAAATTACTTAGATATTAAAAGAAATGGACATTACCACAGGTTTTTAATCTAAGAATTGTATCTTTTTTCAAGTTTTAAGCCCAATATTCATTAAAATCAACACTAACCAAATTTTATTTGTTGATACCAATCTCTCAAATAAATTGTATCTATCCCTAATTATCTAGTTTATGTAAAGGACCATCCCCTTAGGATTTTCTTAACCAAGTTGTAGGTTTGAGTAGTTTCCTTCATTAAAGTTAAATTCTTGGTCATCTTCAACATCCATTCTCTTTTCCACCACAAAACTCTTTGTATATCTATAAGTATAACATAAAGAGTGTATGGAATTCCTTGACCTTATTGGATTAAGGAACCTATAGAAACAAAAAGAATTCTAACTTGAAGATCCTTCTATTTTCTATTAATTAAACATTCTACTTCCAAAAGCACACTTTGGCAAGCACCTATCAAAATAAGGTTTACTCCTAAAAGGGACTTGTAGCAAAGGAAAAAAGAACATGTGCAAGGTGTGATTTCATTTGGCCTCACTTGCACAAGAATGATATTTATCATCATAATTTGAGCATATGTTTTTTTTGTGGTACAACATTAGTCATTGTCCTCGATATTTTGAAAAGTTTATTAAATCGTTTGCATTATCCTTAAAGCTTATTCAAAAGTTCCCTAACTTATTAGCAATCCAAATTTATCGTTGTTATGATTAGTCAAAGGTGCTTCAATGAACTTTATAGTTCCAATTCTATCTTGAAATATGGGTCTTGTAAGCACCAACATTCAAATAAACAAAGAGCATTGCATGTCAGTTTTTTTGGAACCCAAAAGAAAAATATTTGGCCTTTAGATTAGCTCTTTTGGATGGGAATAGCACAATTAAACAATATTTCAAAAGGCCCACATTTCTTTTTTTTTTCAATTCTAATCAAAAGTACAAGAGAAGAAGAGAAAAAAAAATAAAAATCAAAGCACCTTCCAAAATAAGAAAAAAAAGTTGACAAAAGATTCCTACATAAAGCAATAAAATCAAATCAAACAATTTGAACCAAAAAGAAGATGATCATCTCAAGAAAGTTATCTTATGACCTTTTAATAAAAATAAAGTCGATAGATTTGTTGATGTTACTCACATATGTCAATTGCTCTAAACCTCCATTTAATGTTTAAGTTTTTTCTTGTTGCATAGTTTTCTCTATTACTCAAGTTTTTTTTTCAACCATCTCAACAATTGAAACAAGTAAATAGAGATTAAAGCACTTTTGATTTCACAATAATTCAAATAATGAGTATTAATATTAAACAAAATGATTTGACACAAACAAGAGTACAGTTTGTCATCGAAAACCACCTTAAATGGAAAGAAAAAAAACATGCCGGTGTCAAATTGATGATGCTCACAAGTTCTTACTATTAATTACATAGTAGCACTATCTTCTCATAAAATAAACACAAGAAAATAAAGAAGGAAAATTTCTCTCAACTATCAAGACCTCCAAGCTTCAAGATGGTCAAGAGGCCTAAAGAAGGAAAATTTCTCTCAACTATCAAGACCTTCAAGCTTCAAGATGGTCAAGAGGCCTAGCAAAGGTACCCTTTCTCATTGACCACCCAAGTTTATATTTTAATACAAATGAACTCTAGCCAAATACGTTGTGGATTGTTGTCTACCTTGTCAGAATAAGTTATTCTTGTCCATATGTCTCATAGGTTTGGATCCATAAAAGACAGGTGACCCTTATTTTGATGAAGCTCCATGCATGCAAAGGCAATTAATCACATCAATCACACAAGTTTCTAAGGCTATGTCGGGCCTATAATTGATACCAAAAGCAAAGTTATCAACCAATCTCTTTATTATGCATTGTGGTAGGAAATGACATGTTGATTTGGACAAGAAATAATGATAAAATAAAAACATAATGTCACTTTGTTACATAATGCTCATGCAAAGCCGGTAATACTTAGTATATCTCACCCTACAACGAAAGACCATGGAGTCCATGAAATGTCCAATTCCACGATTAAGTCATTATCTATACAATAATGATCTCATAACTTGTGCATACCTTGTGGTGTCATAATCTAACCTCGTAAAAAAAAATCACTTGTTCAAACTTAGTGGTGAATGGTTGTATAATAATTTAATATCTTGCACACAACCTGTGTCAAAAAAAAAAAAACACCCACATTTGAGTTTAGTGGTAAGTAAGATTTACCTCAATGGTGATCAAAGAAAGATAACATACACAAGCATAAGAAAAAATATAATTTTACAAGTTAATAATAAATTTCTATAATTTTGAAGTAATAACCACTACTTAATTTTCCTTCACATTATATGATGAACTAAACATGTTATATTCTCCCCCACTCTTGTTCTCATAATTTTTTGTAGCATTACTGAACTATGAGCTTGTAAGATTCTACTTAAATAAAATGTGTGATTACGTATATTATCCTTGCTTAATTTTGATATTCACTTCATCTTCATAGTTTTGTGAGGACTAAAGTTTGAATTGATACTAATCTTTGGTTTTAAAGATTTTGCATTTTACCGATCTATCTCTAATATAGCATTTTTCGTCTTCTTCTTACCTTTTTAATTTAGTATTGGTTCATCTTCATCCATTGTTTCCAAGGAGAATTTGCAATGTTATTTCTATTTTATCTTTTTATCGTGTTCCTACTTCCAATTTCTTCACTATAAATATTATTTTTTTCTTTCCTTCTATCCTTGTATCATAAAGCTCTCTTCCATAGACCTTTTGACAACTTGTTCTTCACCTATTTAGTCATTCTTCTATTGTTGAGGCATCTTCTTTAGCCCCCCCCCCCCCCACCCCTTTCAGCTAAAAATCAAAAAATGCACAGTTCTGTACTATCCTAATTAAATAAAAAGTATGATCAATGCAATAAATTTACTGTAGTATGTATGATATCATCCAACAATGTTGACAACAAGTTTGACTTATTTTTCATCAGCAACATCAGAATTTTCAATATTTTGTGATCACTAAATATTTTTGGGGAATTGTACCTTTCATGGCCTGGAATGATGCTTTTGTACTGACATTTTTCAAGGAAAAATATGAGAAATTAACACTTAACTAATCATATTCTATCTCAAAAGATCCATCATCTCAAGTACCAATCTATTTATTCATTTGTATTTCTTCCATATCTTCTTCTCTCTTTTCCACCTCCTAAAAATTACTTGCTCAGCTTATTCTGATGGAGGCTAGGGTAAGTCAGTATAATTGCAACATTATTTCAAATTCTTTATGCTATTTATTTGCATTTCATTCTTTTGCAACTGCTGATTACTTATCTAATTAAACAATAGACAGGTAGGCTGCATGGTGTTTCTAGGCATATGAAGATCAAACTCTTTCAATGAAATGAAGCATCAATAAAAGCTTAATCAGCTGGAACATCGATTATTTATCGTTTTTAATTTATATATTGAATTTTTTATAACCATTCTGATCAGGAATATTTATACTTTAGTTTCCTTTGCCATACAACGAATAAATAAAACTAGCAACGTGGACGTAATGATCATACAAAGCTTATCTAAGGTGCAAGAAAATCCTATTGGTGTTTGTCAACTAAATTAATTAATAAAGATTTTTGGCATACTAAGGTCTTCTCCATCCCTCTAACATACCATTCGGTCTTTGTCATCAACTTACTTCAAAACTTGAAACAAATTGATATGAAAATTCCTATTACCATATATCATTGTTTTATCGCAACTAATTTAAAAAGAAAAGAACAATTAATAAAATTTAAGAAGCTAAAACTTCTTCCACCATTTTCCCTTCCAATGTAATACAAATTTTAATTCATGAACTTTCCAAAATTTTCTTAAATCGGGACTCTTCTTAAATGCAAAGACTTTAGCCAGTACAAATCATGCGTACCAAGAAAAGCAAAATTGGTGTTCAACTAAGAAATCAAATCCTTCACTTCATCCTTCGACACAAAAGATAAGACAATCAATCAACGTTCCACCTTCATGCTTCTTTCTTTATAAGAACCTTGAAGAATTCACATACCCAACATTATCAAAATGATGTGTTTCCAAACTCTCGTAATCGAAACCTTTACCAGAGCCCAATCACGAAGCAATCTCAAGAAAAATCACAAACTTCAACCTTTCTTGGCTCCAAGTGGTTAGCTTCGCTCCAAATTTCGCTCACAATGCTTTTCCATCGAAAGTAAAATAGCGAAACAGGCTCACAAATATAGATGATTATCAACTAAAAGAAAAGAGAGCGAGGGAGAGAGAGAGAGAGAAATTCGATTTCATACCTCCGATGCAAAAATTGCAAGAAATATCCATAAAGAACTTTCAGTAGGCGAGCTTTAGGTGTAAGCGTTTGTGATTTTGCAATTGCAAGTCTCGTTAACGAGGGTTTTCCGAAAGCGACGTTTGGGTTTCAGCATATGCCGAGCTTGGGAGGACGACTCCATTTCTTCGAATCAAGGTTCGTAGAAAACAGATGCGTTAAGTTACGCCGACGGAATATAAGAAAACTATTTTTTTTTTCAAACAATAATAATTTTGTATACGATTATTATATCTCAACTTTATTCATATCTTTAAAAATTTATAAAACAATTTTATTTTTAGTATCATATTTCTTTTCAACTGTTAGTTATCAATCATACATTTTTACTTGATAAGCGTCCATTTAATTCGGCTATAACGGTGAAAACAATATTACATTTGGATGTTTAGTTTTAATTTAGATAATTTTTTTAAGTTTTAAATTATTTCTTAATAATTAAAAAAAAAGCCTTTGAATATTCCAAAAATAATAATTAATATACTTTTTACGTATATCAACTATATATTTATCTGATTTCAATTTTAATGAACAAATGGCAGCGTCACATTCTACATCCGAATTATAAAAAAAAAATGTGAAAACTTAGTTTTTCGACTAATTTTAAATTAGTTCTAATGGAAGAACCACGGAACAAATACGATTAATTAATTATGATCAGGTATAATCCTAAAAGTCATAATTAAAAATAATATTCTTTTAATAAATTTGATCATAATCACTCGCCTATTCTTTTAATTTTAATCTTTTCTTTAAGTAAATTAAACTTCCTAATTAATTTTTTAATCAACTATATTTAATTAAAAAAACTACTTATATAAATTTAGTCTTCTTTATTAAATAATTCCTTAATGAACAACTAACTTACGAAAGAAAGAGAAAAAGATTATTAAAAAAATTTACAAATTGAGCATAAGTTATATATAATATAAAAAAATAATGCATAAGATTTTATAAGTTTTTCTTTAAAAATAATGAGATATTAGTTGATTCATACATGAAAGGAAAATTCTTAAAAACTCATCTTATTGTAATCTTAAAAGTAATATTTGGGGATGATAAAATTTTTATAAAATTGATAACTATTTATACATTCTTGTTTATCAAGTTTTTCATCTTCTTTTAATCATAATAAATTATTTTAGCTTTTTTATCAACTATATCTAATATGAAAATTATTGTTAATTAAATTATAAATGATCAAATCATTTGTGCATAATGAAGTAAAAGACTTCTAAAAAAATATAATACTAATATAAACTATATTTAAATTAAATTTATCATCTTCAAAGTTTGAAAGATTTACTATTAAATCATGAGATTCAATTCATGTATTTATGAAAGAAAAAATATTTAAAAAAACTTTATTTTGCTATTATCTTAAAATGCATATTCAATGTGATATAATTTTTCATATAATTAATAAAAAAAACATTGATTTACTATTTATTGTTTGTTTTTTTTATAATTAATTATATTTAATATGAAACTTATAATGAATAAGTTTTAAATTAATTATTGATTATATCATCACAAATTATTTGTTCATTCATGAAATAAGAAAATAATTTATCTTTTCAGAAAAAAAGATTTTATAACTTTTAAAGTATTTATTATTACTTTACTATTGAGTCATATGACTAATCTTCAAAACATAACATTTTCCTGGCATGACTAAAGATATTATATACTTTATTAATGACTTATTGTTATAACACTCATTTGTTTGATAACTTCTTAATGTTTCATACACGTGAATATTTAGGTGTGATAACTATTCTTTTTTTCCAAATACTCAAATCATCATCTAAGTTAATTAATACTCTAATACCAAAAAAAGAACATCCCCTCTTTCTTCAAATATTCAATTAGTTCTCCCAAAATTTAGAATTCAAACAAATAAATTTTTTCATATATTTTGTCAATTTTTTAATTTATAATTATAAAAATACAATATTTATATCTACAATATAATAACGAGATAGTTTATATCCACAATGAATAACTGTAAACATCTGAATTCAATAATTATAAATAATTGAAACTATCACAATATTTATATGTCACAACTTTCACATTTTCTTATAATGTCACATCAGATTTCATAAACATGTATAATACTGAATATAACACATGATTAATAAAATTATTCATAACAACTCTTGTAGTAAAAACCTTTGCAATTTCAATTCTTTTTTTTTTACAAACTATTCTTATAGGTAGCATCTTTTTGTTAGGATTTCAATACACTTGAAATATTAGTATAAAAAAAGCTAATTCAACAATCACTAGCATAGTATACTATCTCTAATAATAAATAAATATGTAAAAATAAGATTTAATTTCATAAAATCTCGGGTAGGGTTTAATCATAAAAATAAATCATAATATTAAAATAAATACAATTTCATTTATGATAAAATATAAAATAAAAGATATGTCATGCCATCAAGAGAAAAACATGTTATAATATTTAAAAAAAATAACAAGCACATACAACTTTTATTTTATTTTATTTATAATCTTTTTTAATGTGATCTTGTTTATTAATGTATGTTCCATTTAACTAAATAAACTTCAAATACTAAATATTTTTTAATTTATTTAATTATAATAGAAATCTTATTTATTGATTTATCATATTATATTCTCATAGATAATGATGCTTAATCTTGTCATATTTCTAATATATATATTATTACAATAAATCTCAATGGTGTAGCCCACATAGTCATCCTATAATGATAATATCTCAATCTCGTAATTCGCATGATCACTAGTTATATCATGATGATAATATCTTAACCTTGTCACCTATATTATCAATAGCTACCTCACGATGATAATATCTTAATATTTTAGCTTGCATAGTCACTAGCCACCTCACAATATATAACATCTCAATCTTGTGACTTGTATGAGTACTAACGACCTTATAATGGTAATATATCAATCTTCTGACTCGTATATCCACTAGCTGCAAAGAACAACACGTGCTAATTTTTAAGAAATTCATTATTCATCCATGTCATTTAATTATTTAATACATTTTTACATAAAAATCATCATTATATATAATATTTTTACATCACCTCATCAAATATCATGTTTATATAATTAGTCAAGCCAAATAATTTCACATAACAGTTTATTAATATTAGATAAAAACATATATCATTTTTTAAGTATATATTTTCATGCAATTATATATAATAACATAACATCAATATATCAGTATCATATTTTTGCATAATATTTATATGCAAGGTATTAATTTTAACGATCAGTAACACAACAAACATTCACATATAATATTTTTGTTAGAGAACATACTTCTTATGCAAGATCCTAATTTTAACAAATTAATTATATATCAGATATATGTATATAATATTTAAATTAGAGTTCTTATCTCACAGTTATTCTCAATATTTATGATAGTTATTTAGCTGTTTAACTTTCTTTTTTATTAATTCAAGCTATTAAATTATAGTTTTCTCAACTCAATTTATAGATTTTGCACAAATTAAAAATTATCAAAGTATCAATCTAGAATTACATGACTCACTTCATAAATTATGAAAATAAATTTTTTCCTCTTGTCTTCCTCACTTTTCCCTTTTCACGAATCCCAAACTTGCAAATCTTTAATAAATTCTATCATAATCGTTCTAATAATCAAATAGAAACTTAAGTAAAGCTAAATAATTTGATTATTTTCATAAATTAGAAATATATGAAGTTAAATCATGGGAAATAAACTGAAATTTCATTTTTGGTTTTTCGATCGTACACAAAGTCCTTGATGATGATGCACTTTACTTCAAATCCATAATTCCCTCAAAATGATGGTAGCAATCGACGTCTTCAACATCAACAAAGCAGCTCTCCTGCGAAACTCCTTGCCAGCGAGCATGAAATCCCTTCCTAGGGTTCATCAGGCACAGAATTGGAAGAAAAATGGAATGTTTTCAATTTTTACCTAAAATAATATATATATAACTTTGGTTATTCATAAAAATTCCAAATAAAGTCCGATCAAGATGAAAAAAAAAACATTTGACTCATCTTGACGAGGTATATCTAATTTTATATTCATTTTTATATTTTGGAATAGTTTATTTTTTAGATTTTGATATGTTTTATTAGACATTTCATTTCGTACTTGATTTGATGATTGAATATGTTATATTATAACTGACTACTAGTGTAACAATCAAAATAATTGATATGTATAATATAATACAAGTGATAAGAAATTCAATTATAAGTTCATTAAATCAAAATTGTAAAAAATCAATGGTGGAGATAAAAAGAATAAAATCGTCATTACGACATAAAGCATCAAAACATCATGCATTGTCGCACTAATGAGCTAGCCCTTTTTCATAAGAATGTGTGGTGCATTCGAATCTTGCATGCATCCAATGTCAAATGCGCTACACTTGTGTGTCGAACATCTAAACCACATGCTATCTATATGGGCACTATAAGGTAATTTAGCCCACAAGAACATTACCGTCGCACGTGAATAATGCTTGTGTGTGTGTTGTATTCCACATGCATGTAACAACTCACAAGTACATGAATAAGACCCTATAACATAGAATTTGCAAAAATCCTAATTTTTGTTAAAATCACATGGTTCTCATGTAAATTGAAAAAATAAATTTTGTAATAAAATAATATATCTAATGTTTTATAAAGTACAAAAATGATGAAGAAAAGGAATTCATAATTTCTTGAAATCTATCTTATTATAAAATTTCATCTCTTTGTGATAAAAGCTTTTTTATTCTCCCTAGTTTACTATTCTTGTATTTCAATTTTTGTTATTATGGCTTTAAAAATAAGGTATGTTGTCGAGGGTTAAGAAAGAACGCCTCATAGACAAATCAATAAATTACAAATTTAAGATAATGTAATTATAATTATGCATATTAATATAATAAAGTTAACCTTTTGAAATATTATATTTACTATTCAAATTGTCATTAAAAATATATGATTTTAGGAAATGTGCTAATATTTCAAATAATGTCAAAAGTTTTATTTGATTATACAATTAGGAATATCTCTTTAATATGAATCCAATTATATTAGGTTTATAATTTTTAAATATCTAGATAATTAATTATAAATTTTTAAAATAGAATATCATATAATTAATTTTAAGAAATGTTGAATTATGGTTTTGTAATTTTGCAAATTCATTTTTTATTACCTCTATTGGGTTAGTATTTAAATGAGAGTTGTAGCTAGAAGAAGTGGTTTATTGAGAGAGAAAGAGAGGTTAGAGAATAAGTGGTAAAGAAAAGGGCAAAAGCTCTACTAGAAATGAAAACTAAGAAGAGCAGAAGAATTGATAAGATGGTATGCAAGCAAGTTGGAAATTTGTTATTATAACTTAGAAAAAGAGTTTGGAATATAATAGCTATTGGAGAAGATGCTTTATTAAAATTAAAAGATAGAGTAACTAACTATAATAAGTGATGAGCTAAATTGAGGTTTCAATTAATTCAATTTATTTTTTATTAAAAAAATATAACATTTACTCATATGAGTTAAAATTTTGAGGAAGTTTGCAATAATTTGATTTGAAAATAAATTGAGCAAGAGGCTATTGTTGTCTTGATGGGATCATATAGTTTGATGGTTCATAGCATATCGTACCATCAGTTTAACTCAGTTTAAGATAAAATGAATCAAATAGTCCTTTAAAACATTGTACAATATTGATAAAACTAATTATATTATTTGATGAATTCAATGTTTTGCAAAAAAATTTGTAAGTCAAAAAAAACAATATAACATGATGGATAATATCGTATGATGGTTCTAATCGTATTATACGATTGATTGGAGATTATAGATGAAGTTGGATCGAATAATGTGATAATATGGAAGAGTGTGGATCGTAATGTTTGATAAGAAAATTGTACAATATGTGTCTTTAAAACAAAATGAAAAGAAAAATGATTAATTAGGGCTTAGTAAATCAGAGAAAGTAATTGATATTTATATTATATGAAATTATATAATAATTTATAAATACAAATTAAATGATTAAACATTTTAAAAAAGAAAAGACTAGATAATAATTTTTTATTTTAAATTTAAATAAATATAGTAATTATAATGTAAGTATAATAATAAACTTATATATATTTTAAAATGATTTCATGTGATTATTTTAGTAATTATTATAATAATTTACATAGCATAATTATTTAGGTTTTTATTTTGTTGAACCCTGTAAGCCTTATGGCATCAACAGTATTGTGATGATATTAATTCATTTAATTATCGCTCTTATGATGGAGACTAAGAGCGATAGGATTTTCTATTAACTTGTCTACCTAGTAAGTTGTAGGATGAATTATATTGTAAATAAGTGTAGTCTTACAATCATGATTGGGGCTTGAAATAATCTAATGTATGATAGAATTTAATAGCTTATGTGAAGACAGATGGAAGCATGTGCTCCCCGAGCCAATTAATTATTCATTTTATAAAATATGTTAGGATTATGTCCCAATTTCTTGTCCTTGGTGTACTTCAAACATTTATATTACGTTTAAAAAGTCTTGCTCAAATTGCTTTAGATTCACATTACTGTAAAGCATTGAGAATAACTTAAGACTAGTCCACAATTTTTAAAATTATGATGGATTAAGAAATTGTGAACTTAAAATAAAATTTAAACTTTTAAAATAACTAAAATATATACTAACTATATAACATAGAATTTTGTTTTAGATGATACATAGGTTTATGATAAATAGATAAAAGAGAAACTAAATTGTTCAATTTAAATCTCATTAGAGTTCTATGACAATAAAACAATACAATATGTGGCTTGAACAACACAACTTGCTTAAGGCGTCAACAGATGAGGAATCCAATAATTCAAGATCTAAAGAGAACTGTTGTGTTATGCTTAAAATATAAATCCCGATAATCTCTTACAATATAGTTTTATTTATAAATCAGCATGATTTCATCAAAGAAAACATTAATTAAAGATTAAATCATAAAATCATAAAATAATAAAATTCTATCAAACTATACAGTATGGCCCATGGAGCAATGAGATTTGTTCAATATGACATCCTAAAAGCACAACAGATAGATCCAACGATCGGAATTACCGAGATCAGCATTTCACCTATGGGATCAACGAGGGTCGAAGAACCTCCTGCGTTCCACAACACTGGAATATCGAACACAAGCAGATCGCAGTGAGACAGATGCGGAGCAGCAGACGGTGATCGATCGACGCAGAGGCATTACCTTTAGGTAAGGTTTGGCGGGAGCAGACGTAGAGGATGAGGAAGCAGGGAAGGGTAAGCAGGGGGATGAGATGGACGGATTTATCGACCGCAGACCTCGGTCGTATCATCTTCTCCGCCTTGATTGCCTCATCGTCCTCCTCCGATGAGGCCACCGCATACGAAGATGATTCCGACTCCGCCGCTTGGGATGTAAGGCCCCCCATGGATTTGGGCATTCGAGCTCTGCGATCCGAGGGGCTGCCGCTGTGTTCTCATGAACGAAGGCAAGCGAGTAGCGTCAGAGAAAACTCTGTTTTGAGCGGTTCACTAAACGGAGTAACAAGTGCGCGACAAATTTTAACATAATTATTTAATTATATTTATGACTTTTTATAAAAGAAATCATATCTATTTTATAATAAAAAAAATCAGCTTTACTATTGACATATTAAGATCCCAAGAGGTTCGTAGAATAAATTTGAAAATAAAAAAATATCTAAAGATAATTTTGAAGGCAAAATTAAAAATGATCTAAATCTTATATAAAAAAACTTATTTATTTATTATCAATAAATAATTGAAAATTTTAGAAGACAAAATCTAGAGAATTAACTACATCTTAAAGATTTGGACAAAATATATCAGTAAAAAACAATGACAAATGCTCACATGAACACCCCAACTTGTAGCATCAAACAAGTAATGCAAACATTGAAAACTTTTTGTTCTACAATGCCCATACTGGATATCCAACCAAGTTCAATATTCGAATGTAAATAGTATATTTTATCTATAGCTTTTTATCTTAATATCAAAATTCAATTATTTTTGGTGTTAATAAGCTAAGAAGAAGTTCTATATATTTTATTAAGAATTTGCTAAAGTTCAATCATATCTTGATAAAAATCGTCACTGTTAAGTATGAGAATGATATAAATATATACAATATAATTTTGGTTTTATCACATTGTGATAATAAAGCTGAAATGTCTTCTAAGTTTTTGATTCATCTGCTGCTTCAAGTTTTTTGATTCAGTCGTAGATGACTGCAGATCTGCGCTTCGACGAGCTGGTCGTAAGGTTTATAACACCACAGGACAGCCATCCACAACCACTCCCTTCGCCGTCGGGCAGATGGCGAGGTCGCAGTGCTCCCCCCGCGTGCCCCACCAATCCAAACTGTAACCCTTTAGGCTCAAGCTGAAGTAGAGCAGCACTCCCATGAAGGCGACTCCCGCATCCAGCGCCGCCGAGAGGATGTAATTGTATCTTTCCCACCATTTCTTCCTGTACCTGAAAACGAAGAAATTGAACACCGTTCCGACGATGATCCAAGCATTGTAGTTCACGGGAGTGGCCGGAGGCATGTTGGCCGTCGCCCCGAGCAAAACCGGGAGGTTTATCAGCGGGATCCATGACCTGTCCGGGAATGCCCTGTGCAAGAGCCAGACCACGATCGGCCCCATCGCGCCGCCGAGGAAGCACCAGTTCAGGGAGCTGTAATTCCCGAAACGACCAAAGATACGTCGAGGGCCCACCAATCCCCATATCACGGACGCGTCGAAGAAGACGTGGTCGCCGGGGCAGGTCCAGGGGCTGTTCTGCGGGAGGAGCTCATGGTTGCATATGTTCTTGATCGAGCCCAGAAGCCACCAAGCCACGCCGAGGTTGACCGTCCCAGCCACGATGGTGCCCACAAACTGACCGGAACGCCATTGCTTGTTAACATGTGCAATGGCATGGGCAAGTTTAGGATGGAAACAGAGGAAGTAAGTACCTGAACAAGAAACATGGATTTTGGAGGGATCTTCATGTAATGCCCGAGCTTGAAATCCGAGAGGAATGCGACGGCTTGAGACATGCTCATGTATCCGTAAACCTTGAAACAGACGTTGGCAATCGGCTTCCCGGGAAGGATAAGACCCATCACATATTCTGTGATAATGTTAAGCCCCGGAGTCTGCGAACAGAAAGGTAGCATCTTTAGAAAAAAGCACTCAGTTTTCACTTCCAAGAAAGTTCTTTGTAATGCCTCACCTGGTTGGTAGTCGCAGTTATGATGCTGATGGGTAAAGTAAAGAAGAAGGCCATGGCACAGGCAAAGAGCAGACCCCACCATGGGAGTTGAACTTGGTCCTTCAAGAATACGCAGAGGCTAATCGAGACTAAAACTGACGCAACGAGCAGGATGTAAAACCACCATCCCGGTATGTCTTCGTACTTCCTCATCAACTTTGTATGTATGTCTTCCTTTCCATCATACGAAGCCCGGAACCGGTCGTATATCTCCCTGAGATTAATTATACGACCAATAAAAATTTTTAAGAAGACTTAAGCAAAGAAGCATATAGAGATATCAGGTATGTGTACCTTCCGTAGAAGAAGCCAACGTGGGTAAGCGTTGCAGCTATGGTGGCAAAGCCGAAGCCGTAGGTTAAAGCAAAGAACATGCTAAGATTGATTCTGCCCTGCTCCCGATAAGCTTCCATGTCAATCTCAAACTTGTCGTTAACAATTGCAGAGATGTTGTAGGGTTGCCCGTTGCTTGTGAAGAGATCAGAGGAGAATATGGGGAAGTTCTTGGCGTTGTAAAGGTTCGCACCCCAGTAAGCGATTGGCATCGCTATGTAGACCACGATAACATATCCAAAGAAGACGTTGGCGATGGCGAAGAAGGGGCAGACGAGGGGGCTGAACAGGAAGGAGGAGACGGCAGACCAGTCGAGAGTTACTGCCATAAGGCCGAGTCCATTCATGCCCGATCCGAGCTGCTGAGCTTTCACGGATTTGGAGAAGACCCAGCACACCCATGAGATGCTGGTTAGAGTTGGGAAGAGGTAGCCCGGGACTACATACCAAGCGAAACTGCAGAGCAGGACAATTAAAAAGAACTTGGCTCGGGATAAGCGGCGGTCCTCCTCCTTCTCATGCAAAGCCCTGCAGAAGAATCAGGTCATCAGTTCTTTGCCATGTCATATAACAATCCGAATGCAACATCATATCTTATGCTACAAATTTCATGTAAAATACATAGACTATTCCATCATTGGCATTCAAATAAATCGGACGTACAAGCCTGTGTCCATAACTTACAAACAAATCTAAAAAACACTCAACCATGACGATGCATCCATAGAGTCAAAATAGCTAAAGAGAAATGTGAACACAATTACATCAAACATTAGATTCCAGTAAAAGCCATGATATGACCAATTCAGAAAAGATGGATAAAATTAGGGCAAATAGTAACAGCTTACCTTATGAGTACAAATCGGTCCAAAAATCAGATTTAAATCATCATGCCAAACTTTTATTATAATATTAGTCATTCAATTATAACTTTATCTTCCACATTAGCTATCTTCTTTAACTCATCAACTTCTAGCTAATCAAATCAATGTTATCTCATGCATCAAGAAATGGCCCACTGCATTAAATTGTGTCAACAATTGCAACGTTAAGATGGTAGTGGTCGGGGTGGGAGGAAGGGAAGAAAAAGAAGAGGGACCGCCCGAGTTGTTGTGATTTGACTTCTCATCTTTGTCTGTGACTTATTGGTTCTATTCTGTAGCTATTGTTCCGTTAAAACTTCATCAACATTGAATCTAATTCTATAAGACACAAACCTTGGAGATGTCATGTTTAACTAACTTTTTTTTCAATTCATAATTTAAAAAACATTTAACTTTTAATTACAACCAAATATTTAAGAGATGTCTTTCTCTGGCTTCTTTATCATGTCAACGATTATATGTGTTAGATTGTCAAATATATCCCTTAGTCTTTCATGACATCTTATTGTTCGCTATTCACTTCACTACTCCAAATACATAATATTGATCATCTATCTTTCTTCTATATTGACCAACATGTTTATACATGAGAGTTGCAGCAATCATACCTATGAGGGCTATCTGAAGAGAATTGAACTTTCAAATATGATAGGATCTGTCCAAAGAGAAAGTCCCCCTTTCCTTTAGAGTTATGTAGAAAGTGGTATTTTGAGACAAAGAAATGTCAATCGAGTTTGCACTAATCTTATTCCTATTGTCTTTGATTCATTTGTATTGACAACCAACGACTTGATCATGAAGCTAACCAAATCATTTTTATAAATTTTCTTCTCATCATTGATGATTACCAAAGAAATAAGAAATCTTCTTGGGTTATGCAGCTTGCAAAAACAACATACAAAGTCCCAACAATTTCAAAATCTTTGAAAAAAAAAACATAATGATCAGAATTATTATAAAAGAATGTGGAGTATGGCAATAGCAGTTTAGAAGACAGAAGAATCTAAAGAATTTTTTTTGGAAAAGGGGAGATTTCTTTTATGTTATACATATTGCATTTACATGTCCTACGAAAAACAAATAGTGGGTGACCCTTTGAAGGTTTGGATTGAGTCAACTTGATTATGAGATATTCTACATTAAAGAAGGGAGGGTGGAAAGTGCCTTTACGAGACGCTTTGTTTTTAAAACAGATAGAAATGATGATTAAGAGATGAGTAAGATTCAATGGTTGATGATGGTAGAGGTAAAGATTATGAAATTTCTGTCGTCTCTTGATCATGAAGGTCAAAGATTCATTGAAGAGCAAGGCTTTTACTCTATTAGTCCTTGTTTAGTTTTCTTATAAAATTTTTATAAATGAAATCAGAAAAATATTTATGTTGATTTTGAATTCAAAAGAATATAATAAAAAGTTGTTTTATTAAGAACTTTATGTAAGTTATATAATTGCATGAGATAAACAGAGAGAGAGAAAGAGATTATGATTCTCATAAGTTGAGAATACCCAAGAAAAATGGACAAGAGGCAAGAAATTTTTCACGATAGAAAAGAAAAAAAATTGAAAGGATCAAGGTATCAAATTAAAGAACTGATCAGAGACAAGAACCCCTTAAATTGGACCCTTTGTGGTCTACTTATAATTAGCAAAGTTAACATATGTTGACTTCATTCCTCACGTTGAGATTTATAGCTGTAATTCCACTAATCAACTATAATGTCTTAATCTCCTATGGTTGATGTGTCTTATTGAGATGAAATCAAAGCAAGAAGGCTACATCAATCTCTCATTGCAGTTTGCAGACCTAAATGACATTTAAGAGTCTCAGGCAGACATACACACTTACTGAACTTTAATAAAGTAACATTTTGGCCAGTTTAATAGATTATTATGCGAGCACCTCAAACGTACACTCCATGACCCCTCTAATTTAACACAAAATTGAATAAACAAATCTAGATGAGTTGATTAAGATCCGTTGTGAGCATAAATGCTATAGCAAAAAAGAGTAATGGTTTCGAAGTATGGTTTAAATCATAAATTTAAAATCTTCAATTTCCAAGTAATGGTTTCGATTATATTCGATCGAAGGCGCACCGATTAGCTAGTCTATGATGAGGAAGCGGTCCAAATAACCCTAATTTTTAAGATGAATAGAGGACGTCACGTGAGTTATGTGGAATAATAAAATTCAAGAAAAAAAAGTGACGATCTTTTAATAGGCCCACGTGGCACAGCCCATTCAGGCAAGAGATTCTCCGCGGTCGAAAGGATACCGGGCGTATCCGCATCCACGTACATAGCGTGGGAGAGAATCCTCAAAAGTGTAGTTCCGGCATGCCGCCGTGATCTCCGATCTCGCTCTCAAAAGGACTATAATTAATTTTTTTAAAATAATTTATTAAAATCAAATTTTAGTACCTTTTTATAAACAATTATCAAATATAGCTGAAATGTAAGAAAATTCAACATTTGCATTGATTTTATTTTCATAAAAGTAATTTATCATTTTCATTTAATATATAAAAGTTAATTCGAAAAACAAATTAGAGAGAGAGAGAGAGAGAGAGAGAGAGAGAGAGAGAGAGGGAGTAGTACCGGAAGAGGGAGACCTGAACCAGGGTGCTCGGCCACCACATATGCGCCGGCTCCACCACGTACTTACGCATCAGGCCCGCCCATCCGTACCCAAGCACCTGCAACCGACAGGGCACATTAATCAGCTCCACTCCGGTGCATCACACCGCATCCGGCGTCCGATTTAGGCAGAAAGAGAGAAGAGGATCAGCAAAAGAGGGATCCGAATCTCCGATCTGACCTGGGTGGTGATGATGAGGATCCAGCTGGAGACAAAGGAAATGCTCCGATGATAGAAGGCCTTGATGATGGTGACGATGCCGACGGCGTAGGCGTTCCCGTTGCCGAAGGCGTAGCCAGCGTTGGCGAAGATGGAGATGAGGACATGCTCCTTCATGTTGAATGGCCCCGGATTGAGCGAGAAGAGGCGGTCGCCGAACCCAGGCAGACGGAACTTGTTCCTCGGAAGCACTCTGGCAAGGAAGTGACCCGCCGGGAGGGAAGCCACCTGCACCGTGATCTGCGTGATCACAAGCGGCTCGGTGCGGTAGGTGAAGAACTGGTTCAGGAACGACATCACGGCGCATGAAAGCAGGCCGAGAAACCACATTCGGAAGGTCCAGACCGGGAGGCTTGGGTCGTCCGTCGTCGCCACCGTCAGCCTCACCTGCTCGATTGGAGACACCTCATCCTCCTCGCCGCCGTCCACTAAGTCATTCTTCATCGCCATGGATACCGCTCTTTGCTCCCCCAAATCTCCCAATTCCTTCTTCTCTCTCTCTCCTCTAATCGCTGCACGGATTTGAGTTCATATTGACCACGTTATTTGTCGAATAATGTGCATTCATTTTGAAAAGAAAATACATCTGTTGTCAAATTGTAATAATGTTAAAAATATGTACTTTTTTGCAAACTCTTGGACAAACCGGCAAACTTTGGCGCAGGACACAGTTTGACTAAGGTGACGCCAAGTTGCAGTGAAAAGAGAACATACTTGTGGAAGGTAAACTTTATTTTAATAGACGAGTTTTTCAATGATCAGTAACTGAGTGTGACTGCTTTAAAATATAGTTTTGTATTTTCACAAAAATACAGATCTAATTTTTATATTAACATTATTTTTTAATTTTTGTAATATTTGATTTTTGTCACTTGTTGGAATTTTGCGAAAATTTCTTAGTAAAACGCCTGTGATCAAATATTTTTAATCTTTTGCAGATGCCGCATGCTGGTTTTTGTTGATTTTACTTGATAATATAGTGTTCACATTGTGCTTTTTTGTCCCATATGAAATTATATCATAATAATATCTCATTTAATATTTTTTGGTTTTAAAAATAATGGAGTTATTCTTGTTGATATTATATATGCTCTTTTATTTTGTAGATAAGTTAACAAAGAAAGTCGATTTGACAATAATGATGATTATCACATTTAATGGATCCTTGCAAAGCTTTATTGTCAATTATAGTAGTTGGCATCAATCAAAATTTTAACATTATTATATTGCATCTAAAAGAATAAATTTCTTTATAAAAGAATTCACAATTTAGTTGTCTTCGAACAATAAACTTTTTTTTGTGTTTTTTATTTCTCTCATAAGGATTTTCTAGTTATATAATTTTTTACTAGTAATAGAAATGATTATTTACTTAATATTTGTAGTTGAGAATATTATATATTTTTAAAGTCAAACACTTAATAATTATTTACAACAAAGATACATATATTTAAAGATTTGTTATTTAGTTATATAATCCTCAACTAAGATAGCAATGATATGTTTGTTGAATTTCTAGCTTTTTGTATCACTTTTTGTTATTTTTCACATCATATTAAATGTGATTAGCAAGGTCAATAATTGTGGCACTTATTATAACTTCATTTAATTTTTACCTCATTTTTTTTACTTCTTTAAGCATATAAAGAATTATTGATGTTCTAATGAAATAATACTAACTGATTTTGATTGAAAAAATAATTTATAAAATTATAAAAAAATAAAAAAAAAGATCATACAATACAATTTGCATAACAAAGAGAAAAATAATTTAACAGAGATTATCATCCAATACGATATTGAAAATTATATGATATAATAAAATAATAAGTAAAAGTTGAACCAAATCTTAGGGTACAATAAGGACTATTATATTTATACGATATTATAACAAGTGGTTGCAACATTTATATGGGTCAGATTAGTCTGGTAGATAAGGAAATAAAGAATTAAAACATATATTATGATAGAGGTATAGCATACAAATCAATCAAGTGACAAAAAGTTAGAGTTATGTTCAATGCGAATGAGTTTACAAGAGGAAATTGCATCGTACAAGTACGATAACATAATTGTATTGGTACAATAGAGTGTAATTAGTATATTGATGCTATGAATTGAATGAGTCCAACAAACTAATACGATGGGTTGAGTTAAGTGTGGACAAATCATACTGTATGATAAGTATTAACATATAAAAATCGTTAGGTGTATAATAAACATAGTATATGAAAATCATCCAATTCTAATGTAAGAAGGAAGATATATTGTATTATTTAATTAAGAACCATATGAGTGCAAGTTAAGGTGAATTTTTGAGCTAATGAAATTAGAATAAATCATCCAACGAGAGATTTAAGTGTACATTATAAAGATATGCATTGTATAAATATGATAAAATCAAAATAATGACAAAAAAATCATTCGTACAACATATGATGAATGAGAGTATAATAGTACAGTAATGATATTGTAATAATATAATAAATAAAACTTTGATAATATTGAGAATCATACAGTATGAAGTTCTCTATCATATATGTAAATATTATAATATAATAAAATTTTTAAAACCCAAAGCAATGATTGGCTACGTTAAATATTGTAGGGAGAGATCAATTGATAAGAAACAATAGAAATTAAATAAAAAAGAAAGTGAAGAGTTAATGTATTGAAAGAATGTGTCCATTTGGAAAAGTTGAATAGTTGAGAATGCGAATGGATACAAGAATAGATGTAAATGTGATAGAAGCCAAGAATTAGAGATTTTTGACAAATTTAAGAACTCCAGCACTCTATCAATGACAGTAGAGAAAGAAAGAGAAATGAGAAAGTGTCTCAAAGTGACTTGGGAATGGTAACTATGTTGGTTTATACTATGATCAAAGATAAGCCAAGAAATTGAAAGAGAGATTATGTAAAAGATCCAAACCTTGGTGAGTCTACTTCAAAAAGAAAACAAAAGGTAAACAAAACTAATTCATAATGTCTATGTTTAATGAAATATGTATTATAGGCTTGATGTACTTAATGTGTCTAAGTTGATATGATGTATAATGCTAGATTAAAGACTTCAAATAATATGTGAAATGCCAATTATCAGATATTTATTATAAATGATTTATAATAATATATTGATATAATGATTTAATATATTATTTATTTGAGTATAATGATATTATACTTTTAGTAACATATGAAAAAAGATATATGATAGATGACCATCATTATTTATTATAATAATATATTACTATGCTTATTTTGTAATATGTTTTGATTAATAACATATTAAATATATATTATATCATGTGTTCAAAAAGATAATGAACAAAATATTGATACAATTAAGTTAAAAATGATATAACAAATTGATACAATATTGAAAGTATTAAAGATTATTTTTTAATGTTTGCTATCTAGAATAATATTTTTTAAAAATAAGTATTTTGTTACTAGAAATAGCACTTCTTTAGAAATAAAACCACTATTAGAATACAGTTTTTTGAGAATGTTATAAAGAAAATATTATTAGACAATCAAAAATAAATATTTTAGATGTATAAAAGAATGAAAAAGAGATTAAAAAATTAATATGAATATTTAAAATTGAAATTGAGTTTCAAATGAATCCAAAAAAAAGAAATATAATATTTGTTTAACTATTTTTAATGTATTTTATTGATATAGATCATAGATCTAGTTACTTAAGAATACGTGTTTTATATTATGTTACATGTTTTTACTACATAGTTAGTGCTCGTTAGCTTATGCCTATTTTTTAGAAGAAAAAATAGATAAAAAAACTATTCAGTTTTTGTTAACAAATTGTATATCATGATTTTCAAGATCGACTAAAGCGATATTCATAGAACAAATGATAAAAAATTAGTATATAATAAATCATATAGTATGACACAAAATGAAATGTGTAGTTTTGGTGGTTGAGAAAATCAATAGTACAAATCATATTATCATAAAATATGATACTATGAGTAGGATTATTATGCAAATAACTTAAATAATATAACCGAGGATTATCATATAGTAAGAGTGTAGAAACATGCAATGTGATAAGATAAACAGAAAATGTGCTTAGTGAATAAAGATTTATCATATTATGATACCATTTAATTGTATAGTACAATTTAACAGATAGAAAAATATGTGATATATAAAGTTAGATATTGAATTATTGTTTAAGTATGCTTTAAACTTTGTTGAGTATGATAATATAAGCACAAAATGGATTAAGAATATCATATCGTAAGTTACTGCATAACTATACAGTTTGATCATATGAATGGGTTAAAGTAAAAAATGATTATACTGATTAAATAAAGAATACAAGTAAAGCAAAAGCAGATGAAATAATCATATAATATAATATGTAGAATTGTACCGTTAGATGAGATAATATAAGATTTAGAAGAGTCATACAAACTATCATTTGGTATGACCAAAAGAGAATTAAGAAATGATTAAGATATGGAGGATCACATATTATGTTTAAGAAAATCATAATAATACACTTTTAATATTTTGGCAAATCGAGCCAAATTGATAAAGGTATATTGGTGACCATACTAAATTATATAGTATAAGGAATAATAACATACTCATAAGATTAGGAAAAGATAAAGAGAAAAATGTAAGGTTAGACTAAGAGATCCTATAGATAAAAAGCAATATAGATTTTATTATATAGTACAAAAATAAGAACCATATAATACAATTTGTGTTTAAAAAGATTTAGCACAGAGGAAAAAGAGGAAATGAATGAAAAAAATAAGATGAAAGTATAGTTTATACAACTTAAAAAAGGTGCATATGATGAAATTATGATGTTTGATTTAGTGAAGAGCAATGATGTTATATTGGAGTATATGATAATATATAAGATGACATACAAAAATTCAAAATATGATTAAAAAAATGATCAGTTTGCAATGTCTTTTAGCCCAAAGCCCTTATTAATAAGGATTTTTTAGAGTAGCAATACTGAAAGTACAAACATGATGATGACGAGGAGCTAAGAAGAAGATTTTTCTTAGAAAAAGATTAAATTTCATAAAAAGTTTTTTTAAGGGATTTTAAATTTATAAAATTCTAATTCTCTAAATTTTGAATTACTTAATATATCATTCTAATTCTTTTATATAAAAGTTTGGATAAATTTTATTATAAAATAAAAAACATGTGATTCTGACAAAAAATATAAAATTTTTTCAAATTTTACAAATTTCACATATATTGTACTTAACTGTGCATACACCCATACCTTTCATGCGTATAGTCTCATCAAGGCACTATTCACGCGTATGAGTATTATTCTTGCATGTGGATAAGTCACCTGCATGAGCACTGAATGCATACGTGGTAGGTAGTTGACATTGGACGTGCATCCGTCCCCCATGATCACATGCACCAACTTGCATAGTTGTTTAGCATGTCATGCCATTCCATATGAATGCTTGTCCTTCAATGTGCAACACTTAGCCAATGCATTGTTGCTTACTTTTAGTGAACCACTGTGAGTGACCTGTCATGCAACTCTTACTACTTTATGTCACGACAACATTTTTTATCATGTTGCCTCCTCCCTTGATTTTTTACACAATTTTGGATTTGATGAATTTGTAATTGATCTCTTATTCAATTACAATCAATGTCACTTAACTATGAAAATATATTATTTATTGTACAAGCATAGACTATAATAAAGGTATGGCATTATATACTAAATGACAGATTAAGTAAGTATTAAACATAAATGTTGTTGTACCCTTTGATGTGATAATTACAAAACCAAGCTATTTATTACTGAAGGAATTTTTGAGACATGCGCAAGATGTTTTATAATTAAAAGTCTTTTTATTTCTCTTGAATTTGATATGTCAAAACCTTGAGATTATGTGGCACACTAGTAGTATTAACATTTAAAAATATTATAAAATTATTTAATAATGAATTTTCATTTTTGGGCCAAGCATATTTGACAAAATGTATAGACATGGGTATTTGATTTTTTAATATTATTATGGAATCGTTTTTTACGAATTTCTTTTCATAGCTACTTAATTAACTTATAATACTATAAGAATATAAAATTATTTTTATACACTTATATTCAAATTTGTGGCTAAAAAATTCGTCAAAAATACCCTAAAACAGCAAAAGTCTCGGGAAAAAGCACTGTAGCATGGGCGGGTCGACCCGGCGTCAAAATAGCCCGTCCAGGCCTTTTAGAAATAAAAAATATAAAAATTTGGTTGACCCGAAAGGGGCGAGCAAAGCCCGCCCAAAGACCGCAGAGAGCAGCTCGGCTAGCACCGGTCAACGGTCAACGGAACAGTGCCTGGCTAAGCCAAGCCTGCCGAGAGGAGCTCGGCTAAGTCTAACTTCAGCGCGGTCAACGGTCAAAGAACAGTGCATGGCTAAGTCAACCTGAACCGGGTGATGAAATCCCGGTCAAGGAGGGGGGGAGCCAACCCCAAAGTGGCTCGCAGGTTAAACGGCGCAAATCTATTATAAAGCGCTGTGCAAAATTGCATTCTGCAGTGTGGGACTAAAAATCCCACCTTATAACTTCTACAGGATCCAAAGGCGCAGATCACCACAAACTTATTTGGCACAAAAGAATTCCTTCAAAAGTCTCCATCTTGATTTGGAGATTACTTAATGACGCTCTTCCATTACCACCCAAAATACAGTCTATTGGCATATCTCTGGCTCCAAAGTGCCCTTTCTGCCCCCAGATCGATACCTTGGAGCACATTTTCTGGCATTGCAAGATCACCAAACCTACATGGACTTGGTTCGAACGCCGACTCGACATCAACATAAAGTGGCCAACTCTTCCTCGGATATTCAGCTGGTGGTCCTACAAATCAACTATCAACTCCTTAGCCTTCTCAATCCCAGCATCTATCTGTTGGATGGCCTGGAAAAACTGGAATTCAGCACTCCATGAAGGTTCAGCAGCTACTCCTGATCGCTTCCTATGGGACACACAAAAGTTCATAGCCAAGCTCTATCTAATTCGACCTTCTAGTCAGCTGCTCAGTGCAGAAATTCTCTCTCTTGCTAAAATTGGACTCATGTAGTTCCTAGCTCACCGCAGCTTGGAAAACTTTTGTACCTTTTGCTTTATCAATAATATTTTATCAAAAAAAAAATAAAAAAAAAAAGATGATTCTTGCCTCCATGGCCAAAGTATTAAAAAAAAAAAAAAGGCGCAGATCATGCCCGCCCAGATCCAACGGGCGAGAGTAATTTCGAACGGCTGTTTAATCAGCACCGTTCGTTCAGCGCGTGGGATCCAATGGTTCAGATCAAGTCCGCCCGGATCAGACGGTCTGGAGATGATCAAGCCGAGAAGTCCATCCAGCCGTCCATTCTTGAAGTGGGATCGGACGGCTGCTGCTCTCCTTTTCGGGCTTCAGGCAACGGCTATTTTCCGGTTTCTTTTTTACCGTTTTTCTAGCCGTTTGGAATTGCTGTTTGGTGGACTATATATATAGGACATCTTACAATTTATAGATTGATGAATCCACTTGCAAAAGTCTTCAAAAACTAAGGAAAAAGGCCAAAATCAAGATCAACATTTGGCATACTTGTGGGAGCTACGGGCTCAACCTTCTTCTCAAATTTCAACCGCTTTCTTCCACATTTCGTTGCATCATTCGGTAACATTTAGTTGTGCCACTTTGCTTTGAGAAATTAAAGGTGTAGGATTTTTGTATGCATTGCTATTAAAAAAATTGTATGCATTATTGTAGCCGGATTTGTTCGGATTTTTGGTGTCTCGTTGGAGCACCGGTTGTACTTGGTTTACCCCTACCGGCTTCGGCAAAAGGGAGTGGTTAGTGGAAGCCTGATCGGGTTGATCGGGGGTGGATGTAGGCACGGGTTTGGCCGAACCACCTAAAAATCTTTGTCTTTTGTTTGCTTGTCTTATTATTGCATTTTTCGTTTTTATTTCACAATTTATTTACAAAAGTTTTTAATTGAAAGAATTTTCAAAAATCTAAAATTTTAGTGAAAAGCACAATTCACCCCTCCCCTCTTGTGCGTTGTTCTCACACGATTTACATCAAATGTTTCTTACATGCTATATTGTTTTATGACTTAATCGAGATTAGTTATATGATTCATTATTTGACTAGCAAAAAGAATGATTCTTACAATATAATACGTAATGTCATACATATTTAGTATGGATCATTTGTGTGATCTTGATATGACTTATTATTTGTCTCAAGTCATATTGGTGTAATAATGATATCATATTAGTTTAATCATAATAATGTAATGGTTTAAATTTTTTAAAGTCTTGATCATACAATATGTTTTGGTCTATTGGAATTTATAATATTTTAATAGTAATAAAAAGGTAGTTTGCTAAGCATAGCAGTGAGAAAATAATTCATAATAAAAAGCAAATTTTTATTAATAAACATTAATATAATTTTTTTTATAAAATGGGGAATATTGATAAAGGGAATGAAAAAATAATAAAAAAGGTATGTAAAAGTCGTCTCATATGTAAACTAATTAATTTTAATATAAGTGGGTTATTAAATATTTCTTGATATTATTACGAAATATTTAATTATGTGAGTATTACATGACATAATATTCTTTTGTATATATTTTAATTTTATGATTATTGATGTGTGTGTGTGTATATATATATGTATATATATATATATATATATATATAACTACATATATATAATTTTATGAGTTATATGATATTATAAATTAGAACATATGATAAGATAAAGAAAAACAAAATTAAAAGTAAAGTAAAAAAAGAAAATAAATTTATATAAAATGAGAATAAACATGAGCTTATCAAATAAAAACCTAATAGATGTGATATATATGATTTATGTCACCCATAGTATCATGGGTGTTTAGATTTGAGACCATGGCACGTAGAAGGAGCTTTGATATTCTAAGAATCTCATATTTCATTAGCACATGATTTTGGTATTAGGGGGACAAGTTATGACATGTTTTACTTTTAGGTGTCGTGGGTACTCGAAGATTGGCCTTCGACAGTTTGAGTGTCTTTTTTTCATCAATATAAGATATTGGCATTAATAACGAGATTTAGTGATGATGAGATATTTCACTTATTGGTGTCATGATACTGATAGATAATGTCATGTCATTTGAGAGTATCGACAATTGTGATGATGAGATATGATATATGATATTGGGTTCTAAGATAATGGTCATGAAAAAGTTTGTGCCAATTGAAAGAATGGATATTTGAAAAGAAAACAATAAAAATATAAGAAATGAATATTAAACAAAAGAAAAGTAAAACAAAAAAATACTACAAGTATATAATGAGATGAATATATAATCACATATATATTTATATTATAATATTATTTATATAGATTATCATATATTATTTTATTTACTATTATATCTTATTATTTAGCTACTTTATTTACTCTTGAATTGTTTTATTATATGTAGTTAGTGGTTTGTCTCCTAAGAATATCATGCTTATTTCTTATTACATTATAAAACATGTTCACCCATCAAGATAAAGGCCCTCAAGAAGATATTTTAAGACCCAGAGGTTAAGAGACTCATATATTTAATGAGTATGAGGGATATTGTGTATGTGTGGATATTTGTATTTTATTTTAAATTTTTATATCAATACCAATTTTAGACTTTCATGTAATATGATAGTTGTTTTTTTTATATTTTGTTATTTTGTGTTGGAATATTTCTGTATTATTATGGATTTTTATGTAACTCTTACTCATTTTAGTAGCGTGTGTCCTTTTATTTACATTGCGAGCACTATTTAACTCGATAAATTTATATTATAGATGTATGTCATCGGGTTGTGTTAATTATATTGCATGAGGTGTGATAATTTTGAAGCACTATTATTGTAGAGTACTAATATTATTTGTAGTATCTCTACGATACATACTTTATATATTTTACTAAGTCATAACCAACTATAGTTCTATATGTTATGCTTTTATATCATAATCAAATTATTATGATCATTTGATCATATTATATGATCATTTTAAAGTATCTTTTCTTGAATGCATCTACATTGAGCTCACTTCATCTTTACGTAGCATAATTGCATTGTACAATTATTTTTGTAACATTATATAATCTAATATTTTTATGAATTCCCTTTTTAAACATTGTCATACTATTATATTTGTATTATCATGCTTGTTTGATTGGATGTTTGTTTTATATTCTATTGCACTTGTATATTCGAGTCATTTATGATATATGATATTATATACTAATTATTTGCTTTTATACATTAACAATTATTATGAGGTTATGATCATTTGTATGATCGTTAACTCAATTTTGCATATATTCACACTTTTTTGTATTCATTCTCTCTCTTATTTGATAATACCATACAACAAATATTAGCACATTATATGATAAACCCCTTCCTTAACTTATCAAGCTACTTTGACCCATAATTGATTATACTTTATTGTACTTATATTTTGTTTTAATTGTACTCATAATACTTAATCTCATCTTATTTATGTATTCATTCAATCGATTCCTTTAAGGCATCATATTGTATGATATCATGATATTGTAGTATATGATACCTTAAAACCTTGAAACATCTTTAAAAAGTTTTAAAAAATTTATAAAATTTTTAAAATATATTAAAATCAAAATCATTGTCTATCACTCATCCCTTCTTAAGAAGATTAATCATTTTTTTTAATATTTTTCTTTTAAATATCTCAAATTTTGAATTTATTAATATTTCTTGACCCTTACTTTTACGATATTTCATTGTAACTCTATTGATTATTAGAACCAATGCAATAAATTAAAGTACATAGAAAATTTTTTATAGTAATAAAAGACAATCGTAAGATCATTCTAAATTTTGAAGAAGAAAATTTAAAAGAAATAAGAAAAATGTAATATCTCAAAAGTGGGGACAAATATATTTAATAAATTTTAATTATATGATGTTGGAAATAAAAATAATAAAAAATTATTTATGACTCCAATAAGTGAGGAATAGTAAAAAGTAATAAAAAATTATGATTTTGAAAAAGAGAAATTGTATGTACAATTTGTATAACAATGAGAAAGAAAACTTACCGAAGATTATCATCCAATATGATATATAAAATTGTATGATATGATAGAATAATAAATGAAAGTTGAATCAAATCTTATGATTTAATAAGGACCATTGTATTCATACAATATTTTGGAAAATAGCTGCATCATTTAAATGGATTAGATTTTTTTTCACAGATAAGAGAAGAAATAATTATAACATACAGTATGACACAGTTGTTGCATACAGTTTAATCAAATAACAGAAAAGTAGACTTAGAGTGTAATGTGAATGAGTTTATAATAGGTATTGTATCATACAAGTACAACAACATAATTGTATTAGTACGATAGAATGTAATTGGTGCATCAAAGCTATAAATCAGTTAAGTTCGAATAAAAAAAGAATTAGATTTTTAAATAGTTTGTTCTTGGATGTACAAGAACATGTTATACATTGGATTACACATACATTACATTACAAGGTTCTTAAGTATTTAAGGGTAAAAGATAATCCTTTAAGTAAGCATAATGCTCACGATAATTAAATATACTATATAATAAGTCAAAGTATGGTATGTTAGATGAAGTCAAACAAAGAAAACATATTGTTGGTGTAATGAATGATATGTGTGGTTCGAAGGACAATGCATTATGCAGAGAGCAATTATGTGAGATAAATTATGTGAGATGAATTAACAATACTTCATAGTGAGCAATATAGTTGAATTAATGGTACTAGATAGTATGATGCACTTGATGAATGATACGTTAAGGGATCTTGGAAGAAATCATATCGTATGTTGTGGTTAACAAATGGTTCATTGGTGTGGCAATAAAAGAATATTAAAAAGAATGTCTTAATAATTTGTATGGTTTATAAGAAATGCTTTATTCATATACTTAAAGGAACAATTAGTGATATATATGCATACACGATATTGCAGTTATTTCAAAATAAAAAGGATTAGATAAAATGTTTTTATCATAGATTCTAATAAATAAATATAATAATATTGTTATAAATAAAATAATAAGTTATTAATGATTTTTTAATTATAATATTTCCTATCATTTTATTAATTTTATTTATTTTATACAATATAGTTATTTAGTATCTTATCCATATGTTATATATTCATGATATTATATATTTAGTGGATTTAATAAAATCAAGGATATTGACATAAAATATGTTTATATAATTAGATAATTATATATAAAGTGGTTAAGAAAATAAGTTAATTTTTTTTGGATATCTAATATGGTTATTTGGTATTAAAAGAAATGAAATATAATAATTGATATTTTTTGGCGTTACTATCTTCATTATTATTTAGGGCCAAGATATCCTTAGAGATGATATTATCTCATATAATAAAATGATACTGCTTAAAGTGAAGATAGCTTTTATTTATATTTGCATATTAAGTCATTAACACTTTATATGTAGTGTGATAAGGGTTAGTATAGCCTCTTGTTTAATTGAACGTCATTCCAGATTATATAGTTATTAATTATTGGATATCAAATTAGAAATAAATAAAAATATAAGAAAGTGCTTGTTCATATTTATGCTAATTATCTTAAATTATTATATTTATTGATTTTCTCATATCATTACTTATTTCTTTATTTTTATTTATTTTTATTTATTTTTCAATTGTCATGATATAGTTTCATATAGATTCATTGTACAGTGGTATTGTTGTATTTTATTATTTATTATAATTTATCTATTGAATTTTTTAAAATCTCACTAGTATTTATATCACAGATAATACATCTATTATATCAAAACATAAAAACTTTGATAATAAGAAGGTCATACTTATTTGATAGTTGAGTAGGGTTTGGTGTTGCGTGGTGTTAATATGAGGTTACGTGGATTATAATTTTTGTATATTTGGGTTTTGTATGATTGTTCTTCTTATTTTTTGTATTTGTATTTGAGTTTTTTTTGTTTAGACTTGATATTGTAAATATTTTATATTATGATATTATATGTTGGTTATTGGTATTAGATATATTTTGGTTTTTGTTTTAGTATTAGCTGTCTACTTATAGTCTTATATGTTCTCACAAGCCTTCTTATTTACTATTAGTGTTATTTATTTTAATTAAAGTAAATGGGTTAAATGGAGCTTTGACACAAAAAAATAGGAAAATTATTTCATACCTAGTTTCAAATAAACAATATTTCATGTCTTTTCATGATTCCATGAGTGTGTAATCTCATTATTCTTTTAGTAGCTATCATTTTATTTTACACAAATCTACATCGCTAGTAATTCACGCGAAGCTATTCTCATCTATATTAATGTTATGATTTTTTGTTCTTTTTCCTTCCACCCATTTTCAAACTTAGTCTTTTAACAAATTACTCTAAGAAATACAATTGTGCATTTATCTTGGCCATATTTTGAAACACGTTTTTTCAATAATTAAATTACATAAAAAGACAAAAGCAATATTAAATCCTTTCAATTTAATATTAAACAATGTTTTACTTTTTATTAAAAAAATTAAAAATATTTTAAGTCATTTTATGAAATCAATTATTTAATTACACGGTTGTAAAAAAATATTTATCTAAAACATAATTTTTAATAACATGTTAAAATAATATTTTTTAATTAATTTTATATTAATTAAATTAATATTCAATAATAATTATATTAAGCGCATCCTAACTTTCCTATTTCAACTCCAAAATCCACGTGAATACGATCCAATAAAAAAATCAAACCAAACAAACGACCTAGGAAAGCATTACTGTTTCTTCCTTTCCAGATAAACCTAGTGTCAAATGCAACTAAAACTCAAATATTAAATTAATTGATAAAAATTAATTTTAAAAACTACATAATTAATAAGTATGTTATCACTAAATGGTTAATTATATTATTGATATTATAAAATAAACAAAATATTTTGTATTTTATTGATGAAAAATGAAGTGATTTTTTAATATTATTTTGGAAAAAATTATTATTTTTGTTTTTATTGTATTATTTTTTTTTAAAGTTAAAAAAATATGTTTCAAATTTAGTAAGACAAACATTCAATTAGTTTTCAAAAAATATTTGTACAAAATGCTGAATTTTAAAACAATATACATTTCACGTCTAAGTCAAATTTCAATTGTTTTAATTAATAACATTGCTTATTTTAAATAGAATTACTCGTTTGAATAATAACACTAAAAGACATTCTTACACAATTATTTGAGCAACTTGTCCATGTGGAAGACTCAGCGAAGTACTCCTTTCACACGATACTTAGCAAAGCACCCCCTTCTCGTAATATTTTGAGACTTAATTAAAACTAAATAGAGCCACATATTTGTAGGTCTTATCTTTTTAATTATGTTGGACGAGTCTTTAAAAATTATGTAGATATAAAAGAAAAATGAAAGATACATTGAAGAAAGAAAGAAAAAAAAAAAGAATACAAAAAAAGAGAGGACGATCATTAAGTAAAACCTTACAAGTTTTAGAAAATATAATTGGTTATAATAAATTCTAAAAAGATCATTATCTATGATCTTATGGGAATACTTACAAATAAGTGTATTTATATAATTTGTTATTATTAGTTACAAACAATTATAATACTTAAAACAGTTGAAGCTTATGCAGTATTGGATAGTTTTTGTGATGATCTAATTGGGTAAATACTTTGCGACAATCTTGAAGGACATAATTAAGAATTATTGCATTACTCAAAGGCCAAAAACCACATGAGAATGCCTAGGGACTTATTAGAGGATGCCCTTAGTTAGTTTGAATAGTAACATGAAGATTGGTCAAAGAGTGATTGAAGACATTTAGAGAAGAACACTTGAATATTAGGAAAGTTGGCATAAACATGGAGATTTATAAAATATGCGACCAACTTGTGTCAGCAACATCAAATTGTATAGAACATACAACAAAGATTGAGACAATTAATAAATATGTCTCCATTGGTTATCCAATTTCTTACTTTAATATTTGTGTGGAAAACAAAATTGTCAACTATAAATGATTGCATGTGGCTTATTGAGTTTTGGTAATGCCATATATAGATACAAGGTTTAAGAGATAAATCTCTTCATTTTATAATGTCACATCTTGGACAAGCTAAGGAAAGGGTTGATCATACAACAATTGAAGAATAATGTGGTGCGATTATGTAATGGAGAGAGTGTGGGAATAAACTTCTGAGAAGTTTGAACAAACACAAAGAGGGCTAAGGATTATACAAGATGACTAGGTATTAAGACCAAATAATTCGTATAAACAATACAATATCATACAATATGCAAGTAACAAATATACTAGTATGACATATTGAGAAGAAAATATTAACTAAATTTGTTGAGAAAGATGAACAAAACATATAATAAAATAAGTATTACATATAAGTACAAACAAGTGTATAACAAATATAGTACATGAGAATCATCAAGTTCTAATGTAATAAGAAAGATATATCGTACAATAAGGAAGAGTAATCACATAAATATGAGGTAGAATAAATGTCTAAGCTAACTAAGTTGGAATAGATCATACATACAACAAGTGTATCGCATCACCACAAACACAATGAATAAGCGAGAGAAGGTAGATTTAACAAAGCGTTAGTACAAAGATAGGTATCATATAAGTATGATCAAATTGAAAGTAGCAATCTACAAAGAAAATCATTCTTATGATATATGATGAATGTATCACATAAGTAAGATAATGATATCTTAATAACATGATAAATAAAAACTTCGATAATATTGAGAATTATATAATATGACAGATGTTTATCGTACATGTACGATTAATAGAATTTGAAATAATTTTGAAACTTGAAGTGGTGAGCGGCTAGGCTAAACATCATGAAGAGAGATCAACTGATAGAGAACCATCAGAATTAAGTCGAAAAGAAAATAAAGACTCACTATATTCAAGCAATATAATCATTTGTAGAAGTTGGATGATTAGAAATGTAAAATAGATGTCAAAATATATATAAAAAAAGATTGAAATTGAAGCTTAGAGATATTTTTGGGAAAGTGTCTCCAAGTGATTTAGAAAGGCAACCATATTAGTTTATGCTAAGATAGAAGACAACATAAGAAGCTGGAAAAAAGATTATGCAAATATCCATGCCTTAACATGACCCCTACAAAGGAAAAACAAGATGTATGTAGATTTATTCATGTTGTATATATTTGATGTAATGTATATTATAGGCTAAAAATCTTATTGATTTGAAATATATCAAATAAAAGATGTTTGTATAGACTTATGCTTAATGTGATTTATTTAATGTGATATGTAATGTTTGGGTAAAAGTCTCAAATGATATATGAAATGCTAAGTGAAGGATGAGTGTCATATATGATTTGTAATAGTTTATTGATACGATGATTTATTACATGATTTGTTTGAAAATCTTAATTTATGTTTTTTAGTGATATATAAAAAAGATATATCTAAGATGCTTTTTATTATTATTATAATAATATATTATTATGGTTATTTTGTTACATTTTTTGATTTGTGATATTATATATAAATATATATCATACTATATGTGTTTAAAAGAAAAATCATGGCAAAGCAATGATTGATATAATTGAATTGAAAATGATATAACAAAGTGATACATTATGAGAACCATCAATAATTGTCAAATTAAGTTCACAATTCAAAATAATATTTATTTAGAAGTAAGTATTTTATTATCTAAAATAATATTTCTGTGAATATATGACCACTTGAAATAATATGTTTTCAAGAGTGTTTCCAAAGAGATGTATTGAGCAATCTATAATAAATGTTTTAGATTAGCAAAAGAATAAGAAAGGGATTAAAAACATTACTATGATTTTTCAAAAGTTTTTAAAGAAAAATGAAGATAACATATTGTGAAAACTCTCTTTTTTTAAAATCATTATTAGAAGTAACTTTTAAAATCCTTTGAGTAAAAAACCTGTGTTTTAAAGAGGAAAAAACTTTACATAAACTCTTTTTCCAATTAAAAAAATCTTTTTTCAATAAAAAAAAAATCTTTTTTAACTTGCAAAAGTGATCAATAAAAACTATTTATTATTAAAACCACATCATCATTAAAATATAAAAAGAAAAGTTTTATAATAACTAAAAAATTAGACATATTAGTTTATCACTTAAACACCACACAAAGTCTAGAAACCAATATTTTGACAATAGTTATAATACGTAATTCATCACCATCCCATAAAAATATATAATATTAATAGTCACATGACTAAGTAATATGATAAAAATTCTCTTGATAAAATCATTATGAATCTAGCTTCATTGGTCCCTTACATCCCCATCTAACACCTTACTTTGACATGAAATTGTTATACCAAAAGAAATATGAGCTAACTAACACCAACTCAATGACAAATAATTAAACTATATACAAAGTATTATAATATTTGGGTATTTACATGAAAGGATCTTTTGCAATGATAAAAATATAATTAAAACTTATAAGAATCTAAAAAAAAAAAATAAAGTAACATAATTTGTTAGACTTTTATATACATAAATATTTTATACATTTACACATTATATTCTTTTTTTTTTCATTTTTAACTCTTTAAGAAATTTGGTTTAAAGAAATGCCCTTTCTTATCAACAAAATGAACATGTTTATGAATACATTATTTTCATATTAAAATAGTCAAAATAGAAGCTCATTTGGCTCATGTCTTGAATATGTTATTCTGGTATAATATATTCCACTTTAGACAACCTCACAAACTTTTATTTTAAACATTTATCTTTTCTTTATTAAGTCTTCTTTTCTTTTTATTTTTTTAAATTTGTTTTTATTTATTTTTTTTATTTTTGTGACTATTATCACAAAACAAATTAATTTACATGTTCATTATTAAATAAATATATTAATAAGTGACTTGTAATTAAAATAAGACAAAAATTTATATTCAAACATCACATACATAAATATGTCATAACGTAGAAAAAAACCTTGCTTTTACCATCAATTATAAATTTCATCTTTTGATTGTCAAATACATAAATCTAAGATAGTATCATACATCATACATCAATATAATCATTTACTATGCTTAACATTTTTATTTCATATATCTTCATTTTAACCCTTATAATCAATAAATCAAAGCCTTTATTTTAACATTAAATATTTCATTTAAACATATACTCATAAATACATTATTTACATATATTTTAAAACTAAGTAGTCGTCTCATCAAGACTCAATTTTGTTAAACCCCTTCGATTTCTATAATACATGGGACTGTGTTCTTCTCAGATTTTCTTAGCTATGAGCTTAACTCGCATAGTTTCTTTGAAATTCTTTTGGAATCATTTTCTGCTTCCTATTTTTCTTCTCTCAAACACTTTTGATTGACCTAACTTCTAAAGTTTTCTTTCCCAAAATAAGTCTTAATTGGCTTTAATTTTTCATATTTTTTTCTTTTCAAATTCTTCTAAAAGTTGTGTCCCCTTCGTCTATATGCTTTATCACCTACTTCTCTCTCATTTCCAATAGTTTCTTGATGGTTAAAGTCTCCCTCAAGTAGATTTTATGATATGCTTAGTTTGTACTTGCCATACAATTAGAATATCAAACTTTGTATTAAATGTTTTTAAATTTTATCCAAATTTTTCTTTATTTAATTTTATTGTATTATTATGATAGCTATGTCATACTAAACGATATTCCCTATAGCCCATAATTATGTGATTTTTATCTTGATCGTAATTATAATAATTTTAACATAATGTACGATAAATTTAGGATATCCTTTTTTAAATATATTTACATTAAACTTGCTTTGTTTTCTCTTAAATGATCATATAATGTGATATGCTTTTGTCATATTATACAATAGTTCTTTTAACTTATAATCATCTTTATCATATGCCACCATTTATTGCCATACTGTTGCTATTAGCTATGAAGCCGTAGCCTGCACAAACTCGTGCACCTCTTGTTGTGACCTGCCAGCTGCACTGACCATGCGACCCACTATCTCGCACTGACACACTTTGCTCGCTTGGCTCGCACCTGACCCAAAACGTGCATGTCAACCCCCTCTACCCGCTCGACCCATGCTTGATCCATGCTTGACCCAAAGCATGCACATCGACCCGTTAACCCCGCACTGAGTATAGGTAAATAACTAGATAAACTAGTTAAAACAAATTAAAATATGTAATAAATAAATATTAATTGTAATTGACTCCCATAATAGCAATAATAATACTGTTAAATTTCACATACACAGTACGTTTGTATCACTCAAACTTAGCAATAATATTTTATTACTTCATTTAAAAGCTCATCTTTTGCAACATTATGAGTATCTCTATTTATAGATATCTCAGTAATATAATAGTAATTTTTTAACCTAACAATAAAAAAGTATGTTTAGAATATTAAAAAGTACGTCACGTATTAACATGATAAGTGTATTGTATGTTACGATAAATTAAGGGCATCTTCTTGTAAGTGCATTCACATTTAGTCTGCTTCGTTTTCTTTTAAATGATCATATTGTCCAATATGATTTTGTTGTATTATTCAATACAATCATTTTTATGCACTCACATTAAATATACATTAGCATATTGATACATTTTCATTTTTATGCTAGTACAGCTTGATGTTAGGTTATCTATCATGCTTATATGAGGACATAGTCGTACTTGTACGATATTTATCCAATTTTAATCTCTCACTTGATTAGTCTGTACGATTAACTCTACTTGCTATACAATATCTTTAGCCATTTTTTCATGCTATCGGATATATCTAACGGCTTGAGATGATGCAATTTAAAAAAAAAATATTGTATTGATATCATAAAACATTTCATATTGTATGATTTTCTCTGTCGAGTACTCCTTTTTTCATGCTGTACGATTCTTATGAACATAGTGTACAATTTATTATAAAAATTTGTATTTTCATAATAAAAGTTAGAATAATTTTATAAAAATAAATTTTTTATTTTGAAAAAAATTCAAGATGTTACACATCTTTTATTATTTTCATATATTTTGTTAATATAGATAATTCATGTGATTACTCTAAAATATTTGTTTTATAATATGTTTCATGCTTTTACCACTTAAACTAGTGTTTATTTGTATATATCTATTTTTGTCTAATACTTTCATGTCAAATGAGATATCACATAAGACTACAAGAGAGAAATGAGATTTGACTTTAGATAATATGTCATAGAAGATGATCATTCATTAATAGAAGTATTGCTTGCAATTTTTATTTAAAAAAAGCATGTAAAATCGTTGATATTATATGTATATGTGATTTTAAAAAATAATATGAAAAACTTGATTTTTTTTTCATGAGTTGTACAAATATCACTTTTGCAAATGTTTTTAATATTTTTATTGAAATGATTTGTATCACCTCTACAACTTGATTTTTACAAACAATTGAATAGATTTTTCCTGTTTGATCTTACATAAGGAAAAAGAGGACATAAAAAGGATGTTAAGTGAAACCCAAGTTTGGGATCAATGATGAAAATCTTGTATGGCATGTCATATACTAATGTAAAATCAATAAAATGGTGAATTAAGTATTTAACATAACAAATATCATCTCACATGTTGCGTCATTTACTTTTGTCGTAATAAATAATAAGATCAATAATATAGTTATATAATTTTAAATGACTTTAAAAAACAGTTTTTTTTTTTTGTGATATTTTTTTTATTAAGTGATGTTTCTTCTGAACCAAATTAGTAACACCATAAGATCTAGTTAATGACATCATCTTTTTTGGTATGTTTAATGGCATACTCTTGAATGCCAGTTCACATTAGTTAAGTTTGACTGCACTTGGTTATTAAGGAATCTCACTTTTTTTAATCTTTATTTTAATTAAAAAAATACAATCATAATACTCTTTAAAATTTAATTTTTTTTCTCTAATTTATTTTTCTTTTTTTTTTTGCAAATATAGTTCATCCTTTGTTAAGTAAACTTTCAAACTTACCTTCGTATAAGTTTCAACATATTGACTACATTTATTATCTAAAGATGCAATAATTCACTAATTTAATATTAGCCATCAATTAAAAAATTAGTCACATGATAAGCATCATTGATAAATTGTTGAAGGTCAAATTCTTCAAACCTAGATGCTAGAGGCCAAACCCTCAAGGCTTGTGTTTGTTAAGAACAAACCATTAAGCCCCAATGTTGGATTCAAGATACTTTAAATCCAAGTTGTCCAAGCTAATTTTGTGAGAATTCTTCATTAATATCCTACACACTTTACTTTAAATAGATAAACATCATTAATGTAACCTTTAGAGTTTATAAAAAATGCAAAGAACTCCTCCTTGTACACAAATATCTCAAATAGTTAAGTCACATTCAAAAAATGATGATAAATTCCCCCTTGTGAGTATACATCCCAATCAATTAACCCAAATTCAAAGTAATGAATATAACTTATGTTTTGAAGGAAAACTAAGATATGTGATTCAATTTGTGAGTCACACAAATGCTCACATGCGTCTAGTTGAAAGGGCTAAAAAATGGATGAAAAGGATTATACTTTCACTCTGTTTTTTTTTTCTTCCTTCTTTTGTTATCCTTGGTCTATGAGGATCTTATCTATCTCTCATTTGTAATCACACTTCTCTAATCATTAACTAAGCTTAGTTAATCTTCTTAAATCTAAATTTTATATCAAAATTTTTTAGCTCCATTCATAAGAATGAATAAGAAAAGAAAAATGCATATAAAAAAGAGTAAAAGTTTGTTGCTAAGGGTACACTAAGTTCATGAAGTGGTAGGGATCCTTACATCTCTACCTTAATCATCTGAAGCCTTTGAGCCCTCTCCTTTCTCTTTCATTAATCCCCTCCATGAGATGAAGTGCCTTACAAAAGTCCTTCATACTTAGCCTACATCAATAGTTGAGCAACTTAGTCCTGATCTTGTTACTCCTCCAAATAAGCAAATGCCAAATGCTTCCTCTTCTAATTAAGTAGCTATCAAGGCCACATTTGAACACTTAAAACTCACCACCTTATTTTCTTTTCACAAATCCTCAACCACAACTCCACCACCAACTTCATCTAATTAATATTCAACCATTTTCATATGGTGCAAAACCCTTTGGCTCACATCTATTTGTCATCACATTTCACTCTCGACTTGGTGTCAAGATTCTCAAAGTATTGCGTTGAGAATTCCTTTATCATCACAATCATAAAATATAGTCTCCTTTAGGTGTACAAGTGTAATTTGAATGTTATTAAAGACTCTCTCCATTCTTAAATGAGATTCAATCTATTCCTAATGTTTCGAAGTTATAATTATCATCTTCCTCCTTCTACAATAACTCTGATCTCTATATTTTTTTTTAAAATTTGAGGTTATCACTATCTTATATATTGTGTTAAAATATGTAAGGTGTAAAATTTTTTCTACCCTTTTAAAAGATTTGACTTCAGAGAGATTCTTAGAATTGTTCCTTATATCTATCTCATCATTTAAGTAGTTTAAATGGCAAAGATATGTTCTCATTTGCTAGTTGCATAAAGCCCAAGGCATCTAAGTCATTGCTTAGTTTGAAGTACTTTGAGTTCAAACTCCTTCAAGCTTTTTTTGAACACTTCAAGATGTTTTAAAAAAATATGGATCAAAAGAAGTCACATTTTACTTAGCTCTCATGAGGTCACTCTTATCTAGCGACTCGTAGAAATATCTAATATTATTTTTTATTTCATGTAACATTTATTTAATAACATCAATCTTTTAGGATGAGTTTGTATAAAATAAAGTTCTACACTATCAGACAAATAAATTTGTAACAATTTTACCGATACAATTATGACTATTTGCATATTAAAATGAGTTTATTTTACTAAATTACTTAGCACTATATGAAAAACATTAAAAAATTTAATTATTTTTTATGAATTTATCACTGTTGACAATAAGATTAAGCATTATAATTAATAATTTGACATCAACTAGAAGAAAATAACTCAAGGTTGGAAGATTTAAACACACCTTTTAATTAATGAAAAAATTATTCAAATAAAAGACAAATTTTCTTGCGCACCATATTACGTTAAAAAAATATACCAACTAATAAATTACTATAAAAAAACATCAATGATATAATAACAAGCGAGATAAATGCAATCTTAATATATATTAATAAAAGTTAAAATATTTATTTCTTGCATATGTTATATTCTATGTCTACATGAGATAACATTTTATCAAATAAATGCTCAAATAGCGTCATTATAATTGTCATCATGCTTTTCTTGAGAGTATTTTCTAAAAATAAAGAAAAATTAAGTTCGTAAAGTGATAACATCTCAAAATTGACATATAGGTATGTCATCTTATAAGAATTAATGTATAATTAAATACATCAATGTTAAAACTAATATTATAAATTTGTGATAATAAACAAAAAAATAAATATTCTTTGATTTTTTTTGTTGAAATTAAAATATAAGAAGAATTTGAGTGCACTTATGTCACTTTTTTTTTTTGAGATTTAGCCAAAAAAATTGCCCGTATGAGGGCAAAATATTTCCATTCCAAGAAACAAAATATAATATTTTTATAATAAATAATTTAAAAATCTTTGATTTATTCTCAACACTTAATATATAAATCTAATAGTTAGGAAATATACATTTCAACTTTGTTGTTTGCTAATATATTAAAGAATAATAACATAATTTCATTGAATATCATTTGTAACTATAATTAAAAAATGATTTAAATCAACACTATAGCAATTGTCGTACACAAATAATTAGACATGTATAATTTTGTTTATATTATGCAAGTTTATAAATCTAGCATGGTTGAAAAATTCAAAATAAAAATTTTTAGATAATTAAGTTCTGTTTATTATAAAATTATTACCTATGTTACATAATTAATCTCTATCATTGAACTCTATATAATATACATCACATATTAATTTAAAATTTTAAAAAAATTAAATTATTATTTATACTTATGCTAATTACTTGTTTATTTTATCAAATTATTTAATTTTTTTTATAATCTATTTTATCTTAAATATTATATTTTAACTATAATTTATCAAATAATGTTCTAACCGTAAATTCGAACTCCATTAGATCTCTGGATTTCTAAATCGCAGCTGTAGCCGCGTAGTTGGTATCGTGGCGGAGTAAAAATAATTTTTTCTGTTCCCTTCCTCTGACCCCATCCCGCCCTCACCTCAGCATCTTCCACTTCAGTGTTCTGATCCACGTTTATTTAATTGGAGACAAGAAAAGTCAAGCTTGCTAAGCTTGGCTTCTGCCTGTTCATGGCGGAGTCGGAGGATTTTCTTATAAGCGTTAGAGAAATGGGAGAACTGCCTTTTTTTGTAGCAGCTGATGGGGATTTATGATTCATCCTTTTTCTCTTTGGCGCTTGATCTTTGAGCGCTTTTGAACCGTTCATTGATCGATTTCCGATATGGCGGCGTGCAGCCCTTTTCAAGACGTCTATGGGGGGAAACCCCTCTTTCTAGCGGTTTATGCAACGGTCTTCGTGGGGATCCTATTCTCTGCTCTATTCATTGTCTCCTCACTTTACTCTACCGGTGACAGCAGCAAGTCGATCTACACTGTTGGATCGTGGCTTTCATCCTCATCTTCACTACCCCGATCTTCTTCTCCTTTACGTAATCGCTGCTATCAAATTTTCTCCTCCGTAGCTCTCTACTCACCTTTCTGTTCATTGCTTACCTAGTGCCATGTGCTATCTCGCTAACCGTGGATGTCTTGCAGCTGTAGACGTTATCGGCACAAAGAACATTTCTGCCTATCCAGCCGATGCACGACTTTCAAGGGAAAGTTTTTGGACTAGGGCTATATGGGATTTGCCTCCCAAATCTGAAATGCCCGACTTGAAGTTTTTCCAGCTTACCAGGGATATGGTGGCATATCGGGCTAAGGATAATGTCATAGTTGTAACATTTGGAAACTATGCATTCATGGACTTCATCTTGAACTGGGTCAAGCATCTAACAGATCTCAATGTCTTCAATCTTCTCATAGGTGAAAACCCTTCCTTGTTCCCAGTCTATGTGTGATTAGGGTGTTGCCGTGAGTTTAAATAGAGCCTTTCTGTACCTATCTCTAGGTGCAATGGATACAAAGCTGTTGGAGGCTTTGTATTGGAAAGGTATTCCAGTTTTTGACATGGGCAGTAATATGAATACAATTGATGTTGGCTGGGGATCTCCGACATTTCATAAAATGGGAAGAGAAAAGGTTTTCTTGATAAACACACTTTTGCCTTTTGGTTATGAGTTGCTACTCTGTGACACTGATATGGTTTGGTTAAAGGTAAATGTCATCTCTGGTTTTAGTTCCTTTTTGATTTTTCTTGCTTATTAAATTTATTTCTTAATGAATATTGCATGGCTTTTGTTGGTTATTTTGTCACCCAAAGCCTAAGTCGTGGATTGCTAACTATTTGTCGCACTTCCTTATGGGGCTTTCTCAGCAGAAACAAAAATAGTTTTCTGACGTCATGTTAACCTAGTGGTTAAGAAGCGGGTCTCCTATTAAGGGTTTGTTTGAGCGTGGCATGGTAATGTAGATTTTCCACACCTTTTTTGGTAGAATGGCATATTTTTTCCTTTATTAAGAGATTTGAAATAAATATAGGGATTTTAATAAACTATAATTTAGAACTGTTTTTAAAGGAACATAATTTCTTAATAATGATTTGTTAAACAGTATATCAAACGACAATATTTATTTACACAAATTCATTTTGATTATGACTTTTAAACATTCTCAAAAAAGCCTTTTGAGCTAATGAGGTATTTGGTTCAACTTCTCACATATGGTAAAACATGATTTTGTTGTGAGTTTAGATTGCATTTATGTATCTTAGTTAGGCTCTTGACAAATTGCTTTATGATAATCTAACATACTTATATTTGTATTTTTATTCAAAATGAACCTTGCAATGCTCAAATATTGCATGCACCACCCCTTTGGACCAAAGTTTCTTAAGATTGATACTATTCTAATTGATGAATTTGCATAGATTTTAGTTTATTAGAAAGATCAATCATTATTAAAGGCCACATGACTAGCATAAAAAGACATGTTGCATGAGCTTAAGGAGTTCACTTGTGCTAGAAAAATGCACTAGTTGGTTAGGTTGAGCTATGACAGAGGAGGAAGAAGCCTCTCTTAGTTGATGTTCTACCTCCCTTGGTAGCCTTTCAATAAATGTCATTCCTACCTTTACAATTGGTGTGATAAGCTACTTTATCAAGCAAAAGGAAAACACAATCACTCTAGCTCAGACAATTCAACAAGTACATGAGTTGTATTGTGTCTACTTGATACAGACTCAACTAAATCTCAAAGGGCACAAGAAGCAGTTTGATCCTTTATAGTTTTGAGATCGAAGTCATCGATTAAGTTTTTGAAGATTTACAACCTTCCAATTGGTATTGAGAAATGTTATCCCTTGGCTATAAGAGTCACATGATGCTATAGATGTGTTGTGACCTCACCCCCAACATGGGAACCCATCAGTAACTTGAGAAAGTGGTGAATAACTAACGAAAGTAGAGACGTTGTTACAAGAAACAGCAATATAAAGTTATAGGGGACAAAATTAAGGCATCGACAATTGCCCATGCTTATTCTCCCAAGTTGATGCAAACCTTTCCTTTCATCTTAAGAAGCGTCTTGAGTTGTGATTCTTTTTATCATTGTAGATGATTGAACTCATTGTCTTTTGCTGATTAGGTACCCTTCACCATAATCAATAATTGTGATTCTAGGACTTCTTTCTTAGGTATTAATTGCTCCTTATCTACCCTTTGTCTCTCTCCTAATATTTTCTTAATACTCTGTAAATTATCGATTTTTCATTTTCTTGTTTGCAAGTAACTTTCTACACATTTCTCCATATCCATTAGTTTTGCATTAGCAATTATCATGGTGATATGTGTTAACCTAATGGCCTTTGAAATGGTTTGATGACATCAAAACTCTTTTTTGTATTTCTAACGGCCTTTTTAAGTGGATGTTTCAATTATAGATTGGATCAAGTGGTTGACATGCAAGTTCATTTGAAGGTTGATCCTAAACTCTTGTGGGAATGTTGAAAGAAGAAGGTTTCAAGCATTGGAACACCCCATGGAGAATTTAGCTCTTTCAACAACACCATTAAACCATTTCGGCAGGAAAACAAATGGTCGCTGTATGATATCCCATCGATCTACATCAACTGAAAGCAAGTGAATTCTCATGCGGGCCTTCCAATACATGTAATATTCACTACAAAACAGTGGTGGCCGATGAGACGACGCTTCTTCCCCCAAATTGGTGCCAAAATCAGTAAAATTATGAGCCATAGATCGAGTTTGAAAGAATTTCTTCCTTAGACTTAGACCAGCTTTGATACCAATTGAAAGCGTCTTGCTAATTACAAGAGAGGAAGTGAATTGTAATTGGAAAGATGCTTTCAATATGCACATATAGAGCATCATTAGCATCTTTGTGAAAATAATGGTGGTTCAAGCTTACGCATCGGAATATATTACAACATCAACTTGATTCTAAAATTACATGTCAAAGGGAAAACTATTAAGTTAATGTCCTTGTGAATTGAAATAAACTTAATTTTCTTAGTATTTTTAGCATGAATTATTTCGGATCAGACAGGAATATGTGCAGTGCATTTCATGCTCCAGTGGGAGGTTCTAAGCTTTTGAAATCCTGTTTTGGTTTAGTTGGAAGTTTGGATGCAAATCCTTGTGGCAGTGCTGGATTTACATTGTTGGAAGAGTTAATAATTTCTTGTCGATCCATTTCTTTTGCTCCCTTATTTATAATTTACAGAATACTTTAGTGTAGAGCTGCTACTCTAATGAACTGGGTGTATTGCAATTCTTTAGGTTAAAGATGCCAAGGAAATAATTATGCAAGTTGGCATGCTGTCAGTTTTTATATGAAACTCCTATTGATATGTTTATGCAATCAGCTTAGATTAGTTGCTTGGTCATTAAGGCTCCATAAGTAGATATTTATTTAGCATTGCTTGATGAAAATAATGATTTTGATTGAATAAAGTTTGATAGTATACTTGCACCTTATTCAATTGCTACAAATCATGTGAAAACCATTTGATACATCTAAATACTCAATGCTTGTTTGCTTATTCATACATGCTAATTTTGGAACATGAACCTTTATATGAACTTTAATGTTTTTTTAATACTAATTTAGTATGGAAATTAAGTACCAATTCAACCTTTAAAGTATGACTTAAGAAGTGCCAAGAAGGCCTTTTATTTGATGAAAATGTAAGGATAAAACCATTTTTATTTATGGAAAGAGGAGGAAATTTTAGCTGGATCTTACAGTAGACTGCCACTTCGTAGTGCTCATAGGAGCTCCTTCGCTATCTCTTGGTTGGTGGATTAGCTTTCAGGTGCCTGTTTTTCTGAATTTGATTCTTACCACTCTTGTTTAGCTTTTTCAAGGGAGTAAACCCACTTTACAACAATGCACAACCAAACAAAGCCAAGCAAATTTCAAATCTGATTTAAAATTTCCTGTCTCTGGAAGCAGAGTCTGCATTGACGATGTTTGGATGATGTTTATGGCAGACTGTCCACATGTGAAAATATTAACCCTTTTTCTCCACATAGATACCCTTTGATTGGCTAGATTATAGACTTATTGAAGAGCTGTTGGATGCTTGTAACTCAACTTTTGGTACAGAGTTTATCATTTTATGCAATCAAACAATCAGGCATTGCTCTCTTTTATAGGCTCAAATGAAAATGCTTTTTACAACAAAAACATTCCTTAAAACTTATTAGGTAGGTCAACTACATCTATATACCATGTGCTTTAGACAATGACAATTTTTCGTTAATATTAGTGAACACTAAGTTCTTTCTAATAATCTCTTATAATTTTTTTTTGTATCTTTCATCTATTAATAAGTGAGGTATTAAGTTCTCTCATTTTCGTGTGCCCAAATTATTCAAGTCAACTTTTCTTTAGTTTTTTGTTAATAGCTGCTGTACAAAATTTCTCTTAAGTGCACTCATTCCTATACTTTTGAGTATAGTTATTCGTTTATCTTAGTAACCTCTTCTCTACAATTTATTTTATTTGTCAGTACCATTGCAATATTATAAGAGTTATCTTTAATCTTGAGTTGATTGTTTCCATTACTCTCACTTGTTTAGATTCTATTATTAACATCTCCATTATTTTTACTATTATTTTGGAATATAGACCCAAAGTGATGAAAATTTTCATTCTTTATTACTTTATGATTCTCAACAATAATTTCTATGTTATTTATAGGCTTATCTTGAATAATCTTGAATTCTATATATGTAATTTTAGATTTACTTTATGAAATATTTTTAACACTTCAATTGTTCTTTGTAGGTCTAGTTTTGAATTAATTGCTTCTACATTTATTAAGTAGGATGAACTTATAAATCGTGACACTTAATTTTAGAAATAATTTGTAAATGCACAATAAAATTGTTCAATTTAACCATTTCTTGTATAGATGACATTAATGTCATATAAAAAGTTGTGTTAGAATTATTATATGCATCCTTTAATTAACCTATCGAAGATTTGATGTAACTATTCTACTGTAGTATAAAAGACACTTATTAAATTTCTTGAAAATTCATATAATGTTCAATATAATTGACTTGCTTCATAAGTTTCACAAATAAAGTTTATTTTCAGTTATATCATTGTTATTTTCATAATGAAGAATAGTTTGTATTAGATTGATGTAAAGTCCTTTGATTTTATTTGGTGTATTAATTACTCAATTTTATGATGCCTTTTATCTAATAAAATATTATTTTTTTCTTTGGATGTTCATGATTTATTATGATGCTTTCCTTTGTAAAGTTGTTTTATTATTCCACTTCATAGAGTCACGTTTTGCTTTACTTCTTACATAGCTTGGCTTTCTTCTCTTTGACTTTTGTGCTTTTTCAGAATCCACTTCCTTATATTGCTCGTTTCCCTGAAGCAGATGTCTTAACTTCGAGTGATCAAGTTATACCCACTATCACTGATGATAAATTGGAGAAATGGCAGCAAGGTGCAATTGTAAAAATGTATAGTTGCTTAGAAAAAAGTTTATTTTGTTAATGTTTTAATGCACATTATCTTAAATATAAGTTGGTATTTTCAAACAATCTTTTTCTTTCTTTTTAATTACTATTAATGTTAAATTTATATAATTTGTAGTAGATTACTTTTTCATGCTAATATTGATTGATATATAATATAAGAACAATTTTTATATAATGAAGATAACATTGTTGTCTTTTCTTCTTATTAAATTGCAAGAATGTAAGCATTCATATTTAGATTTTGTTTTATTCAATTAGTAATTCCACTATTTTATCTTTGATTTGAATTTGGTCATACTTTAGGTTTGTTACATTCATATTTGTATGAATGTTGCCTTTATAGACATACAAAAATTTAATGGTTATATATGTTTGATAAAGTGATGTAGGGAAAGGTGGCTGATGGCTGACATTGGTGTAGGATCACATTAGAGTAGCAGTGATGACAAGGGGGGATTCGAGTGGTGCTTCGCCATACCTGACAATGTAGATTGTGTCCTGATTGATAAGTAATGCTTAATGGGTTTGGAGATGATGGCATGTTGTCACCATGCAGATTGTGGTTGGATGACAACTTTATGTTTTGTCAGGTCTCAAGAGGAGGGATTTAGGAGACAATGACGGGGTGGCTTGTGGCGGTGACCTCGGGTGCTCAAGCAATGGCCAGAGAGGAAGTCATGGTTGGGGATCTAGGCATGCAAGGCCATGTGGGATTAAGGAGAAGCCAACGTTGTCAATTTTATTGGAGGTATTCGAGGGTATTAATATGGTAGAGCAGTGTGAGGGAGGGCATCTACAAAAACTTTAGATGCTAGGATAGTCAGGATTCAGGTGGTTTGCAGGCAATGTTGAGGGTTGTCAGTTGAGATGCAGATATATGTAGCAAGCCTCAGGGTTGAAGACAATGGGGATTGAAGCGATGATGGTGGAATAGGATAAATTTATATCACAACTTGGTTGGGATGAAGGCTTGCTTGTGTTCATGGAGAGAATTTCTTGTGCATGTTGCACCAAACAAAACTTCTTGGTATAAATGACAAGAAAAAAACTTTTTCATTCCTTCATAAGCAATTAAATAGATTATAAGAAGAAGTCTTTATTAGAAATTAAAGAGATCAAAATGATCCTCACTATAAAAAACTAATGAAATGATAATAAAAAATTACAAAAATGAGTGATGTCATGAAACAAAATAAGGTGCAACCTTGGGTTTTTTAAATAACTGATTACAATCCAACAGCACAACTAAAATGAATAAAATTCTTTTTCTAAGCATTTATTGTCCTTTGTTTAAGATTTGGTCCATGGCCTATGATGAACTTGAATGTTTGACATTCTTTGCTTTACTAGATTTGTTTGATGTGTTGTATCAATGCTAGTCAAAAATAACATAAAACTGTAGGGACCAACATAAGAGGAATTGCTCACATAATTTGATTAATGTAAAGTATCATTAAAATGTAGTGTGTTTTGTTGCCCAAGTGTAGTGACAAATTGATGATAAAAAAGTATTATGTTAGGGCTTGATTGCAAATCCTTATTACTTTAGGTTGCAAGACTTTGTGGGGGGAAACATAGGTTCCAAGGAATGATAGATCTTATCCATTATATTTGAGATCCAAAACGATCTTCTTGTCTTGCATCGTCATGTTAGGTCCCACTATCATCATATTTTTTAATTATTCTCTTGTTTTGCTTCAACTTGGTATTTGATCTTGCCATCACATTTTTATTACACCTTGGTTAAAACTAATCCAAGGTGAGAAACAAACACATCAAAAGAATCCTTGGGTTTCGTCACTTAAGTTGGCCCACTTAATTGGATTAATCAAAATTATTCACAACTCAACCATGGGCTAAGAAATAGCCCAACCTTTCCTGCTCTAGTTGATCAACTTGTCATCCCACTCATAGGACTTCTGGCTAGCCACATGTTGCTCTCTTGTGGTGCCACATGCAAGCCACCTTGTATCTGATAGCTAATGCTGTGTCTTGGCTGATGGTGGTGCAATGTGCAACAACAAAGCCTGCCATTCTGGTTGTCATTAGAAAGAGCAGCCTCGTTTAAACCCACATCATCTTGTCCACCTAAAATAAAATCATGCTAATAACCGAACGATTTTAGGGTTGCACCCCCTTAACCTATTTGAGATAATTAACATATGGGTTTAGCAATATTTAACCGAACTCCATTCCAAACAGTCCTTTTAAGCTTGACCCATCTTTGGGATTATGCATTCAAGAACTTTTGAGGCATCATATTTCCCTATTTATTTATTAAAAAGTTGATTAATCTTTATAATTTGCATACAGGTATTTTAGTCAATTTTTGTTTGAGTAATTCTAGGTTTTATTGTTCTGTGATGATGCCAGATTTGAATAAAATTGACTTTTTCTTTGAACTTCCATGTTGTTTAATGATCTTGGTGTTAACTTCATGGGCCACTTGTTGTATAAGTTCATATGGTTGTTATTCTAAAACATACTGTGGACATGAAGGTTGTTTGTTTGTAGTGTCTTACGAAATATATCATTTACAAAATATATTTTACATATCCTTATCTCTATGTCCAAAATTCATAAAAGTTTCTCTATTTTGGTTCATCATTCCTTTTGCTTTTGTGCCATAACTTCATGTCATTCCCTTTTGCTTTTGCAACTCATGGTACCCCAGTTTTTGTCCAATGTCAAATTAGAAATGGGAAAGAGTTGCTACATCTAAAATCAGATATATAATGGAGCAAGTAATCCAACATCATTATGGATTGAAAATTAGAAGATTCTGGTATAGAATATTATGATTTTAGTAGAAATTTGGTATGATACAAACACGGACAACCCTTGGATCTATGTCTTTAAAAGTATCTTATATGTTGGCCTTGTGTGGGCACTCAATTCAGATGGGACCATCCATGGATAAGAAGGCCTGATTTCTTTGTAAAGTTTTCATGGGCCTCTTTCCTTCTTGTTTTTTGCTTCATTTTTTCTGAACTTGTATTGCTAACTCAGTTTAGCATTATGGGTTGACCCATGATTGATCCCTTGATCTACATTATCTCAAGAATTGCTTGATTTAGTGATTTTCCCTAAATTTTAACTGGTTGAGCTTAAAATTTCCTACTTAAGTTCCTAATTTGTGTAGATCAACCTGAGTAGATTCATACTTGAGCAAGCTAAATTAGAGAACCCTCTATAAGACATTGAATAAATGCTAGCCACCTAAATTAGAAGCGCTAGGCACATTTTCTGCAACTGCTTCCAGGGAGACACCCAAAAAAAAAAAAAAAAAAAAACAATCTGAGGATAATGGCTTCTGTTAATGTCAAACAGAACAAAATAATGGAGAAAGTGCACCTGACTGATCTGAGCTTATATCTGGAAGATGCAAGGATACCATAATGAGTTGTTCTCCACAAGGACCTAAGTCAAGAACTTAGCAATCTTTGAAACTTCATCTATTTGATGCCACGTGTTGCTGCCTTGATGTTCTGTATGTGAATCTTCACGTATCATCCACTTTTCACGGTTCGACACGTCTTTGGCTTGCCTCACTCTCACATGCTGTGCGTTTATTTTGACGCATCATATTTCACACTTATAAATTTTGATTTTAAAATATTTTTAAGTGAATTTAAGTGTGATGTTTAGGTGCATGCAAATGATGATTTTTTGACTTATTTTGAAATACGATGCATGTGAATTTAGTCATATAAGATCAATTTTGACAAATATTTGCTCGCAGTTTTTTTTTCTTAAAAATGTTCTTTCTTTGACTTGGTGAACTATTCTTCTTCCTTAAAAGTGTTCATTATTCTTAACTTAATCTTTGAGTCATCTTGTATGTTAAAGGTTTTTCTCAGTATCACTGAGGGTCATGAGCATTTTTTGAGTGATCACTTTGAGCATACTTTAAGCTTCACTAGAATTTGGTTTAAGCTTTACTTGATCTTGCTTAAGTTTCACTTCAGTTTTTCTTGAGCTTATTAGATGAATCTGTGAGTCACTTCTAAACTTCCTCTAGGTCACCTATTTATGTGAGTTGAATTATACTAGACAACTTTATTGGTAGTTCACTTAATTAGTGTTGTTAAGATCGAAACATAACCTTGAGTTATTAGACTCATTGGTTTAACACTAAACTGAAATCACACGACACTTTTTAGCATGACCTGGCATTATTGGATTTTAGTGTGGAAATTTTACTTGATAGAATTCCCATTGTATTGGAGAATTCATATAGTTGATTCAACATAGCATGTTTAAGTCTTGTTTCATTTTATATGCCTTGATTTCTCTTGAGTTGTCAGCATAATGGGTGAATATTTATTAAGTCATTTAAGGCAATTTAACATGCCAAAACTCATGGAAAATGATGAAATGTTCTCAAGAGAATGCAAGGATCGAATAATGCATGACAAAATATGATCAAGAAAAAACTTGCATTGCGGAACTTATTGAGGAAAATTTAACTGCTAGTGCTATGGAGGATTCACATGGTTGTCTACACCTAGTGGAATTGTGTAGTTTTGTTATTTCATCCCATGTTTCTTGATTTCTCATCATGCTCATCTATTTGATATCTAAATATTGAAAATTCTATTTAATAGAATCCTTTACATCATTTTTGTACTTTACAGTAACCGGTGCATACAACATTGGAATTTTCCATTGGCGTCCAACTAATGCCTCAAAAAACCTTGCGAGAGAGTGGAAAGATCTTCTTGTGGCTAATGATAAACTATGGGACCAGACCGGATTCAATGATCTTGTTCACAAAGTTTTGGGTCCATCAGTTGAAGGAGAAAATGGTCTTGTTTATGCATTTGATGGAAGTCTCAAATTGGGTATTTTACCAGCAAGTATATTTTGTAGTGGACACACATTTTTTGTTCAGGTAAGTTTCTTCACAAAATTAGTTTTTTTTTCTCAAAATAGTATATTTTGTTGAAGGTTTTTTTGTTTAATCATGTTTACATCATTTTCAAAAGTAAATGAGAATTATATTATTAAATTTAGTTAATAATTGAACACAAGGCACTTTATGAAGTCTATCCACTTAGTTTTTTAGGACTATTATCATATATGCTTTTTCAATGGGCAATCTTGGTGTGACAACACAATGTCCTTATATGATTTTGAGGTTGCGAGTTTGAGTTGTGGGAACAATCTCTTGAAAAAAATAAAGATTGTGAATATTATACCCATTAGGTTCAATGTTTTCTCATACTAGCCCATGCTAAACCTTTGTAATATCAAATTGTCCTCTTTTTTTATCATTTGGGTTGTTTTTGAAGTTTTTTTTCTTAATGCAAGATTTGATTCTTGAGTTGTGAATTTTCACAATTTTATTCAAAATGTTAGAATTTGTGTCCTCTCAATTTTTTTTAGCTACATCTCTTTCTCACCTATCCCTTGGTCTTTCTTTTCTTCTTATCTTCTTCTTCATCCTCCATTACACCAACAAAATGTGATTTAAGTGGGAAGAACCTATTCTATTCTAGAGTTAATACAAACTTGTTGCAATGCAGAAGAATGGATTCTATATTGGGATTTATTAAATCAACAAACAAAGTTGCTATTTATCTAAAGATTAAGATATGGCATTGAATAACCATTATAACTAATATTTGTTGTCCTTGAAATTTGGTTCAGGTTTCCAATTTATGAAATTGCATCTTGAAAAACTCTAAAAATGGTTTCCATTATTAGCAACATGACAAAATAGTTAATGGAAGTACATATGGTAGTCTAGAATTAATATAAACTCAGGTGTAATATAAAGGAATTGATTCCATCTTGGAACTTTTTTTTTGTAATTTTTAATTTAAAACAAGATAGGAAGATATGTCATGGAAGATAAAAAATAACATTGAATATTAACAATTTACTATCAATCATTTTAAACTCCACAATATAGGTAAAAACTTGTTAATCTTCTTTACTGAGTTTGAGATTGATTTCTAAACCATACAATCTCAACCATTAAATTAGATGTGTCTGTAATCAATTTCATAAAGATGATGTTGATTTGTTTTCCATGTCAAGGTCTATTGGGTCCTTATTATGTTATTCTTATAAGATTGCGTGGTAGCCACTGAGTTCACCCAAATAATGTGTTGAACAAAAAGATGGGCTAGTTCACCTTAAGATTCTTATTGAAAGGGCTTAATATTCTCATAAGAAGATAACTGCATCAATTGAAGGAAATAAGTCTCAAAAGTGAATGTGAATCTAGGGAGGCCTGAACCCTAGAAAGGGATAATATGATTGTTGATCTTCATCAATGTAGACATTGTATCCTCACTATTGTTAGTTCACTAGCAACACTTGAGATCACTTGTGTCAAGTCCCTAGCCCTCCTTTTGCGTTGCTGACGTAACTCGTTTGATGGCATCTGTTGAGACTCTAAGATCTTCTGTAATCCTCTTGGTCTGTTTGTAACCAAACTAGATTATGAATCTCCTTTAGCCCTCTTATCACCATTATTTTTCTCTTCAATTGATAGTTTTTCACATAAAATCAAATGTTGTTGATTTTCTACTTTCTCATAGCCTCATTTGTCTCATGGAAGTCCTCTAACCTCGAGTGTAAAGTTGGTCCTTACTATGAAAGTTCAAATCCAACAAAGCTAAGTACTAAATGATTAGATTTCCATATCAATAAATATGTTCTTAAATTACAACAGATATGCTTCATAAATTCATCAAAAAATTTAATCTTTAAAATGCCCCCAGTTTTATCTAGAAGCAAAAGATAACGTCTAATTGGTTGGCCAAAATATCTTCATTGAAGGTATAATTGCCACAAAATACCATATTGTGTGCTATTGTGAGCTGCACAAGATTTTATTATGTAATTATTCTCAGAAGCACCATTTAACATATGAACTTGTTGTAAAAGGATAATGGTATGGAACATAGGGCACAACTATGTCAGACTATGTTATGTTGCAATACACAATCCTAGCTAGCATACAATTTAGTCGCTAGAGTGTTTTTCTAACCTGTAAATCCAACCACACATGGTTATCAAATCACCAGTTTCTTCTAACTTAACTGTTTAGACAATTCAAATTGTAGGTAAACTTGATGCATAGTATTGTTAAATGGATAAGAACGATTACTGTAGAAATCTTAGGAGAGTTTGCATATAGCCAATGTGGACTTGGTTGTTAAGTTTGGTTGTGTAAAGGATATTAGAGAAAAACTTGTCATTTTAAAAGAAAGCTAATATTTAATTATAAAATTTAACAGGGAGGATGGCAAATTACAGCCAACATTGTGTGTTAGTACTTCACATTAGAAAACAGCAAACAAACAAACTCTATCAAGGAAAAATTGAGATGACAAAAGAATGCTTATATTTAAATATACAAATTTGTTGGGATGATAGCAAGCAAAATTAAAATTGCTATACTTAGTGATTTGTTTAAATATAAATATGTTTTATAAATTTAATTTATTTCTGTTTTCTAATATGTAAGACACAATCTTATCTGAATTTGAGGGAGTACAAGCAGCTTTATTTCTTCAAAAAAGAATGAATGTAAACAAGAACAATCAAACTTATCTTGTTAATCATTTTATATAAAAGGCTGAACTTCAATTGATCGTTCACATGCTTGAGGTAAGAAAAAGTCTATATATTTGGATCATTTTTGGATGAACATGGTTTACCAAGTTATTCATTTTGTTTGGGTGACTAAAAAATGTTGAATGAGTGAGAAGAAGTTTGCCTTTTTATATAAATGACTAAGATATCTTATATTGTGTTAATTGTTACAGAACTAAGTTGATGAATTATTGTGGAGAGAAAGTGAGCACATCCTATCATATGAGATCAATCCATTCCTAAAGCAATTTGGTTTTATACTATGAATTTTGATATTGATAAAATATTTTAGGTCAAGGAATGGCCTCCAATAATTTTTTATTGATTTTAGAAGTTTATCATAAAATCACAATAGAAGGTATTAAAAAAGAGTAGAGTTAGTGATACGCTTATGAAATTATAAAAGACATTTATAATAAAACGATGACATGTGTACACACTCAGGAAGGAATGGCTACAGATTTTTTTATTGCAATTGAAGTTAGTCAAGGCTTTCACATTGAAGTCCTTATTTTTTTGCTTTAGCTTTGACTGTTTTACTAGTTAAATTTAAAATGAAGTTTCACGACATATGGTTTTTATTGATCATATTGTATTGTATTTGTTGATTAGATTTATGAAAGTACCACATATTAGTTGTGAAAGACAATGTTGAAGTTAAAGCATTTTCACATCAGTAGATTTTAAACTTATACTGAATGTAACTTTACTCATTATAATACTGCAAATGACAAAATATTCAAAAGGATATATATTCAATACCTTGGGCCTATATTAAAAAAAGATCAAGAAATTGATTGGGATATGAGTAGTATGATCCATGTTGGTTGGATGAAAAGAAGTGTTCATAATGTGTTGTGTGATCGAATTTTCTTAATTTAAGATTTAAATTAAATTTATAAGGCAATTGTGGGCTTAATAATTTTATATGTTACTAAATATTGTGAATGCCAAATAGATAAAAATTGCAGAGATGAGATTGTTAGGATGGATGAGTTTATCAAAATATAGGATTAGAAATAAGTATTTGAAAGTGGCAAAGCACTTATTGAGGATATGCTTAGGGGCAGTTGGCATGAATACTTTAATCATGTTAAACATAGGTCATTGTATGTTTCTGTTAAGAGAGGTGAGTTAGTTTTTTTTTTTTCCCCCTTAGATTAGGATTTGACGAAGAGGATGACAGCAAAATTTATTAAAAGAACTAGAATGAAGGGCTCGGTGTGCTTGGAGGTTAAGAATTGTTAATTTATAAAGCATAATGACATTGGATGATTTATATAGTTGGCCTAGTTAATAGGATTAAGGATTGTTATTGTTGTTTAGGCGTGTTAAAAAAAAGATATAGGATTCTTTTGAAGAATGAGAACATTAACTGTGTTACAATCTAATCTCATTCGTTTGAATATTCAGTTTAAGTTCATTGAAGTCATATATCTGTCAGTAATATTTAGCAATGTCTGATGTGCCTTGCTTTGTTGAAATGTACAGTCTATGCCTCAGCAGCTAAGGTTGGAGCCTTATGCAGTGCATACTACTTTTCAGTATGCAGGAACTGAAGGAAAGCGTCATAGATTGAGGGAGGCAATGTTTTTCTATGATGAACCAGAATATTACGACTCATCAGGTACTTCATTTCGGGATGGAATTTTATTTATTAGAATTTTCAAACATTAAATGTATAGGGCATTCTTTAGATTTAATACTTAACCCATTAGAATTTCTTGTCTTTTGTTGGAATCTGCCTCATTCTTAGGTAGAGCACATATTGTTTCTAATGCTAACTTTAAGACTTCCTACAACCTTCTAGATTTTGTATAGTCTGGAATTTCTTCAATTATAGATCCTTATAAATGCCTTATTTCCTGTGGGATAATTTGAATTGTAACATAAACCTAAGTTAGAACAAGAATTCTTAGATGATCAATGCTTTCAATGTCAAATGCTAAAAGGCATGTGGTTTTAGCAGAAAAAGTTGTGAATAATGGCAAATATTGTTCATGAAGTTTGATTCCTTTTTAGGCTACTAAACTACCAGCTTGTAACTGGTACACACAATACAGAAAACTTTTGTGGCTTAGTATGTTCGTCACCCATGAATGGAAAGATGTTATTGTTTAACTTTTTACTAGTAAGTTAACTATTTATAATGTAACTTAAAACAGGACTATGATTCCAAGTTTATGTTACAATGTGGTTGGACTTTATTCCATTGTGCCAGGACTTCTTTTGAAGAAGTTCATGGAAAATTAGGAACAATTACAGGGATGTGGCCTGGCATGCTAAAGAACTGAGATTGGAAAAGCACCAAAATATGTTGCAAGTGATTGTGACTACAAAAAACATTTGTTGAGATCAGACTAGCCTAAGCATTAATTATTTGCTTTCATTGTAAGATGATGCATTGGTTCTTTTTAGTTGTGGATGTTTGCTCTTAATCATAATAACTAGTAGGGTGCACAGAGCAAAATTAAATTCTTGTTTGTCAAAGTTCAAGGCAATAGCTATTTTCATTGAGAATGATGGGCCCCTATATACAATCCAAATTCATATGTTTGTATATTTGATAAAAATTGAAATCATGGAAGACGCAGGTAGGAAAGGTATTACTAGTTATTTGAAGTACTGAAGTTCTATCTGCTTCAAATTGTGCCAACTCGTGTAAAAGAGAAAAAATTGTGTCAATTCTATTTTATATACACCATTAGTTTGTTAATGGAGAATCGTGTTAATCATGGAAAAGATTTTTTTTGAATGTATTGTTTTAGTCAAGATAATTTTTGTTCATTAATGTCAAGGTAGCTGTCTATTTTCTTATAGGAGGCTTCTTGTCGTTTAAACCAAGTATACCAAAGGCCTTGTTGTTAGATGGTGCACATAATCTTGAATCTCACTTCTCTTTAGTCAATTATCAGGTAAGGCATTACATTTCTTCTATGTAGTAGCATTCATTATATCTCATATCCTTTTTGCTGATCCAATTTTTTATTTTTTTGAGCAGAAGTATATTTTCTTTCCTCTACTCCATTCTTCTTAAAATTTTCTTTTGTTATTTATATTTGTTTCAGTTGAAGCAAATAAGGACTGCACTTGCAATAGCATCTTTGGTTAATCGAACTTTGGTTAGTATATGTGCTTGTCTTGTAATATTATGTTACTTATCCAACTTGTTTTTCATTTGTTTACATTTAATTATTTTTGTTAATCTTATTATGTTGTGTCTAATACTTTGTCTAATTGAACATTTTAATGGATGCCTTTTTTATATTTTTTCTTTGTTTACATCTACTTTTAAGACCTTATTTGGCTTGTTGAAATTTAAAGTTAATGTGAAATTTGAATTCATGTAATTTAAGTTTATTTGTCAAAACTTTAATTGTTATTGTATAGTATTTTTAATTATTTCATAAAATTAAAATTCCATTGTTTTGGTCATTTAAAATCTTTAGTGATAGAATGGTAAGAGATAAGGGATGCAGGAGAGAGAGAGTTGAGAAATAGAAGAGGCATGTGCCAATTTGAGTAGTCAGCGAAAAGCATGAGAATTGTTATCATGTTTTTGTGTTTGTTCTATCTCTCTTGTTGATCCCTTAGTTTATATGTAACTAGTTTGATGACATCAAAACTATTTTATTATTTTATTAATGTTTTTCTTTAAGTATTTCGATTATGCATCTCAAGATTGAATAGGCGAATCAATTGGAGAAGTTTGATCTTGGCTCAGAGGATCAATCGATGTTGCTTAGTATAATTGTAATCAACATTAAAGAAACACAATGGTTGAGTATTTTTGGAGAATATTTTTGTAAAGTTTTCTTTATTTTGGATTAACATGTAAGACTTGTAACAATTTTCTTGAGGTATTAAGATATTAGTGAAGAATTAAGTGTTTGACATGGCATATTTCCTACACATCTTATCACTTAGGCACACTTTATTTATATATAGATTTTGAATATTGATTAAAAATATTAGTTTGCATTATCATGTCATGGCCAATATTCATTGAATGCAAAATCCTAAATTTGTGTGAAACAGTTTATATCGTACAATATGATGTAAGCTATCATATTGGTTATTTAGTTCATATGTGATTGTACAAAATGGGTGATATGACACTTTGATTGTGAAGTCATTCATTGTACTATATGGTTCCACTTATTGTACAGTACGATTGTTGTTACATCTCCACTTGAAGAAAAATTGTAAAAACATTAATGGATTTGTGCAATACGATCAGATCAATATGCATTGAGTAGTTTGTTTTGAATGCATCATACAGTACGATGTTATTATATCATACCATATGATCCTAAGACAGATGGGTTGTACGAAATTCTAAATGATTAGATGATTAGTTCATTTATAAATATCTTATGATACATTATGTGATTGTGTTGAAGTCAAGATTTATGTGTAATGATTAGTTTGATTAAATTTTAAAAACTTTTCATTTAGTTTTTAGGGGTTGTTTAGAGTTATTAAAGAGCTTGCAAATGCTTAAACAAAGGAGTCAAAATATAGTGTATAGGTTAATGATCAATTGCATATTATTAACAGGGAATTTTACTTGAAGATCAACATTATAAAGAAAAGGGAAGAGCAAAGCAGTTGCATTTAAGCATAGATATCACTCTAAGTATTCTTTCATTTTTCATCGCTTGAAAATTATTCTTGCATTGCTTTACAACGTTTTAGCATGTTTTTTTGATAATTGTATTAAGTTGTAGAACTTTGTATTATGAGCTTTTATATTGTACATTTTGTCCATTTGTTAAGACTTTTTGTTTTGACCTTATATTGGTTTTTCAATCGTTATTATAGTCCCTTTTGGTTTGGTGATTTTTTAGGCTCCTTTGGGTTGGTGTTTCATATGCTTTTTGAGTCGATGCTTCGGAGGGTTTTTTGGCTTGATTTTTTTAGAGTTCTTTGACATTGTGTTTGTAGGGTTTTTTGTCTTAGTATAATATTTTGGACTACTTACTTTTCAAAAAGTATTTTAGTAGTCTAGTCTTTTGACTAGGAATAGATATAGATCTAATGTTAGATCGAACCATCTAAAACTTGATTGTGTACTTTTCTTTATTACAATCCTTGCTCAAATAATTTAAATGAATTTTTAAATTAAGTTTGTTGTAGACATTAAAAAATTTATGATTTACATAATTCGCCCCTCTTGTGTGGATATCATGCTCCCATATTTTCAACAAGTAATATCAAAGTTGCTTCTAGTGACTAACCATCTTAGATAAGATCCCCACTGTCTTATGAAATGGTAGTTGATCATGATATCTTAGAGGAAGGGGATTCATCTTGTCATCTACTTATTTTTAAAGATTTTTGTGTATTGGAAAAACCGGATACATATTTTTCTTGAATTCTTTGATTTAAAAGTTTGGAATATTATGAAAAAATGTTGAGTTCACTATTAAAAGGGTGGATAATATTGTGGTTAAAAAGCCTTTTAAATGAACTCACCTTTCAAAAGAAACGTAGAGTTCAACTTGATGCAAAAGTTTTAAGTGTCCTTCATTGTGGTCTTTTGGCCACCAAATTCGATAGGATAATAAATCTTAAGATTACCCATGAGGTATGTGAAAAGCTTGAGGTTATCTATAAATATGACTTTCTTAAATTCTTAAATATGACTTTCAATTAATTACTTAAATTGATAATGTCAATCAATATAATTTCTATATAAATGGGTGTATAAGTTTAGACATAGGGATGAGTGGCTTATTATCAGTCTTTTTATTATCAAATTCCAAAGCTCTACTTGTTTGTTGAAGTTTGATAAGAGGTGGCTTTTGATCATTTTGAAAATTGACCTCATCATATCTCATTTTTGTGTTTGAACCACTCATAAGTTCTTTAGAGTCCTCCCAACTTTCTTCTTTGATTTGACAGAAAAAGAGCTTCTTTGTGAGAATGCATCCCTATTCATACCAAACAAATAAATTGACACACATGCATGTGTGTGTGTGTTACCATGCTTTCATCATAACTCATTGGTGATATAATTATTCTGTCATTATGTTATGTTCACTTTAAACAAAAAGAATGTTATCTCTTTAAAAAAGTAGAATTATCAATATATGGGCTTGTTGACTCAACTATCTAATTATATAATAGAAGAGTATCACTAATTATCATATCCAACACTCAATCATGCTTACATGATTTAGTAATACTAGAAATGGATGCATATCATGTCAAGCACTAAGCTTGAGTCTCCCATGAATAGAATAAGAATGTGAAAATTCAACATGTCATAATTTGCATTTGATATCCTATCATGCTAATGTATAATCAATAAATGTATTGATTGCAAATAAATTTATATCTAATATATTGCAAAATGTTCAAGATAAATTATTATAGCAAAACAAAGTATAACGAGAAATTTTAGTAAATTTTAATATTTAATAAGAAAGGATAATATATAAATTTTTTTTAAAATTTTGAGTAAATGTATTGCATTAATTTAAATCATGTCATTTGTTCTTAGCATGGATAAAATAATTAGTTTGCTTGACTTGTATTTATAACAATATTATTCTCATAAAGGTGAGCAATTTGGAATTGTACATGTATTAATTATTCTAATCAAGTTTTTGTTAACAATACAACAATATGGCAAAATGATTAAAAGAAATTATTAAAATTGAAAAGGAAAAGCAATAGGGTAGGGGTTTATTATTCATGATGTAGGAAAAGGGAAAGAAAATATAGGATGAAGAGAAGAAAAAAAAAGTAGGAGAATGGGAGAGTAGAAGAAAGCTTACAATAATCCCTCTTAACAGCTAGAAGTTTTTTTTGAGGCAAGTATGAGGGAGGGAAGGAAGGTGTTGCCATCACTAGAGGTAAAGGGGGAAAAGAAAATGGTTGGTTTTCTAATGAGTGAGAGAGATGAGGAAGGAAAAATAGTTATGCCAATAATGAAGAGGAAGATTGGGATTGGTGGCAACAAGGGTTTTGAGGGTTTGGGAATAGAAGGATACAAGCAAGAGGATTTATTCCCTCAAATCCTTCACCGCATTCCCCAAAGGTTAGGAAACAAGGATGGGAGAGGGATCATGTGTGTAGGCCTTTTAACTTGTAATTGTGTAGGCTTTTTAACTTGTAGGTATGGGCTTAAAATAATTTGGGCCAGATCGGTTCATTGTTTTTAGATTTTGTTACCCAGAATGTACAATAGATATTTGACTTAAATTTTCTAAACTAATTATGCAAAAAAAGATTCAATATGTGCAATTATGTAATATTTATATTTTACAGCAAAAATTTAGTTCAACTCAGGTGTGTCCCTAATAAAGATGTATACAATTCTGAAATCTTTATAGTTAAAATAACTTTATACTAATAACTAGAAACTAATTGTACACTTGCATCATTGTAAGAAAAATACAAAACTAACTCAAGATAGTGGAACGTTTATTGTTAAAACTTTTATAGTGTTTTACAAAAAAGTATACTCATGCAAAAATAATATTAGTTCTACATGTTTATAACAATTTCTTTTAGAGAACTATGTATGTAAGAGCCTGATGATACACTAAAATGTAGATTCTATTAGTAACAAATATGTCCATGTATGGAAAATGAAATGAAGCAATGGGTTGGTCTTCTAGACTAAGCACTCTTCATAGGGGTGTATTTGTCAACTCCTTAATTAGGCCTTGGGCTTTGGTTGTTGATTTAGATTGTTCCATTTTTCTTATACAAACATCAATGTTGATAGTCATGATGTTTCTAATATTTATAATAAACCTGTGATAGTTGTTAACTTATAAAAACTAAGCATTTGATGAATAGTAATAGATTTTGACCAAATCTCTAGTGATTTCAACTTTCTCATAATCAATTTCTACTATCCCAAATGACAACATTGAAGGAACCTCTAAAGTAAATCATGAAGTTACACCTCTTCATGTTAATATATAATTTCTTTATTCCATTTAGCTCAAAAACTAGACTCAAATATGGTCTTTTAAATTTTTTTATTATTAGAATTTCATCAAGCTAACTAAACTAATAAGATATTAATTAAAGGTCTAAAGGCATTGGTGGCATCTCTAGCAGAAGCATTATGGGCATTAGATAAGTCCGATGCCACTGATTGCACATATATTCCAGCTTTGATTTTAATGGCACTCTTCAAGTCCACTTGTTTTCTAATTTGAATGTGGTGGTATCCCTCTTTTGTTCAATATCAGAAAACTTCATAACTATAAACATCATATCAAACTTATCTTAGAATCTAAGAATTACAAACTTAGATTTGTTTGTAATGTCATTGATTGCTATACTAACCACAATCATTCTTAATTAGACTTTTTAAGGTGACCAAAACAGAGACAACATCAAGACATACGCTCTCTTTCACAAATCTTTGCTTCAATATCTCATCTACCTGCCTGCTAGTTTTGGAGTGTTTTGTGTGATTCATCTTAAAATGTGGCACTTGAGATAGAATTGTTCATGTAATAAAATCAGTGGCAACCTGAATATTTCTTATTGGTTGAAGATAGGTTGGTAAATGTTTGAGGTGGACAACCTTGAACTTTTCTAGAGGTTTTCATACTTCTTCTGGCAAGGTATCTGTACCATAAAAAAGTTTTGACATTGTAATGCAACTAAAGTATGGATAACTTGTGCACTTGAATCACACTTATTAAAGATACTGGGGTTGGATTTGTTTTGCTTGCCTGAAATATTTGAATTTTTTATTAAACTATTAATTTCATGTTTAGGTTCACTCAAACTTTGAGATCAAATATCCTTAATATGTTTGAATGAATAGGTGTTAGTTCAACTCCTTTTATTTTTAACATTAAAGATCAAAGATTCAAGGCTTTCCAAGCTAAACATGAGCAACATCCATGTGTAATGCATTTCACCATTGTGATTACTGTATGGACCCAAGGATAACAAAACTAAACATGAAAGCTGAATGGAACGTATTGTTTTTGCTTAGGTGTAGTCAGTTATCTAATTATTAATCTTATAGTAGAATTTAACATGCTGACCTTTCAAAATAGCTTTCATTTCATCTCGATTAGTGATAGAATCTTGAGCCTATTTGATCTTCTTTCATCCTTTACCTAAGGCATTCTAGCTTATTCACATTGTTAATTGAACTTTCCTAGTATCCCACCTATTATATCATTCATATATATTTTCACTTCAACTATCAACATCCTTTACATATAGGTACCTCTACTTTCAACTTCATTAGTAATATCATCGTCTCCCAATTTTCATGATGTGAGCATGCTCCCAATTTTCATGGCCAAGACTGGCTCAGTTATGTTGGTCACGCATGCTACTGTTGATTAAATGGTTTCAAAGGTTTAGTTGAAGGTATGACTGTCAATAAGTGCATTTTGCATCTATTAGGTATTAAATTTTGCTTTGTGAAATAGTTAAATGTTCTAATCTTTACCCATGGCTAACAATCTTAGCAATAGCTTAAACCATAAAAGAGTGCTTCTAAATTATTTCTATTGTCCTTATATATTCATGGTTTTGTTGTTGTATTATAAATGCCTTGTATTGATCTCCTTGTCTAGTGGAAATGCATCACCTAGTTGTAGAAAGCCTAAGCTCTGATAATAAAATTGTAGTACAGGATGCTAAGGATAGGGTTGAAATACATGGAAATTTACATCAATGATGATTTTAAAATATAGTCTAATACCAACAGTTCAATCTCACAATATAATATCTCTAGTTATTTGAAAATTCATCTAGAAGTTAAAGCAAACAATATTGTTGGGTTGATGTCTAAGCCCGAATAGAAAGCTTGTTGCCAGAAGTAAACTTAACTTTTACTAATTAAGGTTAAGGTGATTAAATTCCACCCAACGGCATAAACAACATTAAAATTTTCAGATAAACATAGCTTGCAACTTGTAGAAGGAAAATTCTGTTAATCTGACTTCAATTGTAAAAGTAGCTTTGATGGTCTTCATAGATGGATTGGATAATCCAATTAATAAATTTGAATTTTATAATTGGTTTAATGGGTCTAATCTAGATGTTATAATTGAAACATATAGATACATGGGATTTTTCTCCTTAGCCATATCAATATGATTGAAAGTTTTGACTAGAATAAATTGGTATTGGTGTATGGAGTTCATTTACAATTCATTTGCTCTTGTGAGATAGTTAAATATTTTAATCTTTATACAAGGCTAACAATGTTAGCAATAGCTTAGTCTTGAAACCATAAAAAATTGCTTCTAAATTATTTCTAGCATCTTTAGATATAGATGGTTTTGTTGGTGTAGCATAAATGCCTTGTATGAATCTCCTTGACTAGTGGACATGCATCACCTGTTGAAAGTGTAAGCTCTGATAATAAAATTCTTATGTTGGATGCTAAGGATAGGGTTGGAATGCAATGGAAATTTACGTTAATGATGATTTTAAAATGAAGTAATTTAATACAAACAATTAAAATTCTTAATAAAATATCTCTAGTTATTTAAAAATTCATATGAAAGTTAAAGCAGACAATATTTTTAGGCTGAAGTCTTGGCCCAGATAGAAAGCTTGTAACAAGAAATCTAGCTTAAATTCTACTAATTAAGGTTAAAGTTTAATCCCACCCAATGGCATAAATAACATTAAAATTTTCATAAAAACATAGATTGTAACTTGTAGAAGGAAAATCATGGTAATCTTGGCTTGAACTGCAAAAGTAGACTTTGTTGGTTCAAATAGATGGATTGGACAATCCAATTAATATATTTGAATTTTATAATCAGCTTATAACTTAATCTAGATGTGATAATTGAAACACACAGATACGTGGGGATTTTTCTCCTTGGCCAAGTCAATGTGATTGAAAGTTTTGATTTGGATAAACTGGGCTTTGAGTATGGAGTTCATTTACAATTCATTCGTGCTGCTCAATTTCCTTCTAAACCATATACAGAAATGCTCAAATTACTAGGACTCTAAAAAGCAAGCCTCAAGAAACAACAAAATAATCTAAAATGCAAAATAGATGGAACCATGGCTTAACAACCCATGCCATGATAATCCGGTTGGAGAAACCTGCGCCATTTGCTGCTGGCCTTTCTTCACTCAACAAAGTTAATAGAAGCAGGAAAAAATATTCAACTATTGTCAAAGTGAGCGTCTTATGCCATCTTTTTTTTAAACGTTTTACTTGTTTGAAAATATTGAAGTGCATGAAATTGATAATTCTTCTTCTGTTTTAGGTGATGCCTCCATTATGGTGCAGATTAGACAGAATGTGGTTTGGGCATCCTGGAATATTGGAAGGAACGTTAACCAGACAACCATTTCTTTGTCCTATGGACCACATTTTTGAGGTAGATCACTTTTTAATGTGACCTTTCTGTATCCCTTTCTTATTTTTTCTATAGTCCCTAATGTGCATATTGTAATTCAGTTTCTGAGGTCCATGAGCATAAACAAATTACTTGCTTCGCAAAGCTTTTCTATGGCAGTTGCTTAGGTTTTTAGGAGTGAAATTCTCATTTTTAGCCCATCGGATCATGACCAGCCCAGGGAACCACATCCTGCTTGCTTTTGTTGTTGTATTTTTGTAAATTAATGTCCCAATAAACGCATAGTTGAATCTCATATTGGATGATTACTATAATAAAGTACAACATTAGTTTGGAAATCATCAATTAAAATTATAATAACATTATAGTCTTAGTTGTGATCAATATAAGCATTATATGTTTTAGTGGGACTTGAATTTCTTGTGTATGAATTACTGAATTTACGAGTTTAATACTCTGACTTAAGCTATTAAGTTGGAGACAAGTTAATGTAAGCAATAATATTTATAGAATTGTTGATAACCTTTGTAAAAATATATGCGATATTTTTATAACTCAGAGTGATTTGAATGCATGTTTTTGCTTATATATAAGAACTTAAATTTATACTGTAAATTTGTTAGTATATTAGTAAGTTATCAAGATGCATATAGAATGAAAGCGTTTGTATGCATATGTATCATACTAATTTGAGGAAGAAAATCTCTTCTTGAATACATTATATCAATTTATCAAGAGTAAGGGGCTTAAACTAGTCTATAATAGCATTCTTCTATGTGAATACCTCAGTACCTTTGGTGCAGATGTCAGTTGAATAGTTGGAATCCTTGATGCATGGTTTCTCCATTCTGCTTTTACCGATTAATTACGACGTTGCTTGAGAAACTCGCAAACTCAAAGTTGGTTTTATAGCTCATACACTCATGAGTGATAGAATAACCAAGCTTATTTTTCATTGCCATCTTTGGATTTTAGTAATTTTTTTTATAAGCCTGATTGGATGTATTCAACTACGCAGGTAAACGTTATGCTGAAAGATCTTCCCGAGGAAGAATTTGGGTCAAAAATTGATTTCAGAGAATATTCTTTCCTTCAAAACCCTAGACTTCCTAAACAGGTAAAACACAGTTCTCTAAGCTGGAAACCTCTCAAGTATTTTATCTTTTGAGATTTGAAAGTTGTGGTTCGGTGGATTTAGGTGAAGGAATCCTTTCTTGAAGTTCAGCTATGTGATAAACAATCTTCCTGGTGCGACCCAAATAATCAAACTTACGGAGGAGCAATAAGATTTCCAAAGCACAGCACACAAGAAATGGTATCTTTTTCTCCCATCTTTGCTAATATATGCCCATGTTACATGATGCATGGATTTGTTTGGCTTAACCTTTTGCTTGACTTGTGAAAAATTTTTGAAATTGTGTGAATTGCGTTATCTTTTTTTGCATATGTAGTGAAGAAGAATTGGTTAAAGTGCTTATCATGCAATTACACATTTAAGCTGATGCCCTTGTCAGATTCTTGCATATGTAGTGAAGAACAATTGGTTTTATTAAATAGATATGCCATTGTCAGATTCTTGGTATTACTTAAAAGCCTATTTAAGCTCATTTATATTTTAATCAATATTTAGAATACTAAAATGTAAAACAAAACTACCAATGATTTTGAGCTGCCTAGAAGTTTCACACTGATCTTTTTATGTGGCACTAGATGGGTAGTATATTTTAGTTCATCAAATAAATAGAATTTCTTTTTTTAACCCTTAAACTATATGATCCTTTTAAAATAGTTTCTAAACAAATATGAGTATCTTAATAAACACCCTTAACTCCATTTCATATGTCCAGTGAACTAAGATATGATGAAAAAATATCTGATATGAGCATATGTTCTATGTAGGGGAAGGAGTGGCTTTTAGTTTTCTTGAATTGGTTTTCAATTATATAACATAACTCAATATATTTGAACTAGAGAAAGCTTTCCTTTGATGCAAGAAAGGTCTTCCATTAAATGTCTTACGAAGACAAATGTTTAGCATTATGGGATTTCGTTTAAATCCTAATCAAAGCTCTTAGATTCATGCATTGAGGCTTTCCTAAAGCTTCGTAGCATAAGGATCTCACACAGGTTTGTCTATTGCTTTTGTGAAAAACTTAGTGATAGATACTTGACACTCTACTTGCTTTCCACAGATAACGAAGCTTTTTTCCATCCACAAGGACGTTAAAGTCGTAGAGTTTTCCTCAATGATGGACGCCTTTCAAGGCTTTTCTGATAAGGTGATCACACTATGCTTAATATTTTACTTAATAAAACCACCAATCTTTTCATTGATATGAAAAAACCAAAGGATCAGAATGCTGCAAGGAAGAATGAAAGAGTCTTTTACTTAACCTTTGTTGGATCTCACTGATTCAAGCTACAAATATGATTGATGTTTCCCTTGATCATTCTTTTCAAGTTCCATTTATCTGTGACAGGAAAGAGAGACAAAGTTCAGAAATCGTATTAAACGATATGTAGGAATATGGTGCTGTGTGATGAATCATGATCCAGGTCATATATATTATGACATGTACTGGGATGAGAAACCTGATTGGAAACCTAACCCACCAATGACCCGAGAAGATGACCATCCACCTTGGTAGAAATCAAATTTTAATTTCATATTACATTGTGCCAGAATTAAGAAGAGGTTTTTGTTAAAAAAAATAAAAATAACAGTTCCCATGATCAGAAATTGTTTAAAACTGTCCATGCTTTTTATTTAATTCTTTTATCCTTTTTTGGAACTGTAAATGTAAAAGATGCTACATTTCTTCTTGTCACATTTTTATATATTTTTTTCGTATTTCTATTATTTTGATCAGAACTGATATTTTATTATATCTTTGTTGCTGTTTGACTGTTCTTGTGATCCAAGTGTAGAATTCTTTATTAATTTTTTTTTTTCATCTGAAATTTTATTGACATTTTTTCGTTTTATTGTACTTGAAATAATTATTTTATGTTCAGTTATTATAAATTCAAAATATTTTTATAATAAGCTCTTATATTAACCATTATAGAAGAGTTTTGTTGAGGCTACTGCTCATGGTTTTATGCAGATTTTGATTAATTTAGTTTATTCCAAATTTTGAAATAATTTTAATTGTCTATTAATATGTTATAATAAATTATTAGGTCGACTATCATAAGCCTGTTTTAAGAAGAATGTTTTGTGCTTTTATTAATGAATTTTTAAATATTGCATGGTTTGTGATCTTGAAATAAAGCAATATAATTAGTATATTAATTCATAGAATTGTTATTTCAATAATTTTAATTCTTATGCATTGGTGAAGAATTAGTTATTAAAATAATTAATCTTATATTATATTTTCTAATGGTTTTTAAAAATTTTATATTCACAATTTAGGATTTTTTTAGTGAATAGTTTTCTAGTTGACTTAAAAATAAGATACTATAATTTATTAGTCAAATCTAAATTGATTTTAGTTAAACAAAATTTTTTGGATCTTATATAACACATTTTTTATTTAACTAAAGTAGACTTATTTAACAATTTATGTGCCATTTACATTGACATAATTATTATTTTCTTTCCTTGATCAAAGTAAATGAAAGTTTCCTCTCTTAGACACTTTAATTCTATTCCCTTTCATTGACAAGTAATTTTAACAAAGTGATTATATGCTTAATATATCTTCAAATTTGATTATTGGTAAGATAATGACATAAGAATTTCTTTTTATTAATTTCTATATCTTCCTGGCACATTTTTCTATTCTAGTGTTATTTTCATCCAACATTCTAATTGATAATAAGTCTTTTAATTCTTGTAATTCAATAACCAAGTTATTTATTATGTGTGATGGAACAAATGAATGCAATTTTTCACAACCAAATAAAATAATAATTGATAAACTATAAAAATGGTATATTTATAATCACATTAATATATTGAGAAGTTTCTTATTAAGTGATAAAATAAACTTTAGCTTAACATCTTCTCTCAATTATGTCTTCTTTTCCTAAACCATTTAATAATGAAGATGAACCAACTCCAACTCCTTGACACTTAGATGCAGCTCCTTTGTCGATGCCCAAAGATTCACATTCTAATTTTAAATCTATAGCTTTAGAATACACTCTATAAATGTGTATTATTTTTGCATAGATAAGACGTTTTAATGACTTTACTTATTTTGGTTTGTAGTAACCTTTGTGCCATTTAGCACATTTTGTGCATTTATTGGTCTCATTTGATCCAAAACTTAATTTGTTGTTGATTGAATATTGTTGGGATATTAACTTATTGAAATTAGTTATATTATAGTTCCCATCACTAAAACCATTACAATCATCTTTTTTCCTTATGAATCCTCTATTCAGCCTCTAGATTTCAAATTTTCTTTTGCCAACTTTTCTTCATGTTTTCATAGCTCTTTATTCCATTTTGTATTGCCTTTACATGTTTCACTAACTTAATTTGTTGGTGCTCCTTACTATCATCAATGAGGCTCTCATAGAATCTCTTAGTTCTCTAATAAATATAACACCTCTGCTCCTTTGTAGATACAAAGTTTGGCTAATAACAAAAAGTTATGTTCAATTGTAGTGAAAAGTCATTCCCTTCATCAAATAATTTAATTCATATCTCATTCTTGTTTTCACAAAATTATGAATGAACCATCTTTCAAATTTCTTAATAAATTATTGTTAGGATATTTCTCTAACACAACTAACATCAAAGTCAATTTTTTGTTAGGAATTTCACCACAAACTCGTTGCATCTCTAAGAACCACTAATGCTAAAAAACTATCTTCTCTTCTGGACATTCCATGCCTTAAAAAATCATTGTCATTAGTATACCTAATTCTCAACTATAGGATCCTCCTCTTAATAAGCAATGCAGATTTTTCCACCATTTTATTTATATGTAACTTAATAAGTTGGCTGTTAGTTTCCCTAATTGATTGTAATAATTAATCCAAACTTTGTGCTAACTCATGCTAAGTGTCTCCTTGATGTTGCATCTCTTTCCTCTTATCTCAATTTTCTAATTCAACTCTCCATTTCTTATACTAAATTACACTATTGTAATTTCCTACATGTTTTATATATAATCTATTGTAACTATTTTATCATATAATAATAATATAAATTCATATTGTTGTGTTAATATTCACACTCATACAACCTTCTTAACTTTAAACCTTTACTCTGACACCATTTTGTTAGTGCCTTACTTAATAATAAAGAATTAAGTACAAATAATAAAAAACTAAGGACAAATAATTTTTCTAAGAACTTGAGGATGAGATAAGACCTAATAATTGTCACTTATATAATAACTAGAAAAATATGCATAATATTTTTATTTGTATTTAATAATATTATTTTCTCATATTTTATTCCTTTAGGTCCCTTTTTTTAACATTATTCTTTCTATTCAATAATATCTAATATTTATATCTAAAATATCTTTGATCGTATGCATTCATAAAATTGACATTCATTTATATAAGTATGACCTCCATACCTATACATAGATAACTTATACAATATATGAGTAACTATCTTAATCATCAGTAAATGTATGATCTCTATATCTATATTTATTCACTATATTCAATATCCTAGTGATTTTTCAATGAGGTCAATTCATAATAATGATAACATCATCTAATTTAGGTATGACATATAATATCGGGGCCTTAATCATATCCTTAATAATATGGATAACTCAGAATTTAAACACAAATAAAATGATAGATGAAGATGTTAAAAGTTATGTAGGGACTTGACGATAAAACAAGATCCAAATCCATATAACTATACCATATAAGTAAATACAACATTATAATGAATATAAAATATTTAATACAAAACTATAAATAAGCACTTATCTTCAAAATATATCATATGAAAACATACAACTAAATATTGATAACCAACATGATTAGACTTCACTTTAGATACTATCTTCTCTCACATCTAGGTGAAGGGTCCTTTATCAAAATCCTTATATTTTAATATAATAAAGGTATTACTTGTAATATAAATTCTGTGTCTCTAAAAAGCTCAATATATAAATTTATAAGATAATGATATATAAAATAAGATACAACCAAATAAAAAAAAAACTAAAATAATAATATAACAAACTATAAATATGGAATAACAAAATAAATAATGAGTATTCAAATAAACTAATTATCATAGTAAAACAAAAATATATAAAGATAAGTTCATTATTTTTCATTTATTATATTTTCAATGTGTTAAATATATAATTCAAAATTTTTCTTCAAATCATTATACTCTAGAACTAATATCATATGATCATAGTTAACAAACATAATAAGAATTTATAATATATATATATATATATATATATATATATATATATATATATATATATATATATATATATATATATATGCAATCCTCACCTTTTATCATTAAATAGATAGTATTCACTAAATATCATATGAGATCATGTTATTTATAAAGGCATCCTCACCATAAAGGAAATACTTGTCCTAATAATATGAGAATAACATCTTAAATAATAAATTATTATATTTCTAGTGTTGCTTTTATATTATAATTATCTTATGATGAAATATGCTAATATCATGATTAATAAATATTTTTTTTTATCTTATTTATGTTAATTTGTAATAAATAATATCACCACACAAAACAAAGTGATCACATGTAAATAAATATCATATTGGAGCAAATACTCAAGTAAAGGTTTCATAAATCTTATCAATATAAAATCTAAATAAAAACCATTAAAATGAAAATATATTTTATTATCATATTTACATCATAATTATCAAATTTACCTATATGAATTCATAATAAAAATGTCTTAACTAATCTCATTCTCTTTAAGATTTTTTATAATGTCATACATGCACAATCATTATCATATAATCTCATTATGATATAATTATCAACTACTCCAAATTTGTTAAAATATTAATCCCCTTTTTTATCAACTAAATCACTATTGTAATCATAATCGTATTACTTCATGATCATACAATATGATCCACCTAGTTTCTCATTAATAATACTACTCTTTAATTGTTTGTATAGTATGTCTCACATAATTATTCCATACAATCCATTAAGGTTCCTCATTAGTTATCTTAATCATCTTATATGTTTAAGAAAATCATATTGGTACAATCCTCCTATAGGAATCTTTTTATGATCTTTCAATAAACTAAATCATTTTCACATTATATGATCATTATTAAAATGCCATTGCAACTGTAATGATTACCTTTATGAACTTTCTTTTTTTAATCTTAACTCTTTTTTAAATTTCACATTCTTATCATAATTTTATAATTTTTTATTTTTTATTTATTTTTCTCTCTTCTCTTTTTCTCTTGCTCTTCTCTCTCTTCATCAAACAACCTAAATTAGTAACTTACAGTTTCAATAATGCATAAGTTAACCCTAGAATTTTAGTGCCTTTTACATGGTCTAGCTCACTATTTAGTTAAAACCAAAACTTTTAATGAATTAGACCCAAGAGCTCCTCTATCTATCTCCTCCACTTCCTCCAATGTAAATGATACTTCTCTGTCTATAACAAACCCAACTCCTCTTGCATTACTCTCCTTCTCTCTCTCTCTCTCTCTCTCTCTCTCTCTCTCTCTCTCCCTCCCTCCCTCTTTCTCTCTCTCCTTACTCTTACAAAACTAAGACTTCATGTTCTCTTTTTAACAAATAATTCTCTTCTTACAACACCATCTCTTCTCTCCTCTAACTCAAGAAAGTAAACATTCCTCTTTGTGCTCCTACAGAACCTAACTCCTCTTGAATCTCTCTTCCTTCTTCTCCACACAGTAGCATGAGGGCAAGTCATGCAACATAATAAAATGAAACAAGCAATTAAAAAGAATACCTTGTTGGACCTGCGAGTGTAGTACCTTTCTACCACAGTTTCACAACGATGCTACGACGATGAGACAACAAAAAGAAACCTTCTCTGAACTTAATGCAAACCTTCACGATAGTCAACTAAGCACATGTAAAAGAAACACTCAAGCTTGTAGCACCGAAAACCCCAACTTCAAAAGGAAATGAATATAAAAATATGTTTATATATGTATTTAATATGGTGGTCAATTAATCAATGTAGGAAAATTAATTACAACTAATATATATAATTTATAATTATTAATTTAAATCTTAAAAATAATAAATTTAATCGTATTATATTTGTCCAATGAGTTGCTTAAATAAGAATTTGGACTAAGTTTGAAACTATAACATACTTTTCAATATTATATTAATATTTAAATATTTAAATATTTAAATGTACCAATAATTTATTTTAAAAAATAACTTCATCATATGAAAGCAAATGTGATTGTAATTTCATTAGCTTAATTATAAAGTTTATCATATCTTGAACAATATTAAAATAAAATTGTTACAGCGTTTTCACCTTACAAAAATTTTGTCAAAATTTTAAAAAAAGTATCAGATTGCTTCTTTTTTTATTTGACATTTCTATGGAACATTACCTTTTGGAATGCATTTGTTTTTTTAATACTTTCTCCTTTCTTTTTAAGATTTTTAATAGCACTTATGGATAGATTAAATCAATCGAATTTCAATATTTTGATCCATATAATTGACAACATGAGAAAAATCCAAAATATCTTCATAAAATATATTATAAATTCCTAATGATCTAAGAGGTAAAATAGTTCTATATATTAGTTGTGTAATTATTTTTAGAATTTAGATTGAACTAGTGAATTTTAGCTTTAGTTTCTCTAGCCTTTCGAAACTTATATGTGGCAACATTTCAGTAATCATTCCTAGATTTCAATCCCACATCTACTAATTCTTTTATTTATTTTATTTTGAAATCATGGAAAACTTTCTTTCTTTTTTGTAAAAACATGTAACTAAAGTTTTCAAAAACATAAAACTCTTTTATAAAATTCATTTAAGGATTTTTTTGAAGCAAAATAAAAATCTTTTTACTTGTAAATAAACATATTTAAAAGCCAATATTCATTTAAACAATTTTGCCCCAAAGAAAATAAGTTTAGCACCATAACATATAAGTCATAATTGTTTTTATAACTTTAACAATTAAAATACCAAGCCAACATCATGATTAAAACTTTTTTGCACATGGATTTTTCTCAAATAAAGAAAAATAACAAAATAACTAAGAAAGCATAATCTAGGTCATAACATCACATGTTAACTATCACTATTCCCCAATAGACCAATAGTTTGACTCGTTTTGACTTAAAGATATTATGCTAAAAATAGGCTAAATATAAGCATATATATATATATATATATATATATAAAGAAGACAATATTGTGTAGCTACATGCATGATTCAATTGCAAACATTATAATGTGAAGGAATAATAAAAATAAAGCAAATTTTTATATGAAGCTCACAAATTATCTTTTATCACCTTCATAAATTCGCATTTTTTGTTTTATCTTTTCTTTTCCTTAAGGATTGGATTGATGAAATATCACATCATAAATGATTAGACATGTTTAGAAATATGTTATTTTAGCATAAACAATCGAGACAAATGACTCATTTGGCTTATCTCTAAAATTATCATTCTGGAATAGTTCTTTGGATAGTTATTTATTCTATTATGTTTTAAACTTTGCCTTCCTTTTACTAAACATTTTCTGTCAATCTTTATTTTTCTCATTTCATAATCTTATCATGCATTTTTCCTTTGAGGCTACGTTCTCAAGTGGTAATTTTTTTTTTCTTTTTTTTCCTTTTTGTGAACATTGCCACACAAATATAAAAATAGAAAAAACTTGCAACTAAAATATTATAATATTTAATACTCAAGTAACATATTAAAGTCAACATATTATAAAATATTATTAGTCATAAAGAATCAAGTATTCTCAATAATTTTCATTAAAATCATCTCATAAAGTTCTATACTTCCAACAAGCTTTACACATCAAATATCAACTAATAATCACAACTTGCTTATACCAGTATCCTCAATATTACTATTCTTCATTATCATTTTAGGGCTTTTGCACACTAATACAATAACCATCATGTATATGTACAAAATATAATATTTCATATTTTTTAATTTCATGCTTAACGATCTTACCAAGGATTAAATCTTTACAAATTTTCTTCGTTAACGCCCAATTGCTACAATACTCATTGCTAAATCTCCTCGATTTTGCCCTCACCTTATGCTTAAACCTTCCTATATTTCTTCCTTCTATTTCTTATTAATTTATGGTAGTTAGCAAAAGCTAATTGCTCAATTTTTTTCTAAGAAATCCTTACTATATTTAGCATCATTCTCTTTATATGTGGCTAACATTTACTTATGGTTCCTTATATTCCCCTCCTCTTAATGGCCATATATGTTTGATTGGATGTCTCCTCAACTTCATTTATTCTTAATTTTGACAATTTCTAATTGATTAGTCTCTCTCTATGATGATTTATTTAGCCTTTTTGCTATTTTAGGTTTTAAAATTTTTTGATTATATAGTATCACATTGTATAATTTCTTCACTTTGTATTATATGACATTTGATATTTATATTAATCTATTATTAACTATAATAATTATATTTATATGGTGTCTTAATCATATTTTTATAATGATTTTCACTATGTATTCTCATTAGATCATAAACAATAATATTCTTTTATAATGCTTCTCTAATTTGATTGTAGGGTACCTTAATTGTACATGTATGATTCGATTTATTTGTTCAACTCATTTATTATCATTACATTGTACCATACGATGTCCTATGTACTTATTATATTTGTATTTTTTTGTCTCAATAGTATTATACTTATGAGATTGTTCTGATTCTATTGTATGATTAATAATTTATTACTAATTCTAAGAATTTCCTTCTCTCTTGATTACACTAGTACAATATCTGGTATCGTACCTTGCAATTTAAATATTTTCTCCTCTCCATTAGGCCTAATCGACCACTTATGGCAATGAACTGTACAACATTTGATCATCTTGATGCGATATTCCAAATTGTATCATATGATTTTCTTTAGCTTAGTTAGTTCATTTACAACTATTATTGTACAGTGTAATTTTCATGATCGTATTGTACAATAACTTTACTAAAACTAAAAATTTTATAAAATTTTTCTAAAACATTAGAAAATAAGAATTAACTCAAAAATATTTTTATTCTTTAAGATGTCATAATTTCTCTCTTCTTATAAAGATTTCATCATCAAAATTTCGAACATGGAGGAGAGCTTTCTCATTATTTTCTCTTCCAATTCCCGCAGCCTATGTTTTTGTTTGATTTTTTTGTAACATCTTCAGCATCAAAATTGTTTTATTCCTCAATATTTTCAATTCCTATACTAAAATATTTACAGGTCTTTCTTCATAAGTCAAATATGACTGTAGCTTGAACACATTTGAATCCAAATTTAGCATGTGTGTTTGATTTTTCATATATTTTCTCAACAAAGAAACATGAAATATATTGTGAATCATAGCTAAGTTTGTTTATAGTGTCACTTTATAAGCAACTTCACTTACCATTTTAATAATTTGGAAATGTCTAATATATCTTTACTTTAGTTTTTCTTCTTGATTGAATCTAGTGATTCCTTTCATAAGACTTACTTTGATAAATGCTTGATCTCTTTTTAAAATTCAGCCTTTTTATGAGAATTGTAGCTCTTTTTGTGTTGATCTTAGGCCTTTAATATTTTTTTCTCTTATCCTCTTCACCTTGTTTGTAGTTTTGATAATAATATTTGGCCCAATGTGTGCCTTCTCATTTCAATTATACCAACATAAAGATTATTGGCATTTCCTTTCATAAAATGCTTCAAATAACATCATCTCAATGCTTAATTGATAACTATTATTATAAAAAAATTAATTAAAGGAAGATATTAATCACTACTTTCCTTAAAATCCAAAACACAACCTTAATATGTTTTTCATTGTATTAATTGTTCTTTTGGTTTTTCTTATCTATTTGTGAATGGAATGCCATATTAGACTCTATTTTGAGTGTCAAAATTTTTTGTGATTTCTTTGAAAATTATGAAAGTAAATTGGAGTTTTTGTTAGATATTATTATCTTTAACACTATGTAATCTTTCTATTTGATCTAAAAATAGTATTAATTTTTTTGGTATAGTAAGAAATATGCTTATTTTTTTAAACAGTCTCCTATAACCCAAATAACTTCATTTCTTTAATTTATCTTTGGCAAGTCAATTACTAAGTCCATGAAAATTATTTTCTGTTTTCACATCAACAAGTGTTAGGCTCCACTAGGTTTCTGTGCTCTTATTTGATTTGTTGGTATATCAGACATTTGTTCATTAACTTTTTGGTATACTTCTTAATTCTTAGGTACCAAAATGTTAGTTTCATATCTTGATACATCTTGATTATGCCTACATGTATTGCATATGTGGACCCATATGCTTCCTATAATAATGTTAACTATGTTTGCTCCTAGTTGGAAATATATAATATGTTCTTATAATAGCTAAGACCATTCTTTGAATTAAGGCAAAAATCTATTTTCTACCCTTCCAACATCTTGGCTTTAATTGTTTGTATCTCATCACCTTCATCATGGAAATCTTTTAAGTCTCTATGCCATTCTACTAATATCGTCACTTCTCCAAAAAAAAATCTTTTATTTGTTATCAATATTGTGTTAAGAAGCAACTTGTTCATCTTGATACATAGACATGCTTCTTTTATTGTAGATAGCTACTCAAACTTACCATTTGGCTTAATGCATTTGTCACCATATTGGCTTTTTTAGGTGATTGATATTTCAATATCATAATCATTTATTAATTATGGCCAATGCCTTTGCCACATATTTAGTTTTGTTTTCTATTAAGATGTACTTTAGGTTTTGATAACTTGAATAAATTTCAGTCATCTCACCAAATAAATAATGTTTCTATATTTTTAGAACAAAAATGATAATTATCAATTCTAAATATTAGATTAGGTAATTTTCTCATGAAGCTTGAGTTGTTAGGAAGCATAAGTTATAATTTTCTTATGTTGCATTAATATAGCCCTCATCATTGCAGTGATGCATTTATATAAACTTGAAGCTCTTCATTTGGAACTAGTAAAAACTAGTATGGTTGTCAATTTTTATTTTATAATTTGAAAGCTATTTTCACACTTTTGAACTTAGATAAAAAGAGGTGCTTATTGAATGATTTTTATCAAAGGTGATGTAATTTGAGGAAATCCTTTTATATCCTTCCAAAATATTCAATTAGGGCTAAGAAACTCTAAATTTTTGTGTCATTTGTAGGCATGGGCCAACTTGATATTATTACCACATTTTGGTTATCTGCTGCTAACCTTTCAACATTTTTGACATGTCATAAAAATGAAATACTCTTTAACCAAAAGTCGTATTATGAAAATTTGGTAAACAATTGTTATTCCTTCAACCATTGTAATACCATTTTAGGATGTCAAGTATGCTCATTCATTTCTAGAGTAGATTAGGATTTCATCGATGAAAAAAATTATGAAGTCATCCAACCATTGCCTAAATACCACATTTTTAATAACTTTGAAAAGATACCAATTAGACAATTACGACAAAAGACATTGTAACGTATAATGAATGAGTTGAATGAACAAAAAGGGACCATTCTAGTTCGATTAAGGATACAATATAAGTGCAATCAAGCTAAAATATAGAACTAGGAGTGTCATCCATGGACATCATGGGTCATGACATAATAAGGATAAGAAATTTACAAATATGATTAAGGAATAATATAAGTATGATAAGTACAATCAATAACAAGTAAAGATAAATATCAAAAATATATGTTACAAAGTGAAGGGAATGTACAATGTTACTTTATATAACTTAAAATTTTTAAAACCAAAATGATAAATGATCGAATAAATCATCATGGAGGAGGTTCCAATCAACAAAAAAGTCAACAAAGTTAGGAAGAATAGGAAGTGAGAAGGCATCTATATGAAAAGAACATAGCTGTTGAAAAAAGTTGAATGGCCAGTAATGTAAGGAGACACGAGATGCTTATAAAAGAAGGGATGGTCAAGACTTAGGAAATTTTTGAAAAAACTTTGAGCAGCTTGATCTTAGGTCAAGAGCTTTAAAGTGAAGAGAAGAAGGAAAGAAGGTGTTACCAAGAGGTTGAAAAGAATTCATAAGAATTAGATGAAGGAATAAAAGACACTCAAGAGCAACCAAGGGAAAATAATTGGGTTAACATTATGATAATATTATAGCAAAACTTAAGAGGAGAAAGAAATTAATCAATTACAAACATAAGAAATAAAAAGATATGCAAATTTATATTATGATTCATTGTATTTTTTATTATAGGTGAGAGGTGTTATGATGTAGTAACATCTAGTACATCATATAGATATTATACTTGGAGGCATACTGGTCCTACTCAGACTCGAACTTATACCAAGATTAGTCTATCTACTTCTTATTAGTCTCCGTTGTGATTATTATTGTAGGAGTCAATTACAATTGACCCTTATTTATTATGCATTTTAGTTTACTTTCAATAATTTGTTAATTTATTCGCTTCTATAATTTCATTTCATTCATTTGAAGAATAATTGATAGTTTTTTAGATATTTCTAGTCTCGTAATTTTCTCGATACAAAATTTAGTAAAAATTGACTTTAAAAGAGCTAAAAATTGAGTTTGGATTGTTCCCATCATTTACTGTCATCTGTCATCGTACCATTGCCATCAGCTCTGGTGCCATAGCCCACATCGACCCATGCTCCTCCCTTGTTGACCCAGCGGCTGCATTGACCTACATGACCCACCAGCCTGCACTACTCTGCCCGCTCGGCTTGTGCCTGACCCAAAACACATGTGCCAACCCGTTAACCTACACTGATTTGCTTTGACTTGTGTCGACTCAAAATCAGACCTAAGGAGTCATGCACCTCTCTACTTATGAATTTTGTGTCGCCAGGCACCTTGCCGTTCCCCATTACTATCACCCAAAATGTATATGTTGTTCAGGAACTAATTAATTTAGTTAATTTTGTAGCCTTTTAAGTTTTTTTGGTATAATTTAAAATATTTATTTTGTAATTTGTTGTGATTTTTGGAATTCTAAAATATCTTTTAAAATTTCAAAAATATCTCTTTTAGTATTACAAATATTCTTTTGTATTCCTATGTTAACAAATTACTATCTTACCTTCAGATATTTATAAATAGAGATGCTTACAAAATTGTAAGTGATGAACTTTTGAATGAAGTAACAAAATACTGTTGCTAAGCTTGTGTGATATAAGAAATTATGCTTGCAAAATCCATTGGTGTGTTTTCGAAAGTGCCTTGGGAAGGCTAGTAAGAGACTCAAAATGGGAGATCCTGACTCATTATCTAACATCTACAAAGCGACAAATTATTAGAAAAAGTCCTTAGTCATTTAATTTCATATTTTAAAAAAAATCTATTATTGTGTCCAAATTTTTAAGTTTTTGTATTTGATTGTGTGGTTTCTTGTTTAGCCCTCTATAAACTTCACTTATACTTATATATTGCCACTTCATCATCAACATGAGAACTTGAGTGTGTGTTATTTAAAACTAAATTTTTTTTAGGTTGAGATCTCTTTGTTAAAATTAGTGCAAGTTTTTAATTTTTAAGAAAGTTTTTACTTACCTTATGATCCTAAGAATTTCAATTCTAAATCTACAATATTTTTGGATAAGTCATTGTATGGATATATTACTTGAATCTAAGCCTTTCTCAATTATTTATAAATTAAAATAGGTTTTGGGTATATTTTGTTATATCAACTTTGGTATCATAACATGGTTATCTTTAGAAACTTGTATGTTTTTAATTTATCATAAAATAATCATCTTTTAATTTTATTTATTTGCTTTTAATTACTAGAAGTTATTTAAAATATACATATATTATATAAAAAAATCTTATCGAGTTAAGTTGCCCCATTGATATATTTAGCTTCATCTAGTGAATTGAGAGATCAAGTGGAATAAATTTTAGATGATCAAACAGTTTTCACACAAGATAAAGTATAACAAAGATTTTTTGTACATTTGTGAGGTCACTTGCATCTAATGACACTTAGATTATCAAGGAGGAGCTTCACTGCTTAAACCCAAGATGTTAGAACAATATCAAAGATTTTACCTTAGCTCTATAGAGTTGAGCTATTTTTCTACATAGTGAGGATGAAGTAGTGGCATCCAGTACATCATGTAGAAGTTGAAGTTGGAGGTATACAAGTCCAATTCAAACTCAGAGTTGTATCAAAATTGGCCTCTCTACTTCTCATTAGTCTTCGTTATCATTGTTATTATGAGGGTTAATTAAAAATGATACTTATTTATTATACATTTTAGTTTGCTTTCAATAGTTTGTGAAGTCATTTGTTTATATAGTTTCTTTTCAGTCGTTTGAAGAATAATTGATTGTTTTTTAAGTTTTTCTAGCTTTAAATTAAGTACTGATCATCCATTCAGTAGTTTCGTAATTTTGTCGGCACAAAATTTGGTAAAAAATGATTTCAAAAGAGTTAAAAACGGAGTTTGGACTATTCTCGCTATCATCCGCTACCGTTGCTTCCTCTGTCGTCGTATCGTCACTGTCAATTTTTGTGCCATAGCCTGCATTGACCCACACACTTCCCTTTCAATTCGCTAACTGCGCTAACTCATGTGACTTGCCAGATCGCCCTGACACTCTCTATTTTCTCGACCTATGCTTGACCTAAAATCTACGCACTAACTTGTTAACCGTAGTTGATTTGCTTCAACCTACGTTGACCCAAAACTAGACCCAGGGCATCACGCACCTCTTTGCCTGCACTGTTTGACGTCCACTGCATCACTGTTCTTTGTTATCGTCACCAAAAATGCATGTGTTGTTTAGGGATTTAATTCAATTAACTTTGTAATTTTTTAATTAAATTTTTTTAAAAAATTTAAAAAATTTATTTTATAATTTACAACTAAATTTTCCAAAAATGCTTTTTAGAATTTTAAATACCCTTTTGTATTCCTAAGTTAACATAAATAAGGATGCTAAGCATATTACAAATGATGAACTTTTGAATGAAATAATAAAGTAATGCTACTAAGCTTGTGTGATACAAGCATGTTATGTGTGCGTAATTCGATGGTATGATTGCAAAGGTAGCTTAAAAAGGTGAGCAAGAGGCTCAAAAGAAAAGATGCTAACCTATTAATCAACATTTATGAAGCATCAAATTATCAAGAAAGTCTTTAGTCACTTTATTTTATATTTTGAGAAAAAGTCTATCATGTCTAATTTTCTAAGTGCATGTGATTGTATGGTTTCTCTTTTGGCCTTCTATAAAGTCCATTTGTGTGTGTATATTGTCACTTCGCTACTAACATGAGTACTTGAGTGTGTGTTATTTAAAACCAAATTTTTTTAAAGTTAAGATCCTTTTACTAAAATTAATACAACGTTTTAGCTTCTGTGAAATTTTTTACTTACATAACGATCTTAGGAATTCTGATTCTAAATCTATAATATCTTTAAGTGGGTTTTGGTATGAATATATTGCTTGAATCTACATATTTCTCAATTATCTATGAGTTAAAATAGGCTTTGGGTATATCATCTTACATCCTCTTAGGTGATGGTGTAAAAATGACAAAATTAATAGATACTTGTATAGCCATGTTTGCACATATGAGGGTTTATGTTTGATGTATGATATTTATTAAAAGTGTAGAATATTAGGGGACATAATTTTAAATGAATATCTTGAGGATAATTATTTGATAATATATTTGATTGTCATATATTTCTTGAGCATGATATATTTTTATTAATTAGTTTACACATTTCATCTATGCTTATGCTAGTGTGATATGCTGACATAAATTAAAAGAAAAAGAAAAATATATTACTACTTTTGTTAATAATTATAAAAAATAATGAAAGATAAAAATATGAAAAGAGAATAATAATGAGAAAATGTTTTAGTTAAGAGATGACAAAGTTAAAAAAATAAAAAAATAAATAATTGTCCAAGGTGGTGATGATTATTATTTTAGAATAATGATTTTTCAAATGAATCAAATGATTCATTAATTGGTATTGTTTATATTAAAATAATAAGTTTCTAAATATGTTTAATCATTTATAAAATGGTATTGATCTAAACTAATTCTTAAAAAGATGAAAAATAAAGGACATAGGCAAATCCATAAAGATGATACAAGATAAAAGAGTTAAAAATTTTGACATAAAAAATTGGTTTTATATTTTATTATTTATTTATATACTTTTTTTATCTTATATTATTTGAAATTGACCCATATATGTAGCAATACAAAATTATTTTGTTTACATAAATTATATGTATTGTCATTGAGTCAATGATGATTATCTTAGTCTATTCTTAGTCTAAAACGTTCAAATCAAATGAGACCCACCATATGACTACCAGAGAGCACTAAGGATAACTCATATGATTTGATTTAGTAGATGCTTAGTTTCTTATTTATTTGTGTAGCAATTGTGACAACATTTATCTTATTTGAGAAAAAGGACATACAATATAATATTAGTTAGTGATGTTGATTTAGACTTTATTTTATTTAAAACTTTTTATGAATAATATATTTTGTTGGTTTTGATTGTTTTAATGTTAAAATAGTTTCTTATTAGTAAATATGATTTCAATACAAATTAGGTTTTAAAACTGATTTATTTATAAGTAAGATTTTTTATTCGATTCTACAATCTTTTAAAAGATTTTTTTAAAAAAAATTTTTGAAATTGTTTTCACTACATGAAAAGCAAAAAAATTATGCTTCTCAAAATAAAAAGGAGAATGCCATAATAAGAATTGAAGATGGCTCTCCAACACCAATTAAGTCACTAATCATTCAAATATAATAACTTACATGATCAAATCGTAAAATAGATTTTCTTTACAAGCCAATGACTTTTCTAGATAAGAATCATCTCAAGAACCTTATATCGATTTGTGTTTGGAAGCAAAATCATAAAATTCCTAAATTTTAGAAAGCTAAAAGTCTAAATGTCTGTGACCATTATTTTGAACCTCTAGTTGATTCATGATTCAAGCAAAGATATAATTTGTTCAATTGATAAAAAGTTTCTAATCATACTAAATGTTGCTTGATTACATTTTTCATTTCCTTCATTTTTTATATGATAATGTGCATTAGGTGGAATAACTGAATGCCTAAAATGAAAGAAATAAAATAACTAACATAACACAAACAAATGATTGCAACATGTCAATCCATTGCTTATCAATTATGCTTCGCAAATCATTATAGCTTATTTCCTCCTCATGACCTTATGTGGACGTTTTTCTCTAATTCCCATCTTTGGTGTTCGCTATGCATGATTTGACATGTGCAATCATATATCAAATTGATTGACAAACTAAGCTAGTCCATTTTAAGATTACCTTTGCTAAATTTGATATTTGATTTATATACATAAATTTTTATTATGATTGGTTTTATATTATTATAATAATCATTTATCGAAACTTGTGACTTTTTTATTTTTTTTAAAGGTCAATGAAGTCATGAGAAGACATCAACATTGTTTTTAATAAGACATATTTAATTTTTTAAATATTTTATTTTTTTTATAACTCTAAAAATATATAAATTCTTTTTCTTGTATATTTGATTTGTAAAGTCATTATTTTGCCATTGGTCTAAAAAATGAAGGCAAGAAAAACATGTCAAAATTGTATTATCAATATTCAAAGCTATGTTGCCGGTGTCCCATTTAGATGTTATAATGATCATGATGTCGATCAACTATTTGGCTAGAAATTAACTCAACATTTATTATAATTAATTTTATCCACATTAGAACACGGCAATCTGGTTGGGCGGAGAGCAGACGGTCCTGCCGGCCGCGAACGGTCACCGGCAAAATCAGAGCCGTACATTTCATGATCGACTACGCTTTCCTTGTCGCTAAGTAACGCACTCCAATCCGCGTCGAGCCCTCTTCCGTCTCCGACGCAGATAAACAGAAAGGTTCTTTCTTTAATTGCTGTAACCTACAGCGATGGGAAGAGGAAGTACAGTTAGTTAAAACTCGAAATCCCTTTCTCTAAAAGAAATCGAAAACCCCAGTTCTTGAGCTTCGCGGTTTGGCAACAAGAACTTGAGAGCGATCGAGGTCCGGAGCGCTGGGGGCGAATCAGTCTCGCCAAGGCCCGTTCGTGGCGAAATCGGGCTTAGGGTTCATCCCCTTCCTCCGCAACCCTAATGCCAGTCGTATAGGATACCTTGACCAGCTTCCTCCAATGGATTTTGTCAGTCGGCACGCGACGTCCTCTTCAGCCGATCAGCACCACCCCTCATCCTCGGCGGTGGAGACGGCTCTCCCCCCCGCCCGTCCTGTTACCGTTGCATCGGGCCCTGCCGTTCCCGAGGAGCCCGAGTACCTGGCTCGCTACATGGTCGTGAAGCACTCGTGGCGGGGACGGTACAAGCGAATCCTTTGCATCTCCACTTCAGCGATCACTACACTGGACCCTGCTACGCTTGCGGTGACGAATTCGTATGATGTGTTGAGTGACTACGAGGGGGCGGCGCCGGTTCTGGGCCGGGGTGATGATGGGGGCGGGGCCAGCAGCGTGCAGGAATTTACGTTGAGCGTCAGGACGGAAGGCCGTGGCAAATTCAAGGCGATCAAGCTCTCTTCAAGGTATAGGGTGAGCATCCTCACGGAGCTGCATTTGCTCAGGTTGGGGAAGCTCGACCAGGTGGCTGAATTCCAAGTGCTTCATCTGCGCCGGAGGAACTCACAGTGGGTTCCTTATGTGAGTTTCATTTTTTTTCTCTTGGTTGCTTTAATTATTTTTAATCCAAATACGCCAAACTATAAATTGAGCTAAGCAATGATGCATATGATGCGTTTTACTAAACGGTTTAACTTGTGATCAATATGATGCGTTTGCTTTGTGAAGTTGATGAAAATGTGATATTTGATTTTTGTTCTATTACCAAGTTTGGCAATTGTGAATGCTTGCAAAAATCTCCATCTACCTGGAATAACAAACTTGGCCAATCATTTTCCAGAGATTATTGTAGACTGAGAATTCTTAGACCAGCAGGTCAACCATGAAATATCACTATGAATTAATGACAGCAAGTTAATCCACCTATTTGCAATCAGCTTTATGAGTGCCTTCCTAATAGTGCTTTGCACATGCTCGGGAAATTGTAGTGAATGGTATGCACTCATCTTTTGCTAATCATCTATTCTACTTTGCTAGATTGTTCATTTGCACTTCATTATTGAAGCTATTTCCACATAAGTTGTTTGAGTTCCTATCATTGATTTGTTGGGTTTTCTAGGCTTGCTGGATAATGTTATTATTTATAATGTTTGCTAATGGGAAAGACCAATTGATGAAGTAAAAAATGGGGGTTTCACTCTAAGTGATTCAAGGTAGATAGCTCAGTGGAAGAAGCACAACTTGCATCTCTTTTCTCCTCTAGACTGCATAAGAATGATTAGTTATACTTAGTTCTTAGGTGATTGTCTTGTCTTGTTGATTCCAAGATACAATTGAACTCAAAGACAATTGACGTAAAGCAATTAGGTAGGCATTCGGGTATTTGGTGAAATTTTTTGTTTTGTTGATTGTATGAATTGACTTGAAGGTCTAATATAAATCTATTTTGAATCAAAATTTTAGGACATTTTTAATTTTATTAGATTAGATTATTTTCAATCTCAAATAGATTTGTTTGTTGTTTGTTTTAATTGTTTAAGGGGCCAAATTGTTAAGGAACTCATAAATAAGGAATTAGGGATTAAATAGATCATTATAGTTGTTAATGATTTGGCTTTTTTATTGAACTCCTTGGTTGTTATCATGGAGGCTACTTGTGTAATGGAATTCACCTTTTCTATTAATGGACTTAATTAAAGGATCTGTATGGATTTATGGTAAGGATCCTTCTTTGAATTAGTTTGACATTTATTTTTTTTTACCTTAGATGTCTTTGTGTGCTTTACTCTACAAAACTTTCTTGTGAATTGATTTTCTATGTTTTTGTCAACTTGAATACTTGGATGTGAAGGTTTGTTTTCATAATTTTATCACAATTGAACCTTAGGCAATGAATTCCAAGAGGAACATCTTCTTATTGTGAATAACTTTTTGGGAATAGTTAATCGAGATGAAATCACATGCTAAAATTTAAATGTTGCTCTGTAAACCATTTATGTTTGTTGTGTTAATGAACATCGGCTTTTCTCGAGAAATCTAAGCTTGAATAGTATGCATCTTTTGATGAACACTGATTTAATCTCCCAGATTAACTAAGGTCAATGCATTGTTTGATATAGTTTTTATGTATCATCCTATATTAAAGTTTTTGTATCAATTTACAAATTTATACACTAGATTAATCCTATCTATTGTAATGACGTGCATTGTATGTGTAAAGGCATTTGGTACAACATCATGACGCCAACATAGGTTTGCATGAATTTGGCTAATTCTATGTGTGACAGATTTTTATTAACTAAATTGGAAGAGTTTAAGGACAATGTGAATGTTCAATTGTGGGGATATGAGATGTGAAATAGGATTTATTAGAGACCTTTATGATAAGTCTTTGCCAATTGGCTTGTAGTTAATAATCCTCCTAATTTACCACTTAGGATTGAATACCATTATAAACATAGAGCCCATAGGAATAAGGCTGTGCATTGTGATAATTTGGAAAATATTATTAAGAAGACTAAGATAAAAGCGCTTACATTGGATGGGACATTAGTTGTGAAGATATTTGGATATTATTTTAATAGACATGGTGGAATTACTTTGATTGGCTTGATAGGGCAGATGTTGTTGAGTCAGGTTGGCAATGATGAAGCTTATGGGTTAAGCTAGAGTGTTTTGGATAGGAAAGAGATGATGGGTATGCTTGAACTTTGACAGCTCACCTTGTGGGATGAGATGAAAATAATATTTAGAATTGAATGCATTTTTTATTGCTATTAGGACCAAATGTTAGATAATGTGACAATGTTTGAATTCCTAAAGGAGTTGCACAAATTGTTTGTTTATTGTGAGATCTATGAAGAAGAGCATATCACATTTACTAGATTTAGAAAAGGTTTTAGCCCAAAAATTAGAGAATCGCATAAATTTGGGTATTATGATTTTAATTGAACTTTTACAAGTCAATCCCATAACATAAGGTAAGTTCTCAAGTGAAGGAGAGTAAAGGCTATGTGATGACTAGGGTTGAGCCCAAAAAGATTACAATTTTAGTGTTGAGAAAGGAGAAGGGTAATGCAATTGATTTTAATAGGTTATCAACTATTGTCTTAAAAAAAATAAATGTTAAGTTAAGTAATCTTAGAGTCTTATAATAGATAGGGGTGAAGGCATACAAGTTAGATATTTTACAAGGCCAAGGAATTAACTCTATATGCAAATAATGTATTATAGATACTTTGAAATTTTCTATTACACTACTTCTTTGTAGTTCTATTGTTTAGTGCCTATAATTGATCCTCGTAAAGCCTTAGTTGATGCATATGCATTAGAGATTCTGCAAGATTTGAGAATTAACATTGTATTTAATTTATTTTGTTTGATAATTTATAATGAATCCATTTTAGATGTCTTGAACTTTTCGTTCTGCTGAGTTGTAATTTTACTGGAAATACGAGTTTTTGTTCTATTGTTTCTAAAAATGTGCTTGATGAGCGTGTCACACTTTAGTATTTATCACATGATTTTGTTGGTATTATTGTTATTGATCTAATTAAGCCTATTATTATAAAGTGTGTTACTACGTATTAAATGGCACTCACCTTTTCAAGTTCATTTTTGTGGTTGATTTCTTGATGATGAAAATGTGAGTATTATTGGTAGAGGTTTTTAAATATATCTAATTTATAAATAATATCTCACACTTTTCATCACTATTTTTTAATTATTTTTTTATGTTATTATATTTTAAATATTTAAGAGGTCAATTTTCTTAATTGGCAACTATCCCATCTTTATATAATCTTATTTTATCTTTATCTGACATTTCATCATTTCATATTTAGTTTATAAACATATCATAATTTGTCAACCACATCAATCATATTATCTCTATTTATCCAACATTGCATAACATATTAGTGATAGTAGAGCTCATTTTATCCAGTCTTATGTAATGTACTAGCGATAACTGAGTATGAGGTCTTCGGTGTTGTCTTATAACACATTCCATAACTTGTGCTAATCGAACCCTGCACCATATGCTAATGGCTCATTATATGTAATGATATTAATGATATAATGTCTTAAGAAAATTCTAATATTATTTGTTATCTCATTTTATCTTATTGGATAGTACAATTGTCATAACATCATGTCATACATAGTTACTATTATAGATGATGTGCACTTAAAGTTTATATGGCTTAACTGTTTTATTTATCTTTTTCTTTTCCTCATTTTTGTTATCTTTTTATTTATTTTTTTATAGTTTTCTCTTCTCTTTATAATCTAACATCTCTATCAATAGCATGTAATAAGTACATACAATGATACTTTGCATATAGCATGTCTAATAATATATTAATTATTTTTCATATATAACATAAAAAAACATACAAACTGTAATGGTGTCATTGCTAATATGATTACATAAATATATTTTATGAATAAAAGCATTAACTTATTTATATTATGGATAATTTAAATTTATATATTTGGTTTTTTAGAGATTATTCTTTTTCCATTCTTCCTTTTTCTTTGGTTTCCTACATAAAAAAAAGTATACAAATTCTATCACAACTTCATTATTTTGCTGTTAAACATATGCTTACTAATTTTCATTTTCCTTTAAGCATAAATTTCCATTTTCTCAGTATATAAATCTCCATTTATTCCTCAAAATCAAATTGCTTAGACATATTGTATGCCAGAGTTGGCGTGTTGCACGTTGGTTTCGATGTACTATGCATCAGCTTTATGCACTGTACACAAAAATGCTTGGCATACCATCCGTTGGGTTGGCATATTGTACATCATGGTTCTGTGTATAGTAGGCAAACCTGGCATAGTGTATGTTTAGCTCTGGACGGGTACAAGAACATAGAAATTCTCTCTGTTTTTTCTCACTTTGACCCTTGGCTTTAGGCAAAACAATTTCTTAGGATTCTACATCCAATTGCAATCGCATAAACACTTTAATTTCAATAAAACCTTATAGATGTCAGGACAGAACTAAACTAATATTCAAAAACAGAGCTTTTCTAGTTCATCTGAATTCCTAGAGCATGCTGAAATGAATCTAGAAGCAAGATTTTAAAGAATCATTATATACAATAACCTTGCTAACCTTTTCATGGTTGTGGCAATTTGAAACAGTTCCAAATTGATTCCTTTAGGATTCCAACTACCCTCCTACTGCAACCAAGCTGTTTTCCTTCTTTTTGTTTTTGTTGTTCTTTGTTTCTAGTAGCAGTTACAGCTTTCTTGTTCTTACTTATAAAATTGCTCTTGATTGCTTCCTTCGTATTGCAGCAACTAGCTCCTTTAATCTTTCCTTTCTTGTTGAATTCCTCAATTCTTCCTCATAATTTCTCAAATTTCAAGCTTCTCTTGTTTAGCTCTATCCCAACTGATGTTTGCCATCCTCTTCACTCAATTCTTTTATTTGCTTATCCATTTTTTTGCTTAGGCGGCAAGGAGTTCAATTACAATATTAACCTTATTGTTTTGGGAAATTACAGAGCTATAAATCGTAAGATGGATTATTGAGTTTCTTTAATCTAGAAAATTCATTATATATTAATTAGAGTTTCAAAAATTACAAAACAAGTTTCTTTGGATTCCTCATATTAAATTCTTTCCAACAATATATTCAAGTTCAATTTTCGAGATACTTTGGAAATTGATATGTATTTTGATATGTACCTAAACTATTGTTATATTATATTATTTTATTGTATCAATTTCTCTAAATATCATCTTTATTATTTCAAACATAAATATTTTACATGCTAAAAAATACAAGTACATTTATAATATTTTATACAAAATAAAATTTTGAGATTATAATATCCCCCTCTTTATAGAAAATTTCTCCCAAAATTTTAAATAAATTTGGATGCAATTTTCAGATCTAACTACACTTCTTGTGTCACTACTCTTTTAATTTGATTTTTTCAAATTATTTTAATTATAATAATTATTTTGTTTCTTAATATTTTATCTCCATTGTTCAAAATCTGAATTGTTTTCTTTTGGTATTTTATTTATGATTGAATTTCAATTTGTTTATAGTATATTTAATAATATGTGATAGATCTGAGATATATTTTTTCAATAGAGAGACATGAACTAATAAATTTTAACTAATTGTACTGGTGAAGTTTTTTTGTGGGCTATTTGGCCTACTATTTTTGTGATCTAAATTGGATTAATACAATCAGGTGTTAACTTTTTTGTTTTACCAAATTTGATTATACTTTTTAAAGGACTAACTTCTTGGAACCATATGTCATTCTTGGAATTCAACATATCTATGCTTCACATCAAAGTATTTTTTTTGTCCACGTTGAATGGTCTGTATTCTTTCTTTAATCAATTTTTTTCTAGTGGCCTTATTAACAAAATCAAGTCCTATCATTTACCTTTTTGTACTCAATCTAGTAATAAAGTGATTAATATTCTTTGTACAAGGCTTTATTAGGAGCCATTTCAATAATAATCTAATAGTTATTGTGATTAGCACATTTCACTAGAGGTAAATGACTCTTCCAACTTCCTCTGAAATTTAAAATGCAAAATCTAAATGGATTTTCTGTAGTTTTGATTATTCTTTCTATCTAGATATCTATTTGAGAGTGCATATCGTATGAAATTTCAGTTTTATACCAAAAGTTTGATAAACTTTTTTCCCAAAATGAGAAATATATTTTAGATCTTTATTTGATATTATTTTTTGGTATATCATAAAATTTTGTCATCTATTGTATATAAACTATGATTAATCTCTCTGTTAAATATGTTATTTTAATGCAAAAAAAATGTGCTAGTTAGTTTATCATTCACTACCTAGATCTGATTCTAGAAATAATTTCTATTTTCTTCCAAGAATAATTGAAGGTCACAACCATTTAATAATTTTTTTCTCTTTTTTTTTATCTTTACTTGAATGGCCATTCTTATTGATAGTTCTAATTTTTTCCCCTTTTTTGAACTAAAACTATTCCTTATTGCTCATTCCTATATAAGCAATAATATTCTTCTTCTTCAAATATGGTAGGTTCTATTCTTGCTTTGAACTTTCGGTTTTCAATTGCTTAAACATACAAAAGTTGAAATTCCTCTTTACTAAAAGCTCTTTTAAGTTTCATATTGATTTTTTTATAATATTTATAATACACAATTTATTCTAACCTCCATTTTTCCATTATCTTCGAACTGAAAATTAGATTTCAGATTTAGGCTCTATTGCTATCATTTTAATTTCTTTTTTGTATTTCTTCTTCAATATCCATACCTCTCTAATATATCTAATGAATCAATATTAAATTTATGAAATATTCTTATACATCATAAACATAAATCACTATTATCCTTTTTCATTTAATTTGTTGATTCCTTTTCATTTTATTCTTTTTGGCAAAAATACACTACCTCATTTGCATTATATGATTATTACTCTAATATATCTAATGAATCAATATTAAATTTATGAATATTCTTATACCTCATCTCCATAAACATAAATCACTATTAACCTTTTTCATTTAATTTGTTGATTCCTTTCCATTTTATACTTTTTGACAAAAATATACTAACTCATTTGCATTATATGATTATTATTCTAATGAATATCAGTTTCATATTACTTATTTATTTGTTTTTTTAATTTATCGTATATTATTTAACTCATTTGTCATAATATCTCTTTTATTAATTATCTATTATTTTTTAATAACTTATCTAATTATTCAATGTAATATTACTATATTCTTTCCAAGTGATTTATACGATTCAAATCATAAAAAGTGATGCACTTTATTCATTTTCTTTGTCAAACTTAACGTAGATTTTGTAATTATAATCATATATTGTGCATCATATTATAGTCATTTATTGTATAGCTTAGTTTATACCAATTCAAAGAAACTTGCATTGTCAATTGTATTTTTAATAATTGTTTTACAATCTTAATTTTCTAATTTGGGAGGCCATGAGGAAGCTCATAAGAGTCACTTTGGGATATATTCAACATGATTATAGTTGATTCTTACTAATTCTAAACATCAATTCTTTTGCTAAATTCTCCTTTGAGACTTACTTTTAAATTTATCAACTTTTTGAACTTACCCATATATATATGTGCCAAAATTTCTTACTTATATAACCTTTATCTCTTTCTCAATTAATTTCTTTTGTTCATCAAAGCTGATCTTGTCAAAATAATTTTATATAAGACTAGCTGAGGCTATTATATAATTCACCATCAATTGAGCAATTATTCCTCAACCTCTTTGTCACAGATTATATAATAAATTATCTCTTTAATATCTGTTATGACTTTCTCTTAAAAGATCGCTAAGAACATAATTCTTAAATTATAATCAAGGTAGATATTTCAAATCACATAATTAATTGTACTGACAATTTCTATAATTGCCATTAACAGCTTCCTATTCTTTGAATCAATAATCTTGATCACATTCCATCTCTATGTTTTTGCAATTTTTTAGTCATAATTGAAAAAAATCACTTATTATAGAAACAAATTCGATAAATTATCTAAAACTATTGTACCCTTTCCTATTTGTGATGTCATAGTCAAATCACTTGGATCATCAATTACTTATAATACTTATAAAAATACCTATATTATTTTATATTACATTTTTCTTGTATTGATTAAGTTCTTATTTTTGTGCTCTTTCTCTTAATTTTGAATTAAATTATTTTTCATTTTTCATTTCTCATTGCTTTTATTCTCCTAGAGCTTATCATATTCAACTCTAGTCATCAATACATATTAAATAAGTAAAGCAAAAACACGATATTATAATATCTATATTTTTTCTATTCTATATATATTTTTTATCTATGATTGTAAATTAATCTCTATGGATATCATCCTTCATAGAATCCAAAATAATGCTTCTATTACAATATCCATTAGACTTCACTTTCATTTCTTTGTCTAGAGAAAATATTCACATATTCTTTAGATCTTGTTCAATTTTTTTTGCATTTTATCAATGTATCTCATATTTAAGAAATTTCTTACTTTGTATTTACTATAGAGTAATGAAGAAATTTTCAATTTTTTTATATTTTCAACATTATATAACAACACTTCCTTTTTCAGACACTATTTCAAATTTTAACTTCCTCTTAACCCACAGTTTTTTATTTTAAAGAAAACTATTATATGAAAAATTTCTTTTTCTAATCTCATTCTCATTACCACCTGTTAATTGGATATTTTTCAATTGGATTCAAATAATAATATTAATTTACTATAGATAGTATATCATGCATGGAATAAAAATAGAGAATGTCACACTCACTTAGTGCCACAACAAAAAGGAATTAAAAATAGAACATACTTATCTCTATATTTGTAATTTTGGTATCTTCTGATTATCCTATCCAAAATTCATCTAAAATTGTAGAAAAAGAAAGACATCTATCGCTTCCTATAATTCTGCTACTACTATGTTGCAAAAAAAATCTGCTTTTTATCCTGGTTTTCATGAGGATATGCTATAGTTGTATGATTTGGCTTTCAACAAACAAAATATTTTAATTGATTTCTTCTACCTGGTCATCTAGTTCCCTATTACCATTTTTCACATATTAGATAATTTGCTAAACCTTTATTAAGTTGATGACTATTTGGGCCCATTTTGATTTTGCTAGTTCCTGTTTTCTTAACATTTTCCCTTTTATTATTCAAAATCTTTTGAAATGAAGATTCACTTATAATGCCCACTTATTCCTTTCTTTTTTTCATTATCATTTTTCCTATAATTCTATTCTCACACATTCTTGCTCCATTCTTTTTGTAGATTTTTCTTTCTTATTTCTTCTTCCTGTTTTAGGCAATTTCATATATCATTACCTAATTATAATAATAGAAAAGAGTATATAATAGTAAGCATTGTGCAAGTATGCAATGCATTCATGATAGAGTTCTCCTCACTCACTAAACCCCCAATCTACCAACTCTAGGCTCTGATACCACTTTGTGAAGCTGCATTTGACTTTTTTGCTTGTTAATACAATAATAACATAAAAATCAGGATAAATCAAATTGTATACACAATTGGAGGATATAATTCATCTACTCGGGCAATATTTTTGGTTTTAATTACAAATTCCTTGCTCTTACTTTCCATAGTTGCTCTTGATTTCTTCTTTCTTACTGCAGTGTCTAGCTCTTTAAATTCCTCATTTCTTGCTGAATTTCTCAATTCTTCCTCACAATTTCTCAAAGTTCAAGCTTCTCTCGGTTAGCTCTATCCAAATAGATGCTTGCCATCTACCTCACTCAATGTCTTTGCTTGCTTATGCATTATTTGCATAGGAGGTAAGGAGCTCAACTACAATCTTACCCATGCTGCTTAAGAAAATTACAGGGTTATTAATCTTAAAATCAAATATTTAATTCTTTTAACTTAGAACATTCATCATAAATTAATTAGAGCTCCAAAAATGACAAAAAAATTATTTTTGGATTCATTACATTGAGTTTTTTCCAACTCAAATTCAATTTCTGAGATAACTTCGTAAATTTATAATTTTTTTGAGTTATTTCAAATACAAATATTTACATACTCAAATGCACAAGTACATCATTTATAACTTTAGACAAAATAAAATCCAGGTATGTTATACTTTACCCTTATTGCAGCTGCCCGGACTTTGGAATTATACTTTGTCAATGATGGAGTTTGCTGAAGGCATCCCGCCTGAATTAGTGGCTATGATTCCTTTGATTAGATTGGGCAATTATGTTTGTTTTATCTAAGCTTTCTTACTGGCTTTCCTCTACAGCAGTTATTTCATGGTTGGTTGTCTACATTTTTCTGTCAACTGGAATTTTTGGACTGCGAAATTTTGTTTCAAAACTCAACAGCTATTGAGCATTAATCTATGAATTCCAAGTGGAATAGACTTCTGTGAATATCTTCTTAGGAATAGTTAATCATGATAAGATCAATTGTTGAATTTAATTGTTCATATGTTCTGTAAGCTAGTTAGTTTTTATCATGTTAATGGGCACTTAATACTGCTCTGGAAATTGAACTTCTGAACATTGCGGAATGATCTTAAGAAGTTCATTGCTGAATCCTGAGCTTATTGCAGCAAAACTTTGATTCTAACACTTGAGGTTAACTTAGGTGCAAGCCAGTGCCACATTGGGTATAACTCACGTAAATGTCCTATGTCACTGGTTGCACTTTATTCAATGCAAGTTATGCTTATGCTTAGTTAAGTAAATGGTTCAAATTAAATTAGTAGAGCTTTTTAATCCATTGTTTGAGGATGCCTTGTTCATTTGATATCTGCATGCCTTATAAGCTTTTAAATTTTTTTTTGCTCCTTTTTATCTTTTTTGAAGTTTTTTGGCTGAATGGTGTATGCTTTTAGAAACTAAAAGTTACAGCTGTTGGAGTTGAGCTGATAGAAGCAAATTCTGGAAATACACGGTGGTGTTTGGACTTTAGAGACATGGATTCACCTGCAGTCATATTGCTGGCAGATAAATATGGAAAAAGAAGTACGGACCAAGAAGGTTTTTTACTTTGTCCTTTGTATGGAAGAAAGATCAAAGCATTTACTGCAGGCTCTGGTACCACTAATTCCACTATTATCGCACATCTGGTACTTACATTGCGACTACCATCCTTGTGCTTCAGAAATATTAATAATAGATACTTTGTAACTATCTTCATTCTTTGATCAATGTGCAGATTAAAATGGCAAGATCTTTAGTCGGTTTGTTACTTACTGTTGACAGTTCTCAATCACTAACGGTAGCTGATTTTTTAAAACAAAGAGGTAAGTTCTTGAATTAGGATTGAGAATTATTCAGATGCATTTACAGCTCTGGAAGATATGTTTGATGTACTGGGCGCTTTGTCATCTAAACCTGCTAATGGTGCTATCATGTGTCTGATGTAGTGTTCATTAGGGTATGTTTAGCAAGGCTGTTACAATTTAGAAATTGTTGAAAAATGTTATCTATAAAAGCTACGTTTAAAAAGTTGTTGATAAATATTTTTTCATTAGAATTGCTTGATTTAATTTTGTTGTTAAAATGCAAAAAATGATTGTGATTAAGATGTAAATCTTTTTTAAAAATTGGACAATTTATTTTTTTCTATTAAAAAAATTTTTAAAATCTTGTTTCCAAAAAGCCCTTCCTAAAAGAAATTTCAAATTGCTTAAGTTCCACAACTCATTATGTAATTTAGTTTTTCTTATACATTCCCCTTTGTGTTGTAACATTCCATGTTAATCCGTTGGATGCTCTTTTTTTTTTTGGGCAAATTTTAATGTTAATGAAAACGCTAATTTTGTCTTGTACGCTTTGCATGTTCTTAGTTCAAGTTCCATTGCTCCTGTGATGACAAGTGAAGCATTCTGTTAGTTTTTGTGGTAGTGGAAATAGAAAATGGGGAATTATATAAACTGTCTTTATTTTTATAAATTTGGTTCATATAAACATGAATTTTGTATGACTGATTGGAACAGTTTGATTATGATATTATATTTTCTGTTTTTCTAATATCTACATGAGTACCTTGTTATATGTTCAATCACAACAGGCATGTCTATATCTAAGAATTTTTTACTCTGGATTAAACTATTCTATGGGCTGACAGAGTAGTGCTTTTATCATTAGAGATGTATTCTGTTAAATGGTGTTTTGTTGAGCTTAAGGAAAAATATGAATTGTAGTTCACACTATGAGCCACTTAGATGCTATCCACTTTGAAACTTAGAGTTATGTAGTTTGCAATGTGTTGAAACATGTTGCTTCAAATGTTTTATTAGCAGTAGTTATATTCTAATATAGTAGCCCTTTAGTTGTTGTCGTTGTTGTCTAGGATTGGTGTTTCATGGTCAAGATAGCCAATTGATAGCCGTGGAGGAGTTGAAGGGTTTTGTCATAGCTTTCAAACTAATTATATGAAATTCTAGTTATGGTTAAAGCATAAATGATATTAAAATTATAGTTAATTTTATTAAAAACTTAATGAATGATGGCATTCATCATCTTGAGTCTATACTCAATGATAATAGAGAAATTGATGGCGATGCCAAATATAGAATCTAAGTATGTTAGATGAGATGAAAGAATAATTCTTGTGCATTATATGATATGAATGTCCCATTTACAATTAAAGATAAGTTTTATAGAATCAATGTTAAATTGGCTATATTGTGTGGTGTTGAATATTCAAATAAATAGAAAAGGTTTTTTAAAGTTAATTATTTAGAGATTGATCAATTGCTATGGTCGAAAAGATGTGACTAAAATTAAGTATAGTTGGGAGAAGACTATAATACTCATTAAGGATAAGTTTTTATGGAGTATTCTAGATTGTTTTGATATGATAATGGTTGGCTATTTATTTTGTGTAATAGGTGATGTGACATTGGAATTTGTTATGTGAATAAAAAAAGACTTAGATGTGAAAGACATTCAAATAGATTATTAGAAAGTACTTGAAACTGTTGGATGTTAAAGAATTGCCAATTAATAGTGCAGATGTCAAAGGATTCATATAGCTCACCTAGTTTCTGCCATCATGGCTTGTTTTATTGTTGTTGTTGGTGTTTCAAGGAGTAAGATAACTTGTTTATTGTGATATATTATTTGAAGGGTATTTTTTTATTACATTTTTTATGAATCATTTCTTTTTTTTCGTTTTAGGTGGCCCATGTTTCCAGCTTAGGCATCTTTTTTCCCCCCTTTGTTAATGAACTTTGCTGTTGATATTTTGATCCGTTTATGTTTATTCTAGCGTGAGCTTTCAAAGTTCTTCAATTCTTGTTGTTTGCAGCTAAGCAGGCAGTTGGGGGAGATGAAACCCCACATGGAGAATGGTCTGTTACAAGGTTGCGTTCTCCTGCTCACGGTACGGCGAACCTGTTGGGCTTAGGTATTACAATTGGACCTAAGGGTGGGCTTGGTGAGCATGGGGATTCTGTGTCTCGTCAGCTTGTCCTTACGAAGGTTTCGCTGATTGAAAGGCGCCCTGACAACTATGAGGTATTTGTCCTTACAGCGTAGATATACTTTCATGGTACTTTTTGCCCAACTTTGAGCAAGTATCTACTGTTCTACAATTTTATGTAAAATCTTTGTTAAGAAATTTGTTTGAATGCTTCTGATGTAAAAAAATTGTATTTTTTTATAAATTATTAACGTACATTTCACACCTCACCCCTTATCAGAATTTTCTTTTTCTGGTTAGGATAACCACTCCAGCAGAAATGCATTAAGGGTTGAGTACATAGATTTTAAATTTGCTTAGATCGGGATATGCTCAAACTGGGAAGTATAACACAACGTTTAAAAGGTTTGTTGAGATCTATTTGTGTACGAATTTTGCTTTGATGTCATGCCCATGTTGTGCTCATTCCTGCCATAGCAGTAGTTTCACGAACACTTCACTAGTGTATTTGATCAAGTGATTAGAAGCTTCATTCATGGTCAATGAGATTGTGTAAAATCAGCCATGATGTATGAGATTATATGAATCTAGCAGTGATCAAAGCTATTGTGGGGATTCTTGTCATGATCAAGTGATCATGAGATACCAATCATTATAGGTTGAACTATTTGATTATGTGGGAGTACTTGCCTTGATTAAGTGATCATGAGAGACTGATCATTATAGGTTGAACAATTTGATTATGTAGCATTCAAAACTTGGAGCTAGTCCTCATAATGTGGGTATCAACGAAACAATCACTGTAATCAAGCTGTTTTTTTGAAGATGGTTTTGATAGGAGAATGCATTTTGTGGCTTGGGCAGTAAATTATGATAGGGCTAGGAGATCAGAATAAACAATGTGTTTTTTAATATTTAAATTAATGTTATGCTGTGCTTACAAAATATAACCATTTCAAAGAAAGATTCATGAAGATGAACCTAAAATGAATTGCTAATTGGAACCCAAATTGTTAAAAACTGAGGCTTTTAATTCAATCAATAGCAGTGGACTGCTTCCTGGGATTGGCTTCCCAATCACTTCAGTGTTTTCAAATGCCAGAATTACTTTTTGAATGGGGTTTGATATGAGTTTTAGACTAGATTAGATTGCGTTTTTGGTAAGCTTATGTCTCAAAGAGAAACAAGATGGTTCTCTTAGTTGAAATTTATAGTTTCAATTTTTTTTTTGAATTGGAATTATTAAAGAAAATGGATAAAACATTTGTAACAAAACTCTTGCTTCTTTATCCTTCACTAGAGCCCTCAGATGAAGAATTTGTTTTTAAAACTGTATATGGCTTTTTGAAGCTTATAGACTTGTGTACTTCTTTTGAACAACTTATCTTGGATGTTGTTCCATATGAACTGCATTGGAGTGATCGCTATAGAGAAAAGTATTGCTTGCATCCATTTGGCATAATTGCTAATCTTAATTAGTGGCAATGGAAAGGAGACAAAAAGAATTTAATTGACAATTTGGGAGGTCTTGATGAATCAACACCATAACCTTTCGTGTAATATTTTGTCACTAAGAGGGCTTTGTGATGATCAATAATGCCAATTGAATGCAATTTGAGCATGAACATGTATCAACAAGAAATAGGTTCTTCAACTAGTGGCGAAACTAGACCCAATGTATAATTATGAAGGAGAGTTTGCATTTTATTATCTATGAAATGTTAGTGATTAATGCCTAATTGTACTTAATATGTCATGAGAATGGAATGGATAGATATACAACAAATTTATGAAGCAATGGTTATCAATGATCAAGATAAAAGGCTATATTGGGTGATAGACTATATTTTATACTTTTTCGAAAGGTAGTTAGTTGCTTTAGATCAGAGGTAATAGGATAACCCTTAGAAATAGATAGAAAAGTGGTTAGTGGTGTATCTGCTTGAAGGTGTCATGGTCAACTATTGTAAACTTGTAGTGGAGCAGAAGTAGGCATCATGGCAATGGTGGAAGTGGAACATTAATAGGAAAGTCCATAGTTTAAGAGAAGGATCATAACAATAATTACCATTTTGAGATTGGGAATATCATAGGAAGATGCATTTAATAATGTGAGGAGAAAGTTTATCCCACTCATAATGAAAGAAGTGGATGAAACACATACAACCAACATTTGAAGGGTTGAGAGAAAAATGGCATTGTTTGGATAAAGAAGGGATAAAAGTGTTGCTCCATTTAGACTGGTGAAGGAGGCCCATTTAATTTAAGTTACAAGCTATTAGAATGGTATATTCGATATTCATATAAAATATTAGCGAATAGTCAACATTGAGAAGGTGTTGATATCCTTAATTTAAATACATCATTTTGTTAGAAAGTATATGGATGGGATGAGTAATGAATAATTTCATTTTCAGCATGGAAGGGATTAAAGTTGACATATATTCTAATGTATTATCGGTTCAAATTACTTTAAGAGAAGTAGAAAATTAAATCTTTAATTTTTGATAGAAGTTTTTGAAGACACCAAAGGCTTCTAATTGACATTCCTAAGAATTAAATCCAAATGACATTATTGTGATAATCAATGAAGGATATTGAGTATTAAACTGCTAGATGGGCTAAGACAACACTAGGATGCCATGTGCTTTAATGTATTAAGTCAAAAGGAGCCAAACCTTGAGATGAGTAATGGATAATTTCATTTTCAGCATGGAAGGGATGAAAGTTGACATATATTCTAATGTATTATCGGTTCAAATTACTTTAAGAGAAGTATAAAATTGAGTCTTTAATTTTTGATAAAAGTTTTTGAAGATACCAAAGGCTTCTAATTGACATTCCTAAGAATTAAATCCAAATGACGTTATTGTGATCATCAATGAAGGAGATTGAGTATTAAAATGCTAGATGGGCTAAGACAAGACTAGGATCCATGTGCTTTAATGTATTAAGTCAAAAGGAGCCAACCCTTGAGATGAGGTTGATATAGGAAAAGAAAATGTTAAGTGTTTTTCATGTTCTTAGGCATCATTTTAAACTTAAGTTTGTGGTTGGGATGATTGAATGCTTGAAGATAAGGAGAATGGCTAAGATAATAGTGCTACTTATGGGAGAGATGGTAGTTGTGAGAGTAATTGATGTAATGATAGAGAGACACTCGATGCCTCTTATATTAATATTCTACTAGACACCTTTGTGTTGAGATCCTGGAAAACATATATTAGATACTGAAAAACATATTTAGATAGAAAAGATATGAAGCAGTTGTGAGATTTGATAAAGATGAAAGGTAGTTGGTTGATAAGAAAATTTGGAACTTATAGGATATTATTTAGAGTTATTAAAGATAAGAGATGAATAAATCCTTTCTTATAAATCATAGATACACTTGTAATTTGTGGGGGAAGTTGCAGTGCAAGGGAGGATCATGGGAGGTGGATTTAGTTGATAATCCTATAGTAGATCATATTTAATTTTTTTGGAAAGAAGAGAATTCTTGAGTGAAATCTAGTCGAATTAGTTGTGATAGCATGTTGAGCAATGAGAGGGTATCCATAACTTTTCCCAACAATGATTAGAGGTGTGTTTAGTTCTCTAATAGTGCTGAAAAGTTGGAAGGAAATTACAATTATGATCACATTCTCTTCTACAATTATCATGCCTATGGTTACCATAATTGTGTTTTCTACAAGAGTGGTTTGATCAATGACCAAAAGAAGACAAAGTAGGAAGCCCAGTGATCTATAGAACGCATGAAAGAGTCGTAGACATTTTTAGAATTGTAGAATCAACCATTATATGAATAGATTAGAATAATGGATGGAAACAAAATAGAAATTTGGCTTTAAGAAACTCGTTTTGATTTGACCATGTGATGAGATCATTAATAAAAAGATGATATTGAAGAAGCTCATCATACTTGCTTTGTAAAGTGTGGTGATAATCTAGAATAAACTTGTTACTTTGTTGTAAAAAGAAGATTCTTTAATATATAATGTATGATTAAGGATGTTATTGTCCTGAAAATGTATGGGACAATGAAAGGTCAATTCTTTTTGCAGTTTTTTGAAACATGATTGAATATAATAATAAGTTCATAATTATTAAGCATGAATTTGAGGATCATGTAGTTTGAGTCTCATCATCTGACATATTTTATGATATCTATTGGTTTGAGAATTGTAGAGTCTAGAAGATGCCATTTCTCACAACTACCAATTAGAAAACAAAATGTTTGAGACTAAAAGATATAGTTGGTATCTTTGGGTTCATAGTGTTATCAATGGTTGAGGAAGACTGTGCTAGAAAGTTGGGTCTTAGAAACCATCACCAATACCAAAGACGAATTACTTAGTTGTTGATTAAGAAGTGATTATCAATCAAAAGTATGCAAGTGCCATGTAAGCATTCGAGTTAAGAGGGATGTTCTCATGGAACAAGTTGATGTCAAACATCTCAGCTCCTTCACAAGGAGATTCTTAAATAAAAAAGATAACAATTATGTGGAATGAAGTAGGCAGAGGAGTGAAGAAGGGTGGCTAAGTAGATGATGAAACAATTAAGTTGTGGTGAACAAAGAGGAGGTGAAGTGGAGGGATTCTGGCATGCAAAGTGGAGGTAGAGAGGAAGATGGAGAGGGTTGTTGGGTACTGCCTTGAGAAAGAGATTAACAATTAAGGGTGTAAATGGCTAATTTCTAAAGGTTGTATGCCATGTTGTGGAAAGAAACAATTTTCATAATCTTATGTTCTAAGAAGAGTGCCTATAACAGGTAAACAGAATCAATGTAAAACATAGGAAATAAAAAGAAAAATATTCTGAATAAGGAGAATATATTGTATGATGATTAGCAATGTCCATGAATTTTTCTCTCATCAATAGCATGTTAGCTTTCTAATATTGTTACATTGTATATGCATTTATTAGTCTTGCTTTTTCGTATTGGACTTAGGACCACTTGCTCTTATTCTTTTGTTTGCTTCTAATTATCATCTTTTTTTTTTCTTGCTTGGGATTTCTGTTGATGCTTTTGGCAATTAGCAGATCTAGGGGGAAGGTTCGATTGTAAATTCAGAAAATTAGACTCCGGGAATTAAGACAGCTTGCAAGCACCTACCCTATTCACTTGACCTTATGAATAGATTTTAAAGCTTAGTGAATGAAAAATTTTACTCAATAAAGTTTATAATATTTTCCTCTTACAGACAAGAACTGAATCAAGAATAAATCCTGTGCCTTACAGAAGTTGAATGTTTATGGAGAAATATACATAGAATGATAAACGCTCAGCAGAAAGTGTATTATGAGGTTCCAGCACCAATTTATCTCTTAGCGTGGTGTTACAACACTGGATTTCAATCCTTTATGCAGAGTTTTTGTTTAATTGATTGACTTACCATAATAATTTTGGGAATCAAATTGAATCAAATTTTCTTTCAATTTGTCATAATAACTTATAAACAGACTATATATGGCTTCTCTTATTTCCATATGTGATTTTGATTGATTTATGTGACTTTATGCAGGCTGTTATTGTTCGGCCACTGTCTGCTATTAGCTCTCTTGTTAGATTTGCTGAAGAGCCACAAATGTTTGCTGTGGAATTTAGTGATGGTTGCCCTATTCATGTATGGTTCATATAGCATCTATTTGATGCCCGTACATGGTTTAGCCTCTGACTAAGTTTTCTTTATTACAGGTTTATGCAAGTACCTCACGTGATAACTTACTTGCTGCAGTGCTAGATGTTCTTCAGAGTGAAGTATGTTTATGGATTGCTTGATTAATGCAAATTTCTATTTATCGTTCATTATTTTCTTTGAGACTTGTGCAATTACTTTTCTTTCTAGGCATTATTTATCATTCTGATCTCTGTCTATAGGGACAGTATCCTATTCCTATACTGCCAAGGTTGACCATGCCTGGTCACCGTATAGACCCACCTTCTGGAAGGGTCTATCTGCAGATGCAACTTCACCTAGCACCACAACGCTCCATCGCTGATGCTGAAAATGCATCGACTCATGTAAAGCATCTAGCTGCTGCCGCCAAGGATGCTGTAGCTGAAGGTGGTTCAGTTCCTGGGTCAAGAGCGAAGTTGTGGCGTCGAATAAGGGAATTTAATGCGTGCATACCCTACAGTGGAGTGCCTCTCATTACTGAAGTGCCTGAGGTAGTTTTAATGGCCTTAATCACAATGCTTCCCGCAACTCCAAATCTTCCTGTGGAGGCTCCACCTCCACCATCACCATCTCCAAAGGCTGCAGCGACTGTGATGGGCTTCATTGCATGCTTGCATAGATTACTAGCTTCAAGAAATGCAGCATCGCATGTTATGTCATTTCCTGCTGCTGTTGGGAGAATAATGGGGTTACTTCGAAATGGATCAGAAGGGATTGCAGCTGAAGCTGCAAGGCTTGTCTCTATGCTTGTTGGTGGTGGTCCTGGTGATTCTAGTTTGCTGTTGGATTCCAAAGGGGAAAGACATGCAACCTACATGCATACAAAGTCTATTTTGTTTGCTCATCAGCATTATGCTTCTGTTCTTGTCAGTAGGTTGAAACCACCCTCTGTGTCACCATTGCTGTCAATGGCAATTGTTGAAGTTCTAGAAGCCATGCTGTGTGAACCTCATGGTGAAACAACACAGCATACTACTTTTGTTGAGTTATTGCGGCAGGTTGCCGGGTTGAAGCGCTGCTTATTTGCCCTTTTTGGACATCCTGCTGAAAGTGTCAGGGAGACTGTTGCTGTCATCATGCGGACAATTGCAGAGGAAGATGCAATTGCAGCGGAGTCTATGCGAGGAGCAGCTTTAAGGGATGGTGCTCTTCTAAGGCACTTGGTTCATGCCTTTTTCCTCCCTTGTGGTGAGAGGCGTGATGTGAGCCGACAGCTTGTAGCTCTATGGGCAGATTCCTATCAACCTGCTCTAGATTTGCTGTCACGAGTTCTTCCTCCTGGTCTTGTTGCCTACTTGCATACACGCTCTGATGATAATGCAGAAAATTTTCAAAATCAATACGATGATGATGAACCTTTGACCAGGAGGAGACAAAGGCGTTTACTACAGCAGAGACGGGGTCGTTTTTTGAAGGGCATACCCTCGAATGAAAATGTTGCTTCTCCTGAATGTACTGAAAATGGGGAATTGCAAAAGCAGATAGGGATCAACACGTCTGAAGGGCAAGAGAACTATGAAAGAACAACTCAGGAGTCAATTTCTGAACAATTTCCAACGAATAGTAACATAGCAACGGAATCATCTAAAATAAATCCTGGTGTGCCCTTTGGTTCTGCAGACACGTTGCAGCAAAACAGGATACCACATTTACTGAGTTCGAATCTTCATGCCTTAATTGATTCTGATGCAAACCAAGTTGACTCTCTGAATCCTGGCCTACCTGCTCCAGCTCAGGTTGTTTTTGACAGCACTCCTGTTGGAGCTGGTAGATTACTGTGCAACTGGTTTGAGTTTTGGAAAGCATTTGGTCTAGATCACAATCGGGCAGATTTGATATGGAATGAACGCACCAGACAGGAGCTTAGAGAAGCTTTACAACTTGAAGTTCATAAATTAGATGTTGAAAAGGAGCGAACAGAAGACATTGTTCCAGGAAGTGCACTTATCAAGGGCAATGCTGAACAAGAAAGTTTACCTAAAATATCTTGGAATTATGCAGAGTTTTCAGTAAACTATCCCAGTTTGTCAAAAGAGGTTTGTGTGGGCCAATATTACCTGAGGTTGCTACTTGAAAGTGGTAGCAGTTGTCAAGCACAGGATTTTCCTTTGCGTGATCCGGTTGCTTTCTTTAGAGCATTGTATCATCGTTTTTTGTGTGATGCAGACGTAGGCCTTACTGTAGATGGTGCTGTTCCTGATGAACTAGGTTCCTCGGATGACTGGTGTGATGTGGGCAGATTAGATGGCTTTGGTGGAGGTGGTGGTTCTTCAGTACGGGAGCTATGTGCTAGGGCAATGGCTATTGTTTATGAGCAGCACTACAATGCCATAGGCTATTTTGATGGCACAGCTCATATTACAGTTTTATTGGATAGGACGGATGATCGGACTTTGAGGCATCGACTGCTTCTTTTATTAAAGGTTATCATTTGAAAGCATTGTTCAAATTATGATGCTTTTGCTATTACTTATCTATATTTTTCTGTTTGAGACTGTGGCTTAATCCTTCAATTTGAAGGGCAATAGGCAAACAAGAACATGCCTAATGCTTGTAGTAACTTGATAGATCAGTGTTTGTCTGGGCAGCTATTTTGGTATCATCGAACTTGTTTTCAAGATCTGAACTGTGAGTGATCCTAGCCATCCCTTGCTTACTGTCAATTCAAAACTGTTCATTGTGATCTCAACATGTTCTAGGTCTGAACCTTTTTGGTCTGGGCTCATCTTCTTTTGAGCCATAAATGACCATTTTTTTATCTGAGGCTGTTCCAAGACAAAATCTGAATTAGATTTCTAACTAAAATTTAATTTTCTAAATCTCAACCTTGATCGTACATACTATTCTTATATGCTTGTATTGTTGCATATGTAGACATATGCATCAATAGGAGTACAAACATGCATGCATGAATTGATAGATCATGTATGTATTTTATTAATCCTGATCTAGGTTCCTTCTGTCTAGGTTTTGCTACCTTGGGTTCTTTCAAGTTCTTGCCTTAGTGGCGATAGCTAGTCGAAAATATATTTGCCAAGCCTGACGAATATCTCACATCACTATTATGCATGTGAAAGCTATTATTGTTGCACCAAATTATTCTTCCAACAACTGAATGATTAGATCAATGCTGTGCATTGTCTTTATCTAATGTGAAAGTTACAATAAAGCATTGATTGTTTATCTAGCATTTACAATAATGCTGCAAATGGCTTCATAAGTAATTTTGTGCTCTCTTGTTCGATTTTATGGGTCATATTTTTTCTTAAATCATGCCATATGAATCACCAATTTATTAAAATAATCAAAATTTTCTGTTCATATATTTATTATACTTTTGCATGCTGTGCAACATAAAATTCACTTGTTTTAACTAGAATTTGCATTCTGTCCATCACTCTTTGTAAAAGCATGTTGATTAATCATTGATATGGATTTGTTGTCCTTTAGGTTGCCCTTGGATTTGTGACTATGTGGATATAATTTTCCTTTTTTTTCCTTACGGTTCTTGGATTAAAGCATTATAAGGTAACAATTATTGGGGTGACAAAAGCTTTCTTAACTATCATTACTTGATTTTTAAACAAAATCCAATAGGGTTATTTTTTTAGCAAGCGCTTTCAAGTGTTGTGATGGTTAACTGCGTTTTCCGGCTTTAGTTATCTTTTTTTGAATTTTTTGATCGTGAAACTTCTACGACTAAGACCTAAAAGTTTGGTCATTTCTTTTTGCAGGTCTTAATGAAAGTTCTTGCAAATGTTGAGGCTTGTGTTTTAGTTGGAGGTAGTGTTCTAGCAGTTGATCTTCTAACTGTAGCCCATGAAGCCTCTGAACGGACTTCTATTCCCCTGCAGTCTAATTTATTGGCAGCAACTGCTTTCATGGAACCATTAAAGGAATGGATGTACATTGACAATAGTGGTGAAAAAATTGGGCCTCTGGAGAAGGATGCAATCAGAAGACTTTGGTCTAAGAAGGCCATTGATTGGACTACCAGATTTTGGGTTTCTGGTATGCTTGAGTGGAAGAAATTGCGTGACATTCGTGAATTACGCTGGGCATTGGCTTTACGTGTTCCTGTTTTAACTCCTGTTCAGGTATGTTGTTGCTATTAAATCCGGCAGTAATGCTATCAGTCTTGCAATATCTTACCTGTTTTTTTATCATAGGTAATGAAGAATAGAATTTGTGTTTGCTATCTTTATATCTTCTATAATTAGAGATGAAGTCTTTGAAATTAGTTGTACCTGTTAACTTCATCTCATACATCTTCTATTTAACCTATTTTCATAGTCGAGGCAGCAAGCTGACAGTTATGGGTATGTGTTCGGAGTACTGCAATACTCCAATATGAGAGGGTTTGGGGTTTGACGTTTAAAACCTTTCCCTAGCTTTGGTAGACCATATTGTCATGGTTTAGAGTCGGAATGAGCAGAACTATTTGTTGAAACTGCCCTCTACAATTGAAAATCGGGCATGAATGCTTTGTTGTCCATGAAGTGCTGATATCTTTTAAATTTCCAGTTTTTTGTGAATTCATAAGTAAACCATATCAACTATAACCTGTTGTACATAATGACCAGTACTTGATCCCTTTGTTATCTGGAACATGGGGATGGATTTCCTTCTTGAAGTCTTCTGCAGGTTTTTACGATTCTAGTTTATGATTGGGCTAGAGTTTTTTAGTTTCAACTATTCATTACTAGTTACCGCATGATGAAGTTACCTTTCCTTTATCATGTTCCAAGCTCCAGAAAATAAGGAGGTTAAAAGCTTCATTATTAAGTTTTTGACATGATTAAGATTTCATCTTTTGTGCTTTTGGAAGTGAATAATATCTTGGTTTCTGTGAGTTGTCAATTTGCTCAATGCCCTCACTTTGTACAATTGAGCAATAAGAAATTTGTTCCCCAAAAATCATATTTTACTAAAATGAGAATATTAAACCTTACGGTGTGACACCTGTTAGGAAGCTTTAAATGTGGTTTTAGCGACCTGCAGCAGAGTTATATTGTTTGCTGGAGATAAAATGCATCCGTTGTCATAGATAAATACAGTATTGCAGCAAAGGTTGCTGGTGTCTCAAGTTTGTCTGCAGAATTACATATTTAAGTTAAAATTTAACATAAAGCACGTACTTTTCTGCTCTTTAGAATAATTTCTGTTGCCAAGCCTTTAGTATAAAAAATTAGCCTATTCAAAATTGTATAATTATTTCATTTGCCCTATCTTGATTGTACATTTATTTCATCTAGCTTTCAATTGTACATTTTTATCTCATCTGAGCTATTTTGTCTTGAACTCTTGATAGCCTTTCACTATTTTTTCTGTATCAATCAAATGTAATCATTTTGCACATTCAGATAGGGGAAATTGCATTATCTGTGCTGCATAGCATGGTGTCGGCACATTCAGATCTTGATGATGCAGGCGAGATTGTAACTCCAACACCCAGAGTGAAACGTATTCTCTCAAGTCCTAGATGCCTTCCACATGTTGCTCAGGTGACCTTTTAACTCTGGTTATAATTGAATTTTCATCAGCAACTTGCATTACACTGGCGTGCGATTTTATGCTACCACACTGCTTCTTCTGTTACTATGTTAGTGGACAGATAGTGTATTACAGCGTAACTCAACTATTGCTGTGAATCTATTAAAACTTATTATGATGCAGTCATTACAACTGTCTTTCAGGATATGTTCGCTAGTTACCAATTCAAATTTGAATTCTTGTGGGAAATCTATTATTATAATAATTACTGCTGTTTATTTCATGTTACATGTGTACTATATTTATTTATTTCTTACTCTTTCTACATTTTCCATTTCAAAGTTCGTAATTGCCATTATGGTTTTAAATAGTTCTTAAGATAATACTTTTTTACTTTTTGGTTATTTTCTAGTTTAACATGCAATATTTTGGGGTTCCTTGAACATATATCTTGTTCACTGAAGTTTTATAATTGTAGCAATGCATATGCCATTCTACATCACTGCAAATGCTTTACTTTTCCTAGTGATGTTCGAAACTACTTGGAACTGATATTGTTTTAGCTTCAAAATTACTACCAAAAGAGTTTATTTATAGTAATTTGAAAAGTATGCATTTCAGTCCTTATGCTGTGCTTTGTTGTGCACTTCAAATCACTTCACAAGTCTTTGCTATTCATACAACGAAAAACAGAGACAAAGCTACTCACCTTTGGAAATAATTTTCTTAAATGGCCAATTCTTAACGCTCCAAAAGACCAATATGTCCATCCAAAACACCTAATTTCACCTTTTTGTAACTCTACAACCTTGCAAATTTTGATATCTGTTAAGCTGCTGTTTAATTTGGTTCTATTGGCTTATTTCCTTTTATCTTTATTGGCCTTTTCCATATGCATCAGGTTTTTCTTTAGTTACCCCAGCTACTTCTTCCTCTCCATCCATTAAAGTCACCTTTTGTACCTGCATTTTTATTTGTACCTATCAATTAGAAACTAGTTATATTAGCAATTTACTAGTTTTTCATATATGTGAAAGCTTGTATGTTTAATTTCTTCATTTTGGGAAAAAAAATATAGGCTTTGCTGACAGGAGAACCAAGCATTGTTGATGGTGCTGCTTCTCTTCTGAAAGCTATTGTAACTAGAAATCCCAAAGCGATGGTTCGCCTGTACAGCACCGGGGCGTTTTATTTTGCTCTTGCATATCCTGGGTCTAATCTTCTTTCCATTGCACTACTCTTCTCCATAACTCACACCCATCAAGCATTTCATGGCGGTGAAGAGGCAGCAGTGTCTTCATCTTTGCCATTGGCAAAGAGAAGCGCATTGGGTGGACTACTTCCTGAGTCATTGTTGTATGTTCTCGAGCGTAGTGGGCCTGCTGCCTTTGCTGCAGCAATGGTATCAGATTCTGACACTCCTGAGATCATCTGGACACATAAGATGCGTGCAGAGCATCTTATTCGTCAGGTATTATTTGCTGTTATGTTTTGAAACATTTAGTGGCTGTTGCTTGTTTCTGTACAGACCTTATGGTGCAACATTTAGCATTTTGTCTTTTCCTATTTTATCCCTGGCAGGTATTGCAGCATCTTGGAGATTTCCCACAGAAATTGTCTCAACATTGTCATTCACAATATGATTATGCTCCCATGCCTCCAGTAACTTTTCCAGAGCTAAAGGATGAGATGTGGTGTCATCGTTATTATCTTCGGAATTTGTGTGATGAGATTAGGTTTCCAAATTGGCCAATTGTTGAACATGTAGAATTCTTGCAGTCATTACTGGCAATGTGGCGTGAGGAATTAACTAGACGGCCTATGGATCTCTCAGAGGAAGAAGCATGCAGGATACTTGAGATAAGTCTGGATGACATTATTGTTGATGAGAATGACAGTAGTAAACAGGTTTCAGAGATGAAGGAAGACAAATTTTGTAAAACCAAGCAGGTTGAAAATATTGATGAAGAAAAGCTTAAACGTCAGTATAGAAAGTTGGCAATAAAGTATCACCCTGACAAAAATCCTGAAGGGAGAGAGAAATTTGTTGCAGTGCAGAAGGCCTATGAGCGGTTGCAGGTGCTTTTTAAATCATTTAATTGTAATAGTTGCACAATTTACTTATTTGTTGGAATACGATTTACCTGAGCTGTATATTATGCATGCCTGCTGTGGATGATTTTGGTAAAGAAGACAAGATCATGAGGATTACTATGGCCTTACTTGGATTTAATATGGAAATTATTGTTTCATTTTTATGTATTGCATCAAGATGCTGTATCAAGGAAATGAAAACCACTTAGCATATGAAATATTTCTTTTTAGCTTAACATTGTTTTGGGAATTAATGCTGCACTGATTAAATTTTTATGCATATGAACGCATGTATTTTTAGAAGGGTGTTGATTATTATATATGTGTGAGTTGGTGAAAAGAGTTTTGTGGCTGCATTTTGAGCTTCTCAGAACTGGCTATCCAATTCTGCTGTGAGACAATTCATGGTTATGCAGGTTTAGTGTTGTAGAATATCTTGTTTTGTATAAATGGAATACTATAATAGTCACACATTGTGCTTTCTAGTCTAGTCTAAACAAACAGCCATATGTTTGAGCTCCTATTTTATAGAGCTTTTCAATGGCTTTGCTTTCAGAAAAACAATGAAGTTACATTTTTGCATTTATTGTTGAATGAGATACTAAAATCTTTATTAACTGTATGCCACTGTTTCTTATCTTCACAGTCATTGCGATGAGCCTTATTCTTTAAGTGATAATGGCATTAGCAATGGATATTTGCAGATATGTAGTTGGAAATGGAAGTTTTTAAATTGCCATATTTAGCAGTGTCATTGCTAGCTGAAGATACTCATGCTACTATTGATCAGAAAACATATGATAATACTTATACTTTACCTGGGAGGCCACATTATTCCACATAGGACCTGTTCACTTTATTTATAGTGGTATCTTTTTCCTTGAATTGGCCATTTTCAAGGCATGCACACACACACACACATACACACACACACACACACACATTCTTAGCAAAGGTGCTTGTATCTTTCTACATGGTCTCTTAAATGTATGTGATTGTTTATTTGTTTGGATAAATATAAAAAGCAATGGAAATAATTTTATTACTTACAAAGTTTTTTTTTCCAATTTTACATGGAATATATAAGGTATGCCTGTGTAACCATTTTTTGGTTTCTATTTTTGCTCATCTCTTAATATAGTATAGACTGTAAATGCAGGCAACTATGCAAGGACTGCAAGGCCCACAAGTTTGGAGGCTGCAGCTTTTACTTCAAGGGCAATGTATTTTGTACAGGCGATACAGTGACGTATTGGAACCATTCAAATATGCTGGCTATCCTATGTTGCTGAATGCAGTAACTGTGGATGAGAATGATAGCAATTTTCTTTCATCTGAGAGAGTGTCTCTCCTGATCGCAGCTTCAGAACTAATTTGGCTAACGTAACAAGTTCAAAATATTCTGCCATATGGCATTCCTTCTAGCCTTTTCTCTTCATGGAAACCATTGTCAAACATTGTATAACTTTGTTGTTTTGTTTTTTTTTTTTCCTTCAGATGTGCAGCTTCTTCATTGAATGGAGAAGAACTTATTAGGGATGGTGGCATACCATTATTGGCAACACTTCTTTCTCGCTGCATGTGTGTAGTTCAGCCAACAACACCTGCTAATGAGCCTGCATCCATCATTGTTACAAATGTGATGCGTACTTTTTCATCCTTGAGTAAATTTGATAGTGCAAGAACAGAGATGCTAAAGTTTGGGGGCTTGATTGAGGATATAGTTCACAGTACTGAGCTGGAATTTGTGCCATTAGCTGTTGAGGCTGCCCTTCAGACTGCAGCACACGTGTCTATGTCAGCTGAAATGCAGGATTCCTTACTTAAAGCTGGTTTGCTATGGTATGTCTATTAGATTTCTGTTTGTATTTTTTCTTTCTATTTTTGTTGTGTAAGGTCTCAATGAAAATGGTAGCTAATCTAAATAGTAAGGACTTGCATTGTGATGCTGGAGCAGATTACCTTTGACTTCTTTTCCTGTTTAATATCTCTTTTAAAATTTGCTTGCAGCTGTTTGAACATGTTTCAATGTGCACTGTAGATCATAAATACGAAGAGATTGTGAATAGATTTCCTTTGGCTTGTTTTCATACTTAATTTATCCTTTAAAGTTTTATTATGACTGTTTGGACTTGTTTCAATATTCACAGTAGCTCATAAATACTTGGATGCTGCACTTGCTTTCATCATCTAATGAGTGGTCCTTTCTTCTTCTATACAGTAAGAAAACATTCGTAATTGAGAAATATGACAAATCAACCTGAAACTTCGTGCATAGAATTTTTTGGTTTCATTTCATACTCTGCAATTGCTTTGAGGGGTAATTCGTTTTTGCACAGCGTTTTATATTTTTCTTGGTTCTTTTAAACATCTTCAGGTACCTATTACCCCTATTACTTCAGTATGACTCTACTGCAGAGGAAAGCGACATTGGAGAAGCACATGGTGTTGGGGCTAGTGTGCAGATAGCTAAAAATCTTCATGCAGTCCATGCAGCGCAAGCTCTTTCTAGGCTATGTGGTTTTGGTTGTGATGGAATTTCAGTGCCGTCTAGTCACTCAGCTGTGAGTGCCCTTAGAGCTTTGCTAACTCCTAAACTTGCAGACATGTTGAAAGCTGAGGACCCAAAGGACCTTCTTTCAAATCTGAATTCTAATCTGGAGTCTCCTGAGGTATATTATTCTATTTTGTGGTCAAATAACAATTTTTTATTAGCAGGTCAATTACAATTTGTTTTATGTGGTCAATATTTCAGTTGATGTACTTGTGAAAGCTAGGCTTTATATCTAGTTATTCACTTAGTCAACTACCAGAACATTCTGAAATTTGGCTTGTGTTGAGGTTTGAATTAGTTCTATAATTATGTCCTTTATGTAAAATCTTATATATTGGATGAAAATTAACATCATTTCTGTCAAGTTTTTTTTTATTATTTCCTTTAACTAATTTCCACATTTTACTGTCTGTTCTCTTAGTATTATTTCATTTCCTTTGAACCTTAAACTACAAAGCCATTAATGAACAGACAAATAGCCGAAGTAAATTCAGTGCTGGGAATTTATAAAATTTATGCAATGTTGCTTTCTTTAACTGCGTTCATCTCTAGCTGTCTTTGGCCAGTGCATTTGGTGGGCAGCAATCATCATTCTGGACTTTGGTGACAGCATGAACTAACAATTCTGTAAATCTCAAGGGACCGTTGATGATAATATGTTATCTTTTAGAATCCATTATTGGTTTAGGTTTAGGGATATACTTTCACCAAACCACCCCATAATGGTTGTTATATGAACCCTTCATTATTAGTTTAGAAATTATGCTGAGGTTCTGTAAGAAACCATTAGTACTTTTAAGGTTAAAAGATGACTGAAAATTTTGTGAGGCCTAGTTGTACTTTCTCTTAACCTAAAGGAACTATCTTGTCTTCAAACTTGGTTTGTTTATGTCCCTCTCAGTTGGCTATATAAAAATATTTCATCTCTTCTCACAAATATAATTTTCATACTTTTCTACTGAGTTGCATGCATTATGGTTAATCTTTGGAGAGTGCCATGCTCTCTGAGTTTCCCTTGAAGAATATTTTGTGCCATTTTTCATTTTGTAAAGCAATGTATATAAAAGCACAGGCAACAGCTGCTTGAAGGGCTACTTGGCTAGCTGATGGTGGCATTATAAAAACTTTTCCTGCAATTGGTTAATTTATTTCTTTAGGTTGCTTCTATTTGAATGTTTGTTTAACACAGGAGGGTCGCTATTTAATTTTTTTACAATAACCAAATGGCAGCCATCTTGATGACTAACACAGATTTGAGGAAAAATAGAAAGCCATAATCACTGTTGACTTGTATAGGTTGTGTCGTAGAATTTTAAATGAGTTGGAATCAATAGAAGGCATGGGCATTAAGATCAAATTGCAATCTTTATGTTACTGCATCAAATTGGTTAATTGATTTCTTTAGGTTGCTTCTATTCGAACGTTTGTTTCACTCAGGAGGTTTGCTATTTAATTTTTTACAATAACCAGATGTCAGCCATCTTGATTGATGGCTAACACAAATTTGTGGAAAAATAGAAAGCCATAGTCTCTGTTGACATGTATGGGTTGTGTCATAAACTTTTAAATGAGCTGCAATTGATAGAATGCAATGGCATCAATTTTGAATTGTTTTGGTCACCCCAATGTGACTCTGCAATCTTTATGTTACTGCATCTTAGTGAACCAAGGAAGGTTAAATCAATGGCAACAGCGTAGGTATAACCTCTGTTGTACTGCTAATTTAGTGGCCGTAGTTGTTGGTGAGTAGAGTTTAAACATTTTAAGCATGATATTTAGCAAATGTACTGAAGATTAGAAAAACTAGGCACCTAAGAAGAAAATTTAAGGCTATGCTCCACATCCATGTTAGAATCTGTAAAATTTCGGAAGTTTGTTACACTATCTGTTGCGTGAACCTTCCCATGCAACCCTAGAATAATGTTCAGTGACAAAAACTGGATCTTGACAAGTTTTAACTTTCCAGCACTACCAACGTTATCCACAAAAGCAAGAAAATCCTATCCTCACATTTGGTGAGGAAACGTTATGGAAAGGAGGGTTACATAGACAATACAGAAGTGTAACACCATGGGCTAGGAAGAGGTACAGGAACTGAGACAACGAGGAAGTGGTACTGTTTGAGATGTTGGTTGTTGATTGCAATATAGCTAAGTGGTTATAAAAGATGATAACTTCAAAGGTTATTTGTTTTACTATTTACATTTTTATCAACTATAATCATGCTGGGCTCTTATTGTTGTAGAATTGATTACAATTTTAATTACTTGTGCTTGCATATCAAGTTTCTCAAGTAAACATATGACTTTTCTGATTGTCTTCATTAGATAAGGCATTCTGATTAGCTTGCACCACTTCATATGATAGACATGATCTTCTAAATGGTTAAATATCCGGTGGCTATTGTTTATTTCTTAATGTTTCATGCACCAATTGGCTGACTTGTATGGCATGCATGATGCATGTGTGCTAACTTCAGTTGCTGAGGCATTTAGTACTCTAAGAAAATTAGGCATATGAATTGCAATCCTTGTTAGATAACTATGTCTATACATAGTTCTAAGTTTTTTTTAAATAACGCTCATGATAATTCGTCAGTGGGATGAACCTGTTAAAGTTCTGAAATGTATTTTCTTGTGTGGTGGAAAATGTGTCATTTAATAAGAAAATTAGGCATATGAATTGAAATCCTTGTTAGATGAACGTACCATTTCTATGAATAGTTCCAAGTATTTTTTTGTAATACTGATTATGCTAGAATCCTTTATTTTCCTTGCTGGGATTGACCTATTTATCTTTTTGAAATGTATTTTCTTTTGTGGTGGAAAAGGTTTTATTAGGTGTGTTTTATTTCCTTAGGTCTACCAAATTTTCTGTTTTTTCCTTACTGCATTTTGAAGAAACACTTGATTGTGATATATGATTGACTTTTATTCCTTCTGCATGCAGATTATCTGGAACTCTTTGACTCGAGCGGAGCTTCTTAAATTTGTAGAGCAGCAGCGTGCCAACCAATGTCCTGATGGTTCATATGATTTGATTGATTCACATTCCTTTGCTTATCAATCACTTTCTAAAGAGCTTCATGTTGGTAATGTGTATCTGAGGGTCTATAATAATCAGCCAGACTATGAAATTAGTGAAGCAGAGACTTTTTGTGTTGCTCTTCTCAAATTTATATCAGACCTCGTGCACAATTTGGGTCGTCTAGATTCTTACGTTAGAAACAGGACTGATGATGACAATGCCTTTGAAAAATCATCACAACTTCAGAACAGACAATATCAGGAGGAAACTGCTGACGTTGGCTTACTCTCTTCCACTGTAGAGGAGTCAAGGAAGGAGGAAGATGGAGTTGTAAAGAACCTTAGAGTTGGATTGCTTGCTCTTAAGGTACGTCTGAGATTCTTTTATAGTAATTGTAGCGGTTGTTGATTCTAATTGTTACTGTTGTGTTTTTTCATGACAGAATCTTTTAACAAGCAACCCAAGTCTGGCTGCTGTTTTCTCAGTGAAGGAAAAACTTGCACCTCTTTTTGAATGCCTTATAGTTGATTTTCCCGCTGAAAACAGCGTACCCCAAATTTGTCTTGCTGTACTCTCGCTATTGACAACATATGCTCCTTGCTTGGAGGCCATGGTTGCAGAGAGATCTAGCCTAATCTTACTGCTGCAGTTGCTGCATAGCAATCCTTCTAGTCGGGATGGAGCTCTTGGTGTACTCTATTCTTTGGCAGGAACCTCAGAGCTTGCTTGGGCTGCAGCTAAACATGGTGGAGTGGTCTACATTCTTGAGCTTATTTTGCCTTTACAAGGTGAAATAATTCTGATAAATAGCATTTTCAAACTTCGTTGAAGATTCAGCAGTTTATAATAATCATGGAACCTGCCTTTAGAATAAGTAATAATCATGGAACCTGCCTTTAGAGTAAGTTGGGTTCCATGCACTGTGGAACTTACGATCAATTAACGAATGTTATCTTCTCAGTCTTTTAGCTTTAATTAAATGAAAGGTGTCAGTTGCTTCCATTATTCAATGCTATTTTGTTCAGCTTTCTTTTTTCTGATCCTAGATGAGTCCAAATGTTTTGCCAATACATTACTGATTCCCTTGCTATTCATTCCACCTTACATTTCACTTCGTTGCCAAGTTTGGTTAAGCGAGCTTGTAGCTTATGTGAGAGGGTTGAGGTTGCTGGACGGTGGAGTTTTGAACTTGGAAGGAGATGTTATACAGGAAAACATGGCAATATTTATGGCATTTCGCTATGTTTATGCAGTGGTTACTCTTTAACTTCTCCCTAGTTACCTTCTCTACCCAATTGAACCAGCTATGATACTTGTGCAGATCCCCAGGATAAGATTATTGAATTTACTATATTTTGGTCGCCACATTTTCCACTCCTCACCATTGGTTTTATTAAAAAAAAACAACACATGAACACTCATCAAAATCACCTCCAGTTTGTTGAGATGATACATAGTGTCAAAAGTCTGTTATAATAATTCAAAGCTATTTTACTAATAAATAAAACTCATCCTGCAGAGGAAATTCCTTTTCAACAAAGAGCAGCTGCTGCTTCACTGTTGGGAAAACTTGTTGGACAGCCAATGCACGGACCTAGGGTGGCTATAACTTTAGCCAGATTTCTACCAGATGGTTTGGTTTCTATTATCCGGGATGGGCCTGGTGAGGCTGTGATTGCCGCACTAGAGCAGACAACCGAAACTCCTGAACTTGTTTGGACCCCTGCTATGGCAGCTTCTCTTTCAGCACAGTTATCAACAATGGCAGCTGATCTTTACAGAGAACAGATAAAAGGCACTGTTGTTGACTGGGATATACCTGAGCAAGCATCTGGACAACATGTAATGAGAGATGAACCACAGGTGAACTTCAGTTTGATCTTTTTTTCTTATTCCCTTGTAGGAACTAATTTTTAATTACTGAGAAGCACTCTGACTTGCCGTAAATGCAGGTTGGAGGCATTTACGTTAGGCTTTTCTTGAAGGATCCCAAGTTTCCCTTGAGAAATCCCAAACGATTTTTGGAAGGACTTCTAGATCAATATGTTTCATCCATTGCTGCTACACATTATGAAACAAATGCTGCTGATTCAGATCTTCCTTTACTTCTATCTGCTGCATTGGTTTCACTGTTGCGGGTTCATCCTTCACTTGCAGATCATGTTGGTTATCTTGGTTATGTGCCAAAACTTGTTGCTGTGATGGCGTATGAAGGGAGGAGAGAAACAATGGCATCTGAGGAGGGGAAAAGTGGAACAGGTTATAGTATTCCAAATGAAAATAAAGATGGACAGTCAGAGCCCAGTGAACAAAGTCCTCAAGAATCTGTGCGCCTAAGTTGTTTGCGTGTATTACATCAGCTGGCATCTAGCACAGCATGTGCAGAAGCTATGGCTGCTACTAGTGCTGGCACTTCTCAGGTATAAACTGTACGTTTAAGTTTATTATTTCGGTTGATCCTATAACATGTTCTGTCAGTTCATATCTGTTCACAAACATACTGCATGAAAATTTATGAATTCATGCTAAAATGCATTAAATACATTAAAAATGTAGCTTTTACTTGATTCATTTGATATTATATTGTTCTTTGCTGCATTTCCTTGCAAAGATAAAATTTTATTGGGTAGTATTTCTCACATCTAATTTGATGTGCAAAAAGTTTCATTCTCCACCTTATTCGATGTTAAACGTTTAAAGAACAAGATACATTGGCTTGCTTGCATGTGTATAAATATATATATATCTGTGCATGTGCGTTTTATGTACATTGACACAAAAAATGTTAGTCTTCTTAAAATGTTAAATTTTTATGAACTTTCACATGTTTTTTTTTCCATTCATCAAACATTTATATGTTTTTTTCCCCTTTCATAAAATCACTATTACATCAACTTTTATGTGTGTTTTTTCCATCCATCAACATGAAATAGTATTTTAGGTTTAGGATCAGGATCGGGTGTAATAGTCTACACCATATAAAATTGCAACCTCATAGTTGATGTACTTGATGGAAGCACTTGTTATTTATTTATTTGTCATTTTGTACGTGAAAATTTTGAATAGAAAAATAAATGACTTCAACGGTAAATTGAGTGGTTCCAGTTTTTGCCTCTCTGCAGTAAGATCTTTGATCTCTACTTTTGTCTAGGTTGTTCCTTTGCTAATGAAAGCAATAGGTTGGCAAGGTGGTAGCATACTTGCATTGGAGACACTAAAACGTCTTGTTGTTGCTGGAAATCGAGCTAGAGATGCACTGGTTGCACAAGGATTGAAGTATGTTTCTTGTTTTTGAGTTGTGCTATTTTACTGCTTTTGTTGCTTATTCAATGAATTATCTTTTTGTTGAATGTTTCTCAAACCCAAATGCTTTGTATTACTAGTTACGACATTACTATGAATGAATTTGTTTTTCGGTTGTGGATTTGATGATCAAATTTACTGTTATTGATCCCTCAAAACATATTAGGGTTGTTGTTTCAAGGGAAAAAAACTTTTTTTAGTTGGGCCTTACATTTATTCCTCGTTGATAACTATAGTATGAACCTTTGCATGGCAGCCATAGACTCTAACAAACAACAATTGTTCCTTCTGGAACACTTTGGAGATAATTTAAACAAACATCATTTAAAAATGTTGCCGCATACAGTAGGTTATTTCATTACTCATTATAGACCTTGAACTTTTAATTAGTATACATTTGTAGTGGCTATTTTGATAAATGCTCGGTAATTGAATGATGCCATATAGGCATTTGATATTCTAAATTCCTGTCCATCTCAGTTTTCAATTTACACAGGTTGCATGTTTTTATTTCCCAGTACATATTTAATCTAATAGTTGCCAAATTGTGTTTGAGATGAATATGCAGCATTGTTTGTTCAATGTGCTTGAAGGGGTTACCCAAATGTTATATATAGCTTGTTAGAACTGTGAAATTTTTGCACCAGAAAATTCATTTCTCCTGCTTTCATTTTTCTGTTTCCTTGTGTTCCTCCTACTTGAATAAATAGTTGTTTGTGGTAACTTATTGAAGAATTGTAATTTCCCAGAGTTGGTCTCCTCGAAGTGCTTCTTGGCATTCTAGATTGGAGAGCTGGAGGAAGGCATGGTCTTTGCACTCAAATGAAGTGGAGCGAGTCTGAAGCTTCGATTGGGCGTGTACTTGCTGTGGAGGTATGATCTTTATAGAAATGGTTGTGGCCCCTATTGTTAAGTGTTGCTTTATACGTCCTCTTCAATTCAGGTTTTACATGCTTTTGCTACTGACGGTGCTCACTGTGCTAAAGTTCGTGACATATTGAATGCTTCTGACGTAAGTTCTCCTTAACTTTATTGGTTAATCCTACTCTGCTCATTTCCCATCCGTTTTGTGAAGCTTTTTGCTGCTTTCAAAGCAACATTTTGACCAAAAAAAAAATGATCAGACTAGTTTTTCTAAGCCTGTTGAATCTTATAGAGCTCCATACTGATTTCTGTATTCCACCTAAAATTTTAAAGTTCTTGTAGGAATTTGGAATCATAGTAATAGCTTTCTTGATCTATTCATCTTTGACAGGTTTGGAGTGCTTATAAAGATCAGAGACATGATCTTTTTCTTCCCTCGAATGCTCAGTCTGCTGCAGCTGGTGTTGCGGGGCTCATTGAGAGCACTTCCTCAAGGCTTCCTTATGCACTCACTGCTCCACCGGCACAGCCCACTCTTCCAAGACTCTCTTCGGCTGCTGCATCATCTGCTGCCACAACTTATAATGGGAAACAGGAAAGGTGACAGATCTATGCTGCAGCAGCAGCTGCCACAAGTTATAATGGAAAGCAGGAAAGCTGACAGATCTATCAACCAAAAGCCCAGTGGTGGATGCTCACAAGAAAGCAGCATACAAAACACACTCGTATTGAATACATATTGTGCAGTTTATTGGCGTTTAAACTTCAAGGAAGGGTGGTTCGTTCGATCTCATGCATGCATTTGGATCTTTTTGTGCCAACATGTTAAGTTTTTGTATTTTTGATACGGAATAATTCGTTGTAAATGTGTGTATATTTGTCAAATCTGTTCTGAAGGCAGCTTTTTTTTCTTGTGCCCATTCTTTTTGTGTGAGAGCTCGCCCTCAAATGATAAGAACAATGTAGTTAGTTTTATGTAACATCCAGGAATGTACAGCTTCCATACTGTTGTAAGATACAGTTACTGATCAACTGTACTGTAAAGCATGAATTTTAAATTGTTGATATGAAGCTTGGGAAAAGATTTTGTGTTTCTGTTTCTATTTTGTTTGATCAATGGTGAAATCATGAGAGATTCGTCTGTACTTGTAAAGCTGTTTTATCTATTAAGTTTCATGCTTATTAAACTATCTTGAGTGAACTCTCTCAAACTAAACGATACCCAAGGGGACCATTGCCATGACTAAACAGAGCAGTCAGAGATAGACTTGTTTGAATTTCTATTTTTGAATCAAATTTAGAATTGATGAATCCGATTTTAGATTGCATCGAAGCCACAAATCAAAAAATTTAATCTACCAAATCAACTCTAGCAAACCTATTTCATTAATAAATGCAATTTAATTGTATTTTTTAATTTTGATGGACTTATACATTTTAGTTCACTGATATTAGTTTTGTTATTTTTGCATATCAAATCTAGTTATCACAAAATGTCACAGCATTTCTACGCTAAATGCTCTGCTTCATGGTTGAATTCTTCGTTAACTCATGTAGATTGGAAGGAATCAGAAAGTTTAACGGCAGGGCCAACTCAAATTGTTTAAACTTCCATAAACAACGTCAAAGAAAGATTCCTGACACAAAGTCATGGAGAAATTACAACATTAATTGGATACGATGTGCACGAAATCCTTCCCCTTGTCAACTCTTCCAGAATTGTTGAATACTAAAATAGTTAATAAATAAGTTAATTTGACAATTTTTGTTGTTAAATATTATTCAAACATGTCTTATTAAAAAGTAATATGATTTTTCATTATATTTTAAAGGATCAAAATTATCTTTGGTTCTGTTATAATTTTTTATTTTTAATTTCAACAAATATATTTCAAAATATGATAAAAAATATTTGATTTTGTTTAAAAGCTTATTTTTCTAAGAAAAAGTAAATTTAGAAACGTCATCCCTGTCAAAGCCCTAATTTGGAATCTTTTATCCCAGTGCCAGTCCATATGCGTAGTTGACATTGACTGCATTCTTCCTTGCAATTAATTTTTCCTCCCCCTTTCATGGCAACAGAGGACAAGCCATCTCTTTTTCATCAATAAACTACTGCCTTTTACCACAGACTTGAGCTTATTTTAGGGTTTCCACTGTTCCACACAACAATATAGCTTAAGGTGTTTGGAGTTAACTGCAATGCGACGTTTTGTTTGTTCATGGCTGTCAAAAGGTTACTTTGCCTTCAAAACTTGAAATTTGTAAAAAATAACTTCTTGTAATTATGTAAATAAAATATATTTTTGTGATAATTAAAAATAAATAAGCCAAATAGTTTGGTGTTATGGTTGAATATGGTGAGTGAATTTGTGATAAAATATGGCATTTGAATTGAATAATAGTATTAAATCAACCAATTGTATTTAAGATCAATTCAACATTAAATTAAAAACTTATTCAGATTTTAAAATAAATATAAGTTTTAAAAATACAAGATGAGAAGATAGAATGAATATAATTTTGATGAAATGCATCGAGTTTGAAGGAAACGTGTATAAATATGATTATTATGATTTTATATTAGAAATAGATGAGGTGATTCCAATAATAGAAATCAAGAGTTTGAAACAATAAAGAGGAGGAATGTATATTGTTGTCACAAAGTTTGTTTATCAGAGGAAAAAATTGAAATATATATATATATATATACACACACACACACACACACACATATACATATGTTTGAAAAAATTATAAAATTTTGGATAAAGAAAATGGATATTTTAAAAAAATATAATCCATGTTATTTATTTTTACTTCATAAGATCTTACGAAATTCAAGATATGTGAATTTAATATAATGTCAATATTGATATTTGTTATATGTTATGTCTTGAATGGCATTATATCATTTCATGAGGTTTTATACTTACTATTATTGGGTTTGAATATGATAATGTATTATTGCTATATTTATCATGCAAACATAATATTTTAGCTTTTATTTTCATGTGAAAAGAAATGAATGATATGCAAAATGAAAGTGATTCTTGAGCCACATGTCTATATATGCATGTGGCATGGGAGTCAAAGGAGAAGATAATTTTGTTGTATGATTACAACACATTAGTTCAAGCTTTATTGATATAATTAAAAGTGTTGTATTAGAGAAGTAGAGAATGGAATATGGAACTATTCAAAATACTTATATTTTGCACAAAGTAAAAATTTATTTGCTTAATGATGCATAATGAGACTAGATTCATGTCGTTTGCAACGCCAATTGTGCCTAAAATGAATTTAGAAAATGAGATACATAGAAAATAAATCAAAATGATCATAAACAAATTAAAAATAATGTAAAATAAAAAATTTTATATACTCAATTCAAAATAATAAAAATTTGTTTCATATCACATGATAAGGTTCTATAACATATTAATGACATAAATAAAGATAATACATTCTTAAGCATAAAAATAGCATATAACCAACCTATAAATGTAATCGAAATTCTTTAATTCTTATTCCTAATTTATTACCATTTGTCACTCGACTAATTTAATTTATAGAATCCACATTATATATAAATTTGTCTTCTTAAACATGTCAATTGTCTTAACTAAGGTGAATCCTTTATGGTTATATTGAGGCACTACCCAATAAGATCCTCCCATGAGTTGATCAGATTAGTTATCTCATCTTTTAGTACATCACTAGTGAGCTTTACCTTGGGCTCTATCCAATATAGCATGTCACTCTATTAGTTTACATGACCTTTGCTTAATTCCTTTAGATGATTAATCCAATCACTTTTTAAACCGTTTTCTAAATCAGATTTTGTTTTGTTTCAAATACAATTTCTTCCCTTTTTTTCACCAAAAGCATATTCATATCCATGACCAAGTTGGTACAATGTTTTCAACTTATCCATTTTTAGAAGAAAGCAACTATGAACCAAATCTTATCATCACATACCTTAGGCTTCTGATATGTTATTGTCCTTCCTATGAGTACCACAACACCATGAGGGTGAAGTTTTCTCATGTATCTCATTTGTTAAGTTGTTGGGTCATATAGGAGTAATATCTTTCTCACTTTCTTTTTTTCTTGTCACCTATTAAATCACTAAACTACATTAACTTTTTTCTTTTTTTTATTTCTTTTATTTTTTTATCATATGCTTTGATTTATATTTTATTATATTTATATTATAAGTCATATATTAGTATATGTATAAATAACTATATCAACAATAGAAAAGTATTATAATAGAATCAAAATATATACTAATAATGTTATGCCAAGCAAATGCTCACATCACAATATATTTAATAATAGTATCCAAAAAATTTGATAATCCACTTATATTATAGTTATTTAATTTGTTTATTTGATAGCTTTGAAATGACTTTCATAACTTGCCCTTTTTTATTATCAACTCTGCTTATTTTATTTACACAAGTCACATTATTTCTTATCCATAACAAATCATTTTCTATTTTTAATTTGTAAGAAAGTAATTTTCAAACCATCATTTAACAAATAACTTATTTTCATATTTTTATTTTTACATCATATAGTATGATATCTCATATTATACTGTATGATTCATGCCTTATATTGGTCAAACAAAATATTATACAAGATTTTCAAAACTAAGTGTAAAATTTTTTATCTCGATTTTGTATTAATACTATCTATAACAATTGCTTAATGAAATAAGGGATTAGACAAATGATTTCTTTTTAAACAATTTTGGAGTTCATTGTTATTGTCTAATTTACATTCTTTTTAAGAACATTTTCTTTTCCTCAAGCTCTCCCTTTTTTCTTTTCAATCTCTTCAAATATCCTAAAAAGGTAACATGAGTCTCGCTTTATATCTTACTTTCCTTTTTCCTCTAACTCTCTTCTAATTAAAAATTCAATTTCAAGTTCATTAAACTCAAAAAAATGTGAAAACAATCAAGGAAAAAGAAAAAATGACAAAAATCCTTGTTGCATCACCAAGCAACAAAAACCACATGTGAAAGCTCACTACTTCTAAGTCAGAGAGTGTGTTGTAGCACGTAGGTTATGCACTATGCACAGAGACACTGGAACATGCAAGAGAAGGGACAATGCATTAGATGCTCGCGCATGTTAGGCATGCACAACAACATGGACAGATTCATGTGCATGCAGTAAGCAACCCTATCACACTAACACGATCAAAGCATGCATGACAGACCCTATCCACACATGGAAATTGAACCCATGCACATGAATAGTGCCCACGCATGGGTCTCCCACATGCATGCAGTGGCTTGCACAAACACGTACAAGCTTGATGATGTAAAATTAACTAATTTTTTTTAATTTTTAATCGAAATCATATGTTTCATATTAGAAATTAAATTATTATATATTTTGTAATAAAATATTATATTTAAAGTTTTATATAAATGAGTAAAAATGATGAATAAAATAATTCAGAATCTTATAAACCTAAAAGTTAATGAATTTAGAACTCCTAAAAGGGAAACTTCTTAGAATATTTAATCTTCTTATGATAAAAAACCCTTTTCTTCATTTCTTCCTTAGTTTCATAACATTCCCATGCTTCAACCACTATTGTTATAACACTAAAAAAGGTCTTTGTTAAGGGTTTGGGCTAAAACACCTCACGAACATATCATATTATTTTTTGTAATGAAACACTTCAGTTCATCACTGATGATAAGAGATAAGAAGAAGATAGTTAAAGAGTAATCTTCAAAAGAAAATTAAGAAATTTAGGAGGCTTCACTCAAGGTTACTATGTCAACTATTTCTCCATCAAGCCTAGAGGCATAAGTAGCTCTATTAACTAAAAAAATGTAAATATCAATGAAGATGGTATTAAAATCTTAATCTTTTTTCTATAATGAATTCAAAAAATAATCTCTCAAAATAAAATATTCTTAATCAAGAGAATTCTAGATTAAGTAGTAATTTCAAACTAATTAAAGAAAAAGATGAAGATGATATCAATCTCATCATTTTGATGCATAAGAAATTGGTAGCATTCTTTCAAAATAGATGCTACATTTGATTTACTCATTTATGATGAAACAATTGATATAAAAAAATTAGGTATCTAGTTGAAGCAACTCGAGATGTTTTTTCTTGTATGACTATTTATTAACTGATAAAGTAATATAAGCTTAATTAAAAATATTTACTTAAGAACTGATATAATTATAGAAGTGACATATGGTCAATTTAAAAAATTAATAAAATAAGAATTTTATCTAATGAGTTAAATCAAGAAAATGTGAATAAAGTGACTGATCTATGACACCAACAAGAACAAATGGTGTAAGAATAAAGAATATACCATAGAACTTTGATGATAGGCTGTGAGTTTAGGAATAACTATTAACGAGATATAGACACTGTTAAAAATACATTATAAATCTTTATTATCTTATTGTCACTAAATTCCTTTTTTCTTATACAATCTTTAAAAAAAGCTAATATATTCATAATGATTATCAAAAAGAAGAATGAATGTATAAAGACAAAACTAGAAAGATAAAATATTAAGAAATCTAAGTATAGATTTAAACATTGATAATAAAAAAAGAGAATTCTCCAAAAAAAATTATTACGATTACAAGTAATAGAACTTTTATTAGCAAAAAATAGAAATATTGCAATCATTGTAAGAAGAAAGGTCATATATGACAAAAATGATGGAAATTACATCATGAACTTTTTTTAAAAAAAAAGTTTAAGAAAGACAAAATACTTGTCATAGTAAAGACTAAAATGTGCTTGAAATTTTACAAGTTAATGAAAACTTATAATTTATAGTTAGTTCAAAGGCATCTCTCATAAAGCAAAAAAAAGAAAAGAACTCTTCATCATCAAAATTAAAGTAAAGAAAGAGCTTATTAACACTATTATTTATACTAAAAGTAAGAATAACCTAATATCAAAGAATCTTATAAAGAGGTTAAACTTAAAGATTATATTACACCCAAAACCATCCTATTCCTTGAGATGGATTCATAAAGAACTAAAGTGAGAGTTAAAAGATAATGTAAGGTGAAGTATATAATCATTAAAGATTATTATGATGAGATTATCTAAGAAGTGATGTCTCTAGATATATTTCAAATTATACTGAAAACTTCATACTTATATATTTGAGATGTTATCTATTATCGACAATCACAGTGATATCGATCCACAAAGGATGGGTAACACTTCCTTTTAACATAAGACAAAGAAGTACTGACAAAATGTGTTGCTAGTATTGACCAAGTGAAGAGACTCATAAACACTTTCTCAAAGTTATGAGTTATTTGTAATAAAGTTCAAACAAACCTCATTTCATCATAAATTATCTTCCATATCCACTTGCATTTCTATTAACTAGTTTAAGACATCTTTATAAGTCTTATAAATAAATAGTCATAAATTAAGGCTTAATCATATAGAAGAGTATAACAAAAAAAATCAAGAGATTCAAAGAAGTTAAATTTACATTGATCGTATAGTACAATGTATTTATCATAGTGTGATAATATTAGAATAATTTGTATGAAAGAGAATAGAACTGTGTGATTAAAGATGTTTATAGAAGATCCATTACTTTATATAATATAATTATTCATATTGTAAAGTAAGATTTGTTATAGAATAAATACACTCATAAATCATAAGCTAGAAAATTTCCTAAGTCATCATATAAATGTAATTGTATAGTATGATAATTATTTTCATAAAGTATGATCTTACTCACAGGCTTGAAAGGAGAAAACTTGAGAGTTTCTTCCAATATGTTATTTATCTATTATACAATATACTATAATATGATCATCCATTACATCTAAACTTACCTTCTCCACATCAACTAGATAATTTCATATAGTATGATTTGTTCCTGTCATACAGTATGATCAGCTTCTAAACCTTATAATACTAGAGCCAGAGAAGGTCATGCAGTTTGATTTATTATTTTAGTAGTTTATTTGGATTTATCATATAATACAAAATAATCAATTATATATTATCAATATGGGAAAAAACTTGTAATAACTAGTATAACCTTTTTTTTTGGAAATAGATTATAGTCAATGTTATGTCATTAACATTGCTTATACTTGACCATTTGAGAATCCTTTTCTTACAAGGGAAAAACCTTGAGAGAAGAAGCTAATGCAAAATTATCAATCATGAGAGTTTAATTTCATCAAACTTGTTGACTTACAAAGGATATATCATTTTAAATTTTCCAGGATTCATAAAATAGTTGATGTTCACACAAACTTTGCATATTTCATTCAACTTTCAATTGATAACATCATAGCATATTCTTATTTAGTGTGCTGACTATAGGCTTTTGTTATATAAGAATTGTTTTCATAAACTATAATTATCTTGCTTTTGATTCTTATATTTATCATTGTATTATGGCTACAATAATTCACCTTTTGTATAGCTTATTTTAGAGTGCTTCTTAATCCTTGCACATCTTCTTTTTTACCCATCTTTAGAAAAATAGTGATGGTATATTCTTAAGCCTGATCATTCATGGTTAGGGGTAGACATAATTATGTGTTTTAAGGGCCTATATTATTACCTATTTATTAATTTATAAAATAAGAAAATATGTATAGATAAAATATTAAGGACATAAAATCTTAGATGGAGATCTGATGGTTTGACAAACTCCCTAAAACTAACCAAATAAAACCAAAGAAAGAAAATAAAGTTTATCATAATATAATCCAGATACATGATTGTGTAAAACTATGTAAAAAACTAAAACCAATTTTTCATCATACTTTTAATCATTTAACATACATAAGCACTTTTCACTTTCAAATCTTAAGAGAGGAATTCTCCCATGGCATCAATATCCTCAAATATCAATGTAGTGGATGCTTGACTTATGATGTAAGTATTAATAAGATTTATAAATCTTAGTAAATAAATCTAATAATATAACTAAATATAAAAGAAATGTTAATATAAATAAATAAATATGATGAATAAATTAAATGTCATATCATAAATAACATGAAGAAGTCTAAGACATACTAGATGTCACATATACCAAAAGTAGGCTAGATGAAGTATGAATATTAATTTTTTTATTATTTTTAAATTATAATATTTTATATAATTAATGAGCTCAATTTCTTTTGAATCATTATTTTCATTAGATCCAATAATCATACCAATAAATAATTTTCAAATAGCTTCTATTTAATCTATCCAAATAATACTAGATAGATATATAATTCAAAGTTTAGTAATCTACAATAATATTTGTTGGACCTAATGTTACTAAGAAGATATAGTACCTATACCCTAAAATAACACATACTAAGTCTAGTGTCATGTATATATATTGAGTTCATATGATCACGAGTTCAATTTTAAATTCATTAAACGAACAAATTAAGAAAAAAAATCAAATAAGGAGATAAAATAACAAAAACTATCATCATAACATGATGCAGTAGGAGTCGTGCACTAGAACACTTGTAATGGCTCATTGTAAGCACACTGATCAAGTGCCACATATGGAGGCACAAATGTGCATGTGGTTTAAAATTATAAAATTTAGAACTTTTAAATTCAAAATCCATTGAAAAAGAAAAAAAGATCTACTATCTGGGGCTCATGACGAGAATATCTGGTGAATAGATAATCATAGTACATACACTAGATAGATATCTAATCCAAAGATTGATACCTTGTGATAACAATAGTTGGGCCTAATGTCAAGGATAATGTCTTATTAAATCTAATTTATCTTTTCATTTTTAATAAGATAATGTTATATGATGTGTCAGTTTAGATGTATTAAATATATATATGCTTGTCTATATGTTATTATCAAAGCCAATATATATTAATTTTCATTTTAAGCATTCTTTGTACTCTATTCTTTTAATTTAATTATTTCAATGAAATTCATAAAAATAAATAAATCATATAATTAGTAATAGTATTATAATAAGTAATATATAAAAATATTAAGGTCATGATAAACCATAAAGTATAAGTATTTTCCATCATAATAGAATATAGTTTGAAAAAAAATGGAAATTAATATTGTGTTATATCGCATGTTATAAATTTATCTATTTGTTTTTGCAAAAAATTTCCCTTATTTAAATGTCCTCTTCTTATAAATTTTATACAATAAAATATATGTGAAATAATCAATATATATCAAATATATGGCATACTTAAGTCATATTCCTATGAATCCCTTCTCAAGTTCTTAAGTTTTTACTTTATAATACTTGTAGGATTTACAAATCATATGTATGATTTGAGAAGTAAATATGTGATTTGAGTCATATTTACCTATACAATCCATTGATCATACTGCTTGACCTTAAAACCAGTACTCTATGTTATTCATATCACTTCTAAGCATATCATACAATTACTAGGATTGTACAATCTGATTTTGTCTTAACTTTCTAATCAATTTATTTTTTATTTAATATTTATTATTTCTAAACTATCATGTAATGTGATTTATCATATCTTACTAAATGTTTTTTGTTTTCTCTCTCACCAATTTACTAATCTTAATCATTGCTTGTATTAATAGGATATGAATATCGTGCAATATAATTGAACACATAAGCATTTTTTATCATTGCCTTGTATGATTTCCTTTTATGTCCCATTGTAAATAGAAATTTAGCCTATTCTACCTTATGAACAAGTATAATGTACATGCCCAACTACTCAAACTTAACCAAATTTTATTTCACTTAAAACCCAAACCAATCATCTAGTATAATCAACCAAAATTATACTACTATGATCTCTCATATATAACCCCAATACAATTTGTTACGAAACTCATTTGATGCATGGATTTAACCTCTTTCCCTATCATACAATATGACTCGCCTTATCATACAAAAGCAATCCTAATCACTAGGCTTAGTCGATTCTCTCTTTTAAGCCCCTAAAGCATGATCTACTACAATATTTGTAATCATATCAAAACCCTCAACTACTTTGTAGAAGACTGATACTCATATTGCCTTTGTATAGTGAACATGTCAATTCAACTCATCATATTAATATGATTGTCATATCATCCTTATATAATTAGCTTGACAGATCAATAGTCATATTAGTATGACACATAGGATCATCTTAGTACAATCACTCTAAAAACCTCATACTACCTATCATCATAGAATTATGGCTCTTATTCCTATATGGTTTTGAACTAATCATATAGTACAATGTAGTTGTATAATATTTATTAGTAACCCATTTTCTTAATTAGAGCCTCTCAGTTTAACTTCAAAACATATCCAATTCATCTCATCTTGCTTCCAAACTATTCTACATGTAGTTTTTACTTAAACCCAGATGCAACCATACTATTAATAAATAATTATTTACTTCTTGGTTAGTTATTACTCTATTTCTTCACTATTTTTTATTGTATTTTTTCTTCAACTTATTCTCTTACTTTTAGCCTTCTTTTTCAATTATAGCAAGCTTTCTCATAGATTCCACTACTTCTACTTCCCTTTTCTTATGGTTTATCCTCTACCCGTGCTTCTTCTTCTTGATTCACCTCCTCTTGATAGTTCTAAATGGCATAGGAATGCCTCTCTTGGCACCTCCCTCAAATTTTGCAATTCTCAAAGTTAAACACACTCTTGTTGGAACAAACGAAATCTTAAACGGGACATCATATATGTGTATTTACTCTTGACACATTTTTTTTGTGAAACTTCCTGATATTAGAAAAATTACAAATATATCATTTGCCCGAGCTAATTCTTTTATGCTAAAATTTTAGAAATTACAAATCTATCACTACATAGCTAACACTTTTATATTTATAAATCTACCTTCTGTAAACTGACTTTAACATAAGCTAAAATTCACAAAAAAGAATATCTATTCTAAACTTATTCTTAAAGTTATAAATATATCCTTAATATTTAAAAATTTATAATAAATTAATTACTCATTCAAAAATTATAAATTTAATGCCATTGATCTCATTTTTTAGAACTCTTTCTACAATATACTCAAATAGTATTGTTGAATAAATTTGAGCTTATGGAATACTCCCAATATTATTTTATTATTTTAATATTTTATGTATCAATAATATATTTTAATAAATTAACTTGATCAAGTTCAATAATACCTAATAATGACCTTGGGTTTATGCACCTTGGACGCTTCATAATGGACTTCATAACGTTTAATGCATGATGATGAACTAAATGATTAACAAACCATATTTATCATTCCCCTGGGTTCTTAATATTGTCACCAGTATAGTTAATATTGTTTCCATCATAGCAAAACTCAAGGATGAGTTTTTCTTAAGTGGGCCAGATTAATGAGGGGTTCAAATGTTATTTATTTTGCATATTTTACTTTCTAGAAAAATAATTGGTTATAATTTAAATTTATTTAGATGATTTTTTTGTTTAAATTTATTGTTTAAATCATTTACATCTATTATATTTAGTAATTTATTTAGTTTGAATTTTAGTCTTATTTGGATTAAGATTAGTATGAACTTGTTAACTTTTTGAATTTGGTTGTAATGATTTTTTTGTGTTTAAGCATGTCTTTTCTTGGAATAAAAAAATCAATATTGAGAATATTGATGAATTCTTTTTTAGCATGTGTGCACGATATTTTGAGAAACCATAATTGACTAACCCTTTTTCTCTCTCTAGCAAAGCAAAGATAGCCCTCCCCTCTTTTTGCACGCATGCACGATATTAATGAAAGGCATAGGAGACCTTCTTTCTCCTCCATGTTTTCTTTTCCCACCATGTAAACATAATTAGTTTGATATTAGAGCCATTGCACCATTTTAATACTTAAAATACTCCTTCATCCATCTCCTTATGTAGATGTCTAAAAGTTGTTAATAAGCCACATTCATTGTAGGTATATATTGTAGTTATACATGTATGCAAGATTATCTATTATTTTTTTTTTCTAGTGCTTAAATAGATCCTCATGTTTGCAAAATATATGCCCTTTAAGATATGCTAGACAATAAATGCCATGTATTACTTGTGTTCATAATATAGTAGGATTGTTTTATTATTTTTATAAATTTAGTATGGCAATTTATTTTGTACAGGTGTTATAGTATTCGCTATATATACATATAAATCTTGACATCTATTTTGATTCTACCTTTATAATAATAAGAATATTTTCTAATTTTTGTAAGATAAAATGATTGAATGTTATCAAAATCATACTTTTTTTTTTTTTATCATTTTATCAATATTCAAAACTTTCAGAGTAACACGATTGTAATAACAAAAATCAAACATAAAGTTCATACCGATGTCTAAAATTTATCTTAGACAAAACATAGCCTACTTGTCTCAAAAGCTTGCTGTATCTATAATAAACGCATGTAGAGCAGAGTCTTCAATGAAGCACAAACCCACACATCTCCAAAGCCTTGCCATTAGAAACCAATGCGAAAGCCAAGGGAAATTCTTTATGGGTTTAATAAAGTTTCCTCTCTCTGTCATAGAGACATGTAGTGCCCTTCTTTCTTGGGGATCCCTAAGCTACTATTATGACTTCTATCATTGAAGGAATCTTGAGGAACTGCTTTCATCAGATATCATAACGCTGCCTCTTCTTGCACACATAAGTTAGTGTGCAGACAGAAGACAAAAACTTGGGGAAAAGCACATCATTAAGGAAGAGAGAGTAGAACTATGGTCTTCAACAATTAGGGATGTAGACTGTGGAGCAAGTGAGTATTCTTCCCAATTTTGACTGTGCAATGAGCTCAACGAACGAGGGCCAGTAGTATTAAACAAACGGCTACACCAGCATTTAAAGGACATTAATGCCTATGGGTCTTGTCTCTATGAGTCTTACACATATGCAAGACCCTGGAGTACTTCAGCCTAACATGCCTTAAACAATAATGCCCATTTGATTCCACAACAATAAATCATAATCCCATCAAATATTGCCTTCGATTTTGTTGATATTCTATTGTTATATTTGTCCTTTTTATCAATCTATGTTGCACAATTATATATTTACAGTATTTTATGTGTAATTTTCAAGTTCCAATGTTCAAACAAGACGAGCTCATGCATTTCCAGAGGAAAATTAAATTCAGAAATATAATAAATGAGGATTTTTGTGCATCTTTCCACTTGACAAAGTGGACCAGCTTGCATATGTAAATAATATTGCATTTATATTCATCCTAATCGTACCAACTACAGGAGTTTACAACGCAACGACTGACCGCATTAATTGCAAGCATATGGATCAGCGAACCAACACGATGACAGATAAGGCAGTTTCAGCATCTTAAAGTGCAGGTGGCGACCGTATGGAGTGATCTAAGAAAAGAGATCAGATGTTTCATAGGTTTTATATGCAACATTGAAATGTCATGCATGTCCCCAGCTTGCAATTTCCAAAAAGAAAGGTTTCTTTTTGTTCAATTAATATATCACATTGCATTGTGACAGGAAACAAAGCTTTCAATGTATTTCTCAGCATTCATGTCATATAAATGATTGATTTATATATATATATATATATATATATATATATATATGTAAAAATAAAAAATAGTGAACTTAATTAACCTCCTAATGAACAATCAAGAAAAGTTTTATGTTGACTAATTTATTTTTTAGTTTGTTTGTGTACTATATTTTTGGGAAAGTGCTTATTGGTAGGATTTTAAGATGATCTTTTAGAATGCTTGGCATTGATACTTTAAGGTAATGGATAATAGTATGCAATAGAATGTTCAAATCTATTTAAATGTTTGTAGAAAATCCATATATTTTAATAGTCTATAAAAATTATTTTACTTGTTTGATGAGATCATGAGAATTATCTATTCAATATTTAACACAATTATGTTTACATTTTGTTGCTGACTTTAATTATATTTCATATGTTATTATTTGTGTGATGTTCTATAATATTATAATGCATGTTTATCATGAGTCATTTTTTTAGAATTTTATTTTCTTTAAATGATGTCACACATTCATAAATAAGTTTCATGCAATTTCAAAGTTTGTGACCCTTTGTAGCTATTAGCTACCTACCATTGTATCACACAATGGGCAAACCATATCATTTGAACTTTACTAATATGGGCAATCGTTATATAGCTTTGGTAGTTTTTCAAAACCTATAACCAAACAAATGAGATAGTTAAGAGTGTAACTTGTTATGTTACTCTATTCTTAGAACTAGGTTTGTGCTATAGAACAAAGGTGAAACTTTAAAAAATTCAACCCATTTAGCATATTGGGAATTCATATTATTCTAAGAGTTCAAAAAACTAAGATCTTCATTATCAAATTAGATAGATAACATCTCTTATACCTTATGGTCCAAACAAGTGCATAAAATTTTTTGTCATATGTCAAATATTTCATATTTGAATCATTAAATTTTCATTTTAAAAAAGAGATAAATCATCCTTCTTGACTCAAAACTCTCCCCTACCCTTACTCAAAATGCATCACATGATACTACAAACACAACTAAAAAATTAGATGATTTTAAGATAGCTTTTGGTTTCATATATTTTGAAAAGTTTTTCGAAGGCTCTATAGGTAAATAAATCCACTCAAAATATTTTTTATAATACAATTAATAATAAGGTAGGAAACTGAAGTAGAGCAATATGTAGCATACTCATTTGTTGATAGCCAGACTCATGCTTTCAGGATCAAGATCCAACCATTCCCATGGACCCAAAAACACTTGTACTACCAACAACATCTTTGGCATCTTGGCTTTCCTTTAACCCGATTTCACTAAAAACATTCCTAGGAGCGTGCCTAGTATCATAGCCTATACTAGTTAGGATTCATGTTGCTAAGTGGATTCTAAAGTAGTGCTATAGTTATAGTGCTAAATCTTGTGATGTTTCTCTTAAAGAATGGGATTAGCCTATACAAACTCATAGTATAATGTATAATTCTTTAGGTATCACGATAGTTGTTCCAACTTTTTTCAACCTTAGTTGTTCCCTTTTTTTTATAAAAACTACAAATAAAAAACAATTCAAGTTATCCATGATAAAAGAGCATTTCATGAGATGTGCAAATAGTTTATATTTTTATAAAGCTAAACAAACCCTCCTAAGATGATTGAGATGCCAAATCAAAGTCATTCTATAAATAAGGATATAATCAAAATAAACCATTATAAACTATCCCAAAAATGGTCTTGGAAGAAAAATCAAATCATAATAAAGGAGCTAGAGGCATTAGATGACTTAAAAGTTCTATAAAATATTTGTAAAGTCTTTTCTAGTCCTAAATGCTATTTTATATTTATCTTAAAGCATAGACTCTTGTTATAATAATATAAAATCAAATTTGAGAGTTTTTTATTCAATGCAAACTTAATTTTTTCTAATCTAATGCTAATTCAAAGTTGAATCTAATTCTCATTCTTTTGAACTCAACTCAACTCAACTAAAAAAATCAAATGCGAGTTAATTCTTTTTTCATTTTAACAAGAATATTTTTTTTTACTTTCAAGATGTGTGGAATTTAACAATAATATTTTACAACATTGAAAATAAAGAAAATATATGACCATAACATTTATTATCATTTTATTATATTGTTAAATTGAATTGAAACAAAATAAAAAAAATTTATAAGAATTTTTGTGCTGATAATTGAAATTGTAAAAGTAAATCTTCTCACTATTGTAAAAAAATTTCATATGAGAATCAATACAAAAGATACATAAAAAGTGGCATTCATGTGTCAATAGTAAAAATTGTAAATTTGCCCACCAACCAAAATCCAAGAATTAATTGAATTACCCCACTTGATGAAAACAATTTGCTTATTAGTCAACATATAAATAATAAATTGATATAAAAAAATTGATGACAAAAAAATTGAGGAATAAAGTTACTTGTGAAGATACAACTAACAAATCATTATTAAAATTTCTATTATTAATAAATGTCTAACTTGGTTCAAACTAGATCCTTAAGAGAATAGTTGAAGGCTCAATTACAAACACAATATTTATATGTAACCAAATTCTAAAAGAAATTACAATATCTATTCACAACCAACTTCTCAAAATTGTATCTTATATCTATCGTTGACCAACTTCTCATCCACAAACTAACATGTAAATGTCATGCTAGTTGCTGAATGTAACAATAGTTTTGGAAGCATAATATATATTCGTATTTAAGAAATACACAATTTATTTGATGCAGGATGGGAAAGAGAAACTCCTACAAGTAGATCTTAATCAAATTTAAATATCAAATGAAGGAGGATTCAAATCATAATTCAGATATTTGGATTATAACCTAGGTTATGTATACAAGCACAAGTAGAAACTACAATTTATAGAAAAAAAAATGTCAAGCTGAAAAAAGCTTCTTTCCTCATTCAATAAATATAGTTATAGATAAAAAAGGATTAATACTAAACTAAAAGAAAAAATTATGAAAATACATCAATCTAACAAAATAATAAAAAAATATAAAAATATGTAAAAAGAATAAAAAAAATTCTAAGAGCTTTATAATGACTTATTATGACCCATAATCAACTAAAAATATGAAATAAATAGGAAAAAATATATTTGGCTCACTAGATCAATTTATCATCATCCACTTAATATAGCTAATCCTACATCAGTCCATCCCACAAGTGAAATTTTATCTCTAGAGTTGTACTTCAAGTAAATCTTCATTAAGTTCAATATCAATCTATATTGGTCATTCTTTAAAATAAATGCATCAATTGGGAGGGGGTGAACTCTTTTAGTATATTTAAAAATCAAAAGGAACAAAATAACTTGTAAGAATATTGTCAAATAAACAATAGTTAAGAAACTTAGGTAAAAAAAAATTATAGTTATTCATTAGAGTTATCATTAAAAACTTTATCTATAATTTATTTTCATACACTAATATTTTACAAAGTAGAGAAAGCTCGACATTAAATACACTATTATGAAGGATATAACTTTCTAGATAAATACATATTATTAATTAGTCACTTTAATCAAATTTTATAGATTTAATTTATTTTATTGATTCAACATATTTAAAATTATTAAACCAAATTTGTTACTTAATTAAAAAAGCATATAATAAAAATCATTTTGAGATGCACATGAAGAAGAGTAGTAATTTGCATGAGGTGTTTAAAATATTTTTAAGATTTTTAAGTCTTAAATTATGTATCAATTTATTTCTTTTAAGTCAATTTTTTTACCTCTTCATCATTATGAAAAATATAAAAATATATTATAAAGTCAAATAATAATAATGCATGTAATTATGCTCTATTAATGGATCAATGATAATAATAATAATAGATTCATATAATTCTAGTCATTCTCGTATATTACTTTAATTCTCTTTTAATATTATAATGCTATATTCTTTTCTCACCTAGTCTTCATCTCCCCATATGACTATTATCCCCCCTACATGTTATGTACCACATGTATCTACAAAAAGGTCATAAATGATGCCCTCTAATCGATATGTCTCCACTAATAGGAATTAATCATATAGCTAAAAATCTCATCATCTTTAGTGTGGTTCTAAAACCACACTCATTACTTATCAACCCTAAGCATTTATACAACCAATCTTAGTATGATCATTCTTTCTAACACCTAGAGGACAAGCTAATGACAAACACAAAAGCTCTCATTACCCTATAACATAACGTAGCATATGTTATCATAATACCATTGGGGATAATTTATAGTAACACAAATTTGTAATAAAAAATAATTATATTACTATTAATCTAATAAAATTTTATTTAGATAAAAAAAAACGAGTGATAAAGCCAAAGTAGTTTTAAGAAAATTAATACCATTTTCATAAGGATTTTTAAATTTTCAACATTATAAAAAATATTAAATAATACTAAAAAATATGAAACTTGAGTTACTGGTAGAAACTCATTTAGAATAATAACATAAAATTTACCAACAAATTTTTAAAAGTCAAATTGATCAAACAAACATGAGAAGTATTAGATTTTCTAAAGTTTGATTTAATTTCTTAAGTCCCTAAAAATTATGATCTTAATATACAACAAAGGCGTTGACTCAACAATGATTCAAATTGAAGGGAAACATAATAGGGGAAAGGTGAGGTGGTGTCCATGACCATTTAGAGGGATTTGAAGTGCCACATAGGAAGGATAGCATTAATTAAAGAGAAAAATTAAAGAAATTTTAGAGAAATTAGAGATAATTCCTAAGCATTGCAAAGTCAAAGAGAAAGAATTAAAGAGAAGGGTAGTTAAGAAAGATAAAATTTGAAAGAAACTTCTTGTGTAGCAAAGTGAGGGAAGTTAAGAATTCTACTATAGTAGCCATACAAAGAAAAGGAAAATTTGAAGGAAGGGGGTTCATGATCATGGAAGGGTAGGAAAATTAGCATAAATTGAAAAGGATAGGAGAACCATTAATCAAAATTACGATACCGGGCTTTGTACGATCTATATATATGATTGCTATATTATTATTTATTGATTAGCGACCTTGTTAAGAAAGTTTAAAAATTATTATCTAGAGGATGATTGTATCATTTTTCTAATTTTTTATTATCATTATCTAATTTAGCATGATATGAATTGCCAATCATTTTTTTAAAAGATTATGATATAAAACATGATGTTATATTATGTCAAAGTCAATTAGTGAAAAAAGGTGAAAGTGATTAAAACTTATTGTACATAATGTGAACCCAAAAAAATAAAGAGAGTAAGAATAAAAGTTGGTAAAATGGTAAAAAAAAATAAATATATATTAATGGTGGTTGCTAAAGTGGTGATTATCATTCTAGAGTAATATGTTCTAGAGATGAGTTAAAGAAGTCGTCATTAAGGATATTCTTTTTTAGAATAATGTGTTCTATTGAAATGACCCAACCAATTTATGAAAATCATTTCCTTGAACTAACTAAATGAAAAGTAAATTGAGAAAACGTTAAGAAAAAAGTTAAAAAAATTACATTATTTCAAACCAAAGACTAGGTGTTGTAAAATTATAAGATGACATTTATTTATTATGTATATCATGTGTTGTTTATATTCACATTACATGAGATTAACTAACATACAACATACATATATATATATATATATATATATATATATATATATATATATATATATATATATATATTATTTTTGTCACTAAGCTAATGACGATTAGCTTAATCTGTTTTATGGCTTGACATTTCAAGTTAAGATGAGACATAATATAAGACTTTAAAAGAGTAGTGAGAGGGATAATTATCAAACTTTATGTTTAGTAGTTTATTTCTTTTATTATCATGATGTATAAGCTACTTCAACTCTTTATATTTCATAAGTATAGACATGTATTAGTATTTCATTATGATGTATGAACCTTATTTTAAAAGAAATATGATAATTATGTTGCTTTCAAATTTTGTTTTGAATTGGCTCAAAAAATTATGAGCATGCTAATGAATTTGTATTTATTTATTTCTTTTATAAAAAAAATAATATAGTTGTTAAAGTAATAAAAAACAAAGATGGCATGACACCATAAAAAATGTGAGCTAAGGTTCCACATAATATTATAAGAAAAACTTCTACTATATCTCCCCATATCATATTAAGATTATTTAGAATACAGCAATTAGATGTTCACATAAGAGAGAGTGAATTGTAATCTTTAACAAATTTTGCTAACCAAGAGTAACAATATAAATTCATTAGAAGTTGCACAAGGAATGTGAAAAAGTAATAATACCAAGATAGTTATATGTTTGACCATTAGAAATATACAATGGCCTGATCCATTTATAAGATGATCCAATCAGTTCAAAACTTAAAAATTTATGACAACCCAATCCATCTATTAGATGACATGATCAATGTTAAACTATTTATCAAATTGTTCAATCCATCCATAGGATAGTCTTCTACCAATAAAAAAATTAATTAGATGCTCTAATAGATGTTTGATAGTGAATTGATCTATGACACATTTATCCATAAAATATTATATCCTCTATCAAATAGTCTAATAATTGTCAAATGGATTATCTTTCTCGTCATGAAAAGGATTGGATGGTCCAATACTTATCTAAAAAACATATGAATATGAAAATCCAAGTTTGATTATGTAGAAATTGATTTTATTGTGTGATAATATTTGAAGTATAATTATTTTGTTATCACACATAATCATAATCTTATTGATGCATGCATAGTGCCTAATGATTATTTTCATAGTTTTATCATGCAATACGAAATAAAGAGTGACTCTAGATATGTTTGTGAGACATATCATTATGTTATCATGAATATATTTACAAACAATGCTTGATGTATTCTTTTCTAACAGGTACACATCAACTCTAGACTTTTTTAATGAGCCGTTTGAGTCATAGATTGATGATCTAATCTTTTGGTATTATTAACCATTACATCCCCAATGAACACTTTAATCAAATGAGCTTAGAAATATGATCTAAATAAAAATTTTAGAGAAAAATATTAAATCATAAATAAAATGATTTTATTATCATCAAACTAACAACATAATGACTAATGATTCAATAATCTCCCCTTTTTTATGATGATTAAACTACAACTAAATTTGAAATTAAAACTTAAAAGATAAAAAGTAATATGTATTTAAATACTTCCCCTTAATGCATGCTTTCCCTAAAAGGATGCAATTAAAGTAATTTAGTATGGACATTTTTATTTCATTATTTACTTCTCCTTTTTGTCATCCAATAAAAAGGTACAAACATTTTATCTACAAGATAAAATTAGTCTAGAGTCAAGGGGGTTAAAAAATTGTTCTCTCTATTTTCATAATTTATCTCTCTCTCTCTCTCTCTTGCATTTTATAAAAAGGTTTTAAAGCTAAGGGATAGAATTTTCTCACTTACTTTTTCTCACCCTCTTTCATTTTGCATTTAATAGTGTGTTTAAGTGGTTGAATTTTATCTTAAATTAATTTATTTCTACTATGGTTCATATACCACTTATTTTGATTATGTATAATATTCAAAAATACTTTTAGCTCAAAATCTTTAAGAGAAATTATCATGCGTCTAACAATTTATGAAAGCGTGCTCATAATCATCACTTTTAAGTTTAAAGTTTTGGAACCCAAACAAATTTGGGTCCAACAAGACTACAATAAATTATTTTATTATTGATAGATATAATATTGTTTTGAAATCTAAATGAATGAAAGATGTCTAGAATAAACATTTATTCTAATCTTGTAATTTTTAATACTATGTCCTTTATTCATGAAATACTGACAAGATAGAAATATAGCATTTTGAAAATCTTCTTTATGCTCATTCCTTGTTTTGTTTGAACCAATTCTAAATGAAAATTGTTGATGGTAATTTGGAACACAACAATAAGAATGTAGCATTTTGAAATGATCAAAAATAGTTTTATTTCAAGACTTTTATATAATAGATTTGATAAGTTCATCTCTACATGACTTAAGTTTTGATAAATGTTTCTCATTTCTTCAATTTAGAGACTTAAATATCCCAAGAAAATTGGAATGCGCTTCCTTCAAGTTCTTATGCTTCTTAGTTAATTTTTTAAATGAATCAATCAATTCCACAAACTTTCTTACTAATTCACTATGTAAGAGTTCACATAACTTATCAATTTCTTTTTCTGTTTCTTGATGATTTGTCATGAGACATATCAAACCCTCTTCAATACTTCCCTCCTTGCTTAAAGTGCCTCATTTGAGTCATTCCATGTCACCTTCATAACTTTTCTTCTCCCTACAAAATTTCACATCTTTCTTCTATTTGACCACCAACTATTGACAAGCAAGTTGAATGAGTCCCAACTTATTACATTCACTGCAATACAATTCTTCTATTTCTTCTTCATAGTCCCTAATCTCTAATCCTAAAAGGAATTAAGAAATCAAATAAAGCTCAAAGAATGATAGCCAATAAATAATAAGATGATTTGGGAGGAACACTAAATTCATGTGAATTAAATTAAAAATGTGTTAATGAAGAAACCTGCTTAAAGGCTAACAAATGATGAATAAGCACTACTTCCAACTTAGTGTTGATCTTTAGTTATTAAAATTGTAATGATATTTAAATAAAATTAGCTTGAAATTCATTCTATTGAAGTCTATTTATAGAACAACTTTAAGAGAGTTCTTAAGCAATGTTACATGACTATGTGGGGCATAAAATTAGAAAGTAGTCAAAGCTCTAAAATCAAATGTGAAATTTGTTAAAATACTAAGAATTTATAGAATGGTAAGATCCATCTATAGGATGGTCTAATTGGTTTAAAACTTGAAAACATATGATAGTTCAATCCATCTATAGGATAGTCTAATCAATATTAGATTGTTTATTAGACAATCTAAATGTCATCTAGTGGAAATTTCATTTTCATACTCATTTAGTCTAGAAAACCAACAAACTTATCCATCTATAGGATAGTCTAATACCAATTGAATTCTAATCAAATTGGTCTAATTGGCATTTGATAGTCAATCAATTTAAGGCACCTATTTTATCAAATATCAGATCCTTCATTAGATTGTCCAGTAACCATCAGATAGATTATAAAACATTCCAATGACCATCTGATAAAGATCCCTTTTAAAGGTTCAAAATCTATCTTATCAAAACAATTTCAGAATAATCCAATGCATGTCTAACAAAACACGCAAATATGAAAATCTAAATTTTGACCATATATAAATTCATTTTGTAGTGATAATATTTTACTAAAATTATTTTCTTATCAAACATACTTATAATCTCACCAATGCATTCTTATTTGCCTCATGGTTTACTATGTTGTACCAAATAAAAAATAACTCCACAAATGTGTGCTCAACTTACCATTACATCATCATAGATGGCTTAATAACCAAGCTCAATTCTTCTTCATTTAGCAATGTTAGATGCTTTATGAGTCATAATTTGATGCTTCAAATCTTTTAGTTTAGTCAATCATTACGTTACCCCCGAACACTTTAGCAAATAAGCTTAACGAAATTATTTGAATAAGCACTTCAGAGAAAAATATTAGATCACAAATAAAATAATTTATTTGTTATCAAACTAATCACACAAGAGTGAAGGGTTTAATAAATTCACCATGACATTCAACATATGTCATCATCTTTGTGCATCTCATATCATGCATCTTGTTAGTGTATGATTAACATTACATTCATATCATATATTATGTGTTATCTCCCAATAGATAACATATATCTATCATATGTATAAATAATGTTAACATTATTTATCACAGGCATAACATCATACAACCATCCACTTTCATCACATGTATAGAATATATAAACATAATTCATCATATATATGATATCATTCTACCATTCTCTATCATCATGTGCACAGAATATGTGTATCTATGTGTGATATATATATATATATATATATATGAAACTGAAATTTTGTGTTTTAAAATGAAAATATCATTTTAAACTATTCCAAACCATAACCACTCCTACTTATTATATTGCTCCTTACCCCTTCATT